>CM077080.1:151126673-151726673 GCA_039513925.1 Platanthera zijinensis | reverse complement strand
AGGTGAGTCCAGCCTCTTCAAGCATGAGGATGATGTTCCTGAACTCATCTGAGGCATGTGAAAAACCGGTTCGAACTAGTTCACATCCAGTGACCAGGCCGGCGGTGGTTCTTGGAGCAATTATAGACCTAGGGAGGAAATGCCCAAATCGATATCTTATCAGCGATCCAAGTAGGAGACTGCACATTAGACAAGCCACTAAAACGGAGGAATAACGAGAGTAGACAGTTACCCTAATGTCGAGTGGAAGCCCGTCCGTCCTTTGTTCTTAGTCGTCGGAGGCACAGAGGAGATCCTTGGCGGTCGCAGCTGTGATCGACGGGATGGTGTCGGGATTGTGCGATTCCGTTGGGTTCGGGCGGTCGAAGGGAATCAACTGTCCAGGTGAATTGACGGGAAGAACACGATCCAGCGAATCGGCGGAATGTTAGGGTAATGGGAAGGCGAATCGATGGGATTAATGCGTAGGGAGAAATCGGCGGGAATTATGCGATCTATATGTATAGTAGCGAACCGGGCGGGTTCGACGTGATTCCGACAGATTTTCCTAACTGTTTTATAGCGAGAGTTTAGACTGAATTTTTCACACAGCGTTATGAGGCATAAGGACTATGTTATACCTTATTTCAATAATTTTGTGAGGATGCAAATTAATTCTGGTGCACCCAAGACAATAACCAAGGCAGGCACAGTTATTAAGTTATTGCTCGATCGTGATGAACACCATATTCTGATATCAGTTGTAATCGTTGGTAACTCCCATTGACGTACCTTCTTAATTTTCAGTGGGCTGACTTATGCCTGTTGAGGTTCATTTTCAAATGTAAAGATGTGTATCTACCAAGAATTCTTTAATATTGTATCTAAAGGTCATTTTACACTTTTAATCTTTTCTTAGGGGTACCAGCATATATGTGTATATATACACATAACCATTTACTTTCGAGAGAAGGAATTCACAAATTTATGTGGATATGTAAATATATATATATATATATATATGTACATATCGATACAATATGACTCAAATATTGAAACTGAATGCAAGTACCTGGGATTATAAGATTTATCATTTAGATTTTCCGTTTAAGGCACACCAGGTTGTCAAAATGAGTATGCCTTTGAAGATAGGACAGCTCTTATTTCAATGACACGTTCCAAGACATTCTTGGAACATCTCCTGTCAAGTTCCCATCATGTTTATGGGAACCTAGACTACCCTGCAAAATAGAATTACCTTTCCTTAGGAACCCAAACTGAATTGGGTCCTAGGTTCTTGTTAGCATAAAAACTCGAATGCCTTCCCACAGGAATCCTGTCAGGAAGGCTAACTCTGCCCAGAGGACGTGGATGTACCCTTGCCCTTGACACAGAGGGGTTGTGCCAACAATCTATGGCAAAGTGACCCACTTTGCCACAGCACCAACACTTGTGAATGTTGTATCTCCACTGCAGACCTGACCTGCTGACTGAGGTAGTCATGAACTCAGGTCTAAACGGGATAGAGCCGGTTCCGCTCACACATTTGCCTTGTCCACCGTAACACATGGGAGGGTAGAAAGAATGCATGTAGTGAGCGTCATGAGGCCTGGGAGGTGGTGCCTTCCTTTCAGTCAGCACACTTCCAGAAGCCCCATGGGCACTTACTTCCTATTTTCTAACCCCCCCTTTCCTGTGTCCTAGGATGGTGAGAACCGCAGTGAGAGCTGGTTCCTGCTGATTCATGACGAGTTGGGGCAGAGGCCGAGAATACAAAGGGTTCAGGATGAGCCTTAGGTATTCTCTCATGGGTGGCCATGACAGCCCTTGCACTGTGGGTGTTTCCACATGAGGGCTGATCATCCTTGCAGTGACCACGGTTGTTCTTGTGGTCATACCTGAAGGCATGATGAGTGCCCTTCCTACTTGGGGTGGGAGGTCTGAACACAGTCTCCCCATTTCTCCATGAATTAATAATTCGGGAGATCCACCCATTTTCACTTTTTCTCTTGATAGCATCTACCTTGGAAAAGTTAGACACTATTCTCTTCTCATTATCTAGACGACTCTCTAGATCTGAGATTTTTGAGTCCTTTATCTTGATGGATTCCATTTGGAGATCCATCAAGGTCTTCAGTCGAGCAATCTCCTGAGCTTGCTCCTCCACAAGTAGGTTGCTCTTCTGAAGGGCACTCTCAAGGGAATCAGGATTTTCAATCATTTGATTGAAGCTATCCATATCCCTTGCATCTCTGGAAGGACTACCCTCTGAATTGTTCCTGTCTTCAGGAACTTCAAGAGGAGAGGGGCATGAGGAAGAGGTTACCTACTCCTGGCTTTGCTATTCAGGGTTACCGTTAATATCGGCAGAGACTGTTGAGTCAGCTTCATCAGAACTGCTTTCCTCAACTTCTTCTTCAGTCTCTGATAAGGACACAGGAGCCCTGATACTGACAGATTGATCATGCCCTTCATCTTCAGAAATGAGGACCCCTACATAGGCTTCATCCTCTTATTGACAACTGGTCCCTGTTTTCTCTGATCCCTCCATGAGGTCTGAGATGGTTTGCCACATGGACTTGGCCGTCCTACATTTTTCCAGTCTAGATCGGGAAGGTCCAGACCAGACATCAATGATGATTTGACGAATCACCTCATCCAGGTTGAACAGAGAGAGTTCTGTCTCAGACATCTCAGTAATACACTTGGGGATTTGGAGATCCTTTCCAGAGTTGTTGGTCTTCATGGGAATGAATGGACCCTCTTCCAAGATGAGTGACGCTCGAGGATCGATAGCCTCCAAGTGAAAAGACACTCTCATCTTCCAGATGGGATAATACTCCTTTGTGCACGTGGGGAGTCTTAACGGAGAGATATCATAATCCAGCTCCATTCTTGTTGACACTGGTGGCAGGATTCTACTCAAGGTGTGAACCTTTTTGATGAGCAACCTCCCTCTGATACCACTTGAAAGTCCACCTAGTGCCAACTACCTTCACCTATGGGGGGGGAAGGGAATAGGTGTTTTGCAGCGTTTTTGCGGAATTAAAATTGTGCCTGCACAAATAAACCAAACAACACAGCACAGAAAGACACAGGCAAATTATAGTGGTTCCCCGATTTGGGTACGTCCACTCTCCTCCTTCGACCTATCTCCCAACCAGGGACGACTCAGTCACTTCACCAACAGGATTGAAATCCAATCCTCACACAAACGGAAGGAACCCTTCCAAACGAAGGAGTCACCACTCCTACACCACGGGTTGCACCCAACCCTTACAACTAGGAACCAACGTTCCTTTACAACAAAATTAAAAATGGAGTGTATAAGAAATAAAAACTACTTATGGAGAATAAGGTGTCCCTCTTCGTTCAATGACGTGTTCTTGAAGACGACGAAGAGTCCACGACTTTAGATCTCATTTGGAAAGGATATTCTCTAGATCGGCGGCAAAGAATGAGGCGGCGATGCTATATAGATCCAAACTTCGTAGCTAAGCCGGCAAGGTCTACCAACGGTCTTTCTTGGATCAATCGTCTCAATCGATTCTGATAGGGAAGTTATTCCTGATCTACAAATCAAGAGACAAAGGTTCTCAAGAAGGACTCGTGAGACGCATTGCGAGACAGAGCTTCTGTCGCCAGGAGATCAGGAAGACACCACGATTAGCGGCGACGACCAACTAACACGAGCGGCGACGGCGACGGAGTGAGATTCGTGATCTAGGTCACGTCGGCGGCCCGGCTTTCCTTCTGCTTTGTTCGTTGTTGTTACTGTTCAAAATACCGATTGTATTTATACAATAGGATGATCCAATATGACCGTTGTGGGCCCCACCAGAAAGAAACCCTAAGTCCGGCTCCAAACTGCACGAGTTAACTTGGACCGGTCCAAAGAATAGCAGAAATTTGCCCAAGTCAAATTCGGCGAGAATCGTAGGTGATTCTCGACGAATCGGCGAGAATCACCTACGATTCTCGCCGAATTCTACTTAGCAGAATTCTAGCTTCATTGAAATAGCAAGCCGGAGAGAATCGGCGGGAATCACAATTGATTCTCGCCGAATCGGCGAGAATGCAAGATCATTCTCGACGATTCGGCGAGAATCACTTAGTGATTCTCGCCGATTCTGCCTTAGCAGAATTCAGGGCGGCGTTAAGATGGCCGGCTGCATTCGGCGGGAATCTACGAGTGATTCTCGACGATTCGGCGAGAATCACTAGTGATTCTCGACGATTCGGCGAGAATCACTAGTGATTCTCGTCGAATCGGCGAGAATCACTTAGTGATTCTCGTCGAATCTAACTTAGACGATTTCTCGTCTTTCTTCCGTGAGTTGCTTTGACCCATCCTTGCTCCTTGTCTCCTCTTGATTTGTCTCAGCCCTGTACTTGAAAATAAGTACACTCCAATAGAGAGAGTACACGTAAGCCAACACATTGATCTGCTCAACGAGGGATTACGTTGCGCAGACCCGTGTATATTGACCCACTACACCCTGATATTGGTGTGTACTTAGCGAGGAATAACTGCAAGCACAACTTGAAAGATTTCATCAAATATATTGTGAATTCATCTTAGCTTGAAAGGAGGCTTCCTCAAATCCAGGTAACTGTGGATACAATACCCAACAGTACCATCCAAAGAAGCCTCTCCAGCACCATCTCCATCTCCTGAACCATCTCCAAAGTCCCCCTTTGATCCATCCCCAGCTGCTGAAGAAGAATAAGAGACCATTCTACTGTTAGATGAGAATGAACCATCTCTAGAGCCTGCTAAAGCTCCTTTGAGGAGATTGGATTTTTCTCTTCCCACCCTCACTAGTGAGGAAGGAGATGTTTTGGTTAATACTATGAGAGCTCAGAGCTCAATAGTAGTTGAAGAAATTGCTCCATGGACTACCCCCCCCCCCCCCTTCCCCCTCCTCCAGCTCTTGTTACTCATGCTGCTACTGTTTCTGATACTCCAGTTACTTCTGATATTTTTGGTAAGATAGAACAGGTGCTGATTGAACAAAGTAAGTACTTTGATGATTCTCTAAAAACAGTTCAAGACAAGGTCACTGCTCTAGAGAAAAAAATGAGTCGAGGATTTGCTGAAATCCAACACAATACAGATCAGCTGAAGCACCTTTTCCAAATAGGTAGCAAAGCCTTGGATCACACTATTACAAGTGTTGGTGAGGTCATGAACCAATCTGTCACTCTTGCCAATAATCAAATTGAACTTGAAAAGAAAGCCCAAGAGCATGTCATGAAGATCTTTGAAGAAGTGAGCACCTTCAAAAATGACACTATAGAAAAACTATGTGTAGAAATCAGAAAGGGGGGAGGGCATAGTAAAAGAACAAGTTGAAAAATATGACACAAATGTCAAACAAACACGAGCGATAGCTAGACAGCGTCTCATACCAAACTAAAATCAATATTCACACACAAAGGGTGCCGACGAATGAAAGTATGTAAAATCATTGTGGCGATCGCAATAGTTACTTGTTTGTCAAAGCGATAGCTTGACATGTCCCACAGTATAACCCACTTCTTTTTCCAAACTCCGAATGATCGTTCTACCACACTTCTATGCGATGAGTGTGCATGATTGAACATCTCTCGACGTTCTTCTTCTCGACGAGCGCCACGAGCAATGTCAATTGGACTTTATCATATATTTTTTCAGAACGTTTCTACAACCCTCTTTATTAAAATGTGTGGTCGGTTTATTCCTAACTTTTATCTCTTTAATGTATATGTCATTAAAAGGTTGACATCTGTAGTGTCCCAAAAGGCGGACACCCCACCATCTTTTGATTTGCCCATCCTTAGAAAATAAAATAAGTTTTTTTAGGAACACACACACACACACAAACGCATTAATAAACACACACATAGATATTTATGAACAATAATCCATAATAACCATATAGGACTAATCACTAAACTAGATAACTGCATTAATCTATTCAATGTAATAATAAGAACAAACTACAAAGTGATATGTTACTGCACATATGAAAGAAAGCATGATGAATATTGATTTTAAAAATTCCTTGCACCCTTCTTAACATTCAACATCCTATAGTTGTGGTGGCAATAAAGCATCAACTAATCTGACCACACACACCACTCTGGCCACATACACCACTGGCCACACACACCACTCCAACTACATACACACACAAGCAACATATATGTAGCACACATACATATATATACAACACACACAAAACACACACGCACACATACAATACACATATCCAACACATACAACACACACATATGCACATACACAAGGTTGTAGATATCGGATATCGGGTTCATGTCGATTTTGGTTTGAAATGTCAGATTATGGGGGATATATCGGGGATATTTTACAATATCGGATTTTAATATTTAAATAAAGATAATAATGTTTATAACACTTTTTTTGCAAATAAGTAAAAATGTACAGACAATATATGGTTATACACTTTACATTAAACATGTAATAATATGATTATAATGAAATATTAAACAAAAATAAACATAATTATGCATAATTGCATATTAATAAATGACAAAGATTGAATAAAGCAACTTGCCTTTATTGTTATGATTATTTCTGGAGCAATGATTCACCAATTCATCATCCAATAATTTAAATAAACTAACATGAACCAAAAGTCATCCACCTTATCAACAAAGCTTTTGTAATAATTGTTGAACATTTATCCAAAAAATAAGTAATTATATATTAACATGATTAAATGAATAAACAGATTACAACATAATTCAATTTGATTGATTAACTAAACCAAGTAACCAACACACCAAATAACAATCGATTTAAGATAATAATAATACAAGTGCTGAAAAGAAAGTCATGAGAAAATAAGAGGAAACATCATCAGTCACATTGAAGGCCAAAAGTTCAAAGGTCATAAGTCACACTGAATGTCAAAAGATCAAAAATAAAAAATCCTTACTACATAACTTCCATATGTATGCCTGCATCAAAAAAACATGTATAGATTAATTATTAATAAGTAAAATCCTATTGAGTAAATTGATTTAAAATTTATTTTATAGTAAAGACTTACATTTCATATCTCCTCATCTGTTTCGTAGTCTTCTAACATTGTGTCTAATAGTTGAGCTTGCATTTCCTCTTCTGATAGCCCTGCATCTTCATCATCTTTCTCCAATGCTTGTGTTGTAATGCGCTTTCGCTTTAAACTTTCATTTTGTGATTGTTGTTTAGTAGGTCTGGTGCTCCTTCTTGATCCCAAATCAGCATCCACAATGTCTCCAAGTTGTTGCCAAGTCAATCCTTCTCAAGGAAACACTTCCTCCTCATTTTCATTATCACCTACACTTGAACCAACGAGCCACTCTACTGCTTTTCCTTCATCCAAACTTTTTGCAGATATTGGATCTCGAGAGATATCAGCATGCTTATATTTGAGCATAGCATTAAACTTCACGAAGACAAGATCATTTAAACGTTTGCTCTCAAGTTTATTTCGCTTTTTCGAGTGGATCTACAAATTGAAACATTTAAAATATTTAGTATCTCTTTATTACTTCAATGAAATTGCATGCATGTAGAACTACTGTACTACCATTTCGAATATGCTCCAATTTCTTTCGCATTCAGATGAACTTGTGGTAAAACTCAATATCCTCATGGTCATCCCCCTCAAATTCGGAGTCTCAACTCCATGTAATTTCCACCAGTGTAATAATTAAAAAGCGAAATTTAGCAATATGCATAAATGTTCGTGAACTTAGAATTTAAACTACTTACTTGGATTAAAAGAAGGAACTAGCAATTGCCTCTTTGCAAGATCCTTTCCAAATAGTCCTTGCCCGAACTTATATATATCAAGCTCACTAGTGATATGATCTTGCATATCAGGGTCATTTGAATACATTCTTGTAAGACAATCAAGAAATCCATGCATAAACTTAGTATCCCCTTCCACCTCCTCCTTATTTGGGTAATAGAAGAAAGGATTTAAAAAAAATCCAGCTAAATGTAAAGGGCTACTCATCTTGCTATCCACTCTACTATCAATCAACTTCCATATAGGAAGATATCTGTTTTCTTTATTTTCGAGTGCTACAGCAACTTCCTCTTTGGCTTTCTTCATATCTCCATACAACCAACCCATTGACGGTATATCTCCATATGCTCTTCATAGAACTTTAACCAGTGGGGTAATAAGGAGTGCCAGCTCAACATTACGCCAAAATGTGGCACTCAATGCTATTGTTGTCGCCTACATACAATGATACAACAACAAAATATTAAAACGATGCAGTGTATTTGCAAAAAATAATTTTAAAAATATTAGATGAACACATTACTTGTTTTCCATGTGCGGTACTTGATAACTTTGTTGCCTCCCATTTAGCAGATGTGAACAATTCCCTCAAATGACTTCTCTTATCCTGAAGGCTCTGCAATGATAAAAAAGCTATAGCAAATCTTGTCACACCAGACCTAACGAGATCATGGGACTCCATGTCTTTAGTCGTCTCTCTGAACATAGCAAGAGCAATGGTGTGAGCATATATAAATACAGTAAGTTGTCGGCCTATACAGATTGCACTTTTAATTTGCTTCAGCTATGAAATATCTTGGAGAAGAAGATTTATGGTGTGAGCGGAACAAGAAGTCCAAAAAATCTTTGGTCTCTTTACCACTAGCAATCGTGATGCAGACATATTGTTGGACGCATTATCCGTCACAACCTGTACTATATTTGCTTCTCCTGGGCCATCTGGACTACTGATCGTCTCATCAACAAACTCATATATGAACTTGCCACATGTGTAGATGATGATACATTCTTCGATAACCAAAATGCTACTCCAGCAACTGTGTGCACAATAATATTCATGACACTTCTTCCCTTGCGATCTGTCCAAGCATCAGTCAAAATACTACACCCATGCAACCTACATGTTTGAGTGAAGCTGCTTAGCATTTCCTTGGTCCGTTGAACTTCCATCTGTAAGAACTTTTCCCTCATCTCATACGGCGTTGGTCCTTTCATCCTAGGGCCACATAGACCGACAGCATACAACATTTGTTGGAAGGATTTGTTATATAGAGCATTGAAAGGAATACACATCTCGTATGCCCACCTAGCAATATATAGAGCTGCATCATCTCTGGCTTTCTTCTTAAACTTACTCTCAATCGTGCTTTGTGAACTACTTCCTGACTCAATAAATTGGTCCATTGGACCTTTATTTCCCATACTTGTAAACAATGTCCTTTTTGAACTTTCGGGATCTGCAGCCTCTCCAATAACGACCTCATCCAAGCTACTATGTAACCTACTACTTCTCAACAGCTTACTAGTTTGTGCTGCTGCAAGGGTTGCTTCGGCTTTTGCTCTGACATCAGTTGGGACATGAGGGCATGACTTTACATTGCCCTTAATCCCAGTCAAATGATGTTTGAACCGAGTGATGCCTCCATTTATGACTTGCTTGCAGTAATTGCAACGAATTCTACTTGTATACGTTACAACCACTTTCCCTCCAAATGCCCAAAAAGCATCTCTACCACCAGAAACTGGCGCACATACGTCTTTTGTAGAAGACTGAGAGGAATCCATTCTACAACACCAACAAAATATGTGAATGAACAAAAAAATAAATTAAAACATGCCTCATTATTTCATACATGTGTGGATGAGCTTAGCTTGAGTGAACAAATAACAAAAATTTGTGGCTCTTGCAATCTCTCCATGGTGCGGATTTCGTGGACCCTTGATGTTAAACTTAAATTCTCTACCACATCTTCTACATAACTACCTATTAACCACCTTCCTCACTCTCAGTCTACATAACTACCTGATAAACACCCTTCCCCAGTAACCATTAACCATAACTATCAAAAATTACCCATAGCCTGCAGTTACTCCACCTTGAATGATTAAACCCTAACACGCTGACATGATTTTGTATAATAAATTCCTACATGAAAATAACCCTAGCAAGATTATTCAAGTGTTTTATGATTCCATCATCACTTTTAAGTGATTTGACTCAAAATTTCTTGAACTGAAAACATTTTATTTTAGCTACAAGCATTTGATTATGGTAATATTATAATGCCCACCAAATTTGAGAATTCTAAGAAGAGGAATCTAAAGCAAAGAGGCATATACTAAGAGATTTTGTTAAATTTTCAGATTTTTCGAACATGTTCTATCTCTAAAGCGCAAGGGAGTTGAAGAATATGGAGAGCATTAGAGTGCAGTATTAGGTTTGTAGGAAGCTTGAAATCAAGCAAGAAGTATAATTTTAAAATGTGTACTCATCTTGCATAGATGACCATACAGTTATGTTTCTTACTTTATTTTCTGCTTCCTACTAAATTCTGATGCTCTATATTTTTTCCATCTACCTTGCACTTGCAACTTTTATAGTTCCCTCACAACAGTGTCAATCCATTTGTACCTAAACTGTTTGTGTATTTTACTGGTCAGTCTAGTATTTCCAAAGACTGTTGGACCACCTTTTTCTATCCAGAACTACTAACAGATATTTACTAAACCTGGATCTGCTAATTACCACTAATTCCAGCCCCCCCCCCCCCCCCCCCCCCCCCCCCCCCCCCCCACATCTCACTGAAAGTTCAAACAACTGAAATAACAGAGAAGTGAGAACATCAACTGAAAAACCACCACTCACGACTCCATGGAAAGCCAAGTTGAAGAAAAAAGAAGAGAACTTACAGAGTTACAGTGGAGTGAAGTTAGGGCGGAAGATGCGCCGTCGAAGATGCAGATTCGTTGCTGGGAGAGGCCGATTCGTCGCCGGGAGAGGCCGATCCGACGCCGGTAGAGGCTGATTCGTCGCCCGGAGAGGCCGATCGTCGCCAGGAGAGGCCGATTCCGCCGAACTGTCGAATTGCCGCAGCGCCGCGAGAAAGAAAGGTTAGGGCAAAAGCTTAACGCGATGCGATGCTACTCCCGACCCGTGAAATCATTTTAAAACCCCGGATTTTTTTTTATAAAATAAAACAAAAAACAGGTGTCCGATATATCGCCAGGAGGCCGATATTAGCAGTTAATATACCGATATATCGTCGATATATAGCCGATTTTTTACAAAACGTTATTTTGCTCAAAAATATCGATTTCGTTGCGGTTTACGCCCAAAATCTTTATGTCGGCCGATATCTACAATAGTGCACATACAATACACATATTCAACACATACACCACTCCGACCACATACACACACATACACACATACAAAACACGCACGCAGACACACAATACACTCACAACACACCCAACACACCCACACACAACCCACACACATATATATAGCACACACATATATGTACAGCACACATTCCAGAATTGCAATATAATACTTTTTTGCTATTCACAATCGAACTGTCCAACATCATACTCTTAAAACATTTGGCAAAACATACATACTATGAATTTCATCATTAGGTGTAGAAATTTGCACAAATACTACCAAGTCATTGCATCAAATTCATGTTAAATCAATCTGTAACCATCGATAGTCATATGAGCACCAACATTACAAATCAATGGCGGGATCGGGAGAAACGGCGGAAAAACAACCAAAGGTGTGCGCGGGTCGACATCGTCGGGGAAGAAGAGCAAAACACGGGTCGCGGGTCGTCGTCGGGAAGAAATCGCCGCTCGCGGGTCGTCGTCGTCGTCGGGGAAGAAATCGCCGCTCGCGGGTCGTCGTCGTCGTCGGGGAAGAAATCGCCGCTCGCGGGTAGTGCGCCGCTCACGCTAGGTTTTCGGGAGAATGCATCAGCAGGTTCAATCGGGAAAAAAGTAGCGGCTGAAAGGGAAAAAATTAGCGGCTGGGTTTATACACAAACTGCGGAAATAATTAAACGCGGTTTTCAAAATCAGTCGCGCCAAACGCTTCTTACTCAAAAACGGTGGTGCCTTTCCACCGCACCGCAGGAAAAAAGTCTAACCAAAAGCCACCTTAGAAATGGTAGTTTCCTAAGAAAGTGCGTGGAACTCTTATCCTACTTGTAAAAGTAAATCACAAAACTCAATTCAACAACAATAACAACAACAATAAAAATGCCTTTTTCCTCATCCGAAGTTCATAAACTAATAAAGAGGCATTTCTAGGAACTTCTCCTGCGTCTCATGTCTCATCACCCCGCATCATAGGTGCAAAAAGGCTCATTTTCTTCTCCAAATTTACGATGGACTCATGCCTCTTAGCCAGCTCCATAAGAACTTTGATCCTTCTAAATGACACACTACTGGGCTTCTGTCCCATGTCAATCATCTCCACAAAACACTTCTCAGCCTCATCCAACTTCCCCAAATCACACAACAAATCAAACAAAACATCGGAAAACAGCACCAATGATCCGAACCCATTCTTCACCATATCATTCCAGAGCTCGAGCGCTAGCCCAACCTTCTCTTGCTTTCTGCACAGCCTCACAAGAAACATGCATGATTGCGTGTTTGGCAAACACTCTTCTCTCCTCATAATCTTGTACAATCGCCAAGAATTCTCCAACTCGTTCGCCCAGTAGAAGCATCGAAAGAAGAGGTTGTAGCTCGTCGGATTTGGCTTCAGTCCCTTCACCTCCATCTCCTTCATTAGTGCAAAGGCATTCCGGATCCTCTTCGCAATGCAGAAGTTTCGAATCGCAGCATTGTAGGCGGCTACATCAGGCTGACACCCCATCTCTGTCATGTCTTTCAATATTTCTTTTGCCTTGTCAGGCTGGCCAATTAGACCTAGACCACCAATAATGCTAGTGTAAGTGAACACATCGGGTGAGAATTCCTTCTTGCTCATTTCATCGAGCACCTTGTATGCCTTATCCATCTCTAGATTCTTGCAGTAAACGTCCACCAAGCAGTTGTAGGAAACCAAATCTGGCTCTACTCCGAGATCTTCCATTTCATTAAAGAATCCTTCAGCTTCATTTGACGACTTCCATCCTGCCAATAATATGTTGAAGGTCTGGAGATTGGGCCTGAACTCATGCTTCAAACTGTGGTAAACGCTTCTGGCTTCGCCCATGCTCTTCTCCTGGCACAGAGTTCTCAGCAACGCGTTGAAGCAATTGGTGTTGTATTCGAGGGCCAGGCGCCGGAATTTGTGGAAGCTTTCGACTGTCTGCCGGACAGAGCAAACCTTTGCGATTCGCGCTAGGACAATCTGAATCGTTCTCATAGTGATCAGAGTTCGGTCGGTTCGTTTCATCTCGCGAAGGAGCTCCCACATCTCTGGAAACCGTCGGTCTCGGCCTAGGATGTAAAGCATGGTGTCGTATGAGAAAGGGGTGTGGGTGAAGGAATCCTGCTTACCGATGAAGGAGAAGAATGCTAGGGCTTTGAGGGGGTTTCCGTGGCCGAAGCGGAATCGCTTGAGGACACAATCAACGACAGAGTTTGAGAGCTGGATGCCCGAGGATTCGAGGGAACTGATCATGGAGGCGGGCGCTGAAGAGGAGTTGATGATGTGAAAGATGTCGGCTTCTCCATGTTTTTGTTGCATTTGAATTTGTTCTTCTTCTCGGGTTTTGAAACTGGAGGTGAAACGAATGAAGGGGAGAGGGAGGTGTGACCACCGTGATTCAAGACGTGAGATCCGGAGTTTGAAAAGCATTTTTTAGCAGGGGTCTCGGCGGTGTTTGGGAAATCTAGGAGCCATTTAGGGGCAGATATCCTCTTTAAGAAAAAAAAAAGGTGATTGTTAGATGCAACCCGTCTTTAGCTTTTCGTAGCTTAAATTTTCAAAAACATCAATTTTTTATGCGGTTAACCGCAACTCGATGTCGTCTTCCTCCTGCTACAGCCGCCCACCTGTCTAGGTCTGTAATCATTTTGTCCCACTTATACTTTTAACCAGTTTTTAATTCTCTGATATTGTTTTGGTCGCTCTTATGGCTGTCATGCTCATATTTATCTCATGCATTGTTTTTTTATGCGTATTAAAAATTACGTATCTCTTTGTAAGCAATATTAGAATGTTCATGAACTAGTCTTATGCTAGCACCTAGGGGAGATCACATGTAGGGGAAGTTATGCGGCTATCATGCACATCGATAGGGGGTGCACACATGTAGGGGGAGTTATGCGGCTATCATGCACATCGATATCTTGATACATAACAAGGCCCTGCCGTTTTGATAATATCTAAGTGAGAGATTAGAATGTTCATGAACTAGTCTTATGCTAGCCACCTAGGGGAGATCACATGTAGGGGAAGTTATGCGGCTATCATGCACATCGATAGAGGGAGCACACATGTAGGGGGAGTTATGCGGCTATCATGCACATCGATATCTTGATACATAAACCTGTTCATGTTTCATGATTATTGTTCGATTATACTATATCATTCTACTAATACTTTATATCTCATGAACAAGATTTGTATTATGAAATGAGGGAGTTTGTTGGAACTTGTGTTCTTCATCTCATCTGTTTGATAATATCAAATCTCAAGTTGTATTTGATCATACTGGTGTTGGGTATAGTGCGCAGGTTTACAGGTAAGAAACCCATATTTCAAATATCTGTGACTTACCGCCGGCAGGGACGGAGCAAAAAAACTTTTTTTAGGAAGGACACAAAATTTTAATGAAGTCTAAAAAGATATCCTAATAAGAAATACAATTTAAAACATAAATATTAAAATAAAATAATAAGTGTAAAGAAAATACCAATCATTATAGTTGCCATGGTCGACTCTTCAAAACATAAGAACACTAAAAAAAATATCACTGCCCATTTTTCCAAGAAAACATGAAATTTCTGGTGATATTGTTGTTTCCTGCATAACATTATAATTTTTTTTAAATATATTGAAAATTTATAACAAAAATTATTTATAAAATAAATAAATATAATTTGTATACATACTATATGTTTATAGTTTCCCTCGTCTGTTTTTCATTTTTTGAAAACTCTGAATGATTGTTTTATTTCAATATTTGTAAATACATATTTCTCTATATATGTAATCAAAGAGTCATTCATTAAAGAATCTCTCATTCGATTGTGTAGACGATTCTTCACAATGTTCATTGCTGAAAATACTCTTTCGACTGTAGCAGTTGCAACTGGTAAAACCAATGCTAACTTTACTAACAAATATACCGATGAATATAAAATTTCCTTCTTTGTTTTACCATTTTTCTTGCAAGATCGTCAATTTCATTTAATTGTTCAAAGTCAATGTCAGATTTAACATCAATAATAAATATTTCCAATTGACTATCAAGTTCCATATTATCCAAATGGGAAAATCTGATGGATAAAACTCTGACAGACGTTTCAACATTTGTTAATCATAATTTGAAAATGTATTACTTGGATTTAAACATGCAACGCAAAGAAGTAATTCAGTATTCGTCTCTCTAAACCTGTTGTTGAGTTCCTGAAGTTGCAAATTTATGACAGTATAAAAAATCTCGGCTCGATAATAATGTAAATTAGTCATCTCATGAACTCGTTGTCGTGAGCGTCCTAGTGCCACATACAGATTTTTCATTAAAGGAATATCAATTTTATAACTATTATAAAATGAAGAAACATCTTTAATCAATTTTTCCCATCCATTATCTCGCATATCTTGCAGCCTTTGTTTTGATATTCTGACTAAATTTATTGCATTAGCAATATCTTGTTCTTTGCGTTGCAAAAATTGTGATTAAATATTGGTTATTCCCAGAATATCTCTCAGTAGATATAAAATGAAAGCATAATCAAAAGTTTGCAGAGAATTTAATAAACAAATGTTGTTGTTTTTTGTTTTGAACTTGTATGTTGATCTTTTTCAACCAACTCGAGAACATCAATAATAGATGAAAATAGCACAATCATATTAATCAATGAACTATAATGTGAACCACATCTAGTATCACCTACTCTAATAAGATTTCTTTCTTGATTTTGACCTGTTCTTTCAATTATATCTCCTTTCTGTAAACATTCAATAATTTTTTGTACATGATATTCTCGAAAAAGTTCTTATCGTTTACATGAAGCAGTAATAATATTAGTTGTTGTACTTGTTATATCAAAAAACCAAGCAACTAGAACATGATTTTTTGCAACAGCAACTAGTGCAAGCTGAAGTTGGTGAGCAAAATAATGAATATAATATGCTGATGAGTTCTCTTTCATTATGAGTGTTTTGAGACCATTAAAATCCCCTCTCATATTACTAACATCATCATAACCTTGTCCACACAATTTTGAAATACATAAATTCTGATTAGAGAAGAATCCTTTTATTGCTACCTTCAACGAAAATGATGATGTATTTGAAACATGCACAATACCAAGAAAGCGCTCAACCACTTCACCTTGTTTATCAACATAGCGTACTGCAATAGCCATCTGCTCTTTTGTCGATACATCTTGTGTAACGCCCCGAAACTCAAAAGAGAAACGGGCAGCATTTTAGCCGAGTTTGGGTCTCGGGAAGGTGAACACGGCCTGTGACACGGGCATGTCACATGGCCGTGTCGTGCTCGGGTCGTCGAGGAGAGGTCAACGATCGTTGAAGGCAGGGAACACGGCCTGGGACACGGGTGTGTCCCAGGGCGTGTCTAGCACACGACATATGACACGGGAGTGTCACATGGCCGTGTCCTCTTCTGGAAGTTTTGGTCCTGTGTCGACAAAGAGACACGACCTGGAACACTGGCGTGTTCTGGTTGACACGGGCGTGTCTAAGCCCGTGTCCCATTCGGGACGTGATGGTTCCAACGCCGATTGGGGTACACAGCCCATGACACAGGCGTGTCCATGGGTGACACGGCTGTGTCCATGGGTGACATGGGCGTGTCCCAAACCGTGTCCTATTCTGGATTTTCTGGTTTACGGTGAGTGCGGAACACGGCCTTGTCGCAAGCCGTGTTCGGCCCAGAAATATTTTTTCTAGGGAAAATCATGGTCGTTCGTTTCTTTCAAAAGGGATCTAAGGGCTGAGGGCTGTCCTGGTTGGGTTTTAAGCCGGGAATAGGGTTGAAAACCCTCATTTCTTTTGGTTCAATCACTTTCTAAATTCTAGAGAGGGGAGAGCAAGGAGGAAGAAGCAAGAGAGATTCGGTTGTCGGAGGACATTCAGAGCGCCAAATCGCAAACCGAGTCCAGATCTACGGAGGCGAGGTCATCGCGGTGCTTTTCATCTATATAGATTTCCATGGCGCCAAAGAGAAACCCAAGGGTAATGATTCTCTACTTGGACATGTGAAGTCCTCTTTCCTTTTTGCATCAGGAGCCTGCTCGCGCGAGTATGCGGTGAGTTTGAGGTGTTCCTTCGGGTAGACATGAATAGTCCCCGTTTTATTGCATGTAGAGTCCGAAATCGAGAAACGGACATAGGCATGGTGTGTGAAGCTTACTCGGACAAGTTGGTCTGGATCGTTGATGTTTCATTATGCATGATTAGTCGTAGAAGACTCCGTGCCTTTGGTTGTTTTTCAGGTTTTCTACGCGGTAGATTGCAATAGGGAGTCTTGGGGATTAACTCCAAGGTGCACCCGGAAAACTGGGCGGAAACGCATTTCTGCCAACTTGGTGGCCTGGGAGCCAACCTTGAACATAACTGGGTAATGTGCATGTTTGATCATTTTGGGACTCGGGGAAGCTTGACCCGCACATATGGCTTAAATTGACGTTGTAGTGTGAGCAACGGGTTAGGCGGAACCGTACCCGCTCTGTGTCGTTCGGTTAAAGAGACCTAAAGTACATGACACTTACCGTTAACATAGATAGAGGGTCTTAGGCTTAGGATGGAAAGACCAAAATGCTCAAGAGTATTGTCGTCCAAGGGGCGGTGGTGAGACCGCGGTTTTGACCGGGTTCACCGTGTAAGTGCCCTGAGAGCACGGGGTGTGCGACCGTGTGTGTCTGCACCTATGGTGTTGTGATTATTCACTATAATGCTTATTATGCTAATAAGTGCAGGTAAGGAACATCGCCGCCCCGAGTTTGGGGGCGGGATCATTATAATTTGGTCAGCTTTAGCTGACCATTACTTTTGTTTATCACCGTTACGGTGAATTGTGTTTGCAGGTGCTGCAGAGCCGAGCGACAAATAGTGGGCCAAAGCACTTGTTGCTGAGTCGGCCCTTGAAGGCCTTGTTATGTTTACTTGTTTAATTCATGTGTGTCCGGCCTGCGCGCCGATGTATGGAAAACACGGTTTTAAATTTAGTGAACTCTTGTAAGGCCATAAGGCCGGTACTTTGTGTACTTTGTAATTCATTCCTGTTTGGGTTAGTTAGTGGACATTCATGCTTGTGGCTTGGTTCTTATTTTTGTAACTTAATAAATTGCTTCGCTAGGTGCTCTGTGTAGGATGTTACGATTGGAAGTATGGTTTCAATGAGTAACCCTTCGGTCTGTCCGTGGTATATGGCGTCGGGCACCGGCCAGATCTACTACTATATGCTATGTGACGGATATGGGTGTTACAATTTGGTATCAGACTACCGGTTTCGGTCAGGCTTTAATGAATTCGTGGACGAATTCAATTTAAGGGGTGGTGAGCACATGTGTGTGCATCACCATTATAACATGAAAATAACCCATGAATGTCCACTTAGGAATGAAAATACACATGTTTGAGGAACCTACATGTTCCTATAATTGCTTTTTGTAATATTGTTCGGTCGCTTAACGGTGTTTGCACGACTATAGGTGACCAGGAGTGGTGCAGGGCCGTCATAACGTCCAATTTCTGAGGCAAGAAGCGCACTGATCGATGTGTTGGCAACACCTCCTTCGGCTGAAACCATACGATTAGTAGCTGAAGCAGTGTTTGCGATGATTAATGCACAGCCTGCGAGGCAAGTGCAGCAGCCTGCCCCTGCTGTGGAGCAAGTACCGCTCCAAGCGGCAGAACCAAGGAGAGTGGAGCAGGTTGTGGTGGAGCCAATGATGCCTAGGAGAGCAACAAAGAAACAGCTCAAACACGTTATGGGCTTTAATCCTCCAGTGTTCTCGGGGACGGAAACCCCAACCCAAGCGGAGGATTGGCTCTCCAAAGTTAAGAGAGTCTTGATAGCTACAGAGACGGAAGAGTGGCAGAAGACCACTATTGCCACTTTCTTGTTGGATGGCGACGCAATACTGTGGTGGGAAGGTTTGGAGTTACACCATTTGAGGGGTAGACAACTTACTGACGTCTCGATAAAAGAATTCTCGAGACTGTTCTTGGCTCGATACCTCCCCTCGGCTCAGAGGATTGTGATGGAAAACGAGTTCCATAAGCTGGTGCAAGGAGAGAGTAGCGTGGATGAGTACCTCCATGAATTTACACGTTTGGGTTGGTATGCAAGTGCTACATTCGTTGATGAGTAGCGAAAGATAAACCGATTTTATGAAGGTCTGAAGGATGACTTAAGACTACTGCTCTCGGGGTCGATGACGCAGGGCTTCTTGACCCTGGACAACACGGCCCGATCTTTGGAGAAAGATATGAAGAATGTGCAGGCAAAGAAAGACTCCAGTGTTAAGAAGACAGAGTTTAAGGTGCCGACTACCTCAAAGTCTAGTTATCGTACGTTCTTTAATAAGGCTAGGACTTCGGGTCCAGCCCCTTCTTCTGGTTCTTCGGGGGCAACTACTAGCCGGACCCCAGGCGCTTGCTTTACTTGTGGGAAGCCGGGGCATTTTTCCCGTGACTGTTGGAGCGGACGTCCAAAGTCCGAGAGGAAGCTGGGAGCAACGTACGAGGAAAAGGGCAAGGAGGTGGAGTCAACCACATCCCATTATGCTCTGACTCAACCAAGAGTCTACAATCTTGGCCAGCAGGAGGCCATCAAGCAAGTGGATGTGGTGATAGGTACGGTTTAAATTTATAGCAATTTGGCTTTAAATACTGTTACCTTGCGCATGTTAGCTTATTACTGTTTGTATAGGCTTTGTTCTTGTAACAACCTGACCCGTTAAATAACATATAATAGAAGGTCCGGCCGGGGTCCCACATTATATGCCACAAACAGACAGTGAGGTCACAGGTTAATACCAAAATATCATCGCACCCTAACCCAGAGCATTCTAGCGGATGTTTATAATTTGCACGAACTCAATCCAAGAATGTCCACTACTATATAAATAACACATTTATATAAAAGACCAGGAATGTATACAAGCACACCGCTCACAGTCTTAAGGCCTTACAAGTTTCTCTTTACAAACATGTGACTTAATACATCGGCACGTAGGCCGGCCACACATGAAATCCAAATCTTCGCACGGCCTTCGAGGGCCTAACAACAGCAGCAGCAAGGGCTTCAGCCCGCTCAATCCAACAACCCTCAACACCTGCATAAGAATGTCCACCCAAAGGTTGATCAACAAAACAACGGTCAGCATTCAGCTGACCAATTATAACGAACCTACCCCTTACCCGGGGCAGTGGTCCCTTCCCTGCATGCACAACATATATCTATATCACACACATCATCACAGCATAAACGCTGGCCTTCGTGCCAGACGCTCCGTACACTTAGGGCACGATTATGGTGCACTGAACTCCTAATGGTTGCACCACCGATTCGAGGTGTGTACTTGTTGACCGGGCATAAGCCTTCAAACCCCTGTTGAAGACCTCACGTACCCGTCTCACTCAAAGGCACGCACCTCACGGCAACCGTGAGCACTATCAGTCGACCTACCCAAGTAGTGTAACAAGCCTAGGGAAATTGCCCTGCTGCATTGCCACCAATCGACCGCTCACCCGATCCTACCACTGAACTTGTTGGGTGGCCCACCCACTCAGAGGTTCTTAACTTGTTGGCCATGGGCATCAGCCGACAAACCTCTGTTTGAGGCCTCTCGTACCCATCCACTCAGAGGTGCTCGCAATATATCTCATAACGCAGGCATACTGTACCACTATTCCTTCCATCAATGCAGCTCGTGTCGAGCATACAACCAAAGGAGCTATACAAAGCATCCTTCTCCCGATTCACAAGCATCCTTACAATCTCCGCAAGCTAATCGATTTATACACAGAGTCTTCTCCGGTTCGCAGCATCACCAATCTAGACATCCATCCAGATGGGCTTCACACAGCATGCCTATTCCG
This sequence comes from Platanthera zijinensis, assembly GCA_039513925.1. Classification (NCBI taxonomy): domain Eukaryota; kingdom Viridiplantae; phylum Streptophyta; class Magnoliopsida; order Asparagales; family Orchidaceae; genus Platanthera; species Platanthera zijinensis. The sequence continues at coordinate 151,705,607 of CM077080.1, read as the reverse complement.
TACTACACACTTCCGGATCTAAATGCAGACTCAACCGCTGGAATCGCTTATGCTTTCCACCTCTTGATGGAGGATCCCATGCACATGCATAAGTAGTAGGACTTCACTTGTCCAAGAAGGAGATCGTTACCCTTGACGATCGCTTCAGAGCCATGGAGAAACTAGCCGGATGGTAATCGACGACCTTGCCTCCACAACGCTAAACTCGGCTCTCGATTCAGACCGCTGAAGCTCCACCGGCAGTCAGAAAGCTTCTCCTTTCCTCCTCCAAGCTCTCCTCTCTTTCTTCTCTTTAGAAAGATAATGGCCAAGGTTTGAATGACAACTTCATGCCAATCCTTGAGTTAAACCCAGCTTGAAACACCCTGGGCCATTAGATCTAGGATGAGGGAAATGAACGACCACAAATCGCCTGAAAAGTCTAATTTTGCGGCTGACACGTCCTGTGACATGCCCGTGTTACAAGCCGTGTAATGCAAGCGGTACACGAACCGACTCACCCAGACCAGAACACGGGCCGATACACGCCCGTGTCAAACCCCTGACACGCCCGTGTTGAGGGGCGTGTCCTTCACTCAACATAGGACTGCCAACCTGAGAAGAACACGGCTAAGGCACACGCCCGTGTCCTTGCCCGTGCGCCAAACACGCCCCTGTGACACGCTCCGTATAACAGGCTGTGTGCCACACTCAATGCCACTCCACTCAATGCCGCCCGGTTACCAACTTGAGCAGGACACGCCCTGGGACACGCCCGTATCCACGGCCGTATCGCCTCTCAATGCCTGTGGGCTTCATTTTTTTCAAGCTCTCACGACACAGCCGAGTACCCAGAGCTGGACACGCCCTGGGACACGCCCGTATCCCAGGCCGTGTCACCCAGCCTGAACTCCAAATTGAAATTTGGGGTGTTACAATCCTCCCCTCCTTACAGAAATTTCGTCCCGAAATTTAGCGCAACGTAGATACCAACACAACCACTCTGTTGCAATAAAAACAAAGACGATCCGGGTTGCGAGCTCAGAGGCCGCAACTTGTCTCGCCCCGCGGCATCGCACCAACACAAGTGTTTTCACAAACACACAAACATACCATATGTACAAAGTACAACACAAAATCAATAAAGTGCACACTCCACTTTATTTCCGCTCATCCGCGTCTCTAAGCAGCTTCTTGATAGCCTCCTACAACTCTAGGTTATACACTCGAGGCTGTTGTACTTCATAATGTGAGCTTTGTGGCTCCTGCACTTCGAGATTATACACTCGCGGTTACGCCCGAGATGCAGATGATTCCGCCACTGCCTTACCCTTTTCCTCATAGGACGCACTTGACTTTTTCTCACCCTTCGAGGCGCCACTCCAACAATCTCGGGCGATATGCCCCTGCTTCCCACAGTTAAAACACGTACGTGTCTCCACACGTCCTTGCCCGTACGTTGCTCCCGAAGTAACATTTGACTGAGCTTGTTCAGCAGGCCTGAACCGCTTCTTATAAAGTTTCCTAAACTCTGATTGTTCGAACTGTGGAACTTTGAACTCCGACTTTTCTACCACAAAGTTCTTCTTGTACTACACCCGTTTCAAATCTTTCTCCAGCGCACAAGCTGTATCTACTGAGGCTTGGAAGCCTTGGTTCACTGAACTCGAAAGCTCCAATCTCACCTCATCTTGGAGACCCTCATAGAATCTATTCGTCTTCCGCGCTCCTTCCGCAAAAGTCGACCCCGCATAACGCCCCAGCCTGGTAAATTCATGCAGGTAATCATCCACAGTCTTCTCACCCTGCACCAGACGTTGGAATTCGTTCTCCATAGCAATTATCCGCGATATTGACAAATACTTTGCCCAAAACAATTTGGAGAAATCGTCCATCGAAATCTCTCCAGGCCTCTGTCTGCAAACTGGTGTAGCTCTACTTCATCCCACCAAAGTCTCGTCTCTCCTTCCAGTAGGAAAGTGGCTAACGTAACTCTCTGCCCCTCATCAATCCTGAGCGTTGTCAGGATCCTCTTCACTCTTGAAATCCAATCTCCCGCCTGCGTTGGGAAATTCGCCCCAACAAACGTAGGTGGATGAAAATCCATAAACCACTTTAGTTGCTCGTCAATCGCTCGCTCGTCCACCCGAGCTTCAACACGCTCTTGCCTCGCACCAACCTGAACTGGCTCCACTACAGTCCTTGCCTGCCCAACAGGTTGTGCTTGAATCATTGCAAATACCGCCTCCGCAAATAGGTGTACGGTTTCTGCAGAAGGAGGAGGTGTGGGCACCTTAGCTGGTACCACACTCTCATCCGAACGCTGGGGCTCAGACTGCCCAACACCACTCCTTGTCACATATATGTGAACAAGATATCAATAATCAACCTCCAATACAAAATGGCAAACATACTGAATACACACGCGCACATTCCTAGTGGACATTCTTGAGTTCAATTATGTTAAAACGGTTCGCACATACACGAGCTTGCCACCCGACAAAAGAATTCGGTCACTAATTCGAAAGCGGAAAACCGAGGCCCTCTGATACCAAAATGTAACAACCCGACCCGTTAAATAACATATAATAGAAGGTTCGGCAGGGACCCCACATTATATGCCACAAATAGACGGCGAGGTCACAGGTTAATACCAAAATACCATCGCACCTTAACCCAGAGCATTCTAGCGGAAGTTTATAAGTTGCACGAACTCAATCCATGAATGTCCAATACTATATAAATAACACATTTATATAAAAGACCAGGAATGTATACAAGCACACCGCTCACGGCCTTAAGGCCTTACAAGTTTCTCTTTATAAACATGTAACTTCATACATCGGCACGCAGGCCAGCCACACATGAAATCCAAATCTTCGCACGGCCTTCAAGGACCTAACTGCAGCAGCAGCAAGGGCTTCAGCCCGCTCAATCCGACAACCCGCAACACCTGCATAAGAACATCCACCCCAAGGGTGATCCACAAAGCAACGGTTAGCATTCAGCTGACAAATTATAACGACCCTACCCCTTACCCGGGCAGTGGTCCCTTCCATGTATGCATAACATATATCTATATAACACACATCATCACAGCACAAACGCTGGCCTTCGTGCCAGACGCTCCGTGCACTCTGGGCACGATTATTATGCACCGAACTCCTCAAGGTTGCACCACTGATTCGAGGTGTGTACTTGTTAATCGGGCATAAGCCTCCAAACCCCTGTTGAAGACCTCACGTACCACGCTCACTCAAAGGCACGCACCTCACAGAAACCGTGAGCACTATCAGTCGACCTACCCATGTAGTGTAACAAGCCTAGGGAAATCGCCCCACTACATTGCCACCAATCGACCTCTCACCCGATCCTACCACTGAACTTGTTGGGTGGCCCACCCACTCAGAGGTTCTCAACTTGTTGGCCATGGGCATCAGCCTCCAAACCCCTGTTGGAGGCCTATCGTACCCATTCCACTCAGAGGTGCTCGCAATACATATCATAACACAGGCACACGGTGCCACTATTAATTCCATCAATACAGCTCATGCTGAGCATACAACCAAAGGAGCTATACAAAGCATCCTTCTCCCAATTCACAAGCGTCCTTACAAACTCCGCAAGATAATCGATTTATACACGGATTCTTCTCCGGTTCGCAACATCACCAATCTAGACATCCATCCAGATGGGCTTCACACAGCATGCCTATTCCGTACTACACACTTCCGGATCTAAATGCAGACTCGACTGCTAGAATCGCTTACGCTTTCCACCTCTTGGTGGAGGATCCCATGCACATACATAAAGTAGGACTTCACTTGTCCAAGAAGGAGATCGTTACCCTTGACGATCGCTTCGGAGCCATGGAGAAACTAGCCGAATGGTAATCACCGCGACGACCTTGCCTCCACAACGCTAAACTCGGCTCTTGATTCGGACCGCTGAAGCTCCACCGACGGTCGGAAAGCTTCTCCTTTCCTCCTCCAAGCTCTCCACTCTTTCTTCTCTTTAGAAAGATAATGGCCAAGGTTTGAATGACAACTTCATGCAATCCCAGAGTTAAACCCAGCTGGAAACACCCTGGGACATTAGATCTAGGATGAGGGAAACGAACGACCACAAATCACCTGAAAAGTCTAATTTTGCGGCTGACACGGCCTGTGACACGCTCGTGTCACAGGCCATGTAATACAAGCGGTACCCGAACCGACTCACCCAGACAAGAACACGGGCCGAGACACGCCCGTGTCAAACCCCTGACACGCCCGTGTCAGTAAGTACGCGCCCGTGTTGAGGGGCGTGTCCTTCACTCAACACAAGACTACCAACCCGAGAAGAACACGACAAAGGCACACACCCATGTCCTTGGCCGTGTGCCAAACACGCCCCTGTGACACGCCCGTGTCACAGGCCGTGTGCCACACTCAACGCCACTCCACTAAACTCCACTCAACGCCGTCCCGGTTACCAACCCGAGCAGGACACGCCATGGCACACGCCCGTGTCCCAGGCCGTGTCGCCTCTCAATGCCTGTGGACTTCATTTTTTTCAGGCTCTCACGACACAGCCGAGTACCCAGAGTTGGACACGCCCTGGGACACACCCGTGTCCCAGGCCGTGCCACCCAGCCTGAACTCCAAATTGAAATTTGGGGTATTACAGTTCTGATTTGTGATAATCCGGTGAGAGCACTCTTCGATACGGGAGCTTCACACTCCATTTTGTCCGAAGGTTTCATATCGCGCATCGGAGTCCCTTCTTCGATAGCGAAGGATAAATTGGATGTGTTGTTGCCGAATGGGTGTTCTATGCACGCAGACAGAGTTTGTGCCGAAAAGATTCGGATTGGGAGTCAGGAGTTCGACTTGCAAGCGTTGTTACTGCCGCTGGTGGAGTTCGACGTAATTTTTGGTATGGACTGACTTTCAGGAGCAGAAGACATACATAGATTGCAATCGTAAGGAAGTCAAGTTGTCGGAGCTAACCGGGAGACAATGTTTGCGGGATTGAAGGGGTTGAGCAAGACTTTAATGTCTGCTCTTCAAGTGGTCATGGCAGTTCGTGCTGGCGCAGAGCTGTTCTTCACGCTAGTGGAGGCTGTAAAGCCTAAGCCCACTTTGGGTCGCATCCCAGCGGTGTGCGAGTACCCTGACGTGTTCTCGGACAATCTTCCTGGGGCCCCACCTCAGCGGAAGATTGACTTCACGATTGAGCTAGTGCTAGGTGCCAAACCTGTGTCACGCTCCCCTTATAGGTTGGCGCCTAAGGAGATGGCAGAACTAAAGGTTCAACTTGAAGAGTTGTTAGAGCAGGGTTATGTGCGTCCAAGTTTGTTGCCTTGGAGCACACTGGTCCTCTTTTTCAAGAAGAAGGACAGAAGTTTTGCGACTGTATATCGATTATAGAGAACTGAACAAGTTAACGGAGAAGAATAAATATCCAATCCCAAGAATTGACGATCTGTTCGATCAGTTAGTTGGGTCGTCGGTATATTTGAAGTTGGATCTTAAGTCTTGGTATTATCAATTGAGGATAAGAGAAAGTGATATCCCCAAGACAACATTCAGCATGAGATATGGGCATTATAAGTTTACAGTCATGCCATTCGGGCTGACTAATGCGCCATCAATGTTCATGGATCTGATGAATAGAACGTTCAGGGAGTAATTAGACCACTTTATGATCGTCTTTATTGACGACATATTGGTGTACTCGCAGTGCGAAGAGGATCACTTCAAGCATCTGCATTTGGTTTTGGAGACGCTGAGGAGGAACGAACTATACACAAAGTTCTCCAAATGCAAGTTTTGGTTGCCCTCAGTAGCGTTCCTTGGTCACATAGTCAGTGGAGAAGGGATTGCGGTGGATCAGACAAAGATAGTTGCGATACGAGAGTGTCCTGTGTTGTGTTCAGTAGCGAAAGTCCGGAGTTTTCTGGGGCTTGCTGGCTACTACAGGCGCTTCGTAAAGAACTTCTAGCGGATCACGTTACCCCTCACGACTTTGACGAGGAAAGATCAAAAGTTTGTGTGATAGCCAGAGTGCAAGCAAGCTTTTGAAGAATTGAAGAGGCGGTTGACCATGATGCCTGTTCTAAGTTCGCCGAGTGGGACCGAAGGCTTTTAGATATACAACGATGCTTCAGGGCAGTGGTTTGGGCTGCGTGCTGTAGCAGTATGGAAGTGTTATAGCTTATGGCTCGCGTCAGCTTAAAGTGCATGAGAGAAATTATCTGGTCCACGACTTGGAGTTAGCGGCCGTGATTTTTACTCTGAAGCTATGGAGGCAAATTATTTGTATGACGTAAAGGTCGATATTTATACCGACCACAAGAGCCTAAAATACCTGTTAGACCAGAAGGATCTGAATATGAGGCAGCGGAGATGGATGGAGTTCCTGGGGGACTATACATTCAAAATTCATTATGTGCCCGGGAAAGGCAATGCAGTTCCAGATGCATTGAGTCACAGGGCTCCCGCGCAAGCCAACTAGTTGTCGGTTCATGACGAGCGGTTTATTTGGGAGTTGGAGGCGTTAGATATCTCTTGTGTTGACAAGCAGACTAGCGCCAAAGCACTATTGAACTAGACGGAAGTTCAGTATGACCTGATTGATCGGATTTGGCGGGCTATGACTTTGGATAGCAGCATGAAGCAAATCATGGAGGCGGTTTTGGATGGGCCAAATTCCCAATTTTGGTTGAAGATGGACTGCTAAGGAAGGACAGTAATTTGTGAGTCCCAAACGTGGGTAATTTACGGGTGGAGTTGATGTACGAGGCTCATCATACCAAGTACTCGATTCACCCAGAGAGCACGAAGATGTATCAAGATCTGAATAAGTTGTTCTGGTGGCAAGGACTCAAGAAGGATGTGGCACTATATGTGGTGAAATGTCAGACTTGCGCCTTAGCGAAGGCAGAGTGCCAAAAGACAGGGGGTTTCTTGAAGTCTTTGCCTATTCCGGAGTGGAAGTTCGACGATATCTCAATGGACTTTGTGCATGGACTGCCAAGGTCGCATAAGGGAAACGACGTCATCTAGGTGATCGTAGATTGGTTGAAAAAAATATCGCACTTCATTCCGAATATGAAGGATGATTCAGTGGAGAAACTGGCAAAGCTTTATGTGGATAACATTATTATACTGCACGGTGTGCCCCACAACATCGTGAGTGATAGAGATGGGTGGTTTATGTCCAATGACTGGAGGTTGGCGCAACAAATATTGGGAACTAAGCTAAGGTTTAGCACAACCTTTCATCCACTGACAAATGGTCGACTGAGAGAGTAAACAGGACAATGGAGGACATGCTTCGCATGTGCGTCCTAGATTTCGGGAAGCAGTGTGAAGATCATCTGTATTTTGTGGAGTTTGCATACAACAATAGCTACCAAGCGAGCATTCAAATGGCGCCCTTCGAGGCCCAATATTGTAGAAAATATCGCATGCCGTTGTCGTGATTGGAAACGGGTGAGGCGAGGTTGTACAAAAAAGCAAGAGGTGGAAAGCGCCACTTCATTGGTACGAACCATTCGATAGTGTTTGTTGATCTCTTAGGATAGACAGGCAAAATACTATAATGGCAAGCATCAGAACGTTGAGTTCGCTGTTGGCGGCTGGGTGTATTTGAAGATAAAGCCGTTCAAGGGTGTTTCACGGGTACGACGCTTGAAGAAGCTGAGCTCGAGGTACCTTAGACCATTTGTGATCCTGGAGCGGATTGGTGAAGCGGCTTATCGTCTAAAGCTATCGGTGGAGTTGAGTGGTCTACACGACGTATTCCACATATCAGTGTCGTGGAAGGCGGTGCAAGAGCCTTCGCAGGTGATCGCGATTGATCAAATATCGGTGGACGAAGGGTTGACGACAAGGGTCAAGCCTGTTCGTATTGAGGACTTTGAAGTCAAGCGACTTCGTAACAAGGAGATCAGGATGGTCAAGGTCCGTTGGGTTAATTGCGGACGGGAGGAGCTCTCGTGGGAGCGAGAACAGACCATGCTTGAGGAGTACCCAGAGTTATTCCACTCAGGTACCGTTTTAGTTTTTGTGTATCATTTCCTTTCGGTAATTTCGTGGATGAAATTATTTTAAGAGGGAGAGGATTGTAATGCTCCGAAACTCAAAAGAGAGACGGGTAACGTTTTAGATGAGTTTTAGTCTCTGGAAGGTGAACATGGCCTGTGATACGGGCGTGTCACATGGTCGTGTCATGCTAGGGTCATCGAGGCGAGGTCGATGATCGTTGAAGGCAGGGAACATGTCCTGGGAAACAGGCGTGTCCCAGGATGTGTCTAGCACATGGTATGTGGCACGGGCGTATCACATGGCCGTGTCCTCTTCTAGAAGTTTTGGTCCTGTGTCGACTGAGAGACATGACCCAAAACACGAGCGTGTTCTGGTTGACATAGGCATGTCAAAGTTGACACGGGCGTGTCTAAGCCCGTTTCCCGTTCGGGACGTGACGGTTCCAGCTCCGATTGGGGAACACGGCCCATGACACGGGCGTGTCCATGGGTGACATCGGCGTGTCCCAAGCCGTATCACAAGACTTGTCCTATTCTGGATTTCCTGGTTTAAGATGAGTGTGGAACACGGCCTTGGACACGGGCGTGTCGCAAGCCGTGTTCGGCCCAGAAATATTATTTCTAGGGAATATCGTGGCCGTTCATTTCTTTCAAAAGGGATCTAAGGGCCGAGGGCTGTCCTTGTTGGGTTTTAAGCCGGGAATAGGGTTGAAAACCCCCATTTATTTTGGTTCAATCTCTCTATAAGTTCTAGAGAGAGGGGAGAGCAAGGGGGAAGAAGCAAGAGAGATCCGGTTACCGGAGGAGATTCGGAGAGCCAAATCGCAAGCCGAGTCATGATCTACGGAGGAGAAGTCATCGCGGTGCTTTTCATCCATATAGATTTCCATGGCGCCAAAGAGAAACCCAAGGGTAACGATTATCTACTTGGACATGTGAAGTCCTCTTTCCTTTTTGCATCGGAAGCCCGCTCTCGCGAGTATGTGGTGTGTTTGAGGTGTTCCTTCGGGTAGGCATGAATAGTCCCCGCTTTGTTGTATGTAGAGTCCAAAATCGAGAAACGGACATAGGCATGGTGTGTGAAGCCTACCCGGACAAGTTGGTCTGGATCGGTGACGTTTCATGATGCATGATTAGCCGGAGAAGAATCCGTGCCTTTGGATGTTTTTAGGTTTTCTATGCGGTAGATTGCAACAGAGAGTCTTGGGGATTAACTCCAAGGTGCACCCAAAAAACTGGGCGGAAACGCATTTCTGCCAACTTGGTGGCCTGGGAGCCAGCCTTGAACATAACTGGGTTATGTGCATGTTTGATCATTTTGGGACTCGGGGAATCTTGACACGCACATATGGCTTAAATTGATGTTGCGGTGTGAGCAACGGGTTAGGCGGAGCCGTACCCGCTCTGTGTCGTTCGGTTAAAGAGACCTAAAGTACATGGCACTTACCATTGGCATAGATGGAGGGTCTTAGGCTTAGGCTGGAAATACCAAAATGCTCACGAGTATTGTCGTCAAAGGGCGGTGGTGAGACCGCAGTTTTGACCGGGTTCACCGTGTAAGTGCCCTGAGAGCACGGGGTGTGCGGTCGTGTGTGCCTGCACCTGTGGTGTTGTGATTATTCACTATAATGCTTATTATGCTAATAAGTGCAGGGAAGGAGCATCGCCGCCCCGAGTTTGGGGGCAGGATCATTATAATTTGGTCAGCTTTAGCTTATCGTTACTTTTGTTTACCACCGTTGCGGTGAATTGTGCTTACAGGTGCTGCGGAGCCGAGCGGCAAATAGCGGGCCAAAGCCCTTGTTGCTGAGCCGGCCCTTGAAGGCCTTGTTATGTTTACTTGTTTAATTCATGTGTGTCCGGCCTGTGCGCCGATGTATGGAAAACACGGTTTTAAATTTAGTGAACTCTTGTAAGGCCATAAGGCCGGTACTTTGTGTACTTTGTAATTCATTACTATTTGGGTTCATTAGTGGACATTCATGCTTGTGGCTAGGTTCTTATTTTTGCAACTTAATAAATTGCTTCCGCTAGGTACTCTGTGTAGGATGTTATGATTTGATGTATGGTTTCAATGAGTAACCCTTCGGTCTGTCCGTGGTATATGGCGTCGGGGCACAGCCGAACCTACTACTATATGCTATGTTACGGATAGGGGTGCTACATCTCATGACTCATTTCATTGACGCTTCATTATGAATGTTATTCGAACTTCCAATGTGTTCTTTAAATTTTGATAATGCATCTTTCCAATTTTAAAATCCTTCAGTGACAGAAAGCAGTATCTTTTTCTATGCTATACTCCAACCATGAAGGGAATTGCTCAAACCAAGTGGCGTTAAACTTTCTTTCTTTTTGACCAAGTTTTGTTTTTGGAAATATATGATTTTGAGGTTGATGATGTCCTTTTAACAAATAATAATGCCTAATCTCATCACGTTGTTCAACAGGATAATCCGAAATATGAATACGAGAACAAGGATCTGCCGGAAGATCTGTCATATCAAAATCAGTCTGACTACGCATATTACTTAATTGTAACTCATCATCATTGATGCAAACTTTACTTGAAGAAGTCGGATTTTTCAACTGAATTAAAATACTTAAGCATTATTGTTAAAAAGCATTACATTTCATCAAAAATTATTCCAAAAATTATAAAATGATTCTTGGAATTGGTAATGAAGGGAAAAGAGATACTTGGATGGCTGGATCAGAAGTTGCACCTCGCACTAATCAACAATTTCAAGAAACCAAGTCAATTTCAACTCCAATCCACCGATCTACGATTGATTCATTAATTTTAGATACACATTTATAAACAGGACAAGCATAAGACTGATAAGAGGAAATAACCAAATAGGGTTTCACAGAATGATCAACAACATTTTCTAAAAGTACTCATAATTTCATATAATAATCTATGGTGAAGAGGATCAAGATTCAAGAGACAAGCATAAGACTAATATGAGGAAATAACCAAATAGGGTTTCAGATTTTCACCTTAACTCTGATAGTCTGATGGAAATAGGGGTCCAGATTCCAGACTGCCAGTAATCAAATTCCGGTGACTGTGACTCTGTGACTTTGACTCTGTGACTGTGACTGTGAGGAATGCGGATCAATAAATACTGGAAAGTGGAGACTGGACTCTGGAATCTGGAAGTCGGGCAGCCAATCAAGCATGTGGCCTTGTACGCTTGGAGAGTTGGAGGAACAGAGTAACAGTTGGCCTTTCAATTTTGGGTGTCACCGACACACCGCTGTCAGCTTGTCACCGACTCACCGTAGACGTCACACGCCTACCGCCTGGAATGGCCGCTTGGCCGGAGAAACAACAGGTGGACAGAGAAGGAGAGTGACGGGATCAGCGAGGTTAGGGTTTTCACCTTTCGGGTTTTCACCGGAGATCAAGAGCTGTTCGCCGACGTCGCGATGATTGAGGGAGAAGGAGAGTGGTGGGATTGACTCATCGACTAGATTAGGTCTTTTTTAAAGACCAAATAGAATTTTTATTTTAATTAAATGGTTTTTTAAAAAGATTCAGGGAGGGCACGTGCCCCCTTGTAACACCCCAAATTTGACTGCAGAAATTTTGTCACTATCGTCGGGCAATACTAGGTATCGCCTGCTGGCGATAGCGATGCAGAGTTTGTCGAGCTGCACTCGACGCACTCAACGCATTCGACGAATCGTCGAAATGATATCACTGATTAGTGACAGTGGGTATCGTCGGATGGCGATAGCGGTAAGCGTTGAGTCAGCACTCGACGCACTCGACACACTCAATGCCTGAAAGAATTGAGTGGCTTGATATCGCGGGCGATAGTGCCATGTGGCGTAAGACACGTGTCAGATTGGCTGTTAAGCGGCCAATAAGCGGCGGTTGACCTGGGTCAAAATGGTCAAAGCGGTTAAGTCGATGTCTCCAAGTGGCGACAGTCAATGTCATCAGGCGATAGCGCGAAAGATGTCTAGTCAACTCAAATCCTGGCCTTTTCTTTGTTTTGAATGAGAGATCATGTGGCTGGGATTAGTCCCGAATCCACTTAACAAGAGAAGAATAGGAAGGAGGTTTCATTCTCATTCTCTCTGTCTCTCTCTCTTCATCTCTTGATTTTCCTTGAGTAAAAAGGAAGAAGAAGCTAAGGAAGTACTGAGCTGAGCTGTGTGAGCTCGCTGAAGGAGATCTTGTGGTCGGAGACCAGATCCGAGGATAGATCCGTAAAGGGGAAAGTGAGGCGCTCACTTCCATCCACGTAGAAAAGCTTCGCCATGGCTCCGAAGAGAACTACAAGGGTAACGTGTTTCTCCCGGACAAGTGAAGTCCTCAATATGCATACTTGCATGGATCCCCTCACTAAAAGGTGAAAAAGGGTGGATTCCAATGGGTAGATCGGTTTGATCCCCATATATTCCTGCATATAGATCCGAAAATATGGAGTACGGAATAGGCATGTTGTGAGAAGCCCATCCGGACGGGTTTGTCTGGATTGGTGATGTTTATTTTGCGTTCCAGAGAAGACTCCGTGGATATGCGTGTGATGTACGTGTGAAATCTGGGGTCTAGGGGTGTGTAGGATGCTACATCAAAGTACTGGAAGCATTTCCATGAAAAGACCCAGAAAGATCACAGTCTGGAGAACTGTGGATGTCGCCGGGCGATAGTGACTGTCGGCGGCAATAGCTCCTAAGGAGCTACAATGTTGTGAGGCCTGTCTCTAAGAGACTTGGGGGCCATTTTATGCAAAGCTGTAAGCTTAAGTTGCCAAGAAATGGTGGGTACCATCCTGAAATAGTAAAGTATGATGAGTTGTGCCATGGAGGCCAACTACTGTGCCATAAAGTTAAGTACCTCTAAATGACTGGATCGTCAAGTTAAGTACCTCTTAATGAGCAGTCGGTCGTCAAGTTAAGTACCTCTGAATGATGTAGTCATCAAGTTTAGTACCTTTGAACGACAAAGTTACCATCATGTTAAGTACCTCTGAATGGTGGTTTTACACGGGGGAGGACGGTACACCGAAAATGTGCCCTGAGAGCACGGGGCGTGCGGCCGTTGAGCCTAAGTATGTGGTGAATGGTGCTTAAATTACACATTGTACATGCCACGATATATATATATATATATATATATATATATATATATATATATATATATATATGATTCCTTGTTTGTAGGGATGGAGAAATGTCGCCCCGAGTAAGTGGTGAGATCATTATAAACGGGTCAGCAAAATGCTGACTGTTGCTTTGTTTGCCACGTTTTGGTGGGCCCTTTTGTGCAGGTGCTGGAGAGCCAAGTGGGAAGTAGCGGGCTGAAGCCCTTATGCTGCGAGTGGCTGGCCCTTGAAGGTCCAAAGTAGAACTTTACTATTTTCATGTGTGGCCGGCCTGCATGCCGAAGTGTGAAGTCACTTTTTGTTAAATGAAACAGTTTTAATAAGGCTACGACCCAAACATGTGTTATATGTGTATATATCATTCCTGTTGTGTAGTTGACATTCTTATTGCGTCTGGATTCATAAACTAAAATGCTTCCGCTAAAATTCTCTGAGTTAGGGTGCACACATAATTGAACTTAGATTTGGAAATAATATATAATCTCCTTACCTGTCTTTAGTATATGGCATCAGGCCTCGACCGGAACTTCTGTCATATTCTATATGACGGATGGGGACGTTACAAAATTTGTATCAGATTCCGTTCTCGATCTTTCTTATTTGAATTTGTGGTCGAATTCTTTTAAGGAGTGGTGAGCACGTGTATGTGAGCTACCGTGATAACATAACTGAATCCATGAATGTCCACTTAGGAATTAAAATATACATGATTGCGGAACTGGTATGTTCCTGTGATTGCTTTTAATAATATTCGTAGTTGCTTAATTGTGTGTTTCACATTGTAGGCGACTAGAAGTGGTGCGGGGCAGCAAGAACCCCAGCACTCGCTAGAGAGTAATGCACCAAATGAGGTGCTAACACCTCCTCCTTCGACGGTGACTATATGGTTGGTTGCTGAAGCCGTGTTCGCAATGATGAAAGTGCAATTAGGGGGTCAGATACAACTCCTATTCCTACGATGGTTTAAGAACCAGTTGGCATGGATGAGCGCATAGCGGTGAGATAAGTGGTCGTTGAGCCAATGACCGTAAGGTGAGCAACAGAGAAGCAACTGAAACATGTGATGAGTTTCAATCCCCCTGTGTTTATGGGTACTGGAACCCCTACACAAGCCGAAGATTGGCTCTCAAGAATAAAGAGGGTCATGTCGGCAACTGAAACAAAAGAGTGGCAAAAAGTCATTGTGACTACCTTCTTGTTGGATGGTGAGGCAAAACTTTGGTGTGATGAGCTGGAGCTACACCAGTTTGCTGATTGTCCGTTGAGCGAGATCTCAATGGAGGAGTTCTCAAGGTGTTTTCTGGCGAGATATGTTCCATTGGCACAGCGGATTGCGATGGATAACCAATTTCAAAGGCTAACTCAAGAAGAGAGGTCGGTGGATGACTAATTGCACGAGTTTACGAGATTGGGAAGGTATGCAGGATTTACGTTTGCAGACGAGGAATAGAAAACAAACAAGTTCTATGAAGGGCTGAGAGATGACCTGCGATTGCCTCTCTCAGGACCGATGACACATGGTTTATTTACCTTGGTCAATACGGACCGTTCCCTTGAGCAGGACATGAAGCGTGTGCAGCGTAAGAATGATTTGGTAGGGAAGAAGCAGGAGTTCAAGGTACCTAGTTATTCAAAGTCTGGGTTTCAACGGTGGAAAAAGATGTAACATCCCTACCCGTTACATGGGATATAGTAGAAGGTCCAGCTGGGGCCCCACACCATATTCCACGAACAGGCGGAGATGTCACTTTACAATATCAAAATACCAACGATTCCTAACACAGAGCATTCTAGCGGAAGCTTCATGGTTGAAAACTTTGAACTCAAGAACAATAATAGAAATGTCCACTACTAACAATTAGGAATGTATACAACCTAATACACAAGGTACATGGCCTTATGGACTTACGAATTTCTCTTAATAGGAGTATGGTTTACAAACATCGACACGCAGGCCAGCCACACATGTACTAGAGTAAAGCAAAGTAAAGCCTTCAAGGGCAGCAACACAACCAGGGCTTCAGCCCACTATTTCCCGCTTGGGCCAGCTCCACTTGCAAGAAACAATCCACCAAGAGGCGGCAAACAGGGCAACGGTCAGCATTCAGCTAACCAATTATAATGACCCTGCCCCTGGCACGGGGCAGCGAAATTCCTTCCCTGTAAAGCATTTTATTAACCAGCATATGTATACTACAATCAACCACGGTTGTGTACAACCGCACAAACCAATACATAACACAAACGTCGTGTAATGCCCCGAAACTCAAAAGAGTGACGGGTGGCGTTTTGAGCCAAATCTGGGATTTGGTAGAGGTGACACGTGCGTGTCCCAGGGCGTGTCGTGCTGGGGTTCGGCGTTGGTCACGTGATCGACATTTTTTGGGTAAACGGCCGTCAGGGGGGGGGGGGGGGGATAAACACGGCCTGGGACACGGGCGTGCCCCAGGGCGTGTTAGTCACTTAAAGCTTTCCACTCAACGATCGTTGAGTGAGGGAGCACGGCCTGAGCCCAGGCGTTTTCGGCTCAGACACAGGTGTGTGAAATTCGACACGGGCGTGTCGAATACCCGTGTCCTCCTCTGGTCTTTTGGCGAGTTGTGCTAAGGCAGCTACACGGCCTGGGACACGGGCGTGTCCCAGGGCGTGTCTGGTACACGGCATGTGACACGGGCGTGTCACATGGCCGTGTCGTTCTCTGGTTGTTTTGGATCTGTGTTGTTGGAGAAACATGCCCAGTGGCACGGGCATGTACTGGATGTGTAACGACCCCATCCGTTAAATGACGTATAGTAGAAGGTCCGGCCGGGCCCCACACTATATGCCACAAACAGACGGTGAGGTCACAGGATAATACCAAACTAAACACGAATCCTAACTCAGAGCATTCTAGCGGAAGCTTTAAGTAGTATTTTGAACTCTAACCAGGAATGTCCAATATATAAACCACCTTTATATATATCACGGAATGTACACAAATACATAGAGTTTGGCCTTAAGGCCTTATAGTTCCTCTTTTTACAACGTATGGTTTACAAACCTCGGCGCGCAGGCCGGCCATACATGAGTAAAAGCAAATAAGCAACAACATTCGCTTAGCCTTCAAGGGCTAGCCACAGCAGCAGTAGCAACAGCAGTAGGGCTTCAGCCCTTCACTTACCACTTGGCTCTCCAACACCTGCACGGGAACAAACCACCCAACCGGTGGCAAACAATGCAACGGTCAGCATTCAGCTGACCCAATTATAACAATCTTGCCCCTTTCTCGGGGCATTAGCATTCTTTCCCTGCAAAGCATGGCATCATCATATAGCAATTATGTGCGCGCAGGCACATTCAAGCCATCACAACTATCGGCCACACGGCCCGACAGTCCGTGCACTCAGGGCACATTCTCGGTGTACCGGAATACTAGGGTCAACACCACCGTCTACACGGTATTTGAGCATTCTAGTCTTTCCGGCGCGCGGGCCTAAGACTCTCATTAGGCGCTCCAACAAAACCTATAACCAGGCTTCCAAGTCGGACGGACCTAACGCAGGTACGGATCAGCCACCCCCCGTTGCTCAAGTCGTCGTGCCACCTCGAATACGGAAATATCCATGGCTATTTATAGGCGCGGGTCGGTTTCACCTTTCCTGTTCGGCAATCTGCCTTTTCATCGAGTTGCAGCCCAACGGCTCAACCGCTCATAAAGTGGCAACGCACGACCACAAGAGTTGCATCCAACCCTCTTCATTTCCTGGACATCATCCAGTACTTCCTGCCGCACCAAGCAACAGGTAGGAACAAGGCAACACAAGCCATAATCACGGAGCCTTCTCCGATATGCAAACAAGCATCACCAATCCAGACCACATCCAGATGGGCTTCACACAGCATGCCTAGAGCCGTACTCCAATTCCGGCCTCTAACAAGGGGGACTTCACATATCTACCCTAAGGGACACCACGACCCACCGCACACTCGCGGGGAAGGGTTTTCCCTATGCAATGCAGAAAAGAAGGACTTCACATGTCCAAGAAGGGAGATCGTTACCCTTGTCGATCTCTTGGGAGCCATCAAAAACTAGCCTGTGAGAAAGAACCGCAATAGCCTTGCCTTCACAACGCCGGCTTCGGATCACGAATCGGACCACGGGAACTCCGCCGGTGGCTTGATCTCCTCCTCCTTCTTCTTCCTCCTCTCTCTTTCTCTCTTCCTTAAACACATGAAGAATGAATCTTCATCAGCCTTCACGAATTAAATCCAGCCAGGAAACCACCTGAGCCCTTGGATCAAAAGAGAGAAATCTGAACGGCCACGATTTGCCCAAAAAACCCAATTTTTGGCTGACACGGCCTGTGTCACGCCCGTGTCACAGGCCGTGTACCCTTAAGTGGTTCATACCGACTGAGATTTACCAGAACACGGGCATCGACATGCCCGTGTCGAACCTGACACGCCCGTGTCATTCTTGAGACACGCCCGTGTCACCCCTGCCTCATCTAGCTGCAAGCAGTACACGGGTCGGAACACGGCATCGGACACGCCCGTATCCAACCTGACACGCCCGTGTTCAAGGCTTGGTTCAAGGCCGTGTAATCTTCTGACTCGGGCCACAATTTTATTTGCATTACACGCCCTGGGACACGCCCGTGTCCCAGGCCGTGTACCCCCGACACACCCTGGGACACGCCCGTGTCCCAGGCCGTGTAACCTGACCTGCACCTCAAAATTATTTTGAGTCTTTTGGGGTCTTTTTGGGGTGTTACAACCCTCCCCCCCTTAACAAAATTTCGTCCCGAAATTTGCACGGTAAGGAAACCAGAACCAGCAATGCTATAACTATGTTATAATAAAAAGTACACGGTCTACAGTTTATACAAATAGTTCGGGAAATTCAGCTCGCATGGTCTGCTCTCGCTCCCAAGTTAGCTCTTCACGGCCACAATTGTCCCATCGGACCTTGACCATCCCGATCACTTTGTTCCGCAACTGTTTCTCGGCTCGATCCTCGATCCGAATGGGTCTAACCCTCGTCGTTAGCCCATACTCGACCGGTACCCGATCATTCTCCACTACTTGAGCTGGATCCTTCACCGCCTTACGAAGGATTGAGATGTGAAATACATCATGTAATCCACCCAAGTCTGCTGAAAGTGCTAGTCGATAAGCAGCTTCCCCAACTCGCTCCACCACCTCAAACGGACCAAGATACCTCGGACTTAGCTTTTTCAAACGCCGAATCCTGGACACGCCTTTGAAGGGTTCGATCTTCAAATATACCCAATCACCTACCGCGAACTCCACGTTCCAGTGTTTGGCATTGTAGTACTTTGCTTGACGATCTTGGGCTATCAATAGCCTCTCCCGAATAGAGCCGCCAATCATTCGATGTGAACCGCCCATCACGGTCACTAACGATGCTCCGGGGAACACCGTGCAGTCGAACAACCTGCTCCACATAAAGCTTGGCCAAGGTTTCCACTGAATCGTCTCTTCTGTTTGGAAGGAAGTGCGCCACTTTTGTCAACCGGTCCACAATCACCCAGATTGAATCATGACCGCGTTGATATCTCGATAACCCGTGCACGAAATCCATCGAAATATCATCGAACTTCCACTCCGGAATAGGTAACGACTTCAAGAAATCGCCAGGCTTCTGGCATTCTGATTTCACCAACGCACAGGTATTGCATTCAACCACATAACGTGCGACATCTTTCTTTAATCCGGGCTACCAGAACAGCTTTTTTAGATCTCTGTACATCTTTGTGCTCCCTGGGTGAACTGAGTACTTTGCAAAGTGAGCTTCGTACATCAACTCTTCCCTCAATTTACCCACACTCGGGACGCACACTCGACCATTTCTTCTTAACAACCCGTTATCCCAAGAGAATTGGTCATCCGGCCCATCTTTTGCATAGCGCTGGAGGCTTTCATCAAGCTCCGTTGCTCGCCGAACTCTGTCCGTAAGGTCATATTGCACCTCCGTCCAGTTCAAGCATGCAGCGGTTGACGCACCCTTGTCAACACAAGATATCTCCAATGCTTCAACTTCCTGGATTAAACGCTGATCATGCCTCTGCAACCAGCTTGCCCGTACCGGAGTCTTTCGACTCAAAGCATCAGCGACCACATTTCCCTTCCCAGGAGTATAGTGAATCTCAAAGGTGTAGTCCCCAAGGAACTTCATCCATCTTCGTTGTCGCATATTCAGATCCTTCTGATCCAACAAATACTTTAGGCTTTTATGATCTGTATAGATATCAACTTTAACGCCATAAAGATAGTGCCGCCACAACTTGAGCGCAAAGATTACCGCCGCAAACTCCAAATCATGGACGGGGTAATTCCTCTCATGCACTTTCAACTGGCGCGATCCATAAGCAATCACTTTACCAAACTGCAGAAGAACGCAGCCTAAGCCGCTCCCGGAAGCATCACTATAGATCTCATACCCATCGGTACCACATGGCGATGTCAACACAGGCGCCGTGGTCAAACGACTCTTCAATTCTTCAAAAGCTCGCGCGCACTCCGGCGTCCAAATGAACTTTTGATCTTTTCTCGTCAGCGTGGTCAGAGGTAAAGCAATCCGTGAGAAGTTTTCCACAAACCGTCTATAGTAGCCCGCAAGTCCAAGGAAGCTCCTGACCTCGGCCACTAAAGACATCACTGGACAATCTCGGATGGCACTTATCTTCAACGGATCCACCGCGATACCTTCTCCACTTACCACATGGCCTAAAAACGCTACTGAAGAGAGACAGAACTCACACTTTGAGAACTTGGCAAAAAGCTTATTCCTCCACAGGGTATGCAAGACCAACCGCAAATGGTTTGCGTGATCCTCTTCCGACTGAGAGTATACTAAGATGTCATCGATAAACACAATAACAAACAAATCCAAGTACTCTCGGAACGTTCGATGCATTAGGTCCATAAATACCGAAGGTGCATTACATAGGCCAAACGGCATTACCGTGAACTCATAATGACCGTAGCGTGTTCCAAACGCCGTCTTGGGAATGTCACCTTCCCTAATCCGTAGCTGATAATATCCCGATTTCAAATCCAATTTGGAATAGACCGTTGATCCTGCCAGCTGATCAAAGAGGTCATCAATCCGCGGGATCGGATATTTATTTTTCTCCGTCAGCTTATTCAATTCGTGGTAGTCAATACACAACCGTAAGCTACCGTCTTTCTTTTTCACAAAGAGAGCAGGCGCGCTCCAAGGTGACATACTTGGGCGTATATATCCCTGCTCCAACAACTCTTGCAATTGGACTTTCAACTCAGCCATCTCTTTTGGCGCAATTCGATATGGAGAGCGGGCCACAGGTTTCGCACCTGACACCAACTCAATATAGAAGTCAATCTCCCGCTGGGGTGGTAACCCAGGAAGATCTTTCGGAAACACATCGGCAAATTCTGACACAACCAGAACTTCACCGACACTGGCCTTTGTCTCAACAGCCTGAATTAGCGTGAAGAATAACTCCGCGCCCTTCCGAACAGCATTGACGACTTGGAGTGCAGACAACAGAGTCCCGCCAACTCCTCGCATACCAGCGAACTTCGTCACAAGTCCGGTATTCTGGCCCAGTGTAATCTCCTTGGAGTTGCAATCAATAAAGGCACGCTGCTCCGAGAGCCAGTCCATACCAAAGATCACATCAAACTCCGACAACGATAGCACCGCTGCACTCAAACCGAAATCCCGACTTCCTATTTGCACATCCACATCGCAAGCCCTATCCGCAAGCATCATACAGCCATTCGGCAATAGCACCCTTGTACTATCCACCGTCACATGACTTGGTGCCCCAATGCGAGATACGAAATCCTCAGACAGAAAAGAATGCGAAGCACCCGTATCAAACAGGGCTCTCGCCAAATTATTCTGAATCAGGACAAAGCCTGCAGCACACACACATGCACAAGCTATACATAACCAAAAACCATAGCACATAAGCAAGTAAGCTAACTCAACTCGTACCTGTGACGACGTCACTTTGCTTAATCGCTTCCTGTTGGCCAAGCTGATAGATTCGGGGCTGTGCCTGAGACGCAGAGGAATCAACCACCGCTTTGCCCTTCTCAGCATACGACGCACCCGCCTTCTTTTCCCCTTTGGGCTGAACAACCCGACAGTCACGGGCTATATGCCCCACCCGGCCACAGTTATAGCATGTACGAGAATCCGGCCTTGATGTCGCTCCCGACACAACGGTCGTAGTCACTTGCCCAGACGGCTTGGACCTCTTGCCCCCTTTCTTCTGGTAAAACGATTTGCTCGGGCGAGGTGCTTGAACCTCTAGCTTTGACACAACTAAGCCCTTGTTCCCTTGCACTCGCCGCATGTCCTTCTCCAACGCACACGCAGTATCAACCAACGCCTGAAACCCTTGGTTCACTGAACTCGAAAGCAGGAATCGCAACTCATCCCGCAATCCTTCATAGAACCGATTCGTTTTCCTTTGGTCATCCGCGAAGATTGTGCCCGCATACCGTCCCAACCTGGTAAATTCATGCAAGTAGATATCCACGCTATCTTCCCCTTGCGTTAACCGTTGGAACTCATTTTCCATAGCTATGCGTTGCGCCGCTGGGACATGTTTCGCCAGAAATATTCTAGAGAACTCCTCAATCGACACTTGCGTTAATTGCCTGCCCGCCAAATGGTGTACCTCAACCTCGTCCCACCACAACCGCGCCTCTCTTTCAAGCATGAAGGTGGCCAAGGTGACCTTTAGAGTTTCCTCCGCCCTGATCGCTGTCATTATCCTCTTGACACGCGATAACCAATCTTCCGCCTGCGTTGGGGATCCCATTCCCGCAAACGTAGGAGGACTGAAGCTCATGAATTGCTTCAACTGTCGGTCAGCTGCTCGTGGATCTACAGCCTCAACCGGCTCGGGTCTTACAACAACACGAACTGGCTCGACTGCCGGCTGCGCTTGCCCGGTCGGCTGAATCATGGCAAATAGAGCCTCAGCAACTAAACGAACAGTTTCCGCAGATGGAGGAGGTGTGGGCACCTCAGCTGGTGCCGCACTCTCATCAGAACGCTGGGGCTCAGACTGCCCAGCACCACTACGCGTCACCTATAGGTGGACAAGACACACATTAGCGAACGTATGCAAGCAAAACAACACAAAAAGGAACGCGCAGATTCCTCAAACAAGATTTTGTACATTCCTTAGTGGACATTCCAGAGTTCATTAGCATTACAGCAGGGCGCATAAACACGCGCTCGCCACCCCATAAAAGAATTCGTCCACGAATTCGATAGAGGAAGACCGAACGAAGCTGATACCAAAATGTAACGACCCCATCCGTTAAATGACGTATAGTAGAAGGTCCGGCCGGGGCCCCACACTATATGCCACAAACAGACGGTGAGGTCACAGGATAATACCAAACTAAACACGAATCCTAACTCAGAGCATTCTAGCGGAAGCTTTAAGTAGTATTTTGAACTCTAACCAGGAATGTCCAATATATAAACCACTTTTATATATATCACGGAATGTACACAAATACATAGAGTTTGGCCTTAAGGCCTTACAGTTCCTCTTTTTACAACGTATGGTTTACAAACCTCGGCGCACAGGCCGGCCATACATGAGTAAAAGCAAATAAGCAACAACATTCGCTTAGCCTTCAAGGGCTAGCCGCAGCAGCAGCAGCAACAGCAAAAGGGCTTCAGCCCTTCACTTACCACTTGGCTCTCCAGCACCTGAACGGGAACAAACCACCCAACCGATGGCAAACAATGCAACGGTCAGCATTCAGCTGACCCAATTATAACAATCTTGCCCCTTTCTCGGGGCATTAGCATTCTTTCCCTGCAAATCATGGCATCATCATATAGCAATTATGTGCGCGCAGGCACATTCAAGCCATCACAACTATCGGCCACACGGCCTGACAGTCCGTGCACTCAGGGCACATTCTCGGTGTACCGGAATACCAGGGTCAACACCACCGTCTACACGGTATTTGAGCATTCTAGTCTTTCTGGCGCGCGGGCCTAAGACTCTCATTAGGCGCTCCAACAAAACCTATAACCAGGCTTCCAAGTCGGACGGACCTAACGCAGGTACGGATCAGCCACCCCCCCCGTTGCTCAAGTCGCCGTGCCACCTCGAATACGGAAGTATCCATGGCTATTTATAGGCGCGGGTCGGTTTCACCTTTCCTGTTCGGCAATCTGCCTTTTCATCGAGTTGCAGCCCAACGGCTCAACCGCTCATAAAGTGGCAACGCACGGCCACAAGAGTTGCATCCAACCCTCTTCATTTCCTGGACATCATCTAGTACTTCCTGCCGCACTAAGCAACAGGTAGGAACAAGGCAACACAAGCCATAATCACGGAGCCTTCTCCGATATGCAAACAAGCATCACCAATCCAGACCACGTCCAGATGGGCTTCACACAGCATGCCTAGAGCTGTACTCCAATTCCGGCCTCTAATAAGGGGGACTTCACATATCTACCCCAAGGGATACCACGACCCACCGCACACTCGCGGGGAAGGGTTTTCCCTATGCAATGCAGAAAAGAAGGACTTCACATGTCCAAGAAGGGAGATCGTTACCCTTATCGATCTCTTGGGAGCCATCGAAAACTAGCCGGTGAGAAAGAACCGCAGCAGCCTTGCCTTCACAACGCCGGCTTCGGATCACGAATCGGACCACGGGAACTCCGCCGGTGGCTTGATCTCCTCCTCCTTCTTCTTCCTCCTCTCTCTTTCTCTCTTCCTTAAGCACATGAAGAATGAATCTTCATCAGCCTTCACAAATTAAATCCAGTGAGGAAACCACCTGAGCCCTTGGATCAAAAGAGAGAAATCTGAACGGCCACGATTTGCCCAAAAAACCCAATTTTTGGCTGACACGGCTTGTGACACGCCCGTGTCACAGGCCGTGTACCCTTAAGAGGTTCATACCGACTGAGATTTACCAGAACACGGGCATCGACATGCCCGTGTTGAACCTGACACGCCCGTGTCATTCCTGAGACACTCCCGTGTCACCCCCGCCTCATCTAGCTGCAAGCAGTACACGGGTCGGAACATGGCATCGGACACGCCCGTGTCCAACCTGAACGCCCGTGTTCAAGGCCCTGTTCAAGGCCGTGTAATCTTCTGACTCGGGCCACAATTTTATTTGCATGACACGCCCTGGGACACGCCCGTGTCCCAGGCCGTGTACCCCCGACATGCCCTGGGACACGCCCGTGTCCCAAGCCGTGTAACTTGACCTGCACCTCAAAATTATTTTGAGTCTTTTGGGGTCTTTTTGGGGTGTTACAGGATGACACGGGCATGTCAAGCCTGACACGGGTATGTCATATGCCCGTGTTATTTTTGGGGCACGACGGTTTTGATGGCGAATGAGTGATACGGCCTTGTACACGGCCGTGTCGCAACCCGTGTTCGGCCCAGGTTTTGGATTTTTGGGCTAAATCACAACCATTCGTTTCCTTGTTTTGAGATCCGACGGCTGGGGGTTGTTTCCTCAGGGATATACCCAAGTTTACGGTTTAAAAAACCTCATTTGCTTGGGTTCACTCTCTTTCTAAGATCTAGAGAGAGGAGAGAGCAAGGAGGAAGGAGGGCTAGATCCGGTCACCTGCGGAGTTTCGGAGCTCCAAATCGCGAGCTGACTTCGGATTGACGAAGGCAAGGAGATTGCGGTGCTTTTCATCCGCATAGATTTCCATGGTGCCAAGGAAAAATGCTAGGGTAACGATTCTCATCCTAGGACATGTGAAGTCCTCTTTTCCTTTGCATAGGAAGCCCACTCCCACGAGTGTGCGGTGAGTTTGTGGCGTTCCTTGGGGTAGATATGTAAAGTCCCCCTTATGTAGAGTATGCTTACGAGAACGAACATAGGCATAATGTATGAAGCCTACCCGGACAAGTTGGTCTGGATCGGTGATGTTGCATTGCATAAATGGCCAGAGAAGCCTCCATGTGAATGTTTGTTTTTCGGGTTTTCTACGAGGTAGATTGCAACAGGGAGCCTTGGAGACTAACTCCAAGGTGCACCCAGAAAATTGGGCCAAAACGTGATGGAAACAGGGCTCGGGGAGTTTTGACCCGCGCATATGTCTTAAAATGATGTTGCAGTATGAGCACGGGTCAGGCAGAACCGTACCTGCTCTATGTCGTTCGGCAGAACCGTTGGTATAGATGAGGTTCTTTGACGGTCTATGGCTTAAATTGACGTGACCTATGCCAGGAAGACAAAATGCTCATAAGGTTGTCCGTCTAAGGGGCGGTGGTGAGATGGAAACGTCTATGGCTTAAATTGACGTGACGTTGGCCGGATCGCCGTGAATGTGCCCTGAGTGTACGGGGTGTGTGGCTGTGCGTGCCTACGCCTGTGATGAAGTGTGTTTACACTATACTGCTTGGTTATACTAACAAAGTGCAGGGAAAGTGCATCGCCGCCCTGAGTTGGGGGCGGGGTCGTTATAATTTGGTCAGCATGGCTGACCGTTACTTTTATTTGCCACCATGTAGTGGATTGTTACTTGCAGGTGCTGCGGAGCCGGGCGGTAAATAGTGGGCTAAAGCCCAAGTTGCTGAGCCGGCCCTCGAAGGCCTAATTTTGAGTGTTTTCTTGTATTCTCATGTATGACCGGCCTGCGTGCCGAAGTTTGGAAGACACTTATATTTGAGAAAACTATTGTAAGGCCATAAGGCCAATACTTGTGTATTGAACATTCCTGTTGGTTTGAGTCGTCGACATTCATACTTGGTTGGGTTCTTTATTCTTTGCAACTTAATAAATTACTTCTGCTATATGCTCTGTGTAGGATGTTGTGATTGGTTGATTGGTTTCAATGAGTAGCCCACCGATCTGTCTGTGGTATATGGCGTCGGGCCCCGGCCGGACCTACTGTTATATGCTATGTGACGGATAGGGGTGTTACAATTTGGTATCAGACTACCGATTTCGGTCAAGCTTAAATGAATTCGTGGACGAATTCACTTTAAGGGGTGGTGAGCACATGTGTGTGTGTGTCATCGTTATAACATGAAAAGAACTCATGAATGTCCACTTAGGAATGAAAATACACATGTTTGAGGAACCTGAGTGTTCATATAATTGCTTTTTGCAATGTTGTTTGGTCGCTTATCGGTGTTTTGCACGATTATAGGTGACCAAGAGTTGTGCTGGGCCGTCGGAACGGCCAGTTTCTAAGGCAAGCAGCGCACCAAATGATGCACCTGCAACACCTCCTTCAGCTGAGTCATTCGATTGGTAGCGGAGGTTGTGTTTGCGATGATCAATGCACAGCCTGCGAGGCAGGTGTAACAGCCTGCTCCTGCTGTGGAGCAAGTACCGCTCCAAGAGGCAGATCCAAGGAGGGTGGAACAGGTGGTCCTGGATCCGGTGTTGCCGAGGAGAGTATGTAACATCCCAAATTTCAAATGACTTAGATTTGGGTTAGACATGTGGTGGATGCTAGGGTTTAGCTAGGTTTGACCCTAGGAGGAGGATTTAGACCATGTGGGGCCCACTATGGGGCCCAAGTCAACCTAGGTCAAACTAGGCTAAATACAAACCCTAGCCACACCATGACCCCACCACATTGCCCTAACCCTAAATACAATCTAAGTGGACCCCAAGGTAGGCCATGGGGTCAACTAGTTGACCCATGTTAGGTCAAGTCAACATGTTGACCTAAATAGTGAAAATGGTGCCCTAGCCCACTTCACTAGGTTGGGTCCACCCAAACCAACCCAAATTCATCATGTGGGCCTAAAGTGACCTTATAAACCCTAGGGGAGAGAAAAATAGGGGCATGCAATGGTAATTTTGGGAATTACCTAGGAGAGAGAAAATGTGACAAATAGGAGAGAGAAAGTGTTAAGGAAGTGGTGTGGACCATTTGGGCTCATCCCACCAACCCATGATGGGTTGGCTGACCATGTAGGGGTATTAGGAGGTGTGGGGACCCCACCATAAACCTTGGGTCCAGCCAAAGCCCAAACCCGACCTAACCTAAACCATATCATTCAAAGAGCCAACCCTCCTTTTCTCCATCACCCAACTCAACCCTAGCCTTGGTAACCCGACCTACTAAGGCCTACTCAACCCTCAAGGACCAGTGGGGCCCACTCCCAAGCCACCTAGCCGGCCACACACTCAACCCGAGCCCCCCCCACATTGGTGAAATCGCCATTCTTGGTGAAATCGCCCAAGCTTTGGTGAAGTCGCCCCCCTCTCTTAACTCAGCCCCCAAACCACTTCCCCCTCTCATTTCCATTCACTCCTACCCCTGAGACAGAGAGAGAGAGAGACGGAGCCACCTGCAGCCATGGCAAGCCAAGGAACTCGCCGGAATATTCAAGCTAGGGGAAGCCGCCGCCACCCTCAACCACAACCACCACCGGTCCGTATCCCCTCCCCTCTTACTGTACTAGATTCCTAGATCTTCTAGGTTAGTAGTCAAGCTCAAAAGAGCTCGACTGTAGGCCTCTACCAGCTTGGAAAAGCTTCAAAAATGGCGGATTAGGGTTTTTTCGGCTTGGTTGCGCCGCCGCCGTCCGCCGCTCTCCGCCGCCCAGTCGCCGGCCAACCCTAGCCCCGACCACCGTGAGGCCGGGGGATGACTTGGCCGGAGGCCCCGCCGCCGGCGATGGCCGGAAACCACCCCGCAAGGGTGGCTTGCACGGGTTGGCCATGCATGCCTGCATGGAGAAGAGATACAGATGCCGTCCGATCGGCCTTTAAAATTCGTGCAGCTTGATTAAATCATTTTAAGTTATTATTATTGAATATGTTATTATTTAATTTAATGAATAGTGATTTAAGTTGTGACATTTTGGCAGTCACATTGCATGCTGTTTATGAGGTACTTAGAGGCCCCACGTTAGGATGGACCCTGAATGAAAAATCTAGATAGATGAGTTAACTTTAAAATGCCACAGAAATCATAGGGTTTGGACCAGTAGGCTGCCCTGTAGGGCTGTTTTGCTAGGACTGCCCCCTAACTAGGGCAGAAACTAAAACTGATGCCCTGCTCAAACCCTAAGTCCAAATGGACTGAGAATTTGGGTATGTGGCTTATTTAGTCAAATCTAGGCCCTCCCAAAAAATCAGAATTTTTGGGTAACACTTTGGTATAGTTTTTACAAAAATACCCAAAAGTAAATAAATGTGATTTTTGGAGTTTCCTAACTCCAAACGGCCCCAAATTTTGGTGGCACCCTCTCATGGGTATATTAGACCCATGGTTAAAATTTGGGCTAAATTGATGCACTGCATGTTGAGGAATCTCACTTGCATGTTTGAGAAATAATATTTGACTTGGGCTGCAAATAGCAATTTTGCAGAATTTCAAATGGCTGCCCAAGCCAAACCAGAAGCCCCCTTGACCTGAGATTTTGGTCAGAGGTATAATTAGGGCATATTCAGGCCCTGCCCAAAAATGGGCTTGATTGGAAAACAAAATGTGGGAAAATTACCAAAATACCCCTAGGGCTTAACTAGGTGATTCTTGGAGTTAGCTAACTCCAAATGGCCCCAAATTTTGGTGGCTGGCCATTAGGGACCATATAGACCAGTGGTAGAAATTTCTCTGAAATTGGAACAAGTCATGTTGGGAAAGACCCACATGCAAGAATTGAACTACTTAGGCTCGGGCTGCAAATAGCAAATGTAAAACTTGTTTTGATAAGTGCCTAAAGGGGTGCATTTAGAATGCACACCCCCTGATTTAGTAGACCAGTAGAGTATAATTTCAAACCCTAAATTAGTTGGGATTTTTGGGGAGCAAAAATCCCGCACTTAGTGAATTTGACGATTTTGAGAATTTGGTGAACACTTAAGCATTTTCTAAAATGAATCAAACTAGGGTTTAGAAGATTTACAAAACCCTAATGATATTATTTAAACTCATGGGAGACATATACGAGCCCTTGAGATTCGACTTGATAAATTGAAGAGTTAACTTATAAGTATACGAGAAAATGACAATTTTACCCTCAACAATAATTGACTGATTCTAGAGGAGATAAAATAATGAATAAATCGATGTAGCATATCTATAATAATCTCATGTGATTAAACACAATACATGCATTTGGAAGTTCATTCAAGAGATCATTAGTTAGGTCATCTTACCCTAGTCGCTCAGTCTCGATAGAAGCGTCGTACGTAAATACCTATCTAGATAATACCACCCTAGATTAATGAACAGAACGATGGGGATGGTAGTGTAATTTGAAATGGCAGGGTGGTATTAGTCTGGGGCCACATTTAGAATAAGTAGGTTTACTCTTCTAGGACCACCGGGAGATAGAATGTAAAATGGGATAGTCGTGGAAATTGGGAATAAACCCGGGTGGTGTTGATAGCATCATGAGTATAGCAACGAGTGATAGAGTGCAAATCACTTTACAATAGGCATAACGGAGTCCGACGGAAGACCGTCGCCTTTTCGATAATAATACCATAAGTCATTAGGCTACTAAGGAGTAACACTAAAGGAGAATCGTGGGTAACGGGTAAACATCAACTAAAACTAATTATCCTTGCGAAAGGGCACTTCGGGTTTCATGCCCGTCTTGGTTCCTAGTGCCCTCGAGACCCCCTCACGGGGCATGCTTTGGGCAGTCCTGGGATTCACTCTAAATCACTAGGTGTAATAAACCTTAGACGAGAGTAGTCTAATAGGTTTGGAGTTCTACGCGATAGGTTCGTCGGCTAAATAAGGTTGGAAACATCATATGGGTTACTTGCTCACATGTTTCACAAGGTTGGAGGGATACAAGTAATGAGCTCATCCTAACCGGGTTGGAGTGGCTTGCTCACCTGTTTCTTAAGGTTGGAGGGATACAAGCACTTGCTCACCCAAATTGGATTGGAGGGAATGTGTTAACAATATCGTTACGAGCAGGAAGCTCCGATTAATACCTTGCATGTGCATAAAATTAGTGGCGAGTCACGCGGGACTGGCCAGTCGAGGCACCAATGGCAGTACGATGGCTCGGGCGAGGAGTACGGGTGGAGGGGCCAGTATGCTAAATATATAATACTGCGGAATCCCCGAAGACGTACACTCGACCTACAAGACTGACGGGTAGTCAGCAAAATACGTACGCAAAACTCTAGAGTGCACCTAGGACGTGTACAGAGGCGTATGAGAGGGGTCTAGGTCTGGTAGTGCTTATACCTACCTAGAAGTGGAGAGCCCGCTCCACTGTTGCCGTAGCCACAACGGTAGTACCCGAGAGTGATGCAAGCTCTCAAAAAGAGGGAACTAAAGGTCTGTGATCACGGAGTCGTGTGTGTGTGTTGCACTTGCATGTTTAACATATCCATCATAACATACATTCATTCATTAGGACATACGCTTCATAGATCCTTATCATATAAATTGTATGGGCGGTTTATATGATAAGTTACTTTTGGAAACCCTAACTTATAAGTTCGTATGGGCGTTCATATAAGTTAGGGTACTTATGTGATATTGATAGGAGTAGGAGTAGCAGTAGCGTACTTTCCTTTCTGTACTACCTTTACTTCCAGTTCTACCTTTTACTGCAGTCCTTCTCTTTCTGCACTGTCTTTACTTACTTGCACTTTATATAGAACTGCTAGATCATATATAGAACTGCTAAATCATATATAGAACTGCTAGATTTTACTTACTCCTGCTAGATAGAAATGTCACCTGCTTCCACTTTGCTACCCCTTGTTGTCCTCCGCATCTTCCTTCCATCCGGTGCCTAAGAGCGACAGGAGGAGGTGTTGTGGATACGACTTAGTCTTTTTGACTAACATACGTTGACTCCCCCTTTTTAGGAGTTCGAGGAGGTGGACCAGCACGTCCAGCGGGACGAGGAGGCAGGGCATGAGGAGCAGCTACCACCACCACCAGACACTACTACCGCACGTCCTCAGGTGGGAGGAGATGTAGTGGATAGCTTAGTTTACAGCTTTCTATTTTGTGAGAGAGAGTCTGATTTCTATTGATGTATATGGGCATAAGCCCTACCTTCTCTTTAGTACTCATTATGGACTATAGTAGCACTTTCATTTTCATATATATGATATGCTCTGTGATTTCTGTGGACATGTGTATTAGCTTGTTTATACACTTTTACTTCCGCATCTCTAGTGAAAAATGATCGTAATAGCCGACAGAATCGGCGTCTTACGGTGTCGACTAACTCAGGAGTTAGTGTCACCGTAAGGCGGCGGTTCTGGGCATAAGATCCGGGTTAGCCTCGGGATGAGGAAACAGGATCTTACAAACTGGTATCACTTGAAAAATACGATCATTAGAGAAAGAAGTCCACAACACTGGAACACCCCGCTCGAGAGTAGTTTGCGGACAAACTATTCAGCGGAAGCAATGGTGTGCCCATGTGTAAAAAGTCACATAAAACAGTCCATTTTAAGCAATGAGTTAGGCCAATCCAACTAGGACACCACCCTAGTTTGACTTACCAAGAGGATTTTGTGTCGTACCTAAGGCCGAAGATCGACATAAGATATAGATTAGTTGAGGTACGAGGATAACCAAATCGATTAAAGAAAGATCTTAACGCCAGAATCCCTACTTAAGGCTTAAACGTCGATGTCCCTACTCTACATATCGAGTGATGTTACCAATTCTTACTCAAATTGATAGGACCGCTTCGAGGAGAAGTTGGCGCATAAGTTTATTAGTGGAACAGTAGGGTACTCATAAGCTTAATCCTAGTACTGATGACTGGATTACGTCAAGACAATCATGATGATAAATACCAAAGATCGAATAAGAATTCAAATTTTAGAAGTGACACTTCCTGGTTTGGTCACGTGTTGACCTTGAACAGATTGTCGTATGGTAACCTTGAAGACCTAAAATAGAAAACATATCAATTGAAGTGGAAATCCATGCCAAAGATTGTTAGCCCTAATGATTAAGGCATGTACATGAGGACTACATTGTGAATGTTAAAGGAAATTAACCAAAATATATGGGGGCTTAACCTTTTGTTTATAGGGTTAAATTGATAGCGACTCGAAATTCTTTAAGCCCTTCTCATAAAACATGGGTCGCAAGCGTAGTGATCTAAAAACTTGGCTTATTCAAGGATCGCTCAAGTAAAGTTGTGGGTTTGTATATACATGATCGGTATGATGATCAATCCTTCCTAGAAGGTTAAGACTCTTGAAAAATTTCACATTATTTATTTATCTTAAATAGTATAGACTATTAACGACAAGTTGTGAACACCACCAATTCACGAGTGAAATAGGAAAGTAGAATGCTTCGAGAATGACTTTCCACCCTCATAATTACTCCAAGACCATATGTGTGAGTGAACAAGGAGAACATTAAGTTTAATTCCTTGAAAGATATATAAAGAGTGGCTTAGTGATGTGTATATATGACCTTGAAACTAGGGGAGACCGTATAAGACTTCAATAAGTTTCCCAATTTCGAATTTAAGGAACTAAGTAACTACTTAGTCCACATTCTAATGAGCACTCGTGATCTTCCTTAATACCGACACGGTATAAGTCATTTACACATACACGTGAAACCGAAGAAATTGTGTTCAAGGATCAAATTTGGACCAGTATGAGTTGTAGACAGATTTATATACAATTAAGGGTTGATTGATTATCGCCTCCACAAGTATGTTCCGAGATGCTCTAACACCTCGAATCGATCATTGTAACACATAATTAAGGAACTCAGATATACCATGGGAAGGATCAGTGCGAATTGAAGATGCGTTCAAGTAAGAAGAATAATCAAAAAGGTTTTTGCACAGTTAAGGCTCTTAGGAAAGTGACTTTGATAGTTACAGGTTGGAAGAAGTAAACACAACAATCGATCATTGCTACCTGTGCCTATTTGACATACACAAGTCATTAGGTCGGAAACATACATATTAGGACAAAGTAACTTCATGTTAATATGAAGGAATGATCGCAACTCTTAGCTATTATAGGATGAGAGTCCATAACGTGAAAATGTTGAATATCTAAACGATTATGTCTATAATAATGAGAGTATCGTAGCCCCAGCAAACGGAGAATCAAGTGAAGAATCTTACTTAATTGAAGGATGTATACTCTAAGAATAATCTTGTGGATGTGACTCTGATGATCTCAGGAACCAAAACAAAAGTGTTCGATGATGATTTACAGATGGTGCGTTCCCCAAAGAATCAATCCTTTTCAATTTGAATGGTCTACTTATCATTATACTTGAGAGATAGTTTAAGTTATAATCAGAAATCTTGATAAGATAACATCTTGTGTTTAGGATATAATAATTAAGCTTTACCATGGTTATGCATGATTTAGTACTACCTTATTTGATCCTAAAAGGGGCTGAGATTTGGAGAATTAAACACAATGATGAAATATCAGTACTACCCACGCTTACGTGATATAGTCGATTACTTGATCATAATGATGAACTATAACCTTGAATGACTCAATTAAGCAAAAGTCATTATTTTGGAACTTAAGAATTGAAATAAGATAATATTTTGGTAGATAAGATTAATTTCTTGTGGCATGACATTTGAAATGTAAGGACTCAATAAATTGAAAAAGGGGTGGATGAGGAGTTAAAATTGTACACATATATATGCCCATTAATTATGATAGCGTTGAGAACCGAGATACATACGTTGATACCATTATAATCACTGTTAGGAGGATTCATGACAATGATATATAGTTCTTGACTATCAAAGGCGTATACGGAGAAACCACACGAGAAGTAATTAGTGATTAATAAGATTCTCTTTATGCCGAAATCGATTTGTGCTAGACCCCACCATTTTTGAAAAGATACACTCGTAAAGCTATGAATTTATACTACGTGTGAAAAGCGATTGGGAGAAATTTGTACGAACATCAATATCAATAATGATCGCTTGATGTATGCTCAAAAGGTGAACACACTATGAATTATGTATTACTTTTAGGTTGAGTTGTGATAAGTCTTAAATTTGGGGAAAAGCAAAATGATAATTTTTCATCACACCATGATCTCGGAAGATGGGTTAGCTAATATACATAATAGTGTTGGTCTAGTGTGCCTGAATTCTCTTTTGGTGACCATAAGTTCACGTTGGTGGATAAGTAATAATCAAAGGGGACGTGAATAGAAGAGACTTCTACTTACGAGATCGTTGAATTATATATATTTTGAGTGATCGAGGTTGTAAGGGACTACAATCTAAATTGCGATTGAGAAATATTCTGATTGTTAATTGATGGAGGACATGCAGATTACTGTGGTGTCAGAGACTGAGCCAGAGTTGTACCGGGAGTATCTGAACTCCCTGATTAGTGATTGTGACATTCGGGAGCGCATCAGGGCGCATCAGAGGCAGGATGCAGATTTAGAGCCAATATTCAGAGCCCTAGCTGAGGGCAAGGCAGAGGATTACACGCTACGCGACGACCTCGTTCATTTCTGTGGCCGTATATATATACTCGCAGGAGGTGGTATCCGGGAGGACATACTCAGGGAGTCGCACCAATCACAGTAATCAGTGCACCCCGGTATCACCAAGATGTCGGCTGATTTACGGAAGAGCATGTACTGGCCCGGGATGAAGAGGGAGATCATACATTATGTTACACACTGCGAGGCATGTCAGCTAGTGAAAGCTGAATGCAAGAGCCCAGGAGGGTTATTACAGCCATTACCGGTGCCAGAGTGGAAGTTTGAGGATATTGCTATGGATTTTGTGCATGGGTTGCCTCGCTCCCACTCTGGGCACGATTCTATTTGGGTCATCGTCGATAGATTGACCAAGGTAGCCAGATTCATACCGATCCGGAAGGACGCCCCAGTTGCCGTATTGGTGAGATTGTTTGTGGAGCAGCTCGTTAGATACCACGGCGTCCCCAGGACGATTGTCTCGGATCGTGACGGTCGATTCACTTCTAGGGAGTGGAGGGCAGTGCATGCTTACTTAGGTTCGCAGCTCTCTTTCAGCACTGCCTTCCATCCACAGACCGACGGTCAGACAGAGCGGACCAACAGGACTATGGAGGATCTGCTGCGTCTTTGTATTTTGGATACGGGGAAGCCCTGGGAGCGACTGTTGCCCTTGATTGAGTTTTCTTATAACAACAGTCACCAGGCGAGCATTGGGATGGCTCCTTACGAGGCACTATATGGGAGGAGGTGTCGGACACCTCTATCATGGGTACAAGATGAGGATACACGAGCTCACGGTTCAGAGTATGTCGAGGATACGGAGGCTCAGATACGTCTGGTCAGAGATCGGATGTTGGAGGCCCAGAGCAGACAGGCAAAGTATTACGATGCGCGACATCGTAAGGTGGAGTTCCAGGTGGGAGACAGGGTTTTCTTGAAGATACGTCCAGTGCACGGTGTTTCCCGGGTGCGGAGGCACAAGAAGCTCAGTCCGAGATATATGGGGCCTTACTTGATCCTGGAGCGGATCGGCCCCTTGGCTTACCGACTGCGGCTACCGATAGAGTTGGGAACTCTGCACGACGTCTTTCACGTCTCCTCCCTACGACGAGCACTCCTTCGCCCTGAACAGCATATTTCTACTACCGACGGGCCAGTAGCATCAGATCGATCAGTTCGTTTAGAGCCGGTCCGGATCGACGATACCGCCGTCCGAGTGTTGCGGAAAAAAGAAGGTCCCTCTCGTGAAGGTGTTGTGGTCCAACCACGGACGGGAGGAGCACACCTGGGAGCCGAGGGATCTCATGATGGACCGACACCCGGAGCTATTCTCCTCAGGTACAACTTAGTTTTAAATTTTCCTTTTAGTTACGTTTCGAACCTTTTATAAGCTTGTCGCAGAAACCCCGTAGCCCGAACTTAAATTTCGGGGACGAAATTATTTTTTTTGTTTATAGGGTTTGTAACATCCCAAATTTCAAATGACTTAGATTTGGGTTAGACATGTGGTGGATGCTAGGGTTTAGCTAGGTTTGACCCTAGGAGGAGGATTTAGACCATGTGGGGCCCACTATGGGGCCCAAGTCAACCTAGGTCAAACTAGGCTAAATACAAACCCTAGCCACACCATGACCCCACCACATTGCCCTAACCCTAAATACAATCTAAGTGGACCCCAAGGTAGGCCATGGGGTCAACTAGTTGACCCATGTTGGGTCAAGTCAACATGTTGACCTAAATAGTGAAAATGGTGCCCTAGCCCACTTCACTAGGTTGGGTCCACCCAAACCAACCCAAATTCATCATGTGGGCCTAAAGTGACCTTATAAACCCTAGGGGAGAGAAAAATAGGGGCATGCAATGGTAATTTTGGGAATTACCTAGGAGAGAGAAAATGTGACAAATAGGAGAGAGAAAGTGTTAAGGAAGTGGTGTGGACCATTTGGGCTCATCCCACCAACCCATGATGGGTTGGCTGACCATGTAGGGGTATTAGGAGGTGTGGGGACCCCACCATACAACCTTGGGTCCAGCCAAAGCCCAAACCCGACCTAACCTAAACCATATCATTCAAAGAGCCAACCCTCCTTTTCTCCATCACCCAACTCAACCCTAGCCTTGGTAACCCGACCTACTAAGGCCTACTCAACCCTCAAGGACCAGTGGGGCCCACTCCCAAGCCACCTAGCCGGCCACACACTCAACCCGAGCCCCCCCCACATTGGTGAAATCGCCATTCTTGGTGAAATCGCCCAAGCTTTGGTGAAGTCGCCCCCCTCTCTTAACTCAGCCCCCAAACCACTTCCCCCTCTCATTTCCATTCACTCCTACCCCTGAGACAGAGAGAGAGAGAGAGCCGGAGCCACCTGCAGCCATGGCAAGCCAAGGAACTCGCCGGAATATTCAAGCTAGGGGAAGCCGCCGCCACCCTCAACCACAACCACCACCGGTCCGTATCCCCTCCCCTCTTACTGTACTAGATTCCTAGATCTTCTAGGTTAGTAGTCAAGCTCAAAAGAGCTCGACTGTAGGCCTCTACCAGCTTGGAAAAGCTTCAAAAATGGCGGATTAGGGTTTTTTCGGCTTGGTTGCGCCGCCGCTGTCCGCCGCTCTCCGCCGCCCAGTCGCCGGCCAACCCTAGCCCCGACCACCGTGAGGCCGGGGGATGACTTGGCCGGAGGCCCCACCGCCGGCGATGGCCGGAAACCACCCCGCAAGGGTGGCTTGCACGGGTTGGCCATGCATGCCTGCATGGAGAAGAGATACAGATGTCGTCCGATTGGCCTTTAAAATTCGTGCAGCTTGATTAAATCATTTTAAGTTATTATTATTGAATCTGTTATTATTTAATTTAATGAATAGTGATTTAAGTTGTGACATTTTGGCAGTCACCTTGCATGCTGTTTATAAGGTACTTAGAGGCCCCACCTTAGGATGGACCCTGAATAAAAAATCTAGATAGATGAGTTAACTTTAAAATGCCACAGAAATCATAGGGTTTGGACCAGTAGGCTGCCCTGTAGGGCTGTTTTGCTAGGACTGCCCCCTAACTAGGGCAGAAACTAACACTGATGCCCTGCTCAAACCCTAAGTCCAAATGGACTGAGAATTTGGGTATGTGGCTTTTTTAGTCAAATCTAGGCCCTCCCCAAAAATCAGAATTTTTGGGGAACACTTTGCTATAGTTTTTACAAAAATACCCAAAAGTAAATAAATGTGATTTTTGGAGTTTCCTAACTCCAAATGGCCCCAAATTTTGGTGGCACCCTCTCATGGGTATATTAGACCCATGGTTAAAATTTGGGCTAAATTGATGCACTGCATGTTGAGGAATCTCACTTGCATGTTTGAGAAATAATATTTGACTTGGGCTGCAAATAGCAATTTTGCAGAATTTCAAATGGCTGCCCAAGCCAAACCAGAAGCCCCTTGACCTGAGATTTTGGTCAGAGGTATAATTAGGGAATATTCAGGCCCTGCCCAAAAATGGGCTTGATTGGAAAACAAAATGTGGGAAAATTACCAAAATACCCCTAGGGCTTAACTAGGTGATTCTTGGAGTTAGCTAACTCCAAATGGCCCCAAATTTGGTGGTGGCTGGCCATTAGGGACCATATAGACCAGTGGTAGAAATTTCTCTGAAATTGGAACAAGTCATGTTGGGAAAGACCCACATGCAAGAATTGAACTACTTAGGCTCGGGCTGCAAATAGCAAATGTAAAACTTGTTTTGATAAGTGCCTAAAGGGGTGCATTTAGAATGCACACCCCCTGATTTAGTAGACCAGTAGAGTATAATTTCAAACCCTAAATTAGTTGGGATTTTTGGGGAGCAAAAATCCCGCACTTAGTGAATTTGACGATTTTGAGAATTTGGTGAACACTTAAGCATTTTCTAAAATGAATCAAACTAGGGTTTAGAAGATTTACAAAACCCTAATGATATTATTTAAACTCATGGGAGACATATACGAGCCCTTGAGATTCGACTTGATAAATTGAAGAGTTAACTTATAAGTATACGAGAAAATGACAATTTTACCCTCAACAATAATTGACTGATTCTGGAGGAGATAAAATAATGAATAAATCGATGTAGCATATCTATAATAATCTCATGTGATTAAACACAATACATGCATTTGGAAGTTCATTCAAGAGATCATTAGTTAGGTCATCTTACCCTAGTCGCTCAGTCTCGATAGAAGCGTCGTACGTAAATACCTATCTAGATAATACCACCCTAGATTAATGAACAGAACGAAGGGGATGGTAGTGTAATTTGAAATGGCAGGGTGGTATTAGTCTGGGGCCACATTTAGAATAAGTAGGTTTACTCTTCTAGGACCACCGGGAGATAGAATGTAAAATGGGATAGTCGTGGAAATTGGGAATAAACCCGGGTGGTGTTGATAGCATCATGAGTATAGCAACGAGTGATAGAGTGCAAATCACTTTACAATAGGCATAACGGAGTCCGACGGAAGACCGTCGCCTTTCCGATAATAATACCATAAGTCATTAGGCTACTAAGGAGTAACACTAAAGGAGAATCGTGGGTAACGGGTAAACATCAACTAAAACTAATTATCCTTGCGAAAGGGAACTTCGGGTTTCATGCCCGTCTTGGTTCCTAGTGCCCTCGAGACCCCCTCACGGGGCATGCTTTGGGCAGTCCTGGGATTCACTCTAAATCACTAGGTGTAATAAACCTTAGACGAGAGTTGTCTAATAGGTTTGGAGTTCTACGCGATAGGTTCGTCGGCTAAATAAGGTTGGAAACATCATATGGGTTACTTGCTCACCTGTTTCACAAGGTTGGAGGGATACAAGTAATGAGCTCATCCTAACCGGGTTGGAGTGGCTTGCTCACCTGTTTCTTAAGGTTGGAGGGATACAAGCACTTGCTCACCCAAATTGGATTGGAGGGAATGTGTTAACAATATCGTTACGAGCAGGAAGCTCCGATTAATACCTTGCATGTGCATAAAATTAGTGGCGAGTCACGCGGGACTGGCCAGTCGAGGCACCGATGGCAGTACGATGGCTCGGGCGAGGAGTACGGGTGGAGGGGCCAGTATGCTAAATATATAATACTGCGGAATCCCCAAAGACGTACACTCGACCTACAAGACTGACGGGTAGTCAGCAAAATACGTACGCAAAACTCTAGAGTGCACCTAGGACGTGTACAGAGGCGTATGAGAGGGGTCTAGGTCTGGTAGTGCTTATACCTACCTAGAAGTGGAGAGCCCGCTCCACTGTTGCCGTAGCCACAACGGTAGTACCCGAGAGTGATGCAAGCTCTCAAAAAGAGGGAACTAAAGGTCTGTGATCACGGAGTCGTGTGTGTGTGTTGCACTTGCATGTTTAACATATCCATCATAACATACATTCATTCATTAGGACATACGCTTCATAGATCCTTATCATATAAATTGTATGGGCGGTTTATATGATAAGTTACTTTTGGAAACCCTAACTTATAAGTTCGTATGGGCGTTCATATAAGTTAGGGTACTTATGTGATATTGATAGGAGTAGGAGTAGCAGTAGCGTACTTTCCTTTCTGTACTACCTTTACTTCCAGTTCTACCTTTTACTGCAGTCCTTCTCTTTCTGCACTGTCTTTACTTACTTGCACTTTATATAGAACTGCTAGATCATATATAGAACTGCTAAATCATATATAGAACTGCTAGATTTTACTTACTCCTGCTAGATAGAAATGTCACCTGCTTCCACTTTGCTACCCCTTGTTGTCCTCCGCATCTTCCTTCCATCCGGTGCCTAAGAGCGACAGGAGGAGGTGTTGTGGATACGACTTAGTCTTTTTGACTAACATACGTTGACTCCCCCTTTTTAGGAGTTCGAGGAGGTGGACCAGCACGTCCAGCGGGACGAGGAGGCAGGGCATGAGGAGCAGCTACCACCACCACCAGACACTACTACCGCACGTCCTCAGGTGGGAGGAGATGTAGTGGATAGCTTAGTTTACAGCTTTCTATTTTGTGAGAGAGAGTCTGATTTCTATTGATGTATATGGGCATAAGCCCTACCTTCTCTTTAGTACTCATTATGGACTATAGTAGCACTTTCATTTTCATATATATGATATGCTCTGTGATTTCTGTGGACATGTGTATTAGCTTGTTTATACACTTTTACTTCCGCATCTCTAGTGAAAAATGATCGTAATAGCCGGCAGAATCGGCGTCTTACGGTGTCGACTAACTCAGGAGTTAGTGTCACCGTAAGGCGGCGGTTCTGGGCATAAGATCCGGGTTAGCCTCGGGATGAGGAAACAGGATCTTACAGAGTAACGGAGAAGCAGCTGAAGCACGTGATGGGCTTCAATCCTCCTGTGTTCTCGGGTACCGGAACCCCAACTCAAGCAGAGGATTGGCTCTCTAGAGTTAATAGAGTGCTGACAGCTACTGAGACTGAAGAGTGGCAGAAGACCACGATTGCGACGTTCTTGCTAGACGGGGACGCAAGGCTATGGTGGGAAGGCTTGGAGCTACCCCATCTGAGGGGTAGACAGTTGGCTGATGTCTCAATGGAGG
Organism: Platanthera zijinensis; assembly: GCA_039513925.1. Lineage (NCBI taxonomy): Eukaryota > Viridiplantae > Streptophyta > Magnoliopsida > Asparagales > Orchidaceae > Platanthera > Platanthera zijinensis. The sequence goes on along the minus strand of CM077080.1, from coordinate 151,664,483 downwards.
AGTTTTCAAGGTTATTCTTGGCTCGATACCTCCCATTCAGCTCAGAGGATTGCTTTGGAGTATGAATTCCATAAGTTGGTTCAAGGAGATAGTACTGTGGACGAGTATCTCCATGTGTTTACTCGTTTAGGACGATACGCAAGCGCTACCTTTGCTGATGAGGAGCGCAAGACAAACCAATTCTATGAAGGCTTGAGAGATGACTTGAGATTATTACTTTCGGGGCCTATGGAGCAGGGTTTCATGACCTTGGTCAACTCGGCCCGGTCCTTGGAAAAGGACACGAAGAATGTTCAGGCGAAGAAGGACTCCAGTGGCAGGAAATCAGAGTTCAAAGTGTCGACTACTTCGAAGTTTGGATATCGCAGGTTCTACAAGAAGGCTAGGAAGTCGGGTTCAGCCCCTTATTCAGGTGCCTCGGGGGCAACTACCAACCGAACCCCGGGCGCTTGTTTTACTTGTGGGAAGACGGGGAATTTTTCCTGTGATTGTTGGAGCGGATGTCTAAAGTCTGAGAGAAAGCAAGGAGCAACTTATGAATAAAAGGGCAAGGCAGTGGAGTCAATCTCGTCCCACTATGCTCCGACTCAACCGAGAGTCTATAATCTGGGCCAGCAGGAGGCCATCAAGCAAGCAGATGTGGTGATAGGTACGGTTTAATTTATAGCAAGTTAGATTTAAATACTGTTACCTAGTGCTTGTTATCTTAATACTATTTGTATAGGCTTTGTTCTGACTGGCGATAGTCCAGCACGAGCACTATTCGATACAGGAGCTTAACACTCCTTTTTGTCCGAAAGTTTCATAACGCGCATCGGAGTCCCTTCTTCGATGGAGAAGGACAAATTGGATGTGCTGTTGCCGAATGGGTGTTCGATGCGCGCAGAAAGAGTATGTGTCGTAAGGGTTCATATTGGAAGCCAAGAGTTCGACTTGCTAGCGTCGTTGCTGCTGCTGGTAGAGTTCGACGTCATCTTCGGTATGGACTGGCTTTCTGATCAGAAGGCTTTTATAGATTGCAACCGTAAAGAGGTCAAGCTGGGTGTTGGATAGGAGACAACGTTTGCTGGATTGAAGGGGTCAAGCAAGATGCTGATGTCTGCTCTTCAGGTGGTGAAGGCGTTTCATGCTGGAGCAGAGCTATTCTTCATGTTAGTGGAAGATGTAAAGCCTAAGACCACTTTGGATTGTATCCCAGTGGTATGTGAGTACCCCGATGTGTTCCCAGGCGATCTTCCCGGAGCCCCACCGCAGCGAGAGATCGATTTCATGATTGAGCTAGTGCAAGGTGCAAAACCTGTGTCACGTTCTCCTTATAGGTTGGCGCCTAAGGAGATGGCGGAGTTAAAAGTTCAACTAGAAGAGTTGATGGAGCAAGGGTATGTGCGTCCAAGCTCGTCACCTTGGAGCGCACCGGTCCTCTTTGTTAAGAAGAAGGATGGGAGATTGCGGCTGTGTATCGACTACAGAGAGTTAAACAAGCTAACGGAAAAGAACAAATACCCGATCCCAAGGATTGATGATCTTTTTGATCAGTTAGTCGGGTCGTCAGTATATTTAAAGTTGGATCTGAAGTCCGATTATTATCAGCTAAGGATAAGGGAGAGTGATATCCCGAATACAGCGTTCAGCACAAGGTATATGCATTTTGAGTTCACGGTCATGCCGTTTGGGCTGACTAATGCGCCATCGGTGTTCATGGATCTGATGAACATGACGTTCAGAGAGTACCTAGACCGTTTTGTGATCGTCTTCATTGATGACATATTGGTGTACTCGCAGTGCAAGGAAGATCACTTCAAGCATCTGCATCTGGTGTTGGAGACACTGAGGAGGAACGAACTATACACAAAGTTCTCCAAGTGCGAGTTTTGGTTATCCTCAGTGGCGTTCCTTGGGCATATAGTCAGTGGAGAAGGGATAGCGGTAGATCCGGAGAAAATTGTTGCGATACGAGAGTGGCCTGTGTTGTCTTCAGTAGCGGAAGTACGGAGTTTTCTTGGGCTTGCCGGCTATTATAGGCACTTCGTAGAGAACTTCTCGCGGATAGCACTACCTCTCATGAAGTTGACAAGGAAAGATCAGAAGTTCTTATGGACACAGGAGTGCGCGCAGGCATTTGAGGAGGTGAAGAGTGAGTTGACCACAGCGCCAGTGCTAAGTTCGCCAAGTGGGACCGAGGGCTTTGAGATTTATAGTGATGCCACAGATAGTGGTTTGGGCTGCGTGCTGCAGCAGCATGGAAGTGTTATTGTGTATGGATCGCGTCAGCTGAAAGTGCACAAAAGGAATTATCCGGTCCATGACTTGGAGTTGGAGGCCGTGATATTTGCGCTTAAGTTGTGGAGACAGTATTTGTACGGCGAAAAGATCGATATTTATACCGACCATAAGAGCCTGAAGTACCTATTGGATCAGAAGGATCTGAACATGAGGCAGCGGAGATGGATGGAATTCCTGGGGGACTATACGTTCAAGATTCATTTTGTACCTGGGAAAGTCAATACAGTTGCAGATGCGTTAAGTCGCAGGGCTCCCGCCCAAGCCAACTGATTGTCGGTTCATGATGAGAGGCTAGTTCGGGAGTTGGAGGCGTTAAAGATTGTTGTGTGGACAAGCAGACTAGCACCAAAGCAATGTTGAACTGGACGGAAGTTCAGTATGACCTGGCTGATCGCCTTCGGCAGGCTATGGAGTTGGATGGCACCATGAAGGAGCTCATGGATGCAACATTGGATGGGTCAAATGTTGGGGTTTGTCTCCACAATACCTCAGATTTATAGGAGGTCAGACCTTGAACTAAGATGAATTAAGATGTATTTGATGTGGTGTTTGAGTTGTATGTGTGCAGGTTCTAATTGCCAAGTGTAGACCAATGTCAGTCTATAATGGGTCACCAAACACAGGACCATGCAATGTAATCCCTCATTGTGTGATCCAAAGTGTTGGCCCATGTATAGCCTCTCTATTGGGATACACTTCTCATTCATGCACTTGGATTGATGGACAGAAGCATTGGAGCTAATTTCCTCAGAAAATATTTCTAAGTCCAAAATACTCGAGTAACCCCTTTTTATACTCGAGTATCAGACTTAATACTCGAGTAGCTAGTTAGACATACTCGAGTAGTTAGTGAGACATACTCGAGTAATCAGTTAGACTTACTCGAGTAGGCTCTGAATACTCGTGTAGATAAATCTATACTCGAGTAGTTGATTTTAATACTCGAGTAAGTATTTCTATACTCGAGTAAGTAACTTAATCACTCGAGTAAATCATGTATCATACTCGAGTAGATCCATTTTCTTCTCTTCTCTGCAAGTTCAAGTATTCATACTCGAGTAGTTTCTTTTCATACTCGAGTAAGCGTTTCTATACTCGAGTAATTGATTTTCTATACTCGAGTAAATTATTCAATACTCGAGTAGTTGATTTTAATACTCGAGTAAGTATTTTTTATACTCGAGTAATTGACTTTGATACTCGAGTAAGTGAATGTTTCCCGGATATATTTTTTTTTCTGATACTCGAGTAATTCCCCTTTCACTCGAGTATATCTTTCTGATACTCGAGTATATTTTTCTGATACTCGAGTATATCTTTTCTGATACTCGAGTATATTTTTCTGATACTCGAGTATATCTTTTCTGATACTCGAGTATATCTCTTCTGATACTCAAGTAGTTTATTTTTCACTTAAGTAACTTTCTCTTCTCATACTCGAGTATACTTCTCTTTGTCACTCGAGTATCTGAATTCCCATACTCGAGTATATCTTCTCTTACTCGAGTATAGCAGTTCTCTATTCCAGAATTTTTCTAAGTTCGAATTCGCCATAAGTATTTTGAATCCATCATTTCTGATTGGTCCACGTGTCATCCTTAATTAAGGTTATGACCGTTGGAGTCCACCTATAAATAGGTCATTTCAGAATTGACTAATCAACATTATTACAGAGATATTCTTTTTAAGAAAGAGAAAATTCCGTGAACCCTAATTCTCACGCCGCCGCCGCCGCCATCGTTGTTCACGGAAGAAACTTTGGATCGCCGATCTCCGTCTTCAACGACTATTTCTCCAGCGATCCAGACAAAAGTGAATCACTCGATCTCGCCGAGCCTCAAAGATTTCAGATCTATCTTCTCGATCGAGGTGGTTCTAGTTTTCAGATTCGTGGATCTCTCTCAAGTCATCTTCAACCTTTTCTAATCAAGCCGAAGTTCCTAAAGAAGAAGACTGTCAAAGATCCAGATCTGAGATTGTTGTTTTGATTTTTTTATTCTCAAACCAAAATTTCATTGTAGGAGTTTTTCTCCGAGATTTGTAGGAAGACTTTTTCTTCCGAGTTTTTGTAGATCCGATTTGGATCGAGATTGGTAGGATCGTGGTTCCGAGGTGTAGGATTGTTTTCAATCCGAGATAGTGGAGTAGCCGAGTCTAGTGATTTGCTAGATCGGTGAGGAAAGTGGACGTACCCAAGGTTGGGGAACCACTATAAATCTCTTGTCTTCTGTGATTGCTTGATGTGCGCTGTGTTAAATTTTTAATTCCGCTTTTGACACGCATTTCACCTATTCACCCCCCTCTAGGTGATATAGGCTACCAACTTAGACCTCTCATCAAATTCCCAGTTTTTAGTTGAGGATGGGCTTCTAAGGAAGGGCAATCGTTTGTGCGTCCCAATCGGGGGAAATCTATGGGCGGAGTTGATGTATGAGGCTCATCATACCAAGTACTCAATCCACCAAGGGAGCACGAAGATGTACTGGGACCTAAAGAAGTTATTTTGGTGACCAGGGCTCAAGAAGGATGTGGCACTATTTGTGGCTAAATGTCAAACTTGCGCCTTAGTAAAGGCGGAGTGCCAAAAGCCAGGGGGATTCATGAAATCCTTGTCTATTCCGGAGTGGAAGTTCGACGACATTTCGATGGACTTTGTGCATGGCTTGCCAAGGTCGCAGAAGTGAAACGACGCCATCTGGGTGATCGTAGACCGGTTAACAAAAGTGTCGCACTTCATTCCGCATAGGAAGGATGATTCTGTGGAGAAACTGGTGAAGTTATATGTAGATAATATTGTGCGGCTCCACGGTGTGCCCCGCAGCATCGTGAGTGACCGAGATGGGCGGTTCACGTCAAATGATTGGAGGTTGGTGCAACAGATGCTTGGAACTAAGTTGAAATTCAGCACAGCCTTCCATCCGCAGATGGATGGGCAGACTGAGAGGGTCAACAGAACTATGGAGGATATGCTTCGCATGTGTGTTCTATACTTCAAAAAGCATTGGGAAGACCACCTATATTTGGTGGAGTTTGCGTACAACAATAACTACCAGGCAAGTATTCAAATGGCGCCCTTCGAGGCCCTATATGGTAGAAAGTGTCGCACGCCGTTGTCGTGGCTAGGAACAGGTGAGGCAAGGTTGTATAAAAAGCAGGAGGTGGAGAATGCTACTTCTTTGGTGCGGACCATTCGAGAGCTTTTGCTGATCGCTCAGGATAGACAAGCTAAGTACTACAATGCCAAGCATCGGAACGTGGAGTTCGTGGTTGGTGATTGGGTGTACTTGAAGATAAAGCCGTTCAAGAGTGTTTCACGGGTACGACGCTTGAAGAAGCTGAGCCCGAGGTACCTTGGACCATTTGAGATTCTGGAGCCGATCGGCGATGCGGCTTATCGCCTGGGGCTATCAGTAGAGTTGAGTGGTTTACACGATGTATTCCACATTTCAGTATTACGGAAGGCGGTGCAAGAGCCTTTGCAGGTGATCGCACTTGATCAAGTGCCGGTGGATGAAGGGTTGACGACTAGGGTCAAGCCCGTCCGTATTGAAGACTTTGAAGTTAAGCGACTCCGTAATAAGGAGATCAGGATGGTCAAGGTCCGGTTGGACAATTGCGGTCGGGAGGAGCTCTCTTGGGAACGGGAGCAAACCATGTTGTAGGAGTACCCGGAGTTATTCCGCTCAGGTACTGCTTTTGGTTTTCAGTTTTCTTTTCCTTTGGTAATTTCATGGATGAAATTCTTTTAAAAGGGAAAAAGTTGTAACGCCCCGAAATTCAAAAGGGTTACGGGTGGAGTTTTGAGCCAAATCTGGGATTTTGTAGAGGTGACACGGCCTGGGACACGGGCGTGTCCTAGGGCTTGTCGTGCTCGGGTTCGGCGTTAGTCGTGTGGTCGACGTTTTTGGGTCAACGATCGTGGGGGGGGGGGGTGGACACGACCTGGGACACGGGCGTGTCCCAGGGCGTGTCAGTCACTCAAAGCTTTCCACTTAACGATCGTTAAGTGAGGGCAACGACCTGAGCCCAGGCGTGTTCGGCTCCGACACGGGCGTGTGAAATTCAACACGGGCGTGTCGAATACCCGTGTCCTGCTCTGGTTGTTTGGCGAGTTGTGCTAAGGAAGCTACACGGCGTGGGACACGGGCATGTCCCACGCCGTGTCTGGTACACGGCATGTGACATGGGCATGTCACATGGCCGTGTCATGCTCTGGTTGTTTTGGACCTGTGTCGTTGGAGGAACACGTCCAGTGACACGGGCGTGTACTGGATGACACGGGCGTGTCAAGCCTGACATGGGCGTGTCAAGTGCCCGTGTTCTTTTTGGGGCACGATGTTTTGACGGCAAATGAGTGACACGGCCTTGGACATGGCCGTGTCGCAACCCGTGTTCGGCCTAGGTTTTGGATTTTCGGGCTAAATCGCAGCCATTCGTTTCCTTGTTCTGATATACGACGGCTGGGGGTTATTTCCTCAGGGATATACCCGAGTTTAGGGTTTAGAAAACCTCATTTGCTTGGGTTCACTCTCTTTCTAAGATCTAGAGAGAGGAGAGGGCAAGGAGGAAGAAGGAGGGCTAGATCCGGTCACCGGCGGAGTTTCGGAGCTCCAAATTGCGAGCCGACTTCGGATCTACGGAGGCAAGGAGATTGCGGTGCTTTTCATCCGCATAGATTTCCATGGCACCAAGCAAAAATGATAGGGTAATGATTCTCGTCCTAGGACATATGAAGTCCTCTTTTCCTTTGTATAGGAAGCCCTCTCCCGCGAGTGTGTCTTGAGTTTGTGGCGTTCCTTGGGGTAGATATGTAAAGTCCCCCTTATGTAGAGTACGCATACGAGAACGGGCATAGACATGATGCGTGAAGCCTACCCGGACAAGTTGGTCTGGATCAGTGATGTTGCATTGCATAAATGGCCAGAAAAGCCTCCGTGCGAATATTTATTTTTCGGGTTTTCTACGAGGTAGATTGCAACAGGGAGCCTTGGGGACTAACTCAAAGGTACACTCAGAAAACTAGGCAAACACGTGGTTTTGCCAACATGGTGGCCGGGTAGCCAACTTGAACATAACCAGGTTATGTGAACTGTGTGATGGAAACAGGACTCGGGGAGTCTTGACCCACGCATATGTCTTAAATTAACGTTGCGGTATGAGCACGGGTCAGGCGGAACCGTACCTGCTCTATGTCGTTCGGCGGAACCATTGGCATAGATGAGGGTCTTCGGCAGTCTATGGCTTAAATTGATGTGACCCATGCCAGGAAGAGAAAATTCTCATAAGGTTGGCCGTCCAAGGGGCGGTGGTGAGATGGAAACGTCTATGGCTTAAATTGACGCGACGTTGGCCGGATCGTCGTGAATGTGCCCTGAGTGCACGGGGTGTGTGGTCGTGCATGCCTACACTTGTGATGAAGTGTGTTTACACTATACTGCTTGGTTATACTAACAAAGTACATCGCCGCCCCGAGTTGGGGGAGGGGTTGTTATAATTTGGTCAGCATGGCTGACCGTTGCTTTTGTTTGCCACCATGCAGTTGATTGTGTTTTGCAGGTGCTGCGGAGCCGGGCGGTAAATAGCGGGCTAAAGCCCAAGTTGCTGAGCCGGCCCTCGAAGGCCTAATTTTGAGTGTTTTCTTGTATTCTCATGTATGACCGGCCTGCGTGCCGAAGTTTGGAAGACACTTATATTTGAGCAAACTATTGTAAGGCCATAAAGCCAGTACTTGTGTATTGAACATTCCTGCTGGTTTAAGTAGTGGACATTCATGCTTGGCTGGGTTCTTTATTCTTTGCAACTTAATAAATTGCTTTCGCTAGATACTCTGTATAGGACGTTGTGATTTGTTGATTGGTTTCAATGATTAACCCACCGGTCTGTTTGTGGTATATGGCGTCGGGCCCCGGCCGGACCTACTATTATATGCTATGTGACGGATAAGGGTGTTACACGTCAGCACGACAACCCGACGCTCCGTGCACTCAGGGCACCTTATTAGTGTACCGGAAAATCCAGGGTCCCACCACTGATTCAAGTTTTCTCTACCTTACGGTCCAAAATGAGCATTCCTAGTCTTTACGGCTCGCAGGCCAAAGACTCTCGCTATGAGATCCAAACATGGACTTTAGCACCCAAGGTTAGACATCCATAATACGGGTACAGATCCGCCTTGCCCCTTGCTCATCATCGTCAGTCGTCACGCCAGACTGACGTGGGTAGAACATCTCCTTGCCCGTTCGCCACCATGGCTTTTAGTTGTAGCAGAACGGCCCAACAACACACAACATGGTACTCAAGATCACACTAGTTGAACACCAAGTATCAACTCTCACATTTTCGTGGACTTCCTCCAGTACTTCCTGCTGCACCAAGCCATAGGTATTCATTAAGGGACTCCATACAAACATTCAATGAACACAGAGTCTTCTCCGATTTGCAAAAAAAGCATTACCAATCCGTACTACTCACTTCCGGATGGGCTTCACACAGAATACCTAACCGTACTACTCACTTCCGGTTCTAATGTAACAAAGAAAGGGATGAACCACCGATCCCACGGGAATCACTTTGCATTCCACCTTTTTGGTGGAGGATTCCTATACAAATGCAGGAAATAAGGACTTCACATGTCCGAGTGGAAAATCGTTACCCTTGCAACACGTTTTGGCGCCATGGAGAAAAGTACACAGTTGGAAAGGACCGCAACGCTCTTGCCTCCTCGAATCTGAATTCGGCACGCGATTCAGACCACCATAGCACCACCAGCGACTGGATTCCTCTTCTCCTACCTCCTCTTGCTCTCCCCTCTCTCTTCTCCTTAGAAAGAGAAAGCCAAAGATGAAATGAGGAATAACTTCCCCATTCCTGACCATAAACCATCAGGAGGCAAGCTAGGGCCGTTGGATCGTATTTAATAAAAACGAACGGCCCAGATTAACTCTGAAAATCATTTCAAATGGCCGAACACGGCTTTACACACGACCGTGTGCCTGGCCGTGTGCCCTGCTTGCACACAAAATCGTCGATCCAGAGCAGGACACGGGTTGAGACACGCACGTGTCCAAGGTGACACGCCTGTGTCGCCCAAACTGGCACGCCCTTGTTGGTGGGCGTGTTCCATAACCGCTCTTTGGAACCGACACGATCCTTAGTAGACACGGGTCCTGACATGCCGGTGTCAGGATTGACACGGCCGTGTCGACCATGACATACCCGTGTCCCGAGCCGTGTAAACGCCCCTCGACACAGCCCAGATTACAGAGAAGGACACGACATGTTGACACGCCCGTGTCAAATTTTACACGCCCGTGTCGGCACCCTTGATATGCCTGTGACCTCCAGCCGGGAAAATCCCAGGGCTCCAGAACCCATAAAAACACATCCCATACCTATAGTGTTTTGGGGGTATTACAATTCTCCCCCTCTTATAAGAATTTCGTCCTGAAATTCACTAAGCACAAAACAAACTTATATACTATGCAAATATATACTATTGTCCATACACATGGTTACAACAATACTATAAAAATAGCTCGGGAAATTCAGTACGCATGGCTTGTTCCTGCTCCCATGACAACTCCTCTCGGCCACAATTGTCCCATTGGACCTTGACAATCCTGACAGCTTTATTTCGTAGTTGTTTAACCGCCGTATCCTCGATCCGAATAGGCCTAACCTTCGTCGTTAGCCCACTATCGACAGATACTCGATCCGCATCAATAGATTGAGATGGCTCTTTCACTGCTTTCCTTAATATCGAGACATGAAACACGTCATGCAAACCACTCAGTTCTGTTGAAAGGATTAACTGATAAGCAACCTCACCAACATCTACCACTTCAAACGGTCCCAAATACCTCGGGTTCAGCTTTTTCAGACGCCGTATCCTGGACACGCCCTTGAAGGGTTTAATTTTAAGGTATACCCAATCGCCCACCGCAAACTCTATGTTTCGGTGCTTGGCATTTTAGTACTTTGCTTGCTTGTCTTGAGCCACCAACAATCTTTCTCGAATCAACCGAATAGTCGAGTTAGCATCATCCATTTCTTTTCGCTTGTACAACTTTAATTCGCCAGTCTCCTCCCAAGCAAAAGGGGTACGACACTTCCTACTGTATAAGGCCTCAAAGGGCGCCTGAAAGTGAGGGTAAGATCTACCTTTACTCTAGAGGGGGGGGGGGTGAATAGAGTATATTAAAATAATTTTCCAAATTAAAAAATTATTCAACAGTGGAAGACTTTATTTATATATATGTGTATTGTGCTTGCAGTAAATAAAAACTAAGTAAGCAAGAAACAAATCACAGCACACAGCAAATCAAACACAGCAACGAAAAGAAACAAGGATCTATAGTGGTTCCCCAATAAACCTGGGTACATCAACACTTCTACCACCCTAGGTAGGAATCCACTGCAGGAATAGTTGATCAGGTCTCCTGGGCACCAATGAGCTTTTGATAAGGTGCTCAAAAACCAAATCAGATTTTTTTGATCAGGTGTCTTGCCACCACTGAGTTTTGACAAGATCTCAGAAACCAACCACAAAACTTTTGAAGGGAGTTTTGAGTAACCCTTTTACAGCAGAATGAAAGAAAAAGAAAGAGTTGATGTTCTTCTCTATCAACAGTCAAAGAGAAGACTAGTGGATTATTATTGTCAAAGCTCCCCCTGAGATTTGTAGTTGTTAAGGAAGAGAAGCTTTGCACAGGGTGATAGGCCTTCAGTATGTTTGAGATCTCTAGCAAAGAATGATTTCAACAAAGGTTGAAATGTGATGTGTCTGGAGTCCTTGATTGATGAAGCCTTGAACACTTGAATCAGAAGAGATCTTGAAAGAATAGAGGAATACTTTTTTGTGTGGTGATCTCCTTCACTGATGTATATCTTGTGTTCTGTAAGACTTCTAACTTGTAATCCTGTAGACTTGTGTCTCAAAATCTATTCCTTAGAATAATGATGATCTCTCTCTGTCTCAATTATTCTGAGATGATATATTTAAATTCAGTCTTTTAGATAGCCGTTAGCTAGTCATAAATGACTTCCTTAAATGATATTTGTCTCTGAAGGAAAGTCCTAAGATACATTCCATTTAGTCTTCCTTGAAACTTGCTCCAGATTGATTGAAACGGCTACAAAATCCTTTGAAATAAATGCTGGATATGAATCAGATTGAATTCCATAACTGACTGAATTTGAATTCTGAAATCGTCGATCTCTCAAGAAAAGTCGTCGATCTGAGCTCGACTATAGTCGACCTGAGCTCAGAGACTGGAACTTGACTTAAAAAAGAAATCGTCGATCTGAGCTCAACTATCGTCGACCTGAACTCAGAGATCTGGATTTTGGCTAGAGACAGAAACGTCGATCTGAGCTCGGAGATCGTCGAACCGAGTTCGACGACTCGTTGAACTGAGCTCAAAGATAGTCGAACTGAGTTCGACGCCTCGTCGATCTGAGCTCGACGATAATTGCCTTAAACTTCTGTACTTGTATTCTGAACTAGAAGGTCTCTGGGGCAGCTTTCAAACCTAAGTTCTAAGCCTTAGACCTATTCTAGTTGACCTTTAAAACTATACAAGGAGGTCAAGACATTTTACTAAGGACATAGTGATCCTTACCCAAATCAGTAATAGGGTGTTCCAACAATCTCCCCCTATTTGGGTTAGGATTACTATTTACAAGACATAGGAATTAAAAAGCATATAAGCAGAAACAAAAGAAAATACAACATAGTAGAATAATGAAATGCAGCAAAGCAGAAGCAGATATGATATCACAGCAGATAGTCAGAGATAGATATATATCATTCAGCTTACACAATCAGTCCTTTTCTTCTCTCTTTTTGAACAAGATTTCTCTGTTTTGATTTAGAGCTTCCTTCTTAGATCTTCTGTCATCAGCAGCACCTAGGGAGGTTTGAGATTTAGGTCTGGGAACAACATCCTCTGGGTGCAGCTTCATATAACTTTCTGGATCAAAGAATTTTCTGGAGGAGTATCTTTCAAGTTCTTTCTTTCTTTTCTCAGATAAAGTGGTGATGCCTGAAGTATCTCTCCCTTGTTCTCTTGCCTTCTTTATTTGATCTAAGGAAGCCAATTATTTCATCCTTGCTATCTAAGAAAGGGGATTATTCTCTGGATCCTCAAAGGGAACAGGAGGTTCATATCTGTTGATTGTATCAGCAGGAGGAGCTCTTGAAGTAACTATTTCTTTAAGCTTGTAAGGGAAAGGACCTAAAGTTGAATCAATGGGGCATTGTCCTTCCCTGTGATAAGGATGTTGTCTAGGTTGTCCTCTAGAATAAACATTGTAACCTCTTTGGTATCCTCTGTACTGGCCTCTCCTTGATTGGTAGACTCTTTGTTGATACCCTCTTGATTGTGATCTATCTTGAGCTTGAGAGGGACTTTGAGTTTTAGCATATGAGGATTGTGAAGCAGAACCTCCACAAGTTCTTACATCTGGTGAAGGAGGAGGAGGAGGAGGATGATTGTGAGATGATCCTTTGTAAAACTTTCTCTTCTTCTTCATTGCCTTCAGCTGGTTCTTTGAGAATTGCATCCATGGTTCAGTTATAGGACAGTCATGCAGAATATAATAGGGAATGTCATTATCATCCTTTACTTTCTCTGGAAGAACTCTCTTCAAAGTTTTGCTTCTGGCTTTCCTCTTCCTTGCAATGGTTGCAGAGGAGTCATCAGAATCAGTTCTAAACTTGTCACTATCTGAGCTCTGAGGATTGTCATACAATTCATCAATCCTTTTGATATACTCTTTCTGTTGTTTGGATTGTTCAGTTGAAGCAGCAGCAGTAGTAGTGACAGAAGTAGTACTTGCAGAAATAACAACACTGGCAGGAATAGAAGAGATAGCAATACTAATAATTGGAGCAGCAACAACAGTAGAAACAGAAATAACAGTAGTAGTTTCTGAAACAATAGCAGCAGTAACAATAGGCTCATCAACAATAACAGCAGGCTCTGAATCTTTTGCCTATGTCATCAACAAATCATCAGCAATATCAAGACTGACTTCATCAGTAGCAGAATCAGCATTCACAACATCAGTAGAAGTAACACTTAACAAAGCCTTTATAGAATTGATGTATGAAGATATCGGGTTGGGATCACAACTGAAAATAGGCACAATGGCCTTAGTAAGGTCTTCAGCTTCTTGAGCTGGAAGATATCTGCTGTGGAGAGCAACAAATTTTGAAAGCAGTGTCTTGAGGTCAACTGCTAGAACTGGAGCTGGGTCTGGAATCTCTGGCACTTCTTCATCTGAAGCAGGCAGCATTTCTTCTTCATATGGCATCTCCCCCTGCCTAGATTCAGTAGGTACTGGATCAAGGCACCCCACAGAAGGGATTGCCTGAGGAGGACAGAAAGAGGAGAGCGTGGCAGATAAGTCCTGTATAGACTTAAGGAGTGGAGCCATGGAGGTCTCCAGCAAGAGTGCTAGCCTAGGAGCTAACATCTCATAGAGCTTATCTGCTAGAGCTGGAAGATCTGTTGGGTATTGTATCCACAATGTACCTGATTTGAAGAAACCCCTGAACAAGCTAAGGTAAATAGACAATGTGTTTGATGAAATCTTTTAAGTTATGCTTGCAGTTATTCCACGCTAAGTACACACCAATGTCAGGGTGCAGTGGGTCAATATACACGGGTCTGTGCAACGTAATCCCTCGTTGAGCAGATCAGTGTGTTGGCCTACATGTACTCTCTCTATTAGGGTATACTTAATTTCAAGTATAGGGCTATGATAAAGCAAGAGCAGACAAGGAGCAAGGATGGGCCAAAGACCAGCTCACGGGTTGAAAGAGGAGAAATCGTCCAAGTGTAAATCATCGAGAATCACTAAGTGATTCTCGCCGATTCGTCGAGAATCACTTGTGATTCTCGCCGGTTGAGGCCAGCTGACTCTACGCCGCCAGAAAATTCTCCAAAGGCAAAATCGTTGAGAATCACTAAGTGATTCTCGCCGATTCGTCGAGAATGTCTTTGCATTCTCGACGATTCGGCGAGAATCTAATGTGATTCCCGCTGATTCTCCCCGGCCTGTATAACCTGTGATGCCAGAATTTGTCAAGTAGAATTCGGCGAGAATCGTAAGTGATTCTCGCCGATTCGTCGAGAATCACCTACGATTCTCGCCGAATTTGACTTAGGAGATTTTTCTGAATTCCTGGACCGGTCCATGTTACCTGCAACTATTTGAACCGGACTTTGGTCTTTGCTTTGGTGGGGCCCACAACGGTCATCTTTATGACCTAATGTATAAATATACAGGTATTGGTGAACAGTAAAATCACGGATAGCGAAGTAGAGAAGAAAAACAAGCCGCCGTCAAGCCCTAGATCGGAAGCTAGCTCGGCCGACCTTCTTCGTCTCTCGCTAGTTGCTCGCCACCGTTGATCGGGGTTTTCGTTACCTCTCCGGCGACAGAAGCCTAGTCGGGCACAGCGTCTCACGCGTCTATCCAGAGATCTTTTGTCTCTTGATTTGTGATCGGGAAACCTTCCCATCCGAATCGATCGAGACGATCGATCCTAGTGTGACCGTTGGAAGACCTTGCCGACTTTGCTAAGAAGATTGGATCTACATAGCATCACCGCCTCTCTTGTTGAAGCCGTCGATCTAGAGAAGATTCTCTCCAAGAAAGATCTAGGGTTGTGGACTTTTCGTTGCCTACAAGAACAAGTAGTCTAACGAAAAGGGACACCTAGATCTTCAAGTTGTTTGTATTTCTTATAAGCTATTTTCAATTCTTTGTAAAGGACCGATTGGTCTCTAATTGTAGGGTTGGGTGCAACCCGTGTTGTGGGAGTGTTGACTCCTACGTGTGAAAGGGTTTCTTCCGGTAGTGCAAGGATTGGATTTCAATCCTGTTGGTGAAGTGACCGAGTCGTCTCTGATTGGGAGATAGGTCGAAGGGAGAAAGTGGACGTACCCAAATCGGGGAACCACTATATATTGCCTGTGTTATTTTCTGTGCTGTGTATTTTGTTTTGATTATGCAGGTATACTTTTAATTCCGCAAATATGCTGTAAGTCACCTATCCCCCCCCTAGGTGAAGGGAGTTGACACTAGGTGAACTTTCAAGTGGTATCAGAGGGAGGTTGCTCATCAAAAAGGTTCACACCTTGAGTAGAATCCTGCCACCAGTGTCAACAAGAATGGAGCTGGAGTATGATGTCTCTCCGTTAAGACTTCCCGTGCACAAAGAAGTATTATCCCATCTGGAAGATGAGAGTGTCTTTTCACTTGGAGGCTATCGATCCTCGGGCATCACTCATCTTGGAAGAGGGTCCATTCATTCCCATGAAGACCTCCAACACTGGGAAGGATCTCCTAATCCCCAAGGATATTACTGAGATGTCTGAGATTGAACTCTCTCTGTTCCAATTGGATGAAGTGATTCGTAAAATCATCATTGATGTCTGGTCTGGACCTTCCCGGTCAAGACTGGAAAAATGTAGGACGGCCAAGTCCTTGTGGCAAACCGTATCAGACCTCATGGAGGGATCAGAGAAAGCAGAGACCAGTTGTCAGCAAGAGGATGAAGCCTATGTGGGGGTCCTCATTTCTGAAGATGAAGGGCATGATCAATCTGTCAGTATCAGGGCTCTTCTGTCCTTATCAGAGACTGAAGAAGAAGCTGAGAAAAGCAGTTCTGATGAAGCTGACTCAACAGTCTCTGCCGATCTTGACGGTAACCCTGAACAACAAAGCCAGAAGCAGGTAACTTCTTACTCATGCCCCTCTCCTCTTGAAGTTCCTGAAGACAAGAATAGTTCAGAGGGTAGTCCTTCCAGTGATGCAAGGGATATAGATAGCTTCAATCAAAAGATTGAAAATCTTGATTCCCTTGAGAGTGCCATTCAGACGAGCAACTTACCTTGTTGAGGAACAAGCTAAGGAGATTGCTCAGCTGAAGATCTTGATGAATCTCCAACTGGAATCCATCAAGGTAAAGGACTCAAAGATCTCGGATCTAGAGAGTCATCTGGAGACCGAGAAGAGGATAGTTTCTAACTTTTCCAAGATAGATGCTATCAAGAGAAAAGCAGAAAATGGGTGGATCTCCCAAATTATTAATTCATGGAGAAATGGGGAAACTGTGTTCAGACCCCCCACCCCGAGTAGGAAGGGCACTCATCATGCTTTCAGGTATGACCACAGAAATAATGTTGGTCACTGCAAGAATGATCAGCCCTCAGGTGGAAATACCCACAGTGCCAGAGCTGTCATGGCTACCCATGAGAGAATACCCAAGGCTCATTCTGAACCCTTTGTATTCTCAGCCTCAGCCACAACTCATCATGAATATGTAGGAACCAGCTCTCACTGTAGTACTTTCCACCCTAGGACACAGGATAGGGGGGACAGGAAACATGTGGTAAGTACCCATGGGGCCTCTGGAAGTGTGCTGACTGAAAGGAAGGCACCACCTCCCAGGCCTCATGACACTCACCACATGCTCTCTATCCACCCTCCCACGTGTCACGGTGGAAAAGGCAAATTTGTGAGCAGAACCTGCCCTGTCCCGTTTAGACCCAAGATTCCGACTACCTCAGTCAGTAGATCAGGTCAGAAACGGCGATACAACATTTATGAGTGTTGGTGTTGTGGCAAGGTGGGTCACTTTGCCGTAGATTGTTGGCACAATCCCTCTGTGCCAAGGGCAAGGGTATGTCCACTTCCTCTTGGCAAAGTTAGCCTTCCTGACAGGATTCCTGTAGGAAGGCATTCAAGATTTTATTCTGACAAGAACCTAGGACCCAATACATATTGGGTTCCTAAGGAAAGGTAATTATTTTTTGCAGGACAGTCTAGGTACCCAGGTACATGATGGGACCTAGACAAAAGATGTTCCAGGCTTGCCATAGAACCAGATTAAGGGAAAAGAGATAACGCTAACTACGGTGAAAGGCTTGAACAGCTAAGTTTAGATGAGACTGCTAAAGGTGCAACTCCCAAGTACGTCAAGGTTTCCACCTCGACGTCAGCTGGAGAAGTTGACGAGCAGGATGGAGAAAATCTTCCGGAAGAAGGAGAAGCCCGAGAAGATGTCAAAGCTCCAGATGCCAGACTCCTAGAGCTCCGACATGTGAGGGATCATCCTAGAGAACAGATCACCAGAGATCCTCATGACGGTGTCAGAACACTTCCGGGACGTGTCAATTTAGGGATGACAGGAAAAGCACCTCTGGGACGTGTCAATTCCTCGGAAGAAGGCTCATCTCATGAAATAGCAAGAAGCAGAATTGTGTTGCAACCTCCACTGCGGAATCAGAATACATTTCGGCTGGGAGCTATTGCGCATAACTTCTATGGATCAGAAATCAGTTAGCAGACTATGATCTCCAGTTCAAGGAAGTACCGATGTACTGTGACTCCTCTAGTGCAATTGCTATTGCCAACAATCCGGTATCGCACAGCAGAACGAAGCATATTGAAGTGCGTTACCATTTCATTCGGGAGCACGTGGAGAACAAGCACATCTCTCTCTACTATGTCCCCACGGACAAGCAAATTGCAGATATTTTCACAAAGCCCTTAGACGAGGCCAAGTTCAGTCTCTTCAAAACTGAATTGGGGATGCTCAACTATGAGAAATGAAGACTACAGAAGCTCCTGGCTCGTGCATCTAGGGGGAGCATCTGCTAGGAACTCAAGTGTAAGCATAGGTGCAAGAACTGAGGGGGAGCGTGGTGTCAAATGCACCAGACCAGATTTGCAGAAGCCGAAAAGGGGGAGATTACTCTCTCGGCTAAGGCTAAGGTGGCTCCAAGTTATCAAGTAATTGGTAATGAATATCTCTCTCAACTCAATTTTAAGTTTATGATTTTCATTCCTATATGCTCTATTCACCTTAGCTTGTAGGGTTTAGGCTTCTTCAAATAAGGGGAGATTGTTGGGTATTGTATCCACAATGTACCTGATTTGAAGAAACCCCTGAACAAGCTAAGGTAAATAGACAATGTGTTTGATGAAATCTTTTAAGTTGTGCTTGCAGTTATTCCACGCTAAGTACACACCAATGTCAGGGTGCAGTGGGTCAATATACACGGGTCTGTGCAACGTAATCCCTCGTTGAGCAGATCAGTGTGTTGGCCTACGTGTACTCTCTCTATTGGGGTGTACTTAATTTCAAGTACAGGGCTATGATAAAGCAAGAGCAGACAAGGAGAAAGGATGGGCCAAAGACCAGCTCACGGGTTGAAAGAGGAGAAATCATCCAAGTGTAAATCGTCGAGAATCACTAAGTGATTCTCACCGATTCGTCGAGAATCACTGTGATTCTCGCCGGTTGAGGCCAGCTGACTCTACGCCGCCAGAAAATTCTCCAAAGGCAGAATCGTCGAGAATCACTAAGTGATTCTCGCCGATTCGTCGAGAATGTCTTTGCATTCTCGACGATTCGGCGAGAATCTAATGTGATTCCCGCCGATTCTCCCGGCCTGTATAACCTGTGATGCCAGAATTTGTCAAGTAGAATTCAGCAAGAATCGTAAGTGATTCTCGCCGATTCGTCGAGAATCACCTACGATTCTCGCCGAATTTGACTTAGGAGATTTTTCTGAATTCCTGGACCGGTCCATGTTACCTGCAGCTATTTGAACCGGACTTTGGTCTTTGCTTTGGTGGGGCCCACAACGGTCATCTTTATGACCTAATGTATAAATATATACAGGTATTGGTGAACAGTAAAATCACGGATAGCGAAGTAGAGAATAAAAACAAGCCGCCGTCAAGCCCTAGATCGGAAGCGAGCTCGGCCGACCTTCTCCGCCTCTCGCTAGTTGCTCGCCACCGTTGATCGGGGTTTTCGTTACCTCTCCCGGCGACAGAAGCCTAGTCGGGCACATCGTCTCATGCGTCTATCCAGAGATCTTTTGTCTCTTGATTTGTGATCGGGAAAACTTCCCCATCCGAATCGATCGAGACGATCGATCCTAGTGTGACCGTTGGAAGACCTTGCCGACTTTGCTAAGAAGATTGGATCTATATAGCATCACCGCCTCTCTTGTTGAAGCCGTCGATCTAGAGAAGATTCTCTCCAAGAAAGATCTAGGGTTGTGGACTTTTCGTTGCCTACAAGAACAAGTAGTCTAACGAAAAGGGACACCTAGATCTTCAAGTTGTTTGTATTTCTTACAAGCTATTTTCAATTCTTTGTAAAGGACCGATTGGTCTCTAGTTGTAGGGTTGGATGCAACCCGTGTTGTGGGAGTGTTGACTCCTACGTGTGGAAGGGTTCCTTCCGGTAGGGCAAGGATTGGATTTCAATCCTGTTGTTGAAGTGACCGAGTCGTCCCTGATTGGGAGATAGGTCGAAGGGGGAAAGTGGACGTACCCAAATCGGGGAACCACTATATATTGTCTGTGTTATTTTCTGTACTGTGTATTTTGTTTTGATTGTGCAGGTATACTTTTAATTCCGCAAATACGCTGTAAGTCATCTATCCCCCCCCTAGGTGAAGGGAGTTGACACTAGGTGAACTTTCAAGATCTACTTGCTCAAGGGATACTTGAGTAGAGGTAGAGGATAGGGTTGCAGAAGTAGATGGTGTTGGAGTAGCTGTAGAGATGTGGAGAAAAGATGTGGATGGCTGAGAGATGGAAGGTTGTGATATGGGGATGGTTGTGATGGAAGTCACTGGAATGGAAATGGATGGAGTGAAGGATGGTTTAGCTAGAATGTCTTGAAGCAATTGTTGGTAAGAGGTAGATGATGATGGGGGCTCAAGGGGTGAGGAATGAGAATCAACCATGAATGAATAATCTAATAGATTGAATGAAGGAATGTGAATGGATGAATCAATGTCAATGTGTGGATAATAGTGTAGAGGATGGAAATGGTCTTCAGTAGTTGCTGGTGGTGGAGAAGGAGTTGAGATTGGAGATGAAATGGTGATGGTGGGTGTAGGGATGGTTAAAGAAACAATGGGTGAAGATGGTGGAGATGAGGAGGAGGCAGGCAATTCTTCCAAGAGGGCAGTTGCCTGAGGGGAAGTGACTTATACAGTCCTTATGCCTGAAGTTGAAACTACTGCAGGAGCCCTGCTGGGTTTGGCAATTTGCCTATCCCACTTTCCAAAGAGGGCATGGGATAGTCTCTTAGAGGCATTGATGTGCATGCCACTGGAAACAAGCAGTTGAGGGCACCTGTTATGCAAAAATAGTCCTAGAATCCTCCCAAAATTAACAAGATTCTTATTTATCTTTTTCTTAATTAAATCAAAGAATATCTCCCCCCAATTCAAATGCTTCTTATCAACTAATGCACCCATCAAACTGAATTGATACCTAGAGATGGTATCATGAGCAGAATTCTTTGCCAGCAGTACCTTTCCCACAACATTAGCTAAGAATCTATACTCCATTGACAGATTTTTGTTAAGCAGCTTATTAGGGTTTGCTGTTGAGTGACCCATTCTATCTATCATACTAGCAAATTCTTCTCTAGATAACTCTATAGAATCATGCCCTGTACTCAATTGAAAAACTTCTGTTAGGAGAGCAGGAGTTAGGGATACCTGCATTCCTGAAATTGTTCCAACCACTGTGTTCTGATCCAAGTTGTGTGCAGTATACACCCATTCCTTGATTTCATCTGCAGCTAATTTCATTATTGTGGACATGATAGGAACTAGCTGTTGCTCTTTGAACAATTCCAGAATATCCTTGAAGACTTGATCACTTCCTTCGAAAGAGTCCATGTCGATGTCGAAACCCGTGTTAAACTTCATCGCTGCTAAGACTGCAACAGAGACGGCCATTGTTACCTACAAAAATGAACAAACAAGATCGAGTGCAGAGATGTTTGGAGGGAAAGAAAATCTCTGCAGAAAGTATGAAAGCGCAAAAGAGAACGACGACCGAAAAATGAATTTTATATTAGGGTTCGACGCAGAAAAGGAAAGATCGTTGAAATCAGTTCGACGATCTGGGCTTCTAAAGGAATCTGAAAGGTCTTCAACATCGTCGATCTCCGTTCGACGATATTGGAGAGCGTCGAGCTCCGTTCGACAATCTCTGACCGGAAAGAGATAGCCTAGCACTATCTAGAAAACATTGAACTCCGGTCGACGATTTCTTAGAACGTCGACCTCCGTTCGACGATCTTGGGGAAAAACATCGAGCGTAGTTCAGAGATCAGAAACAACCTATAGACACTAGAATAATCAAGTTTTTAGCCTAGTCTTGGTCAATTTTAAGGTTTTTAAAATCTTGGATCTTAATTTAAACTTTCTCCATCTAACATTCCTAACTGATTCAGGAGGAATGTGTGTTTCTTTTCATCCAATGATTTGGTGAAAATATCTCCCCTTTGCAAATCAGTTGGGATATATTAAAGTTCAATTTTATTCTTCTCAACATTATCTCTTAAAAAGTGATGCCTAATCTCTATATGTTTTGTCCTACTATGAAGGACTGGATTTTGTGCTATAGAAATAGCACTGGTGTTGTCATAAAATATTTTTGACTTATCTAAGTTATAACCATAGTCTAGGAGCTGATTTTGAATCCACAAAATCTGTGAGCAACAACTACCTGCTGCCATGTATTCAGCTTCAGTAGTTGATGTGGACACAGATGTTTGTTTCTTACAAAACCAGGAGACAAGTCTGTCACCAAGAAACTGGCAAGTTCCACTGGTGCTTTTCCTGTCTACTCTACATCCAGCATAATCAGCATCTGAAAATCCAGTTAATTCAAATCCTGAATCTTTTGGATACCAGAGACCTAGATTTGGACAACTTTTCACATACCTAAGAATCCTTTTTACTAATATTATGTGTGACTCTCTAGGGCTTACTTGGAATCTAGCACATATACATATAGTAAACATTATGTCAGGTCAACTAGCTGTAAGGTATAATAAAGAGCCAATCATTGCTCTATATGTTGTCTGATCAACAGGTTTCCCATGTTCATCAGCATCTAATACAACATTAGTAGGCATAGGTGTTTTCATGCAGGATGCTTCAGACATACCAAATTTCTTAACCAACTCTTTTGCATACTTGGTTTGAGAAATGAATATGCCATCAACATGCTGTTTGACTTGCAATCCTAGAAAAAAGGAAAGCTCACTCATGCTACTCATTTCAAATTTAGAATGCATTAGGTTGCAAAACCTTTTGCACAAATTTGAATCAGTAGATCCAAAGATAATATCATATACATAAATTTGTACTAGTAGGATATTGGACTTATGGGTTCTAATAAAAAGAGTTTGGTCTACTCTACCCCTTATAAAATCATTTTTCAAAAGAAAGCATGCTAAGGTCTCATACCATGCTCTAGGAGCTTGCTTAAGACCATATAATGCTTTATGCAATTTAAAAACATAATCAGGATGAGTTGGAGAGATAAAACTTGGGGTTGTCTAACATAGACTTCTTCCTTGATATCTCCATTGAGAAATGCACTCTTTACATCCATTTGATAGACCTTGAATCCCTTGTGTGCTGCATAAGCTAGAAATATTCTTATAGCCTCCAACCTTGCAACTGGTGCAAAGGTCTGGTCATAATCTATTCCTTCTTCTTGTGAGTATCCTTGTGCAACTAGCCTTGCCTTGTTCCTTACAATGATTCCTTGATCATCCAATTTGTTCCTGAACACCCATTTTGTTCCAACAATGGAGTGATCCTTTGGTCATGGCACTAGCTCCCAAACTTTGTTCCTTTTAAATTGATGTAACTCCTCTTGCATTACAATGATCTAGTGTGGATCTTATTCTGCATCTTGTATGGATTGAGGCTCAATTTGAGATAAAAATCAGGTGTGCATCAGATTTTGATTGACCTAATTTCTGGTTTGCATACCAGCTGAGATTTCTCCAATCACTTGGGAGATTAGATGATCTCTTGATGTTACTAAATCAATAGGGGGTGTTGATTGTTCACCAACCTGTGTTGTTGTTTCCTCTTGTGGAACAACAACTGGCTCTTCAATGTGGTTCTCACTAAGATGTTGAGTGCCCTCTTCATCTTCACTACTTTAACCTCGTTGTTGGATAGGTGAATGTGTTGTACCCTTTTCTATAATGTGTAACCTGTCTAGATTTTTTGAAAGAGAATGTAATTGCAAAGGTTCTATGGTAGAAACATTCTTCTCCTTATAAGCCATGTTAGTTTCATCAAAAGATACATGAACAGATTCTTCAATTTTAAGAGAAGTTTTGTTATACACCCTATAAGCTTTACTAATCATGGAGTATCCCAGAAACACTCCTTCATCAGCTTTGGCTTGAAATTTTGCTATGTACTTCTTGGCATTATTGTGTATGTAACAAATGCAACAAATTTTTTTGAAATAATCTACTTAAGGTTTCTTCCCTTTGAGTAATTCATAGGGAGTCTTGCCCTTTAACTTATGTATCAAACTTCTATTCAACACATAGTTTGAGGTGCTTACTGCCTCTGCCCAAAAGGATAGAGGAAGGTGAGCATCTGTCAATAATATAGTAGCAGATTCAATAAGGGCTCTATTTTTCCTTTCAGCTACCCCATTTTGTTGAGGAGTTCTAGGAGCTGAGAAAGTGTGCCTGATCCCTTCACTCTGACAGAACTCTTGCATAAGAAGAGAATAAAAATCTGTCCCATGATCACTTCTGATTAGGGCAATGTGAGTATTGAACTCAATCTGTATGCATTTGAGAAACTCTGTCAAACACTTAAAGTTATCAGACTTCTTCCTCAGAACGAACACCCATATGAATCTAGAGAAGTCATCTACAATCACTAAAGTGTAAGATTTCCCTCCTAGGCTTTGTACTGTAATGGGTCCAAAAAGATCCATGTGTAACAGATACAAGATCCTAGGTGAATCACTCTTATTAAGTGACTTGAAGCTATTTTTAGTTTGCTTGCCTAATTGACAAGCCCTGCAAAGTCCTTCCTTCTTGTAGGGGCCAGAAGGTAGTCCTCTAACAAGGTTGTCCTTGGATAGCCTAGCAATGGTTCTAAGGTTTATATGTCCTAATCTCTTATGCAAAAGTTCATTTGGTTTACTAACAGAGTTGAACAAGCAAATATCTACCTTAGTTGAAAGAAAATCTACAAGATAGATGTTACCTTTCCTTTTACCTGTCAACACAATTATGTTGTCCTCTTATCTGATTTTGCATGAGGATTTGTTGAATGTCACCTAGTAGCCTTCATCACATAGTTTACTGATGCTGATTATATTGTGCTTCAGTCCTTCCACATAAGCTACCTTCTTGAATGTGACTGAGCCAATTTGGACTGCACCATATCCCTTGGTCTGTCCAAAGTTATAATCTCTAAATATTACTTTAGGTCCAAGCTTGGCTTTGAAGGATGTTAAATTATCCTTGCTTCCTGTCATGTGCTTTGAGCACCCACTATCCCGATATCATTGATGGTTTATTGTTGGATAGGTCTTCACCTGCATACATAATAATTTACTTGTTTTTGACCCAGTTTACCTTGGGCCTAGGTTGATAACCTTTAAATTCTGAAATAAAAGACATCCCTGGCTGACTCTTATAGCCTTCAGGATTATATCTCCTAGGAGATATTATCCATTCAGTATAAGGGTTAAAGATTTGGGATGTAGGACCACTAGGATTGAATTTTGATTTACCCATAAAAATTTGTTCAAAGCTCTGATCTCTGTTCGACGATCTTTGAGCTGAGTTCGATGATCTTGGGTCATATCGTCGAGCTCCATTCGAAGATCGACTTTGCTAGAGTTCAGAGTTCAGCGATCATCGACCTGAGTTCGACGATTCAGCTTGAGATCACTGAGCTCTGTTCCGCGATCGTCGAGCTCTGTTCGACGTTTTCTGTTGAACTTTGTTTTTCTTAGGTAAATCAGGATTCTTCTTAGCTACCTCTACAACACCCTTTCCTTTATCTGAGATAAATTTAATTGGGGTTGTTAATACTATAGGTTGGCTGGATGAAGCACCCAAGCCCAGTGTACTGTTAAGTCTTGAGTTCACTGTGCTTGTGATGTCCATAAGTCTGATGCTTCTCCCATTGAGGGATTCTTCAAACTTCTTTGCCTGGGATAGTTCACTCTTCAGTTAAGCTATCTCCTCCCTACAGCATTCTAACTCCTCAAAGAGTTTGAGGTAATCTGATTTCAAAGTGCTATGTTCAGACAATTGATTTTTGAGAGAGATAATCACTTTCTTAGACTTTAGCAGGTCTAAACAAGGTGCCTTAAATTCAGATCTAAAGTCCTCTGAATTGAAATCAAAAGAATCTATTACCTGATCTTCTTTAACTTCATGTTCAGATTCAGATTCTGACTCTTGTTCTACCTTAGAGTTATGTTGAGAGGCATTGATAGCCATCATGCAGAACTCCTTCTCTTGAGCATCATCTTCATCATCACTTGAGCTTGATGATGCCTCTGATTCTTCTTCAGTTTTACTCCAGGTTTCAGCTACAAATCCCTTCCTGGTGTGTTTATTCTTGTTGGAGGAGGATTTGTCATTGTTGTTTCTTCTGAAATCCTTGTCTCTTCTCCTGTCTTTCTTTTCTTTCCTGTCCTTATTTTGATTTTCTGGACAATCAGGCATAATGTGGCCTGGTTTCCTGCATCCAAAACAAATAATTTCTTTGTTACTGGACTTGTCATACCTTGACTTTTCATGGCCTCTGGATGACCTTTTCCCTAAATCTTTTCTAGCCATTTTATAGAATCTTTTGGCTAGTAGACTCATTAAGTCTTCATTGCCTGTGACCTTGTCTTCAGGAAGTTCTTCTGTAGCTTTGAAAGCAATTATTTTCTCCTTCCTTATTGCTGGAGAAGCTATCTTTTGCTCTTCTTCTATATTCTTGATAAGCAGCTCATAAGACTTAAGCTTGCCCAATAGAGCTTCAGTGGTGATCTCATTTAGGCTTCTGGCATCCTTGATTGGCCAGATCCTTGAATCCCAAGTGCTGGGGAAGCATATTAGGATTTATCATTGAGTTCAGTCAATGAGATCTCCTTGTCCAAGGTCTTCAGTTCATTGACAATTAGACTGAGTCTGTTGTACATGTCAGCAACTGACTCAGTTTCTCCCTTCTTCAAATTCTCATACTGGGTTATGAGATGGGATCTTCTATCCTTTCTTTCATCAGCTGATCCTGACACAAGCTCAGATAGCTTATCCCAAATTTCTTTTGCTTAGTTGCATTCAGCCACTTTTTGAAATATATCATCAGACATAGTCTGAGCCAATATGTTCATTGCCTTGGCATCATCAACTTTTCACTTTTTGATTTCTGCATCTGTTCCTGAGGGGGTGGAAAAACACTTGTACTTGTAGTTGCTGGAGGTCTTGGACACACTGTCAAAACAGAATTAAAGATGTCCTCATCAATAGAATTCATATATAATTTAATCCTTGCCTTCCAAAGTGCAAACTTAGAAAGATTGCACACTGGAGGTCTGGTGCTAGCATAATCTTTGTTCTGTGTCATAGTTTTATATGAAAATAAATATAATAAAAGTAATAACCCTCTATTAAAGATTGATCTTATCAGAGATGTTTTAGTTCAGGTGTTAGCCTGTAAAACAACCAATCTGATGAGGATTCAGTTGTTGAATAACTAACCTCCCTCTGATACCAATTTAAAGTGAGGGTAAGATCTACCTTTACTCTAGAGGGGGGGGGGGGGGGGGGGGTTAATAGAGTATATTAAAATAATTTTACAAATTAAAAAATTATTCAGCAGTGGAAGACTTGATTTATATATATGTGTATTGTGCTTGCAGTAAATAAAAACTAAGTAAGCAAGAAACAAATCACAGCACACAGTAAATCAAACACAGAACCCAGATGACACAAGGATCTATAGTGGTTCCCCAATCAACCTTGGTACATCCACTCTTTTACCACCCTAGGTAGGAATCCACTGCAGGAATAGTTGATCAGGTGTCCTGGGCACCAATGAGCTTTTGATAAGGTGCTCAAAAACCAAATAAGATTTTTTGATCAGGTGTCTTGCCACCACTGAGTTTTGACAATGTCTCAGAAACCAACCACAAAACTTTTGAAGGGAGTTTTGAGTATCTCTTTTACAGCAGAATGAAAGAAAAAGAAAGAGTTGATGTTCTTCTCTATCAACAGTTAAAGAGAAGACTAGTGGATTGTTGTTGTCAAAGCTCCCCCTGAGATTTGTAGTTTTTCAGGAAGAGAAGCTTTGCACAGGGTGATAGGCCTTCAGTATGTTTGAGATCTCCAGCAAAGAATGATTTCAACAAAGGTTGAAATGTGATGTGTCTGGAGTCCTTGATTGATGAAGCCTTGAACACTTGAATCAGAAGAGATCTTGAAGAATAGAGGAATTCTTTTCTGTGTGGTGATCTCCTTCACTGATGTATATCTTGTGTTCTGTAAGACTTCTAACTTATAATCCTGTAGACTTGTGTCTCAAAATCTATTCCTTAGAATAATGATGATCTCTCTCTGTCTCAATTATTCTGAGATGATATATTGAAATTCAGTCTTTTAGATAGCCGTTAGCCAGTCATAAATGACTTCCTTAAATGATATTTGTCTCTGGAGGAAAGTCCTAAGAGACATTCCATTTAGTCTTCATTGAAACTTGCTCTAGATTGATTGAAACGGCTACAAAATCCTTTGAAATAAATGCTGCATATGAATCAGATTGAATTTCATAACTGACTGAATTTGAATTCTGAAATCGTCGATCTCTCAAGAAAAGTCATCGATTTGAGCTCGACTATCGTCGACCTTAGCTCAGAGACTGGAACTTGACTTAAAACAGAAATCGTTGATCTGAGCTCAACTATCGTCGACCTGAGCTCAGAGATCTGGATTTTGGCTAGAGACAGAAACGTCGATCTGAGCTCGGAGATAGTCGAACCGAGTTCGACGACTCGTTGAACTGAGCTCAGAGATAGTCGAACTGAGTTCGACGCCTCGTCGATCTGAGCTCGACGATAATTGCCTTAAACTTCTGTACTTGTATTCTGAACTAGAAGGTCTTGGGGGCAGCTTTCAAACCTAAGTTCTAAGCCTTAGACCTATTCTATTTGACCTTTAAAACTATACAAGGAGATCAAGATATTTTCCTAAGGACATAGTGATCCTTACCCAAATCAGTAATAGGGTGTTCCAACAATCTCCCACTATTTGAGTTAGGATTACTATTTACAAGACATAGGAATTAAAAAGCATATAAGCAGAAACAAAAGAAAATACAACATAGCAGAATAATGAAATGCAGCAAAGCAGAAGCAGATATGATATCACAACAGATAGTCAGAGATAGATATATATCATTCAGCTTTCACAATCAGTCCTTTTCTTCTCTCTTTTTGAACAAGATTTCTCTGTTTGGATTTAGAGCTTCCTTCTTGTATCTTCTGTCATCAGCAGCACCTAGGGAGGTTTGAGATTTAGGTATGGGAACAACAGCCTCTGGGTGCAGCTTCATATAACTTTCTTGATCAAAGAATTTTCTTGAGGAGTATCTTTCAAGTTCTTTCTTTCTTTGCTCAGATAAAGTGGTGATGTCTGAAGTATCTCTCCCTTATTCTCTTGCCTTCTTTATTTGATCTAAGGCAGCTAATTCTTTCATAATGTCCAAGAAAGGGGATTATTCTTTGGATCCTCAAAGGGAACAGGAGGTTCATATCTGTTGATTGTATCAGTAGGAGGAGCTCTTGAAGTAACTATTTCTTTAAGCTTGTAAGGGAAAGGACCTGAAGTTGAATCAATGGGGCCTTGTCCTTCCCTGTGATAAGGATGTTGTCTAGGTTGTCCTCTGGAATAAACATTGTAACTTCTTTGGTTTCCTCTGTACTGGCCTCTCCTGGATTGGTAGCCTCTTTGTTGATACCCTCTTGATTGTGATCTATCTTGAGCTTGAGAGGAACTTTGAGTTTTAGCATATAAGGATTGTGAATAAGAACCTCCACCAGTTCCTGCATCTGGTGTAGGAGGAGGAGGAGGAGGATGATGGTGAGATGATCCTTTGTCCTGATTTCGGAGTGTCCGGCGAGAGCACTGTTCGATACAGGACCTTCTCATTATTTTCTGTCAGAAGATTTCGTGGGGCATATTGGAGTGCCTTCGTTTACACCGACAGATCGAGTGAATGTGTTGTTACTTAACGGGTGCTTGATGCTCGCGGATCGAGCCTGTTATGTTCAGGTGTGAATAGGAAGTCGGGACTTTGGATTGGAAGCATCAGTGCTACCGATATCAGAGTTTGATGTAATCTTTGGTATGGACTGGATCTCGGAGCAGTGTTCCTATATAGATTGCAACTCTAAAGAAGTCACTCTGTGACAGGACACCGAACAAGAGACTAAATTCACTGGTATGAGAGGATCGAGCAAGACATTGATGTCTGCTATCCAAGTAGTCAAGGCAGTTCGGAAGGGCGCAAAGTTGTTCTTCACGCTGTTTGAGGCTGTTGAGCCAAGGCCCGGTGTGAGTGATGTTCCAATTATATCAGAGTACGCTGATGTGTTTCCTAAGGATCTTCTGGGGTTACCGCTCCAGCAGGAGATTGAATTCGCTATTGAGTTGGTGTCAGGTGCGAAACCTGTGGCCCGCTCGCCATATCATGTTGTGCCAAAGGAGATGGCGGAACTAAAGGTTCAATTGCAAGAGTTGCTGGAGCAAGGCTATATACGCTCAAGTATGTCACCTTGGAGCGCACTGGTCCTCTTTGTGAAAAAGAAGGATGGAATCTTGCGGCTATACATTGACTATCGAGAGATGAACAAGCTGACGGAAAAGAATAAGTATCCGATTCCACGGATTGATGACTTGATTGATCAGCTAGTGGGATCATTTGTCAATTCAAAGCTAGATTTAAAGTCTGGCTATTACCAGTTGAGGATTCGGTAATGTGATATTCCTAAGACAGCGTTTGGTACACGCTATGGTCATTACGAGTTCACGGTAATGCCATTTGGGCTAACAAATGAGCCATCAATATTTATGGACCTAATGCACTAGACGTTTCGAGAATACTTGGATCTATTTGTCATCGTCTTTATTGATGACATTTTAGTGTACTCTCAGTCTGAAGAAGATCATGGGAACCATTTGCGGATGGTGTTGCACACCCTAAGGAGAAACAAGCTCTATGTCAAGTTCTCAAAGTGTGATTTCTGTCTATAGTTAGTGTTAGGTATTGCATCCACAATAACCCAGATTTGCATGAAGTCACCCTTGAACTAAGATGAATTAAGTTGTATTTGATATCCTTGTTTTAGCAATGTGTTAGCAGATTACCATTGCTAAGCGTAGACCAATGTCAGTCTATAGTGGGTCATGAACACAGGACCATACAGTGTAATCCCTCACTGTATGACCCAAGGTGTTGACTCATGTGTAGCCTCTCTATTGGGATACAGTTCATATTCAAACCTTGGATAATGGAATGAAGATTGGACTCTTGAAGAGAAGAGAAAGATTTCTTCAAAAGTTCAGTAAATTCTCTAAGTCCACTTCTCGAGAAGTCCTCTTAGTTCTCGAGAAGTCCTTAGAGTTCTCGAGAAGCTTAGCCTCTTAGTTCTCGAGAAGTCATTAGAGTTCTCGAGAAGCTTAGCCTCTTAGTTCTCGAGAAGTCCTTAGAGTTCTCGAGAAGTCCCAGCTTTTTGTTCTCGAGATGTCCAGACAGGTTCAAGAATTTTTTCTAAGTTAGAGTTATCGAGAAGTCTTCTTAGTTCTCGAGAAGTCTTCTTTGTTCTCGAAAAGTCTTGGCCAGTTCTCGGGAAGTCTCAACTATAGTTCTCGAGAAGTACATCTTGTTCTCGAGAAGCTTGGCTTAAGTTCTCGAGAACTGCCAGCCCTATTTCTCGAATAGTCAAAGTTGCCTCAGAAATCTCTCTAAGTGTTAGTTCTCGAGAAGTCTCCATAGTTCTCGAGAAGTCAATTAGTTCTCGAGAACTCAGCCTTTTGTTCTCGAGAAGTCCAGAATTCTTCTAAGCAGTATAGTTCTCGAGAAGTCCTGATAGCTCTCGAAAACTCAGTTTCTAGTTCTTGAGAACTAAAGGTACTTCTCGAGAACTGTAAGTTAATTTTTTCAGAAATTTATCTTAAGTCCAGATCGGCCGAAATTTTCAAATGACTTGACGTGATTGGTCCACGTGTTGTCATTAATGTATTTTCTAGCCGTTAAGGGTAATCCTATATAAATCTTTTTGTTAAGACAAAACCCTAACAATTACAAGGAGCGGAATTCCGTACATTCTAAATTTCTTGATCGGCTTTCTCTTTCCAAAAGAACACGTTCTGAAGCCACCGCCGCCGCTCATCGTGAGATCGATCTTTCTGCTTTCGATCCAAGAAGACTTGCTGTTCAAGGGATCATCATCTTCTCCTTGATCGAGTAGGTCAAAGCTTTCTCAGGTCAGATCGTCAAGTCTTCTTCAACCGTTTCTGAAAGAGCCGCAAATTTCAATAAGAAGACCTAGGGATGAATATTTCCAGATCTGAGAGAAATTTTTGTTTGTATTTTCGAATCTCTTTGTAAATCTTGCAAGAGATTATTCTCCGAGTGTAGGTGCGTTATTCCGAGTTTGTAGGAAGTTTTATCTTCCGAGTGTAGATCCTCTTGGATCGAGTTTGTAGGAACTTGGTTACAAGGCGTAGGATTGTTTTCAATCCGAGATAGTGGAGTAGCCGAGTCTAGTGATTTGCTAGATCGGTGAGGTAAAGTGGATGTACCCAAGATTGGGGAACCAATATAAATCTTCTTGTCTTTTTGTGATTGCTTGATTTCTTGTGCTAGATCGTTAAAATTTTTATTCCGCAAATAGACGCACGATTCACCTATTCACCCCCTTCTAGGTGATTTAGGTTGACAAGTTTACACTTTCAATTGGTATCCGAGGGAGGTTGGTCGTTAAAAGGTTAACACCTTGATCAATTTCCTCTCGAAAGTTGTCATTTGGTTATTCAAGCAATGGACAAGGTCAAAGATTTTGCTAAGCTTCCCCTGTGCACAAAGAATAACTTTCCCATGTGTAAAGAGAGAATCAAATTTTTCATGGAAGCTGTGGACCCCCGGATCTTCATGATTATTGAAGAAGGTCCTTATGTCCCCATGACTACCTCCACTATAGATCCAACCAAGAAGGTTCCTAAGAAATTGATGGATCTAAATAAGGACGAGATTGCACTTGTCTCTTTGGACAAGAAAGCTAAAAATATTATAGCAAGTGCAATCGATGACTCGATGCTGCAGAATCTGATTCACTTCCAATCGGCTAAGGAGATGTGGCAGTCTCTAGTTACTCTGATGGAAGGTACTGAAGAAGTGAGGGAAGATAGAAGGTCCCTACTGAACAAGAAATATGAAGCCTTCAGGCAAGGGTCAAAGGAGACCATTGCAGATACCTTTGAGAATTTCTTTAAGATAGTAAATGACCTAAGAGTGTATGACCGAGTCTTCACCAATGGGGAGCTGAATGATAAGTTTCCGAGGTCTCTCACAAAGGAATGAGACAACAAAGTCTGTGCCATCCAGGAGTTTGGCAGACTAGCTGAGACAGACCCACAGAATCTATTTGGCAAGCTGATGTCCTATGAACTGTAGATTAATTCCAGAAAAGCTGAAGAAGAGAAAAGTCGCTTCTCCTAAAAAGAGAAGTCGGTTGCATTAAAGGCTTACAGTTCAAGGAAGGGCAAAGCTGCCTCACCAACACCTGCTCAAGAAGTAAGTGAAGAGGAAAACCCTGAGCCAAGCACCTCAGGCTCAGAACTATCTAAAGGAGAGTTCTCGTTGCATTCTCGGTAGTTCAAGAAATTTTTGAACAAGAAGAAGCAGTGGAGAGGCAAGGATGCCTCATACAGAATATCACGACACGACAGTGATCAGCGAAAGAAAGGCTCGGGTAGCCATTACAGGTATAACTCTAAACAGAACAAACAGATTTCTACTGACATCGTTTGCTACTGTTGCAACAAAAAAGGTCACGTCATAGCTGACTGCCCCCACAAGAAGAAGGAGGGTGGCAGAAGAGAGGAAAAGAAGTCCTCGTAGCACAAGAAGAGGACAGAGAAGAGCTTATTGGCCAAGAAGGGCAAGACTCTCAGCGAATCCAACTCATCTGAGTCGAGTGAAGAAGAGGAAGCCTACTTTGGGCTCATGGCTCAATTAGATGACGAAAAAGAGCCCCAGTTTACTGTGGAGGTAAAATCTCACACTCCTCTCTCTGAATCTGAAAGTTCTGAGAATGATCATGAGGACAGCTCTTTTGACGATGAGTCGGAACTTATGGCCCAGTACAAGGAGTTGATCATGACTTACGACAAATGTCACCGAGTCGTGAAAACTCAAGCTAAAGAGATTGAGTCTCTAAAGGCTATTGAGAGCAGCTTGAGAGAAGAAGTCGCTAAGACTGAATCTCTTCAAGAGAACTTCAATTTTGTTATTGAAGAATACAATCAAGCTCTTAAGCACCTCGACCTTAAAGAGGAAATCATCAAAGAGTTGGAAAAACAACTCGAGGCTGAGAAGAAACTTGTTGAAAGTTTCTCTAAGCCTAAGACAGTTCTTCCACTCATTGCTGAATTCTCAGCTAAGGCCCAAGGAGCTGGACTAGGCCATGTTGCCGCTCCTAGTAAATCTTCTAGGAGAAACAGGGCTCAACGGAAGAATAAGGCCGCCAAGAAGGCCTTGACCAAAGAAAAGGGGAAAGCCCCTCTAGATCAGACTGTATTTAAGAAAGTCATCTTTCCAACAAACAAGTTTGATCTGGACTCGTCCTACGGTCACTTGACCAGGCCTACTTATGTAGAGCCAAAGTCTTGGTACCAAGGATGGACTCGCCCTCGGAACTTTGGTGAGAGTGTCTTTAAAGCACCTTATGAAGAAGTGATTCTTCAGAGCTATAGTCCTTATAATCATGACCACAACTTCAAGAAAGCACCTAAAGTAAAGCCCGTTAGGGAAAGGCCTCCGAAGGAGAAGAAATCATGTGAGTGTCATCACCATAAAGCCTCCTCCTCCAAGTGTGCTACCCCTGCTAGACCACCATCTCAAAAGGTCAAGCAGGAGTACATAAGGCAAAGATACAACAAGTTTGACTGTTGGTGCTGTGGCAAAATTCGTCATTTTGCCATCGATTGTTGGTTTAATACCAGGAAGGTCGCTACTCCTCAAGTTGGCAACATGAGATTGACCATTCAGAATGCTAATCTTTGTAGGGGGAGTGTTCTAACCCGAGACCAAGGACCCAAACATATTTGGGTTCCTAAGGCAAAGTGATCATGAATGCAGGTATGTCCAAAGGCCACCAAAATGCCAATCTGGTACTTGGACAGTGGATATTCTCGGCACATGACCGGGACAAGAAGCCTACTCCAGAATTTCACTCCAGTCTGCAATGGACCAAAGGTCATCTTTGGAGGTTCAGACCGAGGGATAACTAAAGGCTACGGTATGATCACTAACGGTAGTGTATCCTTTTCGGATGTAGTTTATGTGGAGGGATTGGAACACAATCTCATAAGCATAAGTCAACTATGCGACAAAGGATACATAGTTGAGTTCCACGCAGACAAGTGCTTGATAAAGTCTGTTAATAATATGGAAAAAATTCTATCAGGCACTCGAAGTAGGAACATATTTTGCTTAAATTTCATCTGTATAGATTCTTCTACACCAGTGTGTCTTTTGGCTTAAGATAGTGCGTCTCTTGGTGACTAATGGCACAAGAGGCTAACACATATTAATTTTAAAACTATTAATAAATTATTCTCCCAAAACTTAGTGCGTGATGCCCCAAATGTCAACCATGTCAAAGAGAGACCTTGTCATACATGCGTAAAAGGCAAGCAAACAAGGGCTACCTTTAAAAGCATAATAGGCAAAAACTCTAATAGGTGTTTACACCTACTTCATATGGACTTGTTCGGTCCACTGCAAATTAGAAGCTTAGGAGGTAAGGATTATACATTAGTTATTGTTGATGACTACTCACATTTTGCGTGGGTGTTCTTTCTGAAACACAAGTGTCAGGCAGGTCCAGAATGAATACAACTGTTCTATAGTCAAAATCAGAAGTGACAATGGAACAGAGTTCAAATCTGGGGCCATGACAGAATTTTGTGAAAGCCTAGGTATCTCTCATGAGTTTTCCTCTCCCTGTGCTCCACAGCAAAATGGAGTAGCTGAGAGATGGAATAGAACACTCATAGAGGCCTGCAAAACTATGTTGAGTGATGCTTCACTACCGGAGTACTTCTGGGCTGAAGCCGTCGACACTGCATACCACGTGCAAAATCGAGCCCTCATAAACAAGAATCATGATAAGACACCTTATGAACTTCTAAAAGACAGGAAACCAACAATTTCATATTTTAGAATTTTTTGCTGTAAATGCTTCGTGCTTAACAATGGTAAGTATCATACTACCAAGTTTAGTGACAAAAGTTTTGAAGGTATTTTTGTAGGATATAGTAGCCATAGTAAGGCATACAGGATTTTCAATAGAAAAACTCTGGTTGTAGAGGAATCCATACATGTTGTATTTGATGAGACGAGCTTGCTGCAAGGCGAATCGTCTAGTGTGCTTGTTAAAGATGCAGGTATAAGGCTTAAAGAGATCAGCTTGGATGAATCGACCGAAGGTAAAGATGAAAAGTTCTTCAAGATCACCTCTCCAACCCCTATTGGAGAGGTAGAGGATAAAGATGAAAATATTGTCCAAGTTAATGAAGTCACTCTAGTGGCTAAAAAAGTTCCAGATACGAGGAATCTAGAGCTTAGACATCTGAAGGATCACCCAATGGACCAAATCATAGGAGATCCCCGGGATGGAGTCAGAACTCGTTGAGGTACAACTAATGAGAATCTATATTTAAGTTTTCTCTCACAGGTTGAACCAAAGAAGTTTGAGGAAGCAAACTCAGATGCATCATGGATCTTGGCCATGGAAGAAGAATTGAATCAGTTCAAGCGCTGCAAAGTTTGGACCCATGTTCCAAGACCCAAAGGTAAGAATGTCATCGGAATGAAATGGGTCTACAGGAACAAGTTAGACGAGAATGGGATAATCATTAAGAACAAAGCCAGACTCGTCGCCAAAGGATATTATCAAGAAGAGGGGATCGACTTCGACCAGACATACGCTCCAGTGGCAAGACTGGAGGCCATCAGACTGTTCATAGCTTATGTTGCACTGAAGGGGTTCACTGTCTATCAAATGGACGTGAAGTCCTCCTTCCTAAATGGTGACATAAAGGAAGAGGTGTACGTGGAACAGCCCCTAGGTTTCGTTGATCCTAATTTTCCTGAGTATGTTTATTTATTATCAAAAGAGCTGTACGGATTGAAACAAGCTCCTCGAGCTTGGTACGAAATGCTATCTATCTTTCTCCTTGAGAACAAGTTCACAAGGGGAAAGATAGATAAGACATTATTTCTTAGGGAAATTAACGGCAAGATTTTGCTAGTGCAAATCTATGTCGACGACATTATATTTGGTTCTACGGACGACAACCTCTGAAAAAAGTTCTCTAAACTTATGCAAGGGAAGTTTGAAATGAGTAGTATAGGAGAGCTGAAGTATTTCTTAGGACTTCAGGTGAAACAATCTGAAGATGGAATTTTCATCTCACAGATGAAGTTCACCAAGGAGTTGATTAAGAAATTCGGAATGGAGAGTGCAACCTCTATGAGGACTCTAATGGCCTCAGCTATGTCTCTGGACAAGGATGAAAAAGGGAAACCTTTTGATGAAACCAAGTACAAAAGCATAGTTAGATCCTTGCTCTACCCTACTGCCAGCAGACCAGACATAATGTTCTCTACATATGTCTGTGCTAGATTCCAAGTGAATTGTAAGGAATCTCACTATGTTGCTGCAAAGCGGATTTTGAGATACCTTAAACGTACACTGAATCTTGGCTTATGGTACCCAAGAAGTAATGACAACGAACTAATTGGTTTTTCAGATGCAGACTTTGCAGGTAGCAAAGATGACAGTAAAAGCACTTCCGGGACGTGTCAGTTCCTGGGAAGAAGGCTTATATCTTGGAGCAGCAAAAAGCAAAATTGTATCGCAATCTCAACGGCCGAGTAAGAATACATTTCTGCCGGCAGTTGTTGTGCACAGTTGCTGTGGCTCAAGAATCAGCTAGAAGATTACAATATGAAGGTAAAAGACATTCCATTGTTCTGCGACTCATCATACGCGATCACAATCGCAACAACCCAGTCTCGCACACCCGGACAAAGCACATCGAGCTCAGATATCACTTCATCCGGGAGCATGTGGAGCAAGGGGATGTGGATCTGCAGTACGTGCCAACAGATCGGCAAGTTGCAGATATTTTCACGAAGCCGCTGGACGAGACAAAGTTCAATTTCTTAAAAACTTAACTTAGGCTGCTGAACAAAGAAGAATAGACAAAAGTGGAACAGTTCAAGGCTCAAGAATCTAGGACTCTTCAAAAAGGTATGAAATTTCACAAGAGGAAGGTAGCTCTCAAAAACTAAGTATACCTCTCGAAAACTGAAGTAACAGTTCTCGAGAACTTAGACTACTTCTCGAAAACTTCTGATCAGTCTCTAGAGAAGTCTATTAAGCTCTCGAGAACTATATCATACTTCTCGAAAAGTATACTGACAGCTCTCGAGAACTAAACCTACTTCTCAAGAAATGCCAGTCTTCTTTTCGACTTATGCTTAATTTCTTCTATTTTTGAAAACCCGTTTGATTTCAGTCCTAACCCTAGATTAATTAGACACTTAATTGACATTACTAGGATTATATATATATAAAGTTTTAGAAATCAATAATCAACTGACATTTCAAATTTCCTCTTCTCGAAAACTCTTCGTCTTCCGCTGACAGAAAGCTTCGTCGCAGCCATTGTCTTACGCTCCGTCCGTCACCGCCATCAGCGTCCATGGTGTAGAGTTTGAAGATAGGAGTCGACAGTGAACTTGTTGTCGTAGGGATTGCATAAATTTCAGATGATTTCCAGAAATTGCTCCTTCTCCTAGACACTGCCAGACTGATGTTCGTTCTCTCATAACCCTGCAAGATTGTTTTTCAGATATAGAAGAATTCTTCAGGAATGCCAAGGTGAGGCGAAATGGTACAGTGTTGAAAACTAAAGTCAAAGGGATCAAAATCAAGTTGGATAAAACCAAAGTTTTAAAGCTTCTGAAGATTCTCATTGTGGATGAAGAGGATGACCTAACACTTGAAGATTATGACAGAACTTACTCCTTCTGTGGAGTTTCTGAGGAATTCAACTATTTAAGGAGAAATCTCTTCAATGATGTAGGAAAACTTCTGGTAGATATAATTGGAAAAATCTTATGGTGCAGAACATGGTCCATTAGTTTCATAACTAATGACATATTTGGTGTTATGACAGCTGTAATCTGCAGGAAGAAATTTCAATATAGCATGATGGTATTTGAGATGATCAGGGACAGTATTCAGGATCCCAAGTTTGCAAGGATAATCTCTTTGTTGCTGAGTGAGATTGATCCAGTAACCTTCAAAATTTCCAAAGGCACTCTAGTTCATCACTTGAAAAAGATTTCATTGGCCTCCATCCAAAGATGGAACTCAAGCTGGAGAATTCCAAGCAGCTAGCTAAGGAACTTACAGCTTCTGCCTCTGAGGTCAGGACCCCATCTCCCTCCTCTCATCATGTTGCTGAACCATCTGGTGCTGTAACTGAGGGGGAGCCTGCAGCCTCTGTTCCTGCTGTCAGGCCTATTCCTTCCTCTCCAACCAGATTAGCTAGCAGATCTCCTCTCAGAAGCCCAGTGAGATCTCCAATCAGGAGCCCTATGGCAGATTCTCCAGATACAACCCTATCAGATGTTCCAGGACAGGAAACCCTCAAGGACACAAGTGAAGCAATTGACAGCATGATTGCAGAACTCATTTCAGATGAACCACTTCCTCCCCTTCACAAAGAAACCACTGCAGAACCATCAAAAGAACCTTCTCCACCACCCTCAACTCAAGCTACTCAACCTCCTTCTCCCTCTCCAAGGAAAACATTTACTCCACCAAAGACCATTCTTCTCACTAAATAGGATGAGCCAGAACCTGAAGACGTGGAAGCCCCTCTAAGTAACCTTGACTTCTCCCTCCCAAGATTTGTTGATGAGGAGGTTGATACAGTGTCTCACACTGTAAGAGCCCAGAGCTCTGTGGTCATAGAAGAAATTCCTCCATGGAAAGCACCTCCTCCACCTCAGATTGCTACATCCAGTACCCATCCTACTGCCATTGTTTCTGCCACTCCTGCTGCTGCTGCTGAAACTGTAAGTTCAGATATTCTATCTAAGATTGAAGGTATGCTGGCTGCCCAAATGCAATATTTTGATGAATCTCTCAAGTCAGTCAAAGATCAGGTCACCTCTCTAGAAAAGGAAATGAGCAGAGGATTTGTAGAGATTCAACACAATACAGATTCTCTTAAAGAGCTGTTCAGAATTGGTGGCAAAGCCATTGACCACACCATTACCAGTATTGGTCAGGTCATGGACCAGTCTGTCACTCTAGCAAAAAATAAAATTCAGTAGGAAAAGAAAGCTCAAGAAAATGTAATGAAGATTTGTGAGGAAGTTGGTACTTTCAAAGAAGACACCACATAAAAGCTTTGTGTAGAAATCAGAAAGGGGGAGAGATTAGTGAAAGAACAAGTGGAAAAGCTTACTGTAGATGCAAAATCTCTCTGGAATGAAAAATTGACTGAGATAAATAAGAATGTTGTAGAACAAATCCAATCAGTGAAATTCCACACTTATGATACTATAGTCTGGATGCACAATCAGATATTCCCTGACTTTCAAGCTGATCCTAATGTGATTCCACATCATCTGAACCCCATTGCTGAAGGTCAATCCAGCCAGATGCCTCAACCTCAGATGCCTACCTTCTCTCCCAGGCTAGAAGATCAAAATCTTCCTCCTGCTTCCTATGACCAGGTTTGGGATGACATTATTCCTAAGGATTTACCAGAGATTCACACCTCTAAGAAGAGAAAGTATGGAGAAGGTCCATCTACAAGCAAATCTATTCCCCAGCCAGATGCAGAGAAAAGGAAAGAAAAGGAGTTTACTGAAGTTTGGAGCCCCACTTCTAAAAGCTTAATTCTTGATACTCTTAAATTGGTGATGGACTACAATGAGAACAGAAATCTCCACTACAGCTCATCTGAGTGGGAGTTATATGAGAAGTCCATGACCAAGAGAAGGATATATGATAGAGAGTTTGGATGGAATAATCCCAAAGCTCCTCCTAAGCCTCCAAGGTACTATCCTAAGCCCTTCAGCTATGAGAGGAGACAGCAAGAAAAGCAGGACAGACAGCAAGAAAAGCAGGACAGACAGCATCAAAGCAAAGAATGAACTCTTGTTGATTTGTTTTTGAGAATTTGGATGAAATGGTTGTTGATTAGAAATCTAAAACATTACATATATACAATCTCTAGTTTTGCCTAATTATGTCTTTAGTTAATCTGTTATTGCATTTAGATTCAGTTTTTCATTTCCAGTTCTTTCTTAATGGTCATAATTCACCTTAGTGTAGAGGGTTCTGACTTCTACAAATAGGGGGAGATTGTTGGGTATTATATCCACAATAACCCAGATTTACATGAAGTCACCCTTGAATTAAGATGAATTAAGTTGTATTTTATATCCTTGTTTTAGCAGTGTGTTTGCA
The DNA here is from genome assembly GCA_039513925.1 of Platanthera zijinensis. Lineage (NCBI taxonomy): Eukaryota > Viridiplantae > Streptophyta > Magnoliopsida > Asparagales > Orchidaceae > Platanthera > Platanthera zijinensis. The sequence continues at coordinate 151,623,521 of CM077080.1, read as the reverse complement.
GATTACCATTGCTAAGTGTAGACCAATGTCAGTCTACAGTGGGTCATGAACACAGGACCATACAGTGAAATCCCTCACTGTGTGACCCAAGGTGTTAACTCATGTGTAGCCTCTCTATTGGGATACACTTCATATTCAAACCTTGGATCATGGAATAAAGATTGGACTCTTGAAGAGAAGAGATAGATTTCTTCTATATTTCAGTAAATTCTCTAAGTCCACTTCTCGAGAAGTCCTCTTAGTTTTCGAGAAGTCCTTAGGGTTCTCGAGAAGCTTAGCCTCTTAGTTCTCGAGAAGTCCTTTGAGTTCTCGAGAAGTCCCAACTTTTTATTCTCGAGAAGTCCAAACAGGTTCAAGAATTTTTTCTAAGTCAGAGTTCTCGAGAAGTCTTCATAGTTCTCGAGAAGTATTCTTTGTTCTCGAAAAGTCTTGGCCAGTTCTCAGGAAGTCTCAACTATAGTTCTCGAGAAGTCCATCTTGTTCTCGAGAAGCTTGGCTTATGTTCTTGAGAACTGCCAGCCCTATTTCTCGAATAGTCAAAGTTGCCTCAGAAATCTCTCTAAGTGTTAGTTCTCGAGAAGTCTCCATAGTTCTCGAGAAGTCAATTAGTTCTTGAGAAGTCAATTAGTTCTCGAGAACTCAGCCTTTTGTTCTCGAGAAGTCCAGAATTCTTCTAAGAAGTATAGTTCTCGAGAAGTCCTGATAGCTCTCGAAAACTCAGTTTCTAGTTCTCGAGAACTAAAGGTACTTCTCGAGAACTGTAAGTTAATTTTTTCAAAAAAATTATCTTAAGTCCAGATCGGCCTTGACGTGATTGGTCCACGTGTCGTCATTAATGTCTTTTTTAGCCGTTAAGAGTAATCCTATATAAAGTCTTTTCGTTAAGACAAAACCCTAACAATTACAAGGAGCGAAATTCCGTACATTCTAAATTTCTGGATCGGCTTTCTCTTTCCAAAAGAATACGTTCTGAAGCCGCCGCCGCCGCTCATCGTGAGATCGATCTTTCTGCTTTTGATCCAAGAAGACTTATTTTTCAAGGGATCATCATCTTCTCCTTGATTCAGTAGGTCAAAGCTTTCTCAGGTCAGATCGTCACGTCTTCTTCAACCGTTTCTGAAAGAGCCGCAAATTTCAAGAAGAAGACCTAGGGCTGAATATTTCCAGATCTGAGAGAAATTTTTGTTTGTATTTTAAAATCTCTTTGTAAATCTTGTAGGAGATTATTCTCCGAGTGTAGGAGCATTTTTCCTCGAGTTTGTAGGAAGTTTTATCTTCCGAGTGTAGATCCTTTTGGATCGAGTTTGTAGAAACTTTGTTCCGAGGCGTATGATTGTTTTCAATCCGAGATAGTGGAGTAGCCGAGTCTAGTGATTTGCTAGATCGGTGAGGTAAAGTGGACATACCCAAGATTGGGGAACCACTATAAATCTTCTTGTCTTTCTGTGATTGCTTGATTTCTTGTGCTAGATCGTTAAAATTTTTATTCCGTAAATATACGCACGATTCACCTATTTACCCCCCTCTAGGTGATTTAGGTTGACAACTTTACACTTTCAGTTAGTAGGTTTTCTTGGCCATGTGGTTAGTGGAGAGGGCATTATAGTGGATCCTACGAAGATAGATGTGATACGAGAGTGGCCGGTGTTGTCTTCTGTAGCCGAAGTCAAGAGTTTCCTTGGACTGGCGGGATACTATAGGCGTTTCATAGAGAACTTCTCGCGGATATCCTTGCCTCTCACCACACTGACGAGAAAAGATAAGAAGTTCATTTGGATGCCAGAGTGCGCGTGAGCGTTTGAGGAGTTGAAAGGTCGTCTGACTATGGGGCCAATCTTGACAACGCCATATGGTTCGGACGGCTATGAAATTTATAGTGATGCATCAGGGAGCGGCTTAGTCTGTGTTATTCTTCAGTTTGGTAAAGTGATAGCGTATGGCTCACCCTAGTTGAAAGTGCATGAGCGGAACTATCCTTTCCATGACTTAGAGTTGGCGGCGGTGATATTTGCACTCAAACTATGGCTTCACAACTTATATGGCGTGAAAGTTTACATCTTCACGGACCATAAGAGCCTTAAGTACCTACTGGATCAGAAGGATCTAAATATGTGACAATGGAGGTGGATGGAGTTTCTCGGAGAATACACCTTCAAGATTCATTATACTCCCGAAAAGGGAAATGTGTCGTAGAAGCCTTGAGTCGTATGACTCCGTCAAGAGCAAGTTTGTTGCAGATGTATGATGAGTTTCTAATCCAGGATGAAAGTGAGGAAAAGATCTACCTTAACTCTAGAGGAGGGTGAATAGAGTATTTTTAAAATAATTTTCAATTAAAAATATAAAGCAGTGGAAGACTTAATTTATGTATATGTGTAAAGTGCTTGTTATGAAATAAAAACTAAAGCAAGAGCTAAGAAAATACACAGCACACAACAAAGTCAAACACATAGCAACCAGATGACAAAAGGAACTATAGTGGTTCCCCAACAACCTGGGTACATCCACTCTTCTACCACCTTTGGTAGGAATCCACTGCAGGAATAGTTGATCAGGTGTCCTGGGTACCAATGAGCTTTTGATAAGGTGCTCAAAAACCAAAACTAGATTTTTTGATAAGGTGTCTTGCCACCACTAAGTTTTGACAAGGTCTTAGAAACCAGTCTCAGAACTTTTGAAGGGAGTTTTGAAAAACCCTTTTACAGGAGGGAAAGGAAAAAGAAAGAAAAAGTTGAGTTGTTCTTCTCTGTCAACAGTCTGAGAGAAGACAAGTGGATGATGATGTCAAAGCTCCCCCTGAGATCTGTAAGGGTTCAGGAAGGTGAGCTTTGCTAGGGTGATAGGTCTTCAGTTGCTTCAGATCTCCAGCAATTGATGATTTCAACAGATGCTGAAATGTTTGATGTCTGGAGTTCTTGATGTTGAAGCTTTTGAACACTTGATGATTTGGAGGAGTTGAGTAGCAAAAGATTTCCTCCACAGAAAACTTTCTTGTGTTCTTGAAGATTTGGGATTCAGTAAATTTGTAAATCTCAGAAGATGAACTCTTGATCAGAGAGTTTTTTTTTTGTTCACTCTTCTGTGTCTCTTTTAATCTAATCAGCATTATATCTCTTGTCTCTATAATTGTATTGATCTGTTATGTTTTCAAAAACATATTCTGAAGGAGTATATCAGATTCTGACTTAGATGACCGTTACTCAGTCATAAATGACTTCTATAAATGACAACTGTCTCTGGGGAAAGTCCTAAGTAACATTCCTTTTAGTCTTCATTGAAACTTGCATTAGATTGCTTGAAACGGCTAGAAAATCCTTTGCAATAAATGCAGGAAATAACTCTTAATGAATCTTAAAGAATTCCATAACTGTTCTTGAATTTGAAATCTGAAAGCGTCGATCTCTCACAGAAATCGTCGACCTGAGCTCTACGATCGTTGAACTTAGCTCAGAGATTGGATTTATACTAGAGACAGAAAACGTCAACTTGAGCTCTACGATCGTCGAACTGAGCTCAGCGACTTGGAAAATAGCTGAAGACAGAGCGTCGATCTGAGCTCGAAGATCGTTGACCGGAGTTCGACGACTTGCAGAGTTGAGCTCAGAGAACGTCGAACTGAGTTTGACGTTTCGTCGACCTGAGCTCGACAAAAATTGTCTTTGTCTCAGCAATGAATCCTGATCTTTGAATGGTCATGGGGGCAGCTCAAAACCTAAGTTATAAGCCCTAGACTCATTCTAAGTTGACCTTTTCAACTATACAACTAGGTCAAACCAATTTCCTAATAACATAGTGATCCTTGCCCAAATTAGTAATAGGGTGTTCCAACAATCTCCCCCTATTTGGGTTAGGATTACTATTTACAGAACACAATAGGAAATATAAAAGCATATATATAGAAACAAAAGCTAACACAACAATGCTGAAGAAAAACATAGCAGCATTGCAGAACTCATATAGAATATCAGCAATATTCAGAGATATAGATGTACTATCTGCTTACAAAAATCATTTCTTCTCATTGACTTTCTTAAATAGAATCTCCCTATTGGGATTGAGAGCATCTTTCTTTGATCTTCTGTCATAATCTGCACCTAAGGATGTTTGGGATCTTGGCCTTGGGACTACAGCCTCAGGGTGCAGCTTCATGTAATCTTCTGGATCAAAGAACTTTCTTGAAGCATATCTCTCCAGTTCTGTCTTTCTTTGTTCTGATAGGGTTGTAATGTTTGAAAAGTCTTTACCTTGCTCCTTTGCCTTCTTCATTTGATCTAGAGTAGCAAGCTCTTTCATTCTGGCAGTCCAAGACACTGGGTTGTTTTCAGGATCTTCAAAAGGGACTGGAGGTTCATATCTATTGATAGATTCTGAATCAGTAGGAGTCCTGGTGACAACTGAATCTCTAAGCTTGTAAGGGAAATGACCTTGAGTAGAATCAATTGGACCTTGTCCTTCCCTTTGTTGTCTGGAATAGGTTCTGTACTCTCTCTGATTTCCTCTGAACTGACCTCTTCTAGAATGATGGCTTCTTTGATGTTGACCTCTGGGTTGATATCTTTAAAAAGATTGAGAAGAAATATGCTTTGAAGCAGATCCAGGTTGAGAAGCAGATCCTCCACCAGTACCAGCATCTGGAGGAGGAGGAGGAGGAGGATGAGACTGAGAAGATTCTTTCTCATATTTGTCAAGTTTTCTTCTTTTCCTCATAGCCTTTAACTGATTCTTAGAATATTGCATCCAAGGTTCTGTTATTTGACAATCATGCAAAATATAGTATTGTATATCATTTACATCTTTGGCCTTAGCAGGGGGAACTCTCATCATTGCTTTGCTTCTTGCTTTCCTTTTCTTAGAGATGGTGCCAGCAGAATCATCAGAGTCAGTGTTAAATTGATCACTTTCTGAACTCTGGGATCTGTCATATAGATCATCAATTCTTTTGATGTACTCTTCTCTTTGTTTATACATCTCGGCAGATAGAAAAGGAGCAGAATCAAATGTAGTAGCAGTAGGAGCAGACGGAACTTCTGGAGCAGCAGGAGCAGTAGGAACCTCAGAAACAACAGGTTCTTTTGGAAAAAAAGCAAGTTCAACAGCAGCAGCAGCATCAACAGGATCAGCAGGCAACATATCAATATCATTAGATTCAGCACCTTCAGCAGTAGCAGCAGCAACACAATCAGAAACTTCCACATCCTTAAGAGAATTTATATAAGATATGATCAGGCTGGGATCACAGATAGTAATAGGCACAATGGCCTTAGTGAGGTCTTTAACTCCCAGAGTTGGTAAGCAGCTGTTGTGAAGAAGATCAAAAGCAGACAACAGTGACCTGAGGTACACTGTGAGTACTTGTTCTGGAGCAGCAGGCATTACCTCAGCTTCATAGGGCATCTCCCCCTGCCTTGATTCAGTGATGACATGATCAAGGCACCCCACAGAAGGGATTGCTTGAGGAGAGGAGAGAGAGTTTAGCCTGTCAGATAGCTCCTTTATTGAGTTCAGGAGTGGAGCCATGGTGGTCTCCAACAGGCTTACTAGCTTGGGGGCCAGTATCCCATATAGCCTATCTGCCAAGGCTGATAGATCCACTTGCTCAAGTGTGACTTGAGTAGAGGTGGAGGAGGGAATGGTTTGGGCTGGAGATGGATGAACTGTGGTAGATGGTATTGTGGATGGTAGGATTGTTGGTTGAGAGATTGGGATGGTGAAGATAGATGATATGGGTGTGGAGATGGATGGTGTGAAGGATGGTTGAGTGAGAATGTCATGAAGGAGCTGTTGGTATGAGGAGGTAGAAGGAAGCTAAGTAAGGGAGGAAGTGGAATCATCCATAAAGGAGTCTTCCAAGATGTTGCAAGAGGGTATGTCAATAGGTGGATAGAAGTGAAGTGGATGGAATTGTTCTGAGGTGGCTGGAGGTGGGATTGGTGAAGAAATGGTAATGGGGGAAGAGATGAATGTTGAGATGGTTGATGTGGAGGTGGAGGTAGAAACAAGTGGTGGAGAAGGAGGAGAAGAGGTGGAGGCATGCAACTCTTCCATGAGGGCAGAGGCCTGAGGGGAAGTGACTGCAAGAGTCCTTATGCCTGAAGCCATGATAGTCCTGGATGGTTTGATTATCTGCCTGTCCCACTTACCAAATAGGGTACAGGTCAGTCTTTTTGATGCATTGATGTGCATCCAATTTGATACTAGCAGTTCTGGGCACCTGGAGTGCAGGAATACACCTAAAATCATCCCAAAATTCACAAGTTCTTGTTTATTTTCACTTTATCAGATCAAAGAAAATTGCTCCCCAATTCAAGTATTTTTTGTCTACCAGGGCTCCCATCAAACAGAACTGATACCTGGATATGGTATCATGAGCTGAGTGCTTTTCCAGAAGCACTTTCCCCACAACATCAGCCAGAAATCCAAACTCAATAGAGAGGTTCTTTTTCAATAATTTGTTAGGGTTAGCTGCAGAGTGACCCATTCTATCCAACATTGAATCAAATACCTCTCCAGACATTTCAGTAGAATCATCTCCAATACTTAAATGAAATACTTCACTTAGGAGAGTAGGTGATAAAGATACCCGAGTCCCGCTTATAGTACCGACTATAGTATTGTGATCCAGATTATTTGCTGTAAATACCCATTCCTTTATCTCATCTGCCGCAATCTTCATTCTGGTAGACATAATATGCACCAACTGTTGTTCTCTGAATAGTTCCAGAATGTCTTTGAATATTTGATCTCTCCCGTCAAACGAATCCATATCGATATCAAATCCAGTATCAAACTTCATCTTAGCAAGAGCGACAACGTTAACACCATTGTATACCTGCAAAAATTAACAAACACGACCAAGTGTAGTAGAGTTTTGAGGGAAGGAAAGAAATTGCAGAGAATATGAAAGCGCAAAAGAAGAACGATGGTGAAAGAATGATTTTTATATTAGGGTTCGATGCCGGAAAGGAAGGATCGTTGAACTCCGTTCGACGATCTGGGCTTCTTAATGGAATCTGAAGAGTCTACAATATCGTCGATCTCCGTTCGATGATATTGGAGAGCGTCGAACTCCGTTCGACGATCGTTGACTAGAATAAGATAGCCTAGCGCTGCCTGGAAAATGCTGAACTCCGGTCGACGCTTATTGGAAAGCATCGATCTCCGTTCGACAATTTTTGGAAAAACGTCGAGCGCAGTTCAGAGACAAAACAAAACCTACAGACACTAGAAAATATAAGTTTTTAGCCTAGTCTTGGTCTGATTTTAGATTTAAAAATCTTGGGATTTATTTTAAACTTCCTCCATCTAACATTCCTAACTGATTTAGGAAGAAGGTGTGTTTCTTTTCATCCAAAGGTTTGGTGAAAATATCTCCCCTTTGCAAATCAGTTGGGATATATTGAATTTCAATTTTATTTTTCTCTACATTGTCTCTTAGAAAGTGAGGTCTAATCTCTATATGTTTTGTCCTACTATGGAGGACTGGATTTTGTGCTATAGAGATAACACAAGTATTATCATAAAATATTTTTTACCCTTCTAAGTTGTAGCCATAGTCTAGGAGCTGGTTTTGAATCAACAGAATCTGTGAGCAACAACTGCATGCTGCCATGTATTCAGCTTCAGTAGTTGAAGTGGACACTGATGTCTGTTTCTTATAGAACCAGGAGACAAGTCTGTCACCAAGGAACTGGCAAGTTCCACTGGTGCTTTTTCTGTCTACTCTACATCCAGCATAATCAGCATCTAAAAATCCAGTTAATTCAAATCCTGAGTCTTTTGGATACCAGATTCCTAGATTTGGACAACTTTTCACATACCTAAGAATCATCTTAACTAATGTTAGGTGTGACTCTCTAGGGCTTACTTGGAACCTAGCACATATACATGTAGAAAACATTATATCAGGTCTACTAGCTGTAAGGTATAATAGAGAGCCAATCATTACTCTATATGTTGTCTGATCAACATATTTACCATGTTCATCAGTATCTAATACATCATTGGTAGGCATAGGTGTTTTCATACAAGATGATTCAGACATACCAAATTTCTTAACCAATTCTTTTGCATACTTGGTTTGAGAGATAAATATGCCTTCAGCATGTTGTTTGACTTGCAATCCTAGAAAGAAGGAAAGCTCACCCATGCTACTCATTTCAAATTTAGAGTGCATTAGGTTGGAAAACTTTTTGCACAAATTTGAATCAGTAGAACCAAAGATAATATCATCTACATATATTTGTACTAGCAGGGTATGAGACTTATGGGTTCTAATAAAAAGAGTTTGGTCTACTCTACCCCTTATAAAATCATTTTTTAAAGAAAGCATGCTAAGGTCTCATACCATACTCTAGGAGCTTGCTTGAGACCATATAATGCTTTATGAAATTTGAAAACATGGTCAGGCTAAGTTGGAGAGATAAAACCTGGAGGTTGTCTAACATAGACTTCCTCTTTGATGTCTCCATTGAGAAATGAGCTCTTCACATCAATTTGGTAGACCTTGAATCCTTTGTGAGTAGCATAAGCAAGGAATATTCTTATGGCCTCTAACCTTGCAACTGGTGCAAAAGTCTGGTCATAGTCAATTCCTTCTTCTTGAGAGTAGCCTTGAGCAACTAGCCTTGCCTTGTTCCTTACAATAACTCCTTGATCATCCAACTTGTTTCTGAAAACCCACTTTGTTCCAACAATTGAGTGATCCTTAGGCCTTGGTACTAGCTCCCAAACTTTATTCCTCTGAAATTATGTAGTTCCTCTTGCATAGCAATGATCCAGTGTGGATCTTGTTCTGCATCTTGAATGGATTGAGACTCAACTTGAGATAAAAAGCAGGTGTGCATCAGGTTCTGGTTAACCTGATTTCTGGTTTGCATACCAGCTGAGATGTTTCCAATCACTTGGGAGATTGGGTGATCTCTTGTTGTTACTAAATCAACAGGGGGGGTTGATTGTTTACCAACCTGTGTTGTTGTTTCCTCTTGTGGAATAATAATTGGCTCTTTAGAATGGTTTTCTCCAAGATGTTGAACATCAAGATGTTGAGTATCCTCTTAATCTTCACTGATTTCAGCTCTTTGTTGGATAGGTGAATGTACTGAATCCTTTTCTACAATGTGTAACCTGTCCAAATTTTCTAAAAAAGAGTGTACCTGCAATGGTTCTATGGTATAAGTAGACTTCTCCTTGTAACACATGTTAGTCTCATCAAAAGATACATGAACAAATTCTTCAATTTTAAGAGAAGTTTTATTATAAACCCTATAAGCTTTACTGATCATGGAGTATCCCAGAAACACTCCTTCATCAACTTTAGCTTGGAATTTTGCTAAATACTTCTTGACATTATTATGAATATAACAAATGCAACCAAAAATTTTGAAATAGTCTACTTTAGGTTTCTTCCCTTTGAGTAATTCATAGGGAGTCTTGCCCTTCAGCTTATGTATCAAACTTCTGTTCAACATATAGTTGGAGGTGTTCACTGCCTCTGCCCAAAAAGATAGAGGAAGGTGAGCATCTGTCAACAATGTAGTGGCAGATTTAATTAGGGTTCTATTTTTCCTTTCTTCTACCCCATTTTGTTGAGGAGTTCTAGGAGCTGAGAAAGTATGCCTGATCCCTTCACTTTGACAGAACTCTTGCATAAGAAGAGAATCAAACTCTGTCTCATGATCACTTCTGATCAGGGTAATGTGAGTATTGAACTCAATCTGTATGCATTTGAGAAAATCTGTCAAACATTTAAAGTTATCAGACTTCTTCCTCAGAAAGAATACCCAAGTGAATCTAGAGAAGTCATCTACAATCACTAAAGTGTAAGATTTCCCTACTAAGCTTTGTACTGTAATGGGTCCAAAAAGATCCATGTGTAATAGATACAAAATACTAGGTGAATCACTCTTATTAAGTGACTTAAAACTGTTTTTAGTTTGCTTGCCTAATTGACAAGCCCTGCAGAGTCCTTTCTTCTTGTAGGGGCCAGAAGGTAGTCCTCTAACAAGGCTTGTCCATGGACAGCCTAGCAATGGTTCTAAGGTTTAAGTGTCCTAGTCTCTTATGCCATAAATCATTTGGTTTACAGACTGAATTAAATAAGCAGATATCTATGTTGGTTGAAAGGAAATCTACAAGATAAATGTTACCTTTCCTTTTACCTGTTAACACTATTGTGTTATCCTCTAACTTGATCTGGCATAAGGATTTGTTGAATGTCACTTGATATCCTTCATCACAGAGTTGACTGATGCTGATTAGGTTGTACTTCAGTCCTTCCACATAAGCCACCTTCTTGAATGTGACTGAGCCAATCTGAACAGCACCATATCCTTTTGTTTGACCAAAGTTTGAATCTCTAAAGATCACTTTGGTTCCAATTTTGGCTTTGAAGGATGTGAGATTGTTCTTGCTCCCTGTCATGTGTTTTGAGCACCCACTATCTAGATACCATTATTGGTTCATTGCTGGATAGGTCTTCACCTGCACATAAACAATTTATAAGTTTTTGACCCAGTTTTCCTTGGGTCTAGGTTGATAGCCTTTAAATTCAGAAATGAAAGACATCCCTGGCTGACTCTTATATCCTTCATGATGGTATCTCCTAGGAGGTACTATCCATTCAGTATAAGGGTTGAAGCTTTGGGATAAGGGACTTCTAGGATTGACTTGAGATTTACCTCTGAAAGAAGGTTCAAAGCTCTGAGCTCCATTCGACAATCGTCAACCTGAGTTCGATGATCTTGGGTCAGATCGTCGAGCTCCGTTCGAAGATCGACTATACCAGAGTTCAGAGTTCAGAAGTCGTCAATCTGAGTTCGACGATCTAGCCTTGGATCGCCGAGCTCTGTTCGACAATCGTCGAGCTCTATTCGACGTTTTCTGTTGAACTTGATTTTCCTTAGGTAAATCTGGATTCTTCCTAGCTACCTCTACAACACCCTTTCTTTTATCAGAAATAAATTTAATTGGGGTTGTTAATACTATAGGTTGGCTGGATGAAGCACCCATGTCACAACCCGCATTTTTCTCACTATTTATAAAATCAGAGTAAGAGAAAAACTACGCGCTGTGATGCCACGTCGAGCAGGGGATAACTGCCGACGTTCAGGCGACACTCCAAATCCTTCAAATCATGAATTAATTGATTAGGAAAACTTGATTTATTTATTGGCCGTATCCCTCGGCTCAGTGGACCAAAGAGTCCACGGTTTCAAAACTGATTTTTTATACGTAGCGGAAAATACTTCATTTATGACAACATCCTAAATGAGCGCATAAGTGATCCCGAAGGACCCTTACGCTGAACCAAAACTCTAGTTTTAATTTATGCATATATAGAAAAAATCATTTGTTATACGTAATTAAGAAAGTACGCTAAGTGAGTTCTTTTTAGAAATCATGCTGATCATGCTTTATATACATAATATGGTTTTACTTTTATAGTTTTAAAATAGCTAGCAACCTAACATAAAACTTCCCAGAGCAAATAAACTAGGTCCCCAAAGACAGGGTAGCAGTAAAAGTAAACATATCTAGTGCAAAAGGTAAAACTACCAGGGGCGCCAACAGCTGACACGAACCCACTGGCAAGTATGTATGTCTGTAGGAAGTGCAGTAAAACTACCTCACAATGACTCAAGAGAGTCTCAACAGGCAACAGAAGGACCTCCAACAGCACCACAGCAACAGCCACCTACTGGCTACCGCCCAGAACCTGAGGCGTTCAGAAGAAAAATAGAACACCTCAGAGCAAGGAAAAGGGAATGCAAGTGCTAAAAAGGAAAGTAAGGTAAAAGCAGGTAAGGTAAAGTAAAGAGAGTACAACTAGAGTAAAAACAACAATGCCCAAGGGAGGGCGAAAAGCAAACCTGCACCAAGTGCGGGTAAACAGCAACTACTCTGCCTAAAAACCTGCAGAGTCAACATGGCCATGATGCCAAAAAAAATGCTGCAACACCTACGGAAGAAACGCCTAACATCCTAAACTGTGAGAGGCGGCAGTAGCAAGAACAAGAAACTTGGAATCAGGTTGAAAACGTTCCAAATCGCCCAACCACTAATTCCAAGTCAACAAATTGCTCAAGGGTTGACACGTGAAGGCACAAAAGACCCATCACTCACTTGCCCAGAAAACTACTCGGGTCAAGGTAAAGAGTGTGGTCAAGGCTACATCACGCCACACAACCCCTAAAAGAGCCATCCACCACCACTACTGACCACAACCCACGATTCGGCCTTCGAAAAGTAACAGCCGACAAGGGACTCTCGATACACGAGCAAAACACTCGGGGAGAAATCAACGCTAAGGGATTAGTCGTTGCGATTACGCAACGCCGCTGCGAGTGAGTACACTCACTCGATCCTAAGCCTAGCGTACGAGCACCGACATTGGGTCGCACGATTTAAAAGACGCACGACCATAGGCCGTGCGTGCACAATTACACCTAAACACCTCAAATAGGCAAACTAGGCAAAAACCCCAAACCCTAGACCTACACCTAGGCCTATCATAACTCAACCCGACGCTAACCCACATCTACGCTACACACCTACCGCGACGCCGTCCTAAATCGGAAGCTACTAGCGGGAGGATAAAAATCCTAATAATTTTTTTTTGCGCGTTCCAATAGGGATTAGGTTAAGGGAAGTTAAATTAACAAATTATAATTTGCAAGAATATATGAAATTAACAAGGAAATTGAACAAACGAGAGGCCAAACGGCGAAAAGAGGAGAAGCACTTGCCTCGCACGGATCACCAAAAATTTCGCCGGCACAACGGCGCTATGGCGGAATTTCCAAGAGCACGAAGGCTCCAACAACCACCCAAAATACCTAAGATTGCATTCTAATCATCAAGGAGCAAGAATATCCAAAAACAAAGAGAAATCCCAAAACGAAATCAAATGAAAACATGGAGGAAAGGTTCGATAGCATACCAAGGATCGAAGCTCTCGGCGAGGGGAACTCAGATCCGGGCTCGGATCGGGAAGGGGAGGTCGGGGCTGCCGGCGGCGGGCGGCGGAAGGGGCCGGCTAGGGCGGTTTTCGGCGGGCTCCGATCGGCTGCTACAGGAAAAAGGGGATCGGGTGGGCTGCGGTTCTTTTGCCAAAGGGGAGGGTTCGGCTGTAGCTTAGGGGGAGCCGGTTTAGGTTTTTAATAAGGGGGGTTTTAATTACAAGGGGGGGGGGCTTATTTCTTATATTATATTATATAAATTATAATTAATATACTTAATAACCAATTAAATAACCTAATAACTAAACAAAGACTAATTACTAACATTCCTATATAAACAAAACACGCATTATACGCACAAAATCGCACCCCTCCGCGCACACACTTTCATCCACGCATGCAAGCACATGCGCGCACGCACACGCACGCACAAATATTATTAACCTCACACGCACAACACGCACACTAAACAAAAACCCACACCGGCTCGCGCGAGTCGCGCGCCACGCGACACATGCGCCAAGAGACGTGCCGTCACATAGAAAAATGACGACTCGCAACATTAACTACCGCCAAAACGACGCGAAAACGCGACGTCCTCGGATTTCGACCAAAATCGCACCGTAGCTAAATACCCGGGCTACGAGAACAACGGCGAAGTCAAAAACGACTTCCGACGAACAAAACTCGAGCTAACCTCGCCCGAAGCCAAACACGAGAATTCCCTGAAAGGCTCAACCGGGTCTCCAAAACAGACACCGGCTAGCTGGGGAAACCCGCAAACAGGCTAAACCTCTAAGAACACCTAACGAGGTACTCTAACAACGGCTCGAGACGGAAAACGTCAACGTAACGCCGAAAAAGGATTTAAAATAAATCATCGAAAATTCGGGGGCGTTACAGTCACTCCCCCTAACAAAAAGTTTCGACCCGAAACTTTGCGAAAACTACTCCTACAACAGAAGGAAAGAAACAAACTACCAGAAAGGGAACGTACCCGAAAACTCAGGGGAACAAATGAGGGTGAGCCTCCCTCATAGCCGACTCTAGCTCCCAAGTCGCGCTCTCCAAATCCTGATTCTTCCAAAGAACCTTCACCATAGGAATAGACTTCGTCCGCAACACTCGAGCTTGAGCTTCCAAAATGCGGACCGGCACCTCGACATACGAGAGATTTGGCTCCAACTGGGGCACAGCGTCCAAGACTTGCCCACTGCTCCGCACACACTTCCGCAATTGGCTCACATGAAAGACATTATGAACCCCCGGGAAGCTAGCTGGCAGATCCAGCCTATAAGCAGCCACACCAAAACGCTCCACAATCCTGAATGGGCCCACAAATCTCGGATCCAACTTCCGATTCTTGCCGAACCTCTTCACTCCTACCATCGGAGATACCTTCAAGAAGACCAAATCATCCACTGAAAACTCTAAATCGGACCTACGCCGATTGGCGTTCTTCTCATACCTCTCCTGAGCAACTCGAAGCTTCTCCCGAATAAGTTTCACGGAAACCTCCATCTCTTCGAGTGCATCAGGACCCAACAAAGGCCTCTCACCGGCCTCGGCCCAAAACAAAGGGGTTCTGCAGCGCCTCCCATACAACGCCTCGAAGGGAGCCATCTGTAGACTCTCTTGGTAGCTGTTGTTGTAGGCAAATTCCATGAGCCGCAAACGCTCATCCCAAGCACCTCCATGATCAAGAATATAGCACCGGATCATATCCTCCACAATCTGATTCACACGCTCGGTCTGCCCGTTGGTCTGCGGATGGTAAGCTGTGGAATACCTCAAATCAGTGCCCAAACCCTCCTGCAAACTCCTCCAGAAACGAGATGTAAACCGAGAGTCTCGATCTGAAACGATGCTAACTGGAACACCGTGCAATCTGACGACCTCATCCAAATACAACTCAGCAATCTTTTTCATCGAGTAATCGATCTTATAAGGTACGAAGTGCGCACACTTCGTCAATCGGTCCACAATCACCCAAACAGAATCAAACCCCCTCGGAGATCTCGGTAAGCCTGTAATGAAATCCATCGAGATGCTTTCCCACTTCCAAGTCGGGATCTCCAAAGGTGCCAGCTTGCCACCAGGCCTCCCATGGTCGGCCTTCACCCTCCTGCAAGTGTAACACTCCGAGACAAAACGAGCTATATCACCCTTCATCCCATACCACCAGGCGATCTGCTTCAGATCATGGTACATCTTCGTAGATCCCGGGTGGTAGGAAACACTGGATCCGTGAGCCTCTTTGCAAATCAATACTCTGATGCCTTCCACTGCGGGGATGCAAAACCTGCCGCGGTACTTCAGAGTACCCGCCTCGTCGATGGAGAAATCTGGCAACTCTCCCCTCTCAGCTCTGAGGTACAAGTGCAACAAATCCGGATCCTCTTTCTGATGCAATCTGGTGAGAGAAATCCAAGACGGCTCTGCCACTACCAAACTGCTCTGCAACTCACAGCGTCCTGCGGTGATATCCATCAATAGAAACTCCTCCACTAAGCGATCCGCGGTGAGATTGAAGACCTTCCCCGTCTTCCGGCTCAAGGCGTCGGCCACCACATTGGCCTTGCCCGGATGGTACTGAATCTCAACATCATAATCAGCAACATACTCAAGCCACCGCCGCTGGCGCAAATTCAGCTCCTTCTGAGTGAACACGTACTTCAGGCTCTTATGATCGGTAAAGATCCTGCACTGGGCCCCATAAAGTAAGTGTCTCCACAGCTTCAAGGCAAAAATCACCGCTGCGAACTCGAGGTCGTGCGTAGGATAGTTCCGCTCATGAATCTTCAACTGACGAGACCCATAAGCGATCACCTTCCCCTCCTGCATCAACACGCCACCGAGTCCAACGTGCGAGGCATCCACATAAACGTCATAGTCCTGTCCCTCCGCCGGTAAGGTCAACACAGGGGCAGAACATAACCGGCTCTTCAGCTCCAGAAAGGCCTCCTCGCACTTATCACTCCAAACGAACGCCGCATGCTTCTGCGTCAGCTTTGTCAAGGGCGCTGCCAAGGTAGAAAAGCCCTCGACGAATCTTCTATAATAGCCGGCCAACCCCAAGAAACTCCTGATCTCCTTGGGCGTGCTCGGCCTATGCCAATCCATCACTGCCGAGATCTTCTCTGGGTCCACTGAAATACCATCTTTGTTCACCACATGACCCAGGAAGGAAACCTGAGGCAACCAGAACTCACATTTGCTCAGCTTGGCGTACAACTGATGATCCCTCAATGCTGATAACACCAACCGCAAATGCTGATCATGCTCCGCCGCATTTCGAGAATAAATCAGAACGTCGTCAATGAACACGACGACAAACTTGTCCAGAAAGTCCTTGAACACCCGGTTCATCATGTCCATAAATGCTGAAGGCGCATTGGTCAGCCCAAAAGACATGACCAGGAACTCGAAATGACCATGCCTCGATCGGAAAGCCGTCCGTGGAACATCCGACTCTCGGATCCTAAGCTGATGGTAACCAGAACGGAGGTCTATCTTCGAAAAAACTGAACTGCCACGCAACTGATCAAATAAGTCGTCGATTCTGGGCAGTGGATATCTGTTCTTGATGGTGACTTTGTTCAACTCTCTATAGTCGATACAAAGGCGCATCGAACCATCCTTCTTCTTCACAAAGAGAACCGGAGCACCCCAGGGCGACGAGCTTTGCCTTATGAAGCCCTTCTCCAATAACTCATCAAGCTGAGTACGAAGCTCCTCCAGCTCTCGCGGGGCCATCCGATACGGCGCCTTGGCAATCGGACGCGTACTAGGCTCCAAATCAATCACGAACTCCACATCCCTGTCTGGAGGAAGACCGGGAAGATCGATAGGAAACACGTCAGGAAACTCTCGCGCAACCGGAATCTCATCCAAAAGCGGCATACTGCTAACAGTCCCCAACACTGAGACTAAACAAGCAAAACAGCTAGCAGGAAAAACCCTCAGAGCACATACCGCAGAAATCGCCGGAGAGTCCCGACGCGAATCACCGAAAACACTCCCAGGCTGACCGCTGTCCTTCCTGAAATCCAAGCGCTTTCCCCTGCACTGAATCACTGCATCATATCGGGACAGCCAGTCCATACCCAGAATGACATCGAAATCCTCCAGGTCTATAACCTTCAGATCAGCCTTGGCCAGAAAATCCCCCAACCAAATAGGGCAGTCCAGAATGCCCTGATCTGATATCACGGATTCACCCGAGGGGAACTTGACGCTAAAGGCACCACCAACACGATCAAGAACCCACTGGCACCGCTCGACAAAGGCCCTAGCCACAAAGGAGTGGGTAGCACCTGAGTCAAACAGAACGCGGGCCCAGCGGTTCCTTACCTTAAATTTCCCTATACACAACAAAATATTAAACGCACAAGCAATTAACAAAACAATAGCAACACTAAAACTGCTACAAAAGAGAAAGTCAAGCGAGGGGGGGGGGGGTTACCTGAAATAACCTGCGCCGAAGTCTCAGCCTCCGCTGAAGATACCACATTCAGCTTCCCTTTACCCTTGTCCACCGGCTGAGGCGGAGGTAAAGCCTGAAGCGGAACAGCATGAAGAGCGGACTGAACCTGAGGGCACCTCGACTTGACATGGCCCTTCTGGCCACACTGGTAGCAAACACGATCCTTGGACCAGCACTGAGCAGCATCATGACCGGGTCGCTTGCAGACAGGACAAGGAACATCCCACCTAGGAGCACCCTGGATAGCATGCACATGCTCCTTCTTCTGGACCCTTGCCCTCTTGAAGCACCTCTCAGCTGGGTGGCCCGGATGGCCACAGAAACTGCACACTACCTTGCTCTTCTTCTCAGAAGCAGCACCAAGAACCTGGGGACCCTTTTCCTCAACTGACCTCCTCTTCTCGCTTCTCGCCTGCTGTCCGCGCTGCTTCGCGTTCTCGATAGCCTCTACCTTCAAAGCGGCCTCAACTGCTCCCGCATAAGTAACTGCGCCGTGAGCAACCGCAAGCTGCTGGACATCGCTCCTGAGGCCACCCAGAAAACGCTTTGCTCTGTCCTCCTCAGTAGCCACCAAACTCGGAGCAAATCGACTGAGTTTGCTAAACTCAATCTCGTACTCGTTGATGGTGAGCTGACGCTGTTTCAGATGAAGAAAGTCATTCATCAGCCTGTCTCGCTCTACTGACGGTAGAAACTTCCTCATCAGGATCTCTTTGAAGGATGCCCAAGTACATCCTCCCACCATGCCTTCCTTCTCTCGCATCCACCAGCCCTTCGCTAGCCCCTTCAGCTGATAGGCGGCTAACATCACCTTCTGGTCCTCAGTCACCCCAGAGTAGTGAAACATCTCCTCTATGGAGATCACCCAGTCATCCAGTACCATAAAGTCCGCCTTACCATCGTAGGTAGGAGGTCGCAGCCGCTGAAACTGGGAGATGAAAGCCATCCCGGGGGGCACCACCACTGGAGGCACGAGAGGAGCAGGAGGGGCAGGAGGGGCTAGGACAGCTGTACCCACGGCGGGGTCCTGAACTCCCGGAGTCTGACCCGCCGCTCCGGATAAAAAGGACTGCATCTGGGCCTGCAACTCCACCACCTGCCTTGATAAGGCCTCGTTACTCTGCCTCAGGCTTTCCACCAACGCATCACTTTGAGCACCGGAGGACTCACCCTCAGACTGGGGAGTCGACCTCGTCACTCTACGCTTCGGCGGCATACTATATAAAAAAAATTAAAACAGATCAAACAATTAGAACTTAGCTAAACTCCTAGGATTAGACAAAAGGTACAGACAATACATACATAAATATGATCTTCTGCTGCTATACTTGCTCTGAGATTTTATTTTATTTAATACAAAAGGAATGATATGCTTAGCCTAAGATGGTTCACCACCATCACACTAACTCTTGTGCCTAGATCGGGAATGCATGAATTATATTATTTTTGACTCAAAAATTATGTGTGTACACATGTCATCCTGCAAGCCTTTAGCTTGGCGCGTTGTGCTTATGCAATGTTATGCTATGCATGATTATGCTATGCATTCTAAAAAGGGCCCTAATGCATGCCATGGCGGCGTACACATGAAAATGTTATGCATCCCATAATACATAACATTCTCATGCAACGAAAAGGAAAACGTGCTAGTCGCATCCATGCGGTGAGGTTATGCACCCCATAATACATAACCCTCGCATGTTGCCCCTATGGTGGATCCATATACAAACACATATTATGCATTTCATATTACATAATATGCCCCGTATACTTCATGTTATGCTATGAGTGTAGTGCAGTGTTCGTGCTTCAGCCAAGACGTGCTGATGACATGTCGGTGTGTGTATGATATGACTCTAAACATCTAATACAAACAAGGAAAGGTTGCCCGACCAACTTGTCGAGCAACCTCCCTCTGATACCAACTGTCACAACCCGCATTTTTCTCACTATTTATAAAATCAAAGTAAGAGAAAAACTACGCGCTGTGATGCCACGTCGAGCAGGGGATAACTGCCGACGTTCAGGCGACACTCCAAATCCTTCAAATCATGAATTAATTGATTAGGAAAACTTGATTTATTTATTGGCCGTATCCCTCGGCTCAGTGGACCAAAGAGTCCACGGTTTCAAAACTGATTTTTTATACGTAGCGGAAAATACTTCATTTATGACAACATCCTAAATGAGCGCATAAGTGATCCCGAAGGACCCTTACGCTGAACCAAAACTCTAGTTTTAATTTATGCATATATAGAAAAAATCATTTGTTATACGTAATTAAGAAAGTACGCTAAGTGAGTTCTTTTTAGAAATCATGCTGATCATGCTTTATATACATAATATGGTTTTACTTTTATAGTTTTAAAATAGCTAGCAACCTAACATAAAACTTCCCAGAGCAAATAAACTAGGTCCCCAAAGACAGGGTAGCAGTAAAAGTAAACATATCTAGTGCAAAAGGTAAAACTACCAGGGGCGCCAACAGCTGACACGAACCCACTGGCAAGTATGTATGTCTGTAGGAAGTGCAGTAAAACTACCTCACAATGACTCAAGAGAGTCTCAACAGGCAACAGAAGGACCTCCAACAGCACCACAGCAACAGCCACCTACTGGCTACCGCCCAGAACCTGAGGCGTTCAGAAGAAAAATAGAACACCTCAGAGCAAGGAAAAGGGAATGCAAGTGCTAAAAAGGAAAGTAAGGTAAAAGCAGGTAAGGTAAAGTAAAGAGAGTACAACTAGAGTAAAAACAACAATGCCCAAGGGAGGGCGAAAAGCAAACCTGCACCAAGTGCGGGTAAACAGCAACTACTCTGCCTAAAAACCTGCAGAGTCAACATGGCCATGATGCCAAAAAAAATACTGCAACACCTACGGAAGAAACGCCTAACACCCTAAACTGTGAGAGGCGGCAGTAGCAAGAACAAGAAACTTGGAATCAGGTTGAAAACGTTCCAAATCGCCCAACCACTAATTCCAAGTCAACAAATTGCTCAAGGGTTGACACGTGAAGGCACAAAAGACCCATCACTCACTTGCCCAGAAAACTACTCGGGTCAAGGTAAAGAGTGTGGTCAAGGCTACATCACGCCACACAACCCCTAAAAGAGCCATCCACCACCACTACTGACCACAACCCACGATTCGGCCTTCGAAAAGTAACAGCCGACAAGGGACTCTCGATACACGAGCAAAACACTCGGGGAGAAATCAACGCTAAGGGATTAGTCGTTGCGATTACGCAACGCCGCTGCGAGTGAGTACACTCA
Organism: Platanthera zijinensis; assembly: GCA_039513925.1. NCBI lineage: Eukaryota > Viridiplantae > Streptophyta > Magnoliopsida > Asparagales > Orchidaceae > Platanthera > Platanthera zijinensis. The sequence continues at coordinate 151,602,805 of CM077080.1, read as the reverse complement.
CTCGATCCTAAGCCTAGCGTACGAGCACCGACATTGGGTCGCACGATTTAAAAGACGCACGACCATAGGCCGTGCGTGCACAATTACACCTAAACACCTCAAATAGGCAAACTAGGCAAAAACCCCAAACCCTAGACCTACACCTAGGCCTATCATAACTCAACCCGACGCTAACCCACATCTACGCTACACACCTACCGCGACGCCGTCCTAAATCGGAAGCTACTAGCGGGAGGATAAAAATCCTAATAATTTTTTTTTTGCGCGTTCCAATAGGGATTAGGTTAAGGGAAGTTAAATTAACAAATTATAATTTGCAAGAATATATGAAATTAACAAGGAAATTGAACAAACGAGAGGCCAAACGGCGAAAAGAGGAGAAGCACTTGCCTCGCACGGATCACCAAAAATTTCGCCGGCACAACGGCGCTATGGCGGAATTTCCAAGAGCACGAAGGCTCCAACAACCACCCAAAATACCTAAGATTGCATTCTAATCATCAAGGAGCAAGAATATCCAAAAACAAAGAGAAATCCCAAAACGAAATCAAATGAAAACATGGAGGAAAGGTTCGATAGCATACCAAGGATCGAAGCTCTCGGCGAGGGGAACTCAGATCCGGGCTCGGATCGGGAAGGGGAGGTCGGGGCTGCCGGCGGCGGGCGGCGGAAGGGGCCGGCTAGGGCGGTTTTCGGCGGGCTCCGATCGGCTGCTACAGGAAAAAGGGGATCGGGTGGGCTGCGGTTCTTTTGCCAAAGGGGGAGGGTTCGGCTGTAGCTTAGGGGGAGCCGGTTTAGGTTTTTAATAAGGGGGGTTTTAATTACAAGGGGGGGGCTTATTTCTTATATTATATTATATAAATTATAATTAATATACTTAATAACCAATTAAATAACCTAATAACTAAACAAAGACTAATTACTAACATTCCTATATAAACAAAACACGCATTATACGCACGAAATCGCACCCCTCCGCGCACACACTTTCATCCACGCATGCAAGCACATGCGCGCACGCACACGCACGCACAAATATTATTAACCTCGCACGCACAACACGCACACTAGACAAAAACCCACACCGGCTCGCGCGAGTCGCGCGCCACGCGACACATGCGCCAAGAGACGTGCCGTCACATAGAAAAATGACGACTCGCAACATTAACTACCGCCAAAACGACGCGAAAACGCGACGTCCTCGGATTTCGACCAAAATCGCACCGTAGCTAAATACCCGGGCTACGAGAACAACGGCGAAGTCAAAAACGACTTCCGACGAACAAAACTCGAGCTAACCTCGCCCGAAGCCAAACACGAGAATTCCCTGAAAGGCTCAACCGGGTCTCCAAAACAGACACCGGCTAGCTGGGGAAACCCGCAAACAGGCTAAACCTCTAAGAACACCTAACGAGGTACTCTAACAACGGCTCGAGACAGAAAACGTCAACGTAACGCCGAAAAAGGATTTAAAATAAATCATCGAAAATTCGGGGGCGTTACAACCCAAGCCCAGTGTACTGTTGAATCTTGAGTTCACTGTGCTTGTGATGTCCATCAGTCTGATGCTTCTCCCATTAAGGGATTCTTCAAACTTCTTTGCCTGGGATAACTCACTCTTAAGTTAAGCTATCTCCTCCCTACAATATTCTAACTCCTCAGAGAGTTTGAGGTTGTCTGATTTTAAGATGCTATGTTCAGACAATTGATTTCTGAGAGAGATAATCTCTTTCTCAGATTTTAACAGGTCTAAACAAAGTGCCTTAAATTAAGACCTAAAGTCCTCTGAGTCAAAGTCAAAGGAGTCAATTACCTGGTCTTCTTCAGTTTGAGTTTCAGATTCTGAGTCTGATCCCTGTTCTGCATCAGAATTTTGCTGAGAGGCATTGATAGCCATCATGTAGAATTCCTTTTCTTCAGCATCATCCTCATCATCACTTGAGCTTGATGAGGCTTCTGATTCTTCTTCAGTATCACTCCAGCTTTCAGCTACAAACCCCTTCCTTGTATGTTTATTTTTGTTGGAGGAGGATTTGTTGCTTTTGTTTCCCCTGGAGTCCTTGTCTTTTCTCCTATCTTTCCTGTCCTTCTTGTCCTTATTCTTATTTTCTGGACAGTCAGGCACAATATAGCCTGATTTCCTGCATCCAAAACAGATTATTTCTTTATTATTTGATTTGTCATACCTTGGCTTCTCATGCCCTCTCGATGACCTCTTTCTGAAATCTTTTCTGGCCATCTTGTAGAATCTTTTGTCCAACAAGATCATCAATTCTTCATTGCTTGTGACCTTGTCTTCAGGCAGATCTTCTATAGCTTTGAATGCTATGGTCTTCTCCTTTCTGATGGCTGGAGAAACAGTCTTTTGCTCTTCTTCCCTATTCTTGATGAGAAGCTCATAAGACTTGAGTTTGCCCAAAATAGCTTCAGTAGTGATCTCAGTTAGGCTTCTGGCATCCTTGATTGGCCAGATCCTTGAGTCCCAAGTGCTAGGGAAGCACATTAGGATCTTGTCATTTAGTTCAGTTAGTGTGATCTCCTTATCCAATGTTTTCAACTCACTAACTATCAGACTGAGCCTATTATACATATCTGCAACTAACTCAGCTTCTCCTTTCTTGAAATTCTCATATTGAGATATGAGATGGGATCTCCTGTCCTTCCTTTCATCAGCAGATCCTGAGACAATTTCAGATAACTTGTCCCATATATCTTTTGTTGAACTGCATTCAGACACTTTTTGGAATATCTCATCAGACATGGTCTGAGCAAGAATATTCATAGCCTTTGCATCTGCAACTTTCCATTTCTTTATTTCTGTATCTATTCCTGAAGGAGGTGGAACAACACTTGTACTTGTGATCACTAGGGGGTCTTGGACAAACTGTCAAAACAGAATTGAAAATGTCCTCATCAATAGAATTCATGTAAAGCTTAATCCTTTCCTTTCAAAGTGCAAACTTAGAGAGGTTGCACACTGGAGGTCTGGTACTAGCATAATCTTTATTCTGTGCCATGGTTTTGTTTAAAAATAAATATAATACAAAAAGTAATAACTATCCTCTACAGAAGGTTTATCTTATCAAGGATCTTTTGGTTCAGGTGTTAGCCTGTTAATTCAATCTGTTGAAGATTCAGATGTTGAATAACCAACCTCCCTCTGATACTAATTAAAAGTTAGGAAAAGATCTACCTTAACTCTAGAGGGGGGGGGGAATAGAGTATTTTTAAAATAATTTACAATTAAAAATGCAGTGGAAGACTTAATTTATGTATATGTGTAAAGTGCTTGTAATGAAATAAAAACTAAAGCAAGAGCTAAGAAAACACACAGTACACAGCAAAGTCAAACACACAGCAACCAGATGACACAAGGAACTATAGTGGTTCCCCAACAACCTGGGTACATCCACTCTTCTACCACCCTTGGTAGGAATCCATTGCAGGAATAGTTGTTCAGGTGTCCTTGGCACCAATGAGCTTTTGATAAGGTGCTCAAAAATCAAAACTAGATTTTTTGATAAGGTGTCTTGCCACCACTAAGTTTTGACAAGGTCTCAGAAACCAGTCTCAGAACTTTTGAAGGGAGTTTTGAAAAACCCTTTTAAAGGAGGGAAAGGAAAAAAGAAAGAAAAAGTTGAGTTGTTCTTCTCTGTCAACAGTCTGAGAGAAGACAAGTGGATGATGATTTCAAAGCTCCCCCTTGAGATCTGTAAGGGTTCAGGAAAGTGAGCTTTGCTAGGGTGATAGGTCTTCAGTTGCTTCAGATGTCCAGCAATTGATGATTTCAACAGATGCTGAAATGTTTGATGTCTGGAGTTCTTGATGTTGAAGCTTTTGAACACATGATGATTTGGAGGAGTTGAGTAGCAGAAGATTTCCTCCACAGAAAACTTTCTTGTGTTCTTGAAGATTTGGGATTCAGTAAATTTATAAATCTCAGAAGATGAACTCTTGATCAGAGAGTTTTTTTTGTTCACTCTTCTGTGTCTCTTTTAATCTAATCTGCTGTATATCTCTTGTCTCTATAATTGTATTGATCTGTTATGTTTTCAAAAAAATATTTTGAAGGAGTATATCAGATTTTGACTTAGATGTCCGTTACTCAGTCATAAATGACTTCCATAAATGACAACTGTCTCTGGGGAAAGTCCTAAGTAACATTTCTTTTAGTCTTCCTTTAAACTTGCATTAGATTGCTTGAAACGACTAGAAAATCCTTTGCAATAAATGAGGGAAATAACTCTGAATTAATCTTAAAGAATTCCATAACTGTTCTTGAATTTGAAATCTGAAAGCGTCGATCTCTCACAGAAATCATCGACCTGAGCTCTACGATCGTTGAACTGAGCTTAGAGATTGGATTTATACTAGAGACATAAAACGTCGACCTGAGCTCTACGATCGTCAAACTGAGCTCAGCGACTTGGAAAATAGCTGAAGACAGAGCGTCGATCTGAGCTCGAAGATCGTCGAACAGAGTTCGACGACTTGCAGAGTTGAGCTCAGAGAACGTCGAACTGAGTTCGACGTTTTGTCGACCTGAGCTCGACGAAAATTGTCTTTGTCTCAGCAATGAATCCTGATCTTTGAATGGTCTTGGGGGCAGCTCCATACCTAAGTTCTAAGCCCTAGACTCATTCTAAGTTGACCTTTTCAACTATACAACTAGGTCAAACCAATTTCCAAATAACATAGTGATCCTTGCCAAAATTAGTAATAGGGTGTTCCAACACAGGAGTTGTAGGCCTTAAAGATCTCTTGTGTGGACAAGAATGCTACTACAAGTGCATGCCTAAACTGGACAGAGGTATAATATGACCTTGCGGATAGGGTTTGGTGAGCAACGGAACTCGATGAAAGTCCACAACGCTATGCAGTGGATGGGTCAAATGCCCAATTCTCCTTGGATGAAGGCCTTTTACGAAAAACTTGTCGTTTGTGTGTCCCAAATGTGGGTAAACTTCGTGAAAAATTATTGTTTGAGGCACACTTTACGAAGTATTCAATCCACTCAAGGAGCACAAAAATGTATAAGGACATGAAAAAGATGTTCTGGTGGCCAGGTCTGAAGAAAGATATAGCCCATTACGTGGCAAAATATCAGACTTGTGCCTTGGTAAAAGATGAATGCCAAAAACCTGGAGGTTTCCTTAAGTCGCTACCTATTTCGGAATGGAAGTTTGATGACATTTCGATGGATTTTGTGCACGATTTGCCGAGATCGCAACGCAGGAACAATTCTGTTTGGGTGATCGTGGACCAGTTGACTAAAATGGCTCACTTCATTTCGAACAAGAGGGACGATTCAGTGGAAATCTTGGCTAAGCTTTATGTCGAGCGAATAGTACGATTGCATGGTGTGCCCCGTAGCATCGTCTGTGATCGAGATGGGCGTTTTACTTCAAATGATTGGAGGCCAATCCATCAATTGTTAGGAACAAAACTAAAGTTCAGTACGGCCTTTCATCCGCAAACGGATGACCAGACTGAGAGGACCAACAAAACAATGGAGGACATGCTCCGTATGTGCGCCCTGGATTTCGGGAAGAGGTGGGAAGATCACCTCTATATGATTGAGTTCGCCTATAATAATATCTATCAAGCTAGTATACAGATGGAGCCCTTTGAAGCATTATATTGTAGGAAGTGTCGTACACCATTAGTTTGGACAGAAACAGACAAATCAAAGCTCTATAAACGTAAGGAGGTTAAAGATGCAAATTCGACCATACGTACTATTCGAGAGAGGCTATTGATATCCCAGGATAGGAAGGCAAAATACTACAATGCCAAATATCAAAATATGGAGTTTACAGTGGGTGATTGGGTATACTTAAAGATCAAGCCATTCAAAGGCATGTCTAGGATTCGGCGCTTGAAAAAGTTAAGTCTGAGGTATCTTGGTCCGTTTGAAGTGGTAGAGCGAATTGGAGAAGCTGCGTATTAGTTAGCTCTATCTTCAGAGCTAAGTGGTTTGCACGATGTGTTTCACATATCAGTGCTGCGAAAAGCTGTGAAAGAGCCATCTCAAGTGGTTATTGCGGATCAAGTACTGGTCGATAGTAGGCAAACGACGAAAGTTAAGCCCATTTGGATCAAGGATACGAAGATCAAATAGCTACGAAACAAGACAATCGGGATGGTCAAAGTCCGGTGGGACAACTATGGCCATGAGGAGCTAACATAGGAGCATGACCAGACCATGCGTGATGAATATCCCGAGTTGTTTGTGTAAATTGTAATAACATTGTTTGTATGAATAAAAAGTTATTATAACTTTTAAGTTGTTGTCTTCCTTATAGTTGTATGCAAATTTCGGGACAAAATTTCTATAAGGGGGGAGGATTGTAACACCCCAAATTTGACAGCAAAAATTTTGTCACTATCGCCGGGAGATACTGGGTATCGCCGACTGGCGATAGCGATGCAGAGTTCGTCAAGCTGCACTCGACGCACTCAACGCGTTTGATGAATCGTCGAAATGATATCGCTGATTGGTGACAGTTGGTATCGCCGGATGGCAATAGTGGTAAACATTGAGTCGACACTCAATGCACTCGACGCACTTAATGCCTGAAAACGTTGAGTGGCTTGATATCACGGGCGACAGTGGATATCGCCAGGCGATAGTGCCACGTGGCATAAGACATAAGTAGAATTGGCTGTTAAGCAGCCAATAAGCGATGGTTGACCTGGGTCAAAGCGGTTAAGTCGATGTTTCCAAGTAGCGACAGTCAATGTCGCCAAGCAATAGCGCCAAAGATGACCAGTCAACTCAAATCCTGGCTTTTGCTTTGTTTTGAAGGAGAGATCATGTGGCTGGGATTAGTCCCGAATCCACTTAACCAGAGAAGAATAGGAATGAGGTTTCATTCTCTTTCTCTCTCTCTCACTCGCTCTCTTCATCTCTTGATTTTCCTTGAGTAAAAAGGAAGAAGAAGCTAAGGAAGTGCTGGGCTGAACTTTGTGAGCTCGCTGAAGTAGATCTTGTGGTCGGAGGCCAGATCCGAGGATAGATCCGCAAAGGGGAAAGTGAGGCACTCACTTCCATCTGCATAGAAAAGCTTCACCATGGCTCCGAAGAGAACTACAAGGGTAACAAGTTTCTCCCGGACATGTGAAGTCCTCAATATGCATACTTGCATAGATCCCCTCACCAAAAGGAGAAAAAGGGTGGATTCTAATGGGTAGATCAGTTTGATCCCCATATATTCCTGCATATAGATCCGGAAATATGGAGTATGAAATAGGCTTGTTGTGAGAGCCCATTCGGAAGGGTAGGTCTGTATTGGTGATGTTTATTTTGCGTGTTGGAGAAGACTTTATGGATATGCGTGTGATGTACGTGTGAAATCCGGGGTCTAGGGGTGTGCAGGATACTGCATCAAAGTACTGGAAGCATTTCTAGAAAAAGACCCAGAAAGATCATAGTCTGGAGAACTGTGGATGTCACAGGGCAACAGTGAATATCGTCGGCGATAGCTCCCAGGGAGCTTCAATGTTGTGAGGCATGTCTCTAAGAGACCTGGGGGCCATTGTATGCAAAGTTGTGAGCTTAAATTTCCCAGCAATGGTGGGTACCAGCCTGAAATGGTAAAGTATGATGAGTTGTGTCGTGGAGGCCAACTACTGTGCCATCAAGTTTAGTACCTCTGAACGACTGGGTCATCAAGTTAAGTACCTCTGAATGTTCAGTATGTCGTCAAGTTATGTACCTCTGAACGACGTAGTCATCAAGTTAAGTACCTGTGAAAGAAAAAGTTACCGTCAAGTTAAGTACCTCTGAACAGTTGTGTTACACGGGGAGGGCCGGTACACCGAAAATGTGCCCTGAGAGTACGGGGTATACGACCGTTGAGCCTACTTCTATGGTAAATGGTGCTTAAATTGCACATTGTACATGCCACGATATATATATATGATGCTTGTTTGCAGGGATGGAGAAATGCCTCCCCGAGTAAGGGGTGGGATCATTATAAACGGGTTAGCAAAATGCTGATTGTTGCTTTGTTTGCCACATTTTGGTGTGCCCTTTTGTGCAGGTGATGGAGAGCTAAGTGGGAAGTAGCAGGCTGAAGCCCTTATGCTGCGAGTGGCTGGCCCTTGAAGGCCCAAAGGTGAACTTTACTGTTTTCATGTGTGGCCGGCCTGTGTGCCAAAGTATGAAGTCACTTTTTGTTAAATGAAATAGTTGTAATAAGGCTATGGCCAAAACATGTGTTATATGTATATATATATCATTACTGTTGCGTAGTGGACATTCTTATTGCGTCTGGATTCATAAACTAAAATGCTTCCGCTAGAATGCTCTGAGTTAGGGTTCGATAATAATTGAACTTGGATTTGGAAATAATATGTAATCTCTTTACCTGTCTGCAGTATATGGTGTCGGGCCCCGGCCGGACCTTCTTTCATATGCTATATGACGGATGGGGACGTTATACCCCTGGCCCAAACTTAAATCCACTCGTGACTGCCGAGCATTAGCCATATCGCCTGTGCTAGCTATGCTGGCTTGCAAGTCAGGGATGGCTGATTTTCTTTATTACCTACCGACGAGCGCTAAGTCTACCACACCGCATTAGCCATGTCTACGATCGTCTATTCGGTAGCGTAGAAAAGGGAAGGTAGCGTCGAGGACACCCAGTAGCGCCAAAAAGAGATGGATTGACCAGACTACCACATCGCTCTATCAAAAAGCGGGAAGAAAATATTTTAGGATCTTTTCCTATTTTGGTGATGGATAGCTGGCAAGAACATGTTAAAAGACTTACCGCTGCATGGTAACCCTAGCGCCAGCGGTAGCTTATTATAAAATGACTACAAAAGTGTTTCCTTTCATGAGGAGACAATAAATAGAATTATACATCTAGGGTTCCTTTGCCGCTTGTGTTGTTGCGAACCACCGTCTGCACGCGAGAAAAAGTGAAATACCTCCCTCTCATTCATGATTGAATAAGTCTAATGAGCGAAGTCTCCAATGACCATCAGTAGTTGATCATGTGTAAGAAGAACAAAATTAAGAAGCATCAATCGCGCGCCGCTCTACGGAAGAATACTTCTTTGAGGGAGCAAAAATTTCTAGCCTTTTTTCTCTACTTGCATTTTTCTCTTTTATAATCGTTTTGTGTGTGAGAAAAACCGATCGGGGTGATCGTCGGAATATGGGAAGGGTTCCGCGGGAAATTTTCCTGGAAGGACGTCTAGATCCGGGAGATCTAGTGGGCTATACGACCCTTTCGGGGAGAAAGGTGAGGAGCCGGCTAGAATACCTTTCTAGGTAGGAAAGAAAGAGAGAGCCAACCGGTCCGGGGTGAGGGTCGGTATAGAAACCTAAAGAAAGTTTTTTTCATCTCCTCTGATCTCCAGCATCATGAAGATCTAAATCACTTTTAAGTTTTCAATAAAATCAAAGTTGTTATTATTTCGTCCTGAATTCGTGGTTGCATGCTGCTACTGTATTGAGGGCTGTGTGAGAAATCTAAAAATAATTTTCTACAGGAAAATTGTGTCTGTGACCTACCGCCGTGCAATAGTAGCTTTACCGGCCTACAGTAGCTTCCAGAACAGGCTGTCCTACTGAAATTCTTTTTAAGTCTGAATTTAATTGAAAACCTTATTCACCTTCCCCCTTTAAGGTTGGCCACCCGATCCAACATGGCAGACTCAGGAAACTCAGGCAACCCTGGGAGGGCGCCCTCACAGCTAGGAAAAAGCTAATCGTGCGGCTATCACTTCTAATCGCACAACTATAGGCTGAGGTCATTTGGACCCACCGACTATAGATAAAGGGTTCATTGCGAGCTCTCCCAAGGGGGAGACCTTGCGATCAATGTGGCTAGAGAAACCTGACCGCGCTACCTCACAGTCAGCGCAGTCAAGAAATGGCTTTTCGCGAGCTCTCCAAAGTGAGAGACCTCGTTGTCACCGCGGTTAGAGAAACATGACCGCAAGACCTTGCAGTCAACACAATCGAGAAAAAGCTGACCACGAGCCATCTAAAGAGGGAGACCTCGTGGCCACAATGGCTAGAGAAAATGACCACGCGACCTTGCATTTAGTGTGGTCAGGGAAAGGGCTAACCTCCAGGCAGCTAAAATTAACACTTGGGGGGATCACCGATTTCTGGGTAAACATGATTCCCACACTTTTTCAAGTTTTGAAATAACTTCAAAAAAGTAGAACTTACCCACAAAAATTGTAATCCACCTCCTCAAAACAGATAAAGAAAGTGTATAAAGGTGAGTCCATGTACCTGAGAACTCTTGGTAATGCCTATAAAGGGCATGTGAACACTTACTTTTATCTTTAATAAAGGGGAAGAGTCAAAGAAAGCAAACAAAAAATATATCATGAGAGTACCTGGAGAGGACGAGCAAACACCTGCTAGTCTCTACAAAGGAGAAGTTAAAGAAGGTATAAAAAGAAATATAACATGCATGTACCTGAAGAGAACTCGTGGACACCTACTTATCTCTGAAAAGAGATAAGAATCAAAGAAGGTACAAAATAAATATAACAAGCGAGTACCTGAAGAGAACTTACGAACACCTGCTAATCTTTCCAAAAGAGATGAGAATCAAAGCAGGTACAAAAGAAATTTAAAATGCGAGTACCCGAAGAGAACATGCCAACACCTACTAACCTTTATAAAATAGAAGTTAAAGCAGGCATAAAAGGAATTTAATACCAGAGTACCTGAAGAGAACTCACGAACACCTGTAATGCTCGACAAAAGAGAAAAGAATCAAAGCAGGTATATATAAAAGAAATATAACACGCGAGTTCCAGAGGAGAACTCGCGAACACTTGTTAATCTCTGTAAATAGAATTCAAAGACGGTATAAAAGAAATATAATAAGCGAGTACCTCACGAACACCTGCTAATCTCTACAAAAGATAAGTCAAAACAAGTATAAAAGAAATTTAATACGCGAGTACCTAAAGAGAACTTGTGAATACCTGCTAACCTCTACAAAAGAGATAAGAACCAAAGCAGGTATAAAAGAAATATAATATGCGAGTACCCGAGGAGAACTCGCAAACACATGCTAATCTCTACAAAATGGTATAAAATAAATTTAACATATGAGTACCTGAAGAGAACTCACGTACACTTGCAATTCTCTTCAAAAGAAATGAGAATCAAAGAAGGTACAAAAGAAATATAATATACGAGTACTTGAAGAGAACTCACGAATACCTACTAATCTCTGCAAAGGAGAAGTCAAAGAAGGTGTATGAAATACGAAGAGATATGTCAGGTACTCGTGGCAAGTTACTAATACCTGCTCACTTCCAATACTAGTAGGCATCAAAAATAAACATTCATAAGAGAGGAGTACTTCAAGAAGACTTGATGCTACCTATTTTAGCCACTTTGAAGGGCCTAAGAAATGATTATTTCGTTTATTTATGAGATATGAACATCCATCCAAGATCACTTCTTTGAGATGATATTTTTAATTTTGAGGAAGAGACATCTCCATATGACAGTTTAAATAATATCCACATATACCGCAAGAGAAGACAATGTTCTAACAACCTCAAATTAGAATATTTGTGGAATAATGACATAAAACCCGATATGATCATATGATCTGAGAAATATAAATGTTTATAAGTTTGATAGCCAGAAATCTGGGGCAGAAGTCTCCGTATTTAGTAATCTGATAGTTTTGAATTGTATAAAGTAGCTTATAGTACCTGAAATAATAATTTCAAAAAAATGATTATATAAATGAGTACTATTCTAATCCATTATACAAGTGCTATAATCAATCAATTCATTAATAGACAAGAACTTCTAACCTATCATCAAAAAGGTAACATAACAATCAATCAAATTATCATAAGCTAGGTACTTTTTAAAAGTGTTTGTTTTTAAGAGTAGCTAAACACCTAGAGGGGGGAGGGTGAATAGGTTTTCATGTCTTTTTTAACAGTCTTTTTACTATGGTGAGTTGTGATTTAGTTTTGGTTTAGATTTCAAGATCACACAACAACACACAAGATATTTATAGTGGTTCCCAATGTCTGGGTACATCCACTATCCCAACCACCTTTCTAACAGTGTGTTAGACAAGGCCAAATTCTCTAAACTTGGCTCCAATAGCTTACAACACAGATCCCTCAGGATCTCTCAGACTCCTTCAAGTCCTATCTCAGGTCCAAAGCCCTACCACTCAGAGCAGATGATGCTACTATAGCTCAGTGATCAACTGATCACCTACCTCAGACTTTAATCAATGTCTTACAACTCAGGCTAGGAGGATAGCCCTACAATCAGATCCACAGGAGGATCCTACACTCAGATAATGAATTCACCTATAGCTCAGGCACACATGCCCTACCTAAGATCCATAGAAGGATCCTACACTCAACCATTATAAATCAGGCTTATAACTCAGATCAGCTAAGATCCTACAGAAGAAATGTTGTTTATTGTTGATGATTTGACTCCAAAGAAATGATCTCTGAGTCTGCCTCTTCCTGAACTGAGAATACTCTGTCCTATACCTTTCACAATACCAGGAATGGAACTTCAAGAATATTCTGCTTGTGCTGTGAAACCACTTAGGAAGAAGTCTTTATGAACTTAGCTGTTAAAGGTGAGAATATCAGCCACAACTTAGTTAAACTTCAGAACAACAGTTAGAGAGTTTTTCTTAAAGATCTACAACTCTATCAAGAGGAAGAAGATGACGCTATAAAAACTCTTTCCCAAAAGTTGAGTTCCTTTTCCTCGAAACTCTGAATAAGTATTTTGTCGTCTAACGGCTCTCTGAGTAGTATGGACCACTAGAGTAGTTAGCTACACCACCACTTTTGCATTAATTACTGTACAACGGGCACGCAGTGCCTTTTGTCCTGTAGAAAGATGATCTCGCGTTGTTTGAATTTCTGCTGATGTCAGCATGACTCAGATCCCGTGGACTTAGTCAAAATTCCAGTAAATCTGCTTGGGCATTGAGTGAAGCCTTATCACTCAACACACTAGTACTTAGCTGAATTCTGACTGGTGGCATTAATTCCGTTGAGTGATCCTTTATCACTCAATGAATGTAGGAAATTCTGGTCTAATAGCTTTGGCATCGACTAAACCTTCATTATGAGACGCATCTGGACTTAGTTGATTTATTCTGCTAGAAGGCATTGAGTGGTCCTTCTTCACTTAATGCTTTTTGACTTTGCCAGTTTTCTTGATGAGGCATTAAGTGGCTTGTTTTCACTCACGCTTCTGTACTTAGTAGGATTATTTGTTAAGGAGGCGTTGAGTGAACTGCTTTTACTCAATGCTTCTGGACTTAGACAAATTTCTTTGACAGTAACACTATGGCTTTAACTGCATATTGTCCTGTAGACGCTTTTGCTTCTTGGCGTTTAGTGAACTGCCTTCACTCAACGCTTCTAGACTTAACCAGATTTCTGCTTTGGCAATAATGAGGCTTTGACTGCCTGATCATCAGTCGATGCTTTTAGCCTCTTGGCGTTGAGTGGACTGCCTTCGCTCAATGCTTCTGTACTTAACTATTTTTTTGTTTGCCAGCATCCTATTATGAGTCCATCTAACTCTGTGACTTTGAGAACTTGTCAAATCAATTCAACAGAGACCATCCTGCATACATTGAACTAATAGCATGCATCAAATACATTTATGTGTATCCCATTGACTTGTGGGCATTCTTCAAATCTATGACATTGTGATCAATGGACCCAAAATTCTCCCTATATTTAAAGAAGTCAGAACCTTAGTCAATGATATACACTTACTTAATTAAGAAGATGAATATTACAGAATATGAAATCAATAACATGTAAATTAAAACCATAACATTTAAACACATAGAAATAAGATTTTCATTTAACTAAATGTTCATAAATAGATAGTGTGCATAAAAAAAAAATTTCATATTCCTACAACTCCTTAAGGGAAGAAAAAAATATCTCAAGTTTTAGGTTCCTTAATCACAATCCATCTTCAAAAGTATCCAATTCATCGCAACCAGTCAGAATTCAGCTAAGTACCAGTGCGCTGAGTGTTAAGATTGATCCAATTCTAGGTCAGCGACCTATAGTAGATAGAGAACTAGCTGAACTTCCTCATGCACATCCTTGAATCCATTCCTGACCAACTCTGAACCCTCGAATAAGAAATCTAATCTCCTTGGCTTTATCGCTTCTGTGAGTTGCTGTAGATTTGTTGATCTTTGGTCGTTTCGTCGCAAGGGACAGAGAAGGGCGAGGAATAACATATTTTGTTCTATGCACACATTGTTCTATTTATATATTCCACTAATTTGAGAATGTGGAGAGGCGCGCACCTGTTGCAATGATCATGAGGAGATCAACGACTGAGATTAATCCCGCAGATTAGCCATAAATACACGTCCCTGGGAGGATGCGTTAAGTGAACTCGATGCACTCAACGCTCTCAATGCCTGATGTTATCTCGATGCACTCGATGACTGAGCACATATACTCAGTGCACTCGATGCTTGGACACTTAGTCCATCACCGTCTTGATAACCTGTAAGATATGGTAATTCTTGCTACAAAAATTCATAAGGAGCAACTGAAGCTATACTTAGCTCATCATACCTAATTCAAATTTGAAGGTGTTGAACTTGACTTCATCTATTTGCTTAGTGAAGATAACAACCACTTGCTTGTCTGTAGGTACAAACTTAAGACTGATGTCTTCACTTTCCACATGCTCTCTGATAAAGTTATACCTAACCTCTATATGCATAGTCCTACTATCAGACACAGGATTTCTAGTAATAGAGGTTGCACTAGTAGAATCACAGAATATTGGAGTTCTACTTATCTTGAGGTTGTAGTCCTGGAGCTTGTGTTGGATCCATAATACTTGAGCACAGTAGCTACCTACAGATACATATTCTGATTTTGCAGTAGAGATTGCAATATTGGTTTGCTTCTTGCTGCTCCAAGACACTAGTCTTCTTCCTAGAAATTGAGGAGCCTGATATGATTTTCCTGTCTTCTCTACAGCCTGCAAAGTTTGCATCTAAATACCCAGTTAGTTCAAAATCTCTATTCCTAGGGTACCAAAGGCCAAGATCAGGTGTGCCCTTGATATATCTCAAATTCTTTTAGCTGCAGAATAATGAGACTCTTTAGGGCATGCCTGGTATCTAGAACAAACACATGTAGCATACATGATATCTAGCATACTAGTAGTAAGGTAGAGGAGGGAGCCAATTATGCCTCTATACAAGGTTTCATCAACAAGTTTCCAAGTCTCATCCTTGTCCAATGACACACTTGATACCATAGGAGTTTTCATTGTGGAGGCACTCTCCATTCCAAACTTTTTAATTAACTCCCTTGTGAACTTAGACTGAGAGTTGGATAATCTAATCTCAGGCTGTCTTACTTGGAGGCCCAAGAAGTACTTTAGTTCACCCATACTACTCATCTCAAATTTCTCTTACATAAGTTTAGCAAACTTTCTGTAGAGGTCATCATCAGTAGACCCAAAAATTATGTTATATACATAAATTTGGACTAGGGTGATCTTGGCCTTGACTTCCCTTAGGAATAATATCTTGTCTATTTTTCCCTTTGAGAATTTATTATCAATGAGAAAGCTAGATAGGGTTTCATACCATGCCCTAGCGGCTTGATTTAACCCATATAAAATTTTTCTAAGCTTAAATAAAAAATTAAGAGAGTTAGGATTAACAAAACCTGAGGGTTGCTCAACACAAACCTCATCTTTCAGGTCAACATTTAGGAAGGTTGACTTCACATCCATTTTGTAGACCATGAATCTTTTATATATAGCATTTGCAAGGAAAAGTGTAATGTCTTCCAATCTTGCCACTGGTGCAAAGGTCTGATCAAAGTCAATACTTTCTTCTTGTCTATATCCCTTGTCAACCAGTCTGGCTTTGTTCTTTATTATAACACCATTTTCATCAAGTCTGTTCCTATATATCCACTTGGTTCCAATGATGTTATGTTCTTATGGTCTGGGAACCAGCTTCCAGACCTTGCATCTCTTTAACTAGTTCAGTTCCTCTTGCATAGACACAATCCAAAATAGATCTATGTTGGCATCTTCAAATCTTTTTTGTTCAACCTGAGATAGAAAGCTGGAGTACATGGCAATGTTTAGGATTTTGTCCTGGTTATAAACCCTTAGTTGGCATCTCCTATGATCTGGTTTCTGGGATGATCCCTCAGATGCCTGAGAGCTGGAGGCATTCTTTCCTCAGCTAGCTGAACTTAAGTGGATGGATCATGATGGTCTTCAGCTACATCTTGAGTGTCTTGTTCTTCTTCTAGAATGGACACACCATCACCTTCTCCTTATGTAGTTGGAGTAGTGTTCTTGATGTTTAGGTTGTCCTTCTCTAGTTCCACACCTATACATTTAGATAATCTAGGCAGCTCATTGTTAATCATTGATGCCTCATCAAAGACAACATTAATAGACTCTTGTACAACTTGATTTTTCAAGTTCTAGACCCTATATGCCTTGTTATTATTGTTGTACCCAACAAATATCCCTTCATAGGATTTGACAGCAAACTTATTCAAGTATGACTTTCCATTATTCAGCACAAAGCATTTAATACTAAAGATCCTTAGATAGACTAGATTAGGTTTTCTGGCCTTCATAATCTTATAGGGAGTCTTCTTGTGGCACTTATTGATAGAGGCCCTATTCAGGACATGACAAGCAGTGTTCATTGCCTCAGCCCAAAAGTATTTTGGGAGAGAAGTGTCACTAAGCAGTGTCCTACCAGCCTCTATGAGAGTTTTGTTTTTCCTCTCAGCTATCCCATTTTGCTGGGCAGTTCTGGGTGAAGAGAATTCCTGGTGAATCCCTCGATCTTTATAGAACTTTATCATGCCCTCAAACTAAAATTCAGTTTCATGGTTACTTATGATTTTGACCACAACACTGTCGTTTTCATTCAAAACTTGTGTAACAAAGGTCACAAAAGTGTCAAGGGTTTCTGACTTCTTCTTCAAGAAGAACACCCAAGCAAACCTGGAGAAATCATTAACTATCACAAGTGTGTAGGCTTTCCTACCTAAACTATGAACTAACATAGGACCAAACAAGACCATGTGCAAGAGGTACAAAGACCTCACAGAATCGTTGGCCTCAATGCTCTTAAAGGAGGATTTTGACTTCTTGCCCTTTTGACATGCGGAGCAAATGTCCTCCTTGCTGCATTTAATATTGGGACCATTTCTAACTAGATCTTCACTAAAGAGCTTGCTAATGAACTTGTAGTTCAAGTGAGCTAGTCTCTTGTGCCATTGCATATAGTATGCGACTTTATCATTAGCAACTAGACACACAGGGGTGCCACAACTTAAATATAAAAAGTTCAAACAGTAAATATTCCCACTCCTAGTGCCTATCAACATGAACTCTTAGTCACTTGACCTTTTGATCAGACACTCTTCCTTATGGAAGACAATGACATAGCCAAGATCACATAATTGGCTTATGCTTATCAGGTTGTGTTGCAACCCTTCCATATAAGCCACTTTTGTGATTGTGACTATGCTATTGGTGATCATAACATAGCCCTTGGTGACTTTTTTTTGAGCCTTCAAAGATCACCTTAGGCCCATTCTTCACAGGAATGTATTCCTTTATATGGCTTCTTATTCCAGTCATGTGCTAGTAACATCCACTGTCCAAGTACTATATTGGTTCATGGGTACTTGGACTATCCTGCAACCACAATTTAGTTTACCTTAGGACCCCAAAAGGGTCTGGGTCCAAGATTCTTGTTAGTCTGAAAGTGAGAATTTCTGCCTGCAGTATTTCTTACAAGTATACTTGCCCTAGCACTAGTAAATTGGTGTTATGCCAACAATCTATGGCAAAATGTCCCACATTGCCACAATACCAACACTCATGAATATTGTATCTCCTTTTCAGAACATCTCTTGTAGAATGCAAGATGAAAGCAGCTGACTATTTAGAAGGGAGAGCAGCAACACTCTTCATATTTCTTTTAGAAAGGATCTGAGTGAAAGTGAGTATGCCAGTAGATGTGCTTGGCTTACTGTGAATGCCACTAACAGCAGTCTTCTTTGTAGAAGACAAGTTGTTGATTGCATCAGAGATAGCCAAGTCAGGCTTACTGATTGACTTACATTTGGTCTGAGTTTTCTAGAAGAGCTTGACCATTGGCCACTTCCAAATTCTTGAGTGTAGGGGCTAGAGCACCAAATACAAATGGTCTATGATGGGTCATTTGAATTTCCTCATAGGGAGCCTGTAGTGCACTCACACTCATGTCCTTTCTCCCTCCATTATAAGATACCCTTGTATTCTTACAAGTAGAGTTCCCATTTTTCCAGTGACCATAAATGCTATCTTGGTCATACCTGTTAAATGGGAGAATTACCTTATGAAAGGTTGTTTGAGGCACTACATGAGCTTTTCCTTTCCCTTTGGGATGGGCAGCTCTGGAATTCCACTTGAACCCCAAACCTCTCTTATTCTTTTGAGAAGTAAAGGATCCTATCTGTGGCAGCATTGTTTTGGGCTTTGAAAATTCAGCCACTACCCTTCTCTCCTTAAAGAGCTTTTCTTCAAGATCCATAATGATCTTATTCTTTTGACTGATGGTCCCAATCTGGATTATTGAGATAGTCTTCTGCTGGCTAACTTCCCTCCTCATTTGGTCAAGAAGGGGTGCTGAATCAGATTGCAAGGAAGCAGCTAGCTATAGGAAGATAATTTGCTTGGCTTGTTTCTTGACTAAACTTTTGCTCATTTTCAGAGCATCCAGAATGACACCATACTTGTCAATCAATTGATTGACATATTCCTCAGATTTTGAGCCACCTTCATCACAGGATGAAGGAGCATTAAAATTGGGACTAGTTTCATAATCAGATTCAGAGGATGAAAGAGAATGAATATTTACCTTATCTGGACCAGGTTGGTCCTGGGTGGACTCCTAATCTGTCATGGCCATAAGCCCATAACAACCCTTATCATCTTCATCTACCTCAGTGTCACTATCTGAGTGTGATAGAGGGGCCCTGATTCCTATCCTTGAAGGTAGATAGTCCTCATCCTAATCAGTAGATACTACATCAAACAACCCAATATAGGCTTCATCATCCTCTTCAGAATATGAGGTTGCTGAGTCACTTTGACTTCAACTCTTCTCATTCTTGGCAATAAAGGTCTTATCCTTCTTTCCCTTTTGGTGGTGATGTTTCTTCTCACTAGTCTCTTTTCCCTTGACTGGATAACCAGTAATGACAAACCTAGGCTTGCTACAACAATAACAAACAATTTTAGAAGAACTATATTTACTAGGTTTGGAGTCATACATGCCTCCTTTGGAGAACATCTCAGATTTGTGGTGATCCCTCTTGTGGTGTGAAGAGGAGGAATGTTTGTGTTGGTTATTGTATCCACAATAACCCAGATATGTGTGAAGTCACCCTTGAACTAAGATGAATTAAGTCTGTATTTGATGCTATCTTTTAGTTGAGTTCTTGCAGGTCAATATTGCTAAGTGTAGACCAATATCTGTTTACAATGAGTCACTAAACACATGACCATATCATGTAATCCCTCATTGTGTGATCCATGGTGTTGACTCATGTGTAACCTCTCTATTGGGATGCACTTCATTTTCAAGTACTAAAGAAATGGAAGAAGAGAAGGGTTGCTGGTTTCCAATAAAGAAGAAAAGAAAATTTTTCCAAAAATTTCCAAGTCCATTTCTCGAGAAATTGAAGACTATTTCTCGAGAAATTGAAGACTATTTCACGAGAAGTCTAAGTCTATTTCTCGAGAAAGCATAGCCGTTCTTGAGAAACCATAAGACATCTCGGGAAATTGTCTGAAAATACTCTAAGTCCTTTTCTTGAGAAATGCCCTGAAGATTTCTCGAGAAGCCAAGTTAGTTCTCGAGAAAAGCAAAGCAGTTCTCGAGAAGTCGAAATCATTTCTCGAGAAGCTACGTCTTTTTCTCGAGAAATGAATTCTTTCTCGAGAAATCAAATCTTTAGTTCACAGAATTTTTGCTAAGTGAATTTCTCGAGAAGGTAAGACCATTTCTCGAGAAAGCAATTCATTTCTCGAGAAATCATTCTCTTCTCGAGAAATCTGGCTCCAATTCTAAAAATGCGCTAAGTAACTTTTTCAAGAAATAATATTCTTCTCGAGAAATCAATAATTTTCTTCACAGAAATTTCATCAAGTCTTTTCTCAAGAAAGCAAAGTATTTTCTCTAGAAAGCAAATGTTTTCTCGAGAAATATACTTCTTCTCGAGAAATGCCGATTGCAGAATTTTCGTTTTAAACTATCAGACAGGATTTCAAATTATTCTAAGTTAATGATGATTGATCCATTAGTGGATCTTTCCTTAATGACTTATTACCGTTGAAGATGCTCTATATATATATTCTTTTCAATCAGATTCTTTAACCCTAATCACAAGAAGAATTATTACAGTAATCAGAATCGCTCTTTCTAATTTCGTGAAAAGCCGCACATATCCATCGTTGTTCTTCTCTGTCGCTAATCTCTTGATCCAGCGATTTGAAAAGAGAAACGATTCGACGGATCCAAGATTCAAGATTCTTCATCATCTATTTGATCAGGACGGATCCTAGTTTTCAGATCAGCCTTCTCGATTTTCTTCCTCAACCTTCTTCATCAAGTTTTTCAAGTTTCGAGATTGAAGACCCGTGAAGTTTTCAGATCTGGAAGTATAAACTTTTTATTGTACTTGTACAATTTATTTTAACCTTTGTAGGAGCTTTGTCTCCGAGATCGTAGGAAGTTTATTCTTCCGAGTGTAGATCTGTTGGTGGATCGAGTTTGTAGATCTGGTTTATGGATCGAGTTTGTAGATCCAGTTTGTGGATCGAGGTGTAGATTCAGTTGTGGATCAAGGTGTGGAAGCGTGGCTCCGAGTTGTAAGATTGTTATAATTACAGAAAGGTGAAGTAGACGAATCTTACCCTTCATGGTAGATAGGCGAGGCGGGACAGTGTACGTACCCAATACGGGGAACCACTATAAATCTCTGTGTTTATGTGCTTGAGTTTTTAGATATTTTTATTCCACAAAAAGACACAAACATCAAATATTAACCCCCCTCTAGGTGATTTAGGTAGACGCTAGATACTTTCAATTTGTATAAGAGAGGCGTTTTGTTCGATAAGGCTAACACCTTGAACAAGATCCCTGATCTAGTATTAAGAGATTCCGCATATTCACCATGGATCGAAGCAAAGACATGTCATCCATGAAGCTACCGATATGCACCAAGGAAAACTTTCCCATGTGGAAAGAATAAGTACGGTTTTACATGGAAGCTGCTGATCCAAGGATTTTTCAATGAGTGGAAGAAGGACCACACATCCCTACACAGCCTTCAATGATAAATGCAGCGATCATGATTCAAAAGAAGATGATGGATCTTACTAAGGATGAGATTGCCTTAGTCTCCCTTGACAAGAAGGCGAAGAATATCATAGCGAGTGCAGTGGACGATTCAATGCTCTAGAACTTATTCCACTGCAAGTCTGCCAAAGAGATGTGGGACTGTCTTGTTGTCCTAATGAAAGGTATTGAAGAAGTGAGAGACGATCGCAGATCGTTGTTGAACTAGGAGTACAAAGCCTTCAAGCAAGGTGCCAATGACTCCATAGCTGACAGTTTTGAGAAGTTCCTCAAGATAGACAATGGCCTTAGGAACTATGGCCGTGAATTCACTCATGGTGAACTGAACGACAAATTCCTCAGATTCTTGACAAAGGAATATGATATAAAAGTTGTTGCCATCAGAGAATTCGGGAAGTTGCCAGAGATCGACCCTTAGAATATTTTCGGCAAATTGCTCTCCTACGAACTCCAAATGAACACCAGGAAGAAGGAGGTGCAGGCCAACCGATCTTCAAGAAAAGAGAAGTCGACAGCCTTAAAGGCTGAAGGTTCAAGGAAGTCCAAAGATGTGCCACCCATAAGGACACGAGCTCCTCACACTCCTGAAGTCTCTGAGCCCAGCACATAAGGATTTGAGATATCAGACAGAGAGTTCTCCCTAATCTCCAAGCAGTTCAAGAAGTTGCTGAGCAAGAGGAGAAAATGAAGAATAAGACTTTCTCTTAAGATTACAGGAGATCACATCGCGACGGTGATCGTACAAAGAAAAAATACAATAAGAAGGACATGTATACATCGAAACCTAATAAATTTTCTTCCTCTGACGTTGTTTGCTACTATTGCAATAAGTCAGGCCACATGATTGTTGAGTGTCCGTATAAGAAGAAGGACAGCTCCGGGAAGGATGAGAAGAGATCTTTCAAAGGGAAGAAGAAAGAAGAAAAGAGCTTCGTCGCCAAGAAGTCGAAGACTCTCAGTGACAGTTCCTTGAGTTAGTCTAGCTCTGATAATGAAGAAGCCTACTTCGGGCTCATGGCTCATACACACAAGGAAGTAGGCGACTCTGAGTACCGCGGGAAGGTAAACTCGCACACCATACTATCTGAATCTGAAACGTCCTCGAATGGTCATGATGGCTACTCTTTTGAAGAGGAAGGTGACTCTGAGTTGATGGCTCAATACGAGAACCTTCTTAAAGGCTTTTGACAAATGTGGTAAGGAATTCAAAAAGCTATTAAAAGAGATTGCCTCCCTCAAGGCAGTGGAAACAAATCTGAAGTAGGAAATTGTAAAATTACTTCCTCTTAGAGATGAAGTCCACTCCTTGAAAGAGGAACTCAAGGGCTCTGCTGAGACGTAAAGTCTAAAAGAGAAATATCTTAATGAGCAGGAAGAAAAGCTCTTGGTAGAGAGGAAACTCGTTGAGTTTTACTCCATGACAAAGTCTATCCTCCCTCTCATTGATGAGTTTTCTACCAAGAAGATGGGTAGTGGTATTGGCCACGTCGCTAGATAGGGTAAGGCTTCCAAGAAGGCGAGTGCTAAAGAAAAGGGGAAGGCACCCATGGGTCAACCTTCGTTCACGAAAGTAATCTCCCCGATGAACAAGTTTGACCTTGAGTCAACCTATGGTCATCATGTCAGGCCTACTCATATAGAGCCCAGGAACAGATAGCAGGGATGGACCCATCCCCATGACTTTGGTGCCAACGTGTTCAAAGCACCTTATGAAAAAATTCAGATGAAAAATTATGGTCAATATGTTCATGGTCATAACATTAAGAAGGCACCTAAAGCTAAGCCCATTGTACAAAAGAAAAACGAGATGTAGAAACCTTGTGTATGCTGCAATCATGAGGCCTCCACCTCATAGTACGGTGCCTCTACTAGACCTAAGTTTCAAAAGGTAAAGCAGGAGTACCCGAGAAGATACAACAGGTTTGACTATTTGTGTTGCGGCAAAGTGTGTCACTTTGGCGTAGATTGCAAGTACAACCCCGCTAATTTTATAACTCCACGAGTTAGCTATGCGAGACCGACCACTCGCAAGGTTAATGATCCTAGTGGTGTTCAGCTGACCAGGAACCAAGGACCTAAATACGTTTGAGTTCCTAAGGTAAAATGATCTGTTTTTGCAGGTATGTCCAAAGGCTAATAGAACTCTAATCTGGTATTTGGACAGTGGATGCTCTCCGCACATGACCGGGACAAGAAGCATTTTGTGTGATTATACCTCAGTCAAAGACGAACTAAAAGTCATCTTTGGAGGTTTAGACAGGGGAACAACAAAAGGTTATGGCATGATTTCCAATGGCATAGTCTCTTTCACAGACGTGGCTTATGTTGAAGGATTACACCATAATCTCATAAGCATAAGTCAACTATATGACAAAGGCAACATCGTTGAGTTCTGCAAGGACAAGTGTTTGATAAAGTCGTCTGCAAATTTGGAGACAGTCTTAATAGGCACTCTGAGCAGAAATATTTTCTATTTAAATTTCCTCTGCTTAGACAACTCTACCCCAGTTTATTTTATTACAAAAGATAGTGCGTCTCTTTGTGACCAATGACACAAGAGATTAGCACATATTAATTTCAAAACCTTAAACATACTATTTTCTCACAACTTAGTGCGCGAGACCCCCAACATTAAGTGCCTTAAAGAGAGTCCATGTCACTCCTGTCAAATGGGTAAGCAGACACAGGTTACCTTCAAGGGTATTGCTGAAAAGGATTCTTCACAAAGCTTATACTTGAATCATATGAACTTATTCGGTCATATGCCTATTCACAGCTTAGTTGGTAAGGTCTATACGTTAGTGATTGTTGATGACTACTCGCATTTCACTTGGGTGTTCTTTCTGAAATAGAAGTCAAACACCTTCGATTATTTCACTAACTTTGTCTGGCAAATTAAAAACAAATTGCACTGCTCAGTTGTCAAAATCAGAAGTGACCACGGAATAGAGTTTGAGTCTAGTGCTATGACAAAGTTTTGTGAAAGCCAAGGTATCTTTCATGAGTTTTCCTCCCTGCGCACTCCACAGAAAAATGGAGTTGCTGAGAGAAGGAATAGAACCCTGATTGAAGCATGTACAACCATGTTGAACGACACTTCACTTCCGGAGTACTTCTGGGCTGAAGCTGTCAACACGACTTGTCATGTGCAAAACAGAGCACTCATCAACAAAATCTATCTTAAGACCCCCTATGAGCAATTGAAGGGCAAAAAACCGAGAGTGTCATTCTTTAGAATCTTTGGAAGTAAATGTTTCGTTCTTAATAATGGGAAGTATTACCGCACAAAGTTTAGTGACAAGTGTTTCGAAGGTTTTTTTGTAGGATATAGTAGCAATAGTAAGACATATAGGATTTTCAATAAGAAAAAACTGGTGGTAGAAAAGTCTATAAATGTTTAATTTGATGAGACTAGCATGCTTCATAGTAGCTCATCTAGTGTTATTGGTGCAGATGCAGGTACAAGGTTCAAAGAGCTTAGCTTGGATGAACCAGTCAAAAAATACATTCCCAGCTCAGTCAAGATCATCGATCCGGGCCTGCTGGATGAAGAACCGCTAGAGGAAGAATTGCCTAAACCTATAGAGGTTGTACAAGATGTTACACGTCCTACTGAAGAAAGGGCAAGGAATCTAGGTTTCCGACAACTAAGAGACCACCCAACTGATCTAATCATTGGAGAGCCAGGAGACGGTGTGAGAACTAGAAGAGGTACATCTAACGAGATTTTGCATCTAAGCTTTTTGTCTAGGTTGAACCGAAGAAGTTCGAGGAAGCGAACAAAGATGCCTCTTGGATAATGGAAATGCAAGAGGAGCTAGTGCCCATGCCAAAAGAACAGAACGTGATAGGCACCAAGTGGATATTCATAAACAAGCTGGATGAAAACGAAGTAATTATCAAGAACAAAGCCAGGCTAATAACTCAAGGTTATAGATAAGAAGAGGGGATCAACTTTGACAAAACCTTTGCTCAAGTGGCTCGGCTCGAGGCGATCAGGTTGTTTCTTGCGTATGCTTCCCTCAAAGGCTTCACTGTCTACCAAATGGATGTGAAGTAAGCATTCCCCAACAGGAATCTGAAAGAGGAAGTATACATAGCACAACCCCCATGTTTTGTCAATTCTAAATTCCCTGACCATGTTTATTTCTTAAATAAAGCCCTATATTATTTAAAGCAAGCTCCCCGAGCTTGGTATGAGAAGTTGTCTATCTTTCTACTTGAGAACAAGTTCACAAGGGGAAAGATAGACAAGACATTATTTCTTAGGCAAGTTAAAGACAAGATTCTACTAGTGCAAATCTATGTCGACGACATCATATTTGGCTTTACAGAAGACAACCTTTGCAAAAGTTTTCCAAACTTATGCAAGGAAAGTTTGAAATGAGCAGTATGAGCGATCTGAAGTTTTCTAAGGACTTCAGGTGAAGCAACCTGAAGATGGAATTTTCATCTCACAAACGAAGTTCACCAAGGAGCTTCTTAAGAAATTCAGAATTGAGAATGCAACCTCTATAAGGACTTCAATGAGTTCAACTGTGTCTCTAGATAAGGATGAGAAAGAGAAACCTTTTGATGAAACCAAGTACAGAAGCATAAATGGATCCTTGCTCTACCTGACTTCCAGTAGACCAGATATAATGTTTTGAACATGTGTCTGCGCTAGATATCAGGTGAACTCTAAAGAATCTCATTACATCGCCGTAAAGCGAATTTTAAGATACCTTAAGGGTACACCCAATCTTAGCTTATGGTTCCCAAGAAGTAATGATGTCGAGCTAATTGGCTTTTCAGATGTTGATTTTGTAGGAAGCAGGGACGATAGGAAAAGCACTTCCGAGACGTGCTAATTTCTCGGAAGATGACTTATCTCTTGGAGCAGTAAGAATCAAACTTGAGTGGTAACATCTACTACTGAGTTAGAGTATATATTTGATGTTAGTTGTTATAACACACATATATGTCACATAGCATATTGCAGTAGGTCTGGCTGAGGCCCGACGCCATATACCACAGACAGACCGAAGGATTACTAAATGAAACCATTCTTCCAATAACACATGTCCTACACAGAGAACATTCTAGAGGAAGTATTTTAAATGTTGCAAAGAAAAGAACCCAAGCCACAACATGAATGTCAACTAAAAACCCCAAAGCAGGAATGAGCGTACAAATACACAAATTACTTGGCCTTAAGACCTTACATAAGTTTACTTTAAACAAATAGTTTCTTCCAAACAATGGCACGCAGACCGGTCACACATGAGAATAAAAGCAAACATTCGCAATTGCCTTCAAGGGCCGGCTCAACAATAAGGGCTTCAGCCTGCTATTTGCCACTAGGCTCCGCAACACCTGCAATTAACATTCCACTGCAACGGTGGCAAACAAAAGCAATGGTCAGCTAAAGCTGACCAAATTATAATGACCCCACCCCTTACTTGGGGTGGCAGTGCTCCTTCCCTATATTTTAGTAGCATAGCCAAACAATATAGTGAAAGCACTACAAAAGCACACTTCACCACAGGTGTAGGCACGGACAGCCACACACCCCCTGCTCTCAGGGCACTTACTCGGTGAACCCGGAAAAACCGTGGTCTCACCACCGCCACCAGGATGGCAAACCTCGTGAGCATTATAGTCTTTCCGACCCAAGCCTAAGACCCTCCATCTATGCCAACGGTAAGTACCACGTACCTTAGGTCGCTTTAACCGAACCACATAGAGTGATTACGGTTCCACCTAACCCATTGCTCACACCGCCACGTCAATTTATGCTATAGGCATGGGTCAAGCTTCTTCGAGTCCCAAATCGATCACACAAATATTACATAACCCAGTTATGTGCAAGTTGGCTCCCAGGACACCAAGATGGCAGAATCAAGCTTCTGCCCAGTTTTCTGGGTGCATCTTGGAGTTAATCCCCAAGACTCCCTATTGCATTCTACCGCGTAGAAAACCCGAAGAGAAAACGACACAGAGTCTTCTCCGGCATAATAAGCATAATGAAAACATCACCGATCCAAACCAACTTGTCCAGGTAGGCTTCACACATCATGCCTATGTCCGTACTTCGATTCCGGACTCTATATGCAAAACAACGGTGACTATTCATGTCCACCCAAAGGAAAACCTCACACACACCGCACACTCGCGAGAGCGGATTTCCTATGCAAAAGGGAAGAGGACTTCACATGTCCAAGAAGAGAATCGTTACCCTTGCTATTCGCTTTGGCGCCATGAAGAACTAGATGGATGGAAAGCACCGCAACGGCCTCGCCTTCACAGATCTGGACTCGGACCGAGAATCGGGGCTCCGAAGCTCCTCTAGCGGCCGGATTTCTCCTTCTCCTTCTTCCTTGCTCTCCCCTCTCTCTAACACTTTAGAAAGAGAAAGCTCAAAGGGAAATGAGGGTTTCAACCCCTATTCCCGGCCTTATACTAGCAGGGGAAAGGCTAAGCCGTTGGATCCTATTTGAAGGAAATGAACGGCCACAAGTCGCCCTGAAAATAACATTTCTAGCCTGAACAAAGCTTGTGTCATGCCTGTGTCATAGACCGTGTTCCTCAATCAACGTTGAAACTGTCGCATCCCGACTAGGACATGGGCTTAGACACGCCCATATCAACCTTTGACACGCCCGTGTCAATCAGTACACGCCCATGTTTTGGGTCGTGTTCCTTAATCGACACAGGACCAAAACATTCCGAAAAGGTCACGGGTTACCAACACGCCCGTGTCAATTTTGACACGCACGTGTCAACCAGAACACACCTGTGATCAAGGTTGTGTTCCTCACCCGACATAGCCCGACTACCAACTCGAGCAGGACACGGCCCTAGACACGCTCGTGTCTTAGGCCGTGTTCCCGACCTCCAAGGATCGTCGACTGCATTTCACCTGTGCACGACACGGCCATGGACCCGCCCGTATCACAGGCCGTGTGACCCTTACCAGGCCCCAAACTTGGCTTTAAATGCTGCCCGTTCCTTTTTTGAGTTTCGGGGCGTTACAATTCTTTCCCTCTTAAAAGAATTTCATCCTGAAATTACACAAAGGAATAGATACACACAAAAAATAGTACCTGATCAACCGCAATCACTTGTGAAGGCTCTTACACCGCCTTCCGCAACACCAATATGTGGAATACGTCGTGTAGACCACTCAGTTCCACCGACAGCTTCAGCCGATAAGCTTCTTCACCAATTTGCTCAAAAATCTAAAACGGTCCAAGGTACCTCGGGCTCAGCTTCTTCAAGCGTCGTACCCATGAGACACCCTTGAACAGCTTAATCTACAAATACACCCAGTCGCCAAAAACGAACTCAACGTTCCGATGCTTGGCATTATAGTATTTAGCCTGCCTGTCCTGAGCGATCATCAATCATTCTTGAATTGTCTGCACCAATGAAGTGGCTCCTTCCACTTCTTGCCATTTGTACAGCTTCGACTCACCCGTTTCCAACCAAGACAACGACGTGCGACATTTTCTACTGTAAAGGGCCTCGAAGGGCGTCATTTGAACACTTGCTTGGTAGCTATTGTTATAAGCAAACTCCAGCAAGTACAGGTGATCTTCCCACCGCTTTCCGAAGTCCAAGACGCACATGCGAAGCATGTCATCCATCGTCCTGTTGACCCTCTCGGTCTGACCATCCGTCTGCAGATGAAAGGCCGTGCTGAAACTCAGCTTGGTTCCAAACATTTGATGCACTAACCTCAAGTCATTGGACGTGAAATCTCCATCTCGGTAACTCACGATGCTGCGGGGCACACCGTGTAGTCAAATAATGTTATCTACATAGAGTTTTTCCAGTTTATCCACCGAATCATCCTTCCTATTTGGAATGAAGTGCGACACTTTCGTCAATCGATCTACGATCACCCAGATGACGTTGTTTCCCTTCTGCGACCTTGGCAACCCATGCACAACATCCATTGATATATCGTGGAACTTCCCCTCCGGGATAAGCAAGGACTTCAAGAAACCTCCAGCCTTTTGGCATTTCGCCTTCACCAAGGCTCACGTTTGACACTTTGTCACATAAAGTGCTACGTCCTTCTTAAGTACTGGCCACCAGAACAACTTTTTCATATCACAATACATCTTCGTGCTCCCTGGGTGAATCGAGTACTTGGTATGATGAGCTTTGTACATCAATTCATCCCGCAGTTTACCCACATTTGGGACGCCCAGACGACTGTCCTTCCATAATAGTCCATCAAAAACACCAAATTGGGAATTTGACCCATCCAATGCCTCATCTATGATCTGCTTCATGTTGTTATCCAAAACCAGAGCATGCAGAATCCAATCAGCAAGGTCATACTGCACCTTTGATCAGTTTAATTGGGCTTCGGCACTCGTCTGTTTGTCAACACAAGAGATCTCTAGTGCCTCCAAATCCCGAATTAAACACTCGTCATGAACCGACAACCATTTGGCTCGCACAGGGGCCCTACGACTCAATGCATCTGCAACCGCATTGCCTTTCCCAGGCATATAGTGTATCTTGAAGGTGTAGTCCCCCACGAACTCCATCCACCTCTGCTGCCGCATGTTTAAGTCCTTTTGATCCAATAAGTACTTTAGGATCTTGTGGTCGGTATAGATATAGACCATCACACCGTACAGGTAATGCCACCACAACTTCAGGGCAAATATCATGGCCGCTAACTCCAAGTGATGGACCAGATAATTTCTCTCGTATACCTTCAGCTGACGCGAGCCATAAGATATCACACTCCCATGCTGCAGTAGAACACAACCCAAACCACTGCCTGAAGCATTACTGTAAATATCAAATCCTTCGGTCCCATTCGGCGAACATAGAATAGGCGCCGCAGTCAACCGTCTTTTCAGTTCTTCAAAAGCTTGCGCACACTCCGGCGGCCACACAAACTTTTGATATTTCCTCGTCAAAGTCGTGAAGGGTAACGCTATCCGCGAGAAGTTCTCTACGAAGCGCCTGTAGTAGCCGGCAAGTCCCAGAAAACTCCGGACTTCCGCTACCGTAGACAACACAGGCCACTCCCATATAATAACTATCTTAGCTGGATCCACAACAATTCCCTTTCCACTAACTATATGACCAAGGAACGCTACCAAGGATAACCAAAACTTGCATTTGGAAAACTTGGCATATAGTTGGTTTCTCCTCAGCGTCTCCAACACCAAATGCAGATGCTTAAAGTGATCCTACTCACATTGAGAGTACACCAATATATCATCGATAAAGACTATCATGAAGTGGTCCAAGTACTCTTTAAACGTTCTGTTCATCAGATCCATAAACACGGATGACACATTAGTCAGCCCAAACGGCATGACGGTGAACTCATAATGCCCATACCGCGTGCTGAAAGCTGTCTTGGGGATGTCACTTTCTCTTATCCTCAACTGATATTATCCGGATTTAAGATCCAATTTCGAGTATACCGTTGACCCAACTAACTGATGGAACAGATCATCAATCCTTGGGATCGGATAATTATTCTTCTCTGTTAACTTGTTCAGCTCTCGATAATCAAAACAAAGTTGCAAGCTTCCGTCCTTCTTCTTAACAAATAGGATCGGTGCGCTCCAAGGCGACGAACTTGGACGCACATAACCCTATTCCAATAGCTCTTGTAGTTGAACTTTTAGTTCCTCCATCTCCTTAGGCGCTAACCGATACGGAGAGCGTGACACAGGTTTGGCACCTGACACTAGCTCAATAGTGAAGTCAATCTCTCGCTGAGGTTGGGCTCCAGGGAGATCGTCAAGGTATACGTCAGGGTACTCGGATACCACTAAGATACTGCCCAAAGTAGGCTTAGGCTTCGAAGCCTCCACTAGTGTGAAGAACAGCTCTGTACTAGCACGAACTGCCTTAACCACCTGAAGAGTAGACATCAAAGTCTTGCTCGACCCTTTCAAGCCCACAAATGTCGTCTCACAACCAGTTCCTAATTTGACCTCCATGCAGTTGCAATCAATGTATGTCTGCTGCTCCGAGAGCTAGTCCATACCAAATATCACGTCGAACTCCACTAGCGGTAATAACAATGCTTGCAAGTCAAAATCTTGACTCCCAATCCGTATCTTTACGCCATAGACTATATCCGCGCACATTGATCACCCATTAGGCAACAACACATCCAATTTGTCCTTTTCCATCGAAGTAGGTACTCCGATGCGCGATACAAATCCTTCGGACAAAAATGAGTGCAAAGCTCCCGTATCAAACAGTGTTCTCGCCGGATTATCAAAAATCAAAACAAAGCCTAGTACAAGCAATAATAAGCTATCATGTACAAGGTAATAAGTATTTAAAGCTAAACTGCTATAAATTTAAACCATACCTATCACCACATCAACTTGCTTTATGGCCTCCTGCTGGCCAAGTTTATAAACTCTAGGTTGGACCGGGGCATAGTGTGATACGGTTGACTCCACCGCCTTGCCCTTCTCCTCATAAGGTTGCTCCAGGTTTCTTCTCGGACTTTGGACGTCCGCTCCAGCAATCACGAGCAAAGTGTCCTGACTTCCCACAATTATAGCATGCGCTCGGGGTTCGGCTTGTAGTTGCCCCCGAAGTACCAGAAGAATGGGCTGGACCCGAAGTCCTAGCCTTCTTATAAAACTTACGAAACCCAGACTTTGAGTAAGTCGGCACCTTGAACTCTGTCTTCTTTACACTAGAGTTCTTCTTCGCTTGTACTCCTTTCATATCTTTCTACAACGATCAGGCTGTATTGACCAGGATTAAGAACCCATGCGTCATAGGCCCCGAGAGTAGTAGCCTTAGATCATCGCGCAAAACCTCGTAAAACGGGTTGGTCTTACTCTCCTCATCAGCCATAGAAGAGCTAGAGTAACGACCCATCCGTGTGAACTCGTGGAGGTACTCGTCCACGCAACTTTCTCCTTGCATCAACTTCTGGAACTCATTCTTCATCGCGATCCTTTGAGCCGAGGGAAGGTACCTTGCCAAGAATAGTCTCGAAAATTCCTCCATCGAGATGTTCGTGAGTTGACTTCCCCCCAAGTGATATAGCTCTAAACCTTCCCACCACAACCTTGCATCACCATCCAATAGGAAAGTGGCTATGGTGGTCTTTTGCAACTCCTCCGTTTCCGTAGCTGTCAAGACTCACTTTACTCGTGAGAGCCAATCCTCAGCTTGGGATGGGGTTCCAGTCCCCAAGAACACAGGAGGATTAAAACCCATAATATGTTTGAGCTGCTTTTCGGTCTTTCTTTTAGGTATCAATGGCTCCCCTACCACTTATTCAACCCTTCTCAGTTCTATCCCTTGAAGCCGTACCTGCTCCACAGCAGGAGTTGGGTGTTGCACCTGCCTTACTGACTGGGCGTTTATCATTGCAAACAACGCTTTAGCCACCAATATTATAGTTTCTGCTGAAGGAGGTGTTGTAGGCACATCATTCAGTGCACTACTTGCCTAAGAATACGGGTGTTCTGAAGGCCATGCACCACTCCTGGTCACCTATATATGTACAAAATACCATTAAGTGACCGAAATTTTTTGCAAAAATCAATTATAGGAACACGCAGGTTCTTCAAACATGTGTATTTTCATTCCTAAGTGGACATTCATAGGTTCTTTTATGTTATAACGATGACGCACACACATGTGCTCACCACCCCTTAAAAGAATTCACCCACGAATTCCAATAATCATGACCGAACCGGTAATCTGATACCAAATTGTAACACCCCTATCCGTCACATAACATATAGCAGTCGGTCCGGCCGGGGCCCGACGCCATATACCATAAACAGACCGAAGGGTTACTAAATGAAACCATCCTTCCAATAACACACGTATTACACAGAGCACATTCTAGCGGAAGTATTTTAAATGTTGCAAAGAAAAGAACCCAAGCCAAAGCATGAATGTCCACTAAAAACCCCAAAGCAAGAATGAGCGTACAAATACAAAAAGTACTTGGCCTTATGGCCTTACATGAGTTTACTTTAAACAAATAGTGTCTTCCAAACATCGGCACGCAGGCCGATCATACATGAGAATAAAAGCAAACATTCGCATTGGTCTTCAAGGGTCGGCTCAACAACAAGGGCTTCAACCCGTTATTTGCCACTTGGCTCCGCAGCACCTGCAATTAACATTCCACCGTAATGGTGGCAAACAAATGCAACGGTCAGCTAAAGATGACCATATTATAACGACCCCACCCCTTACTTGGGATAACGGTGCTCCTTCTCTACATTTTAGTATCATAGCCAAACAATATAGTGAAAGCACTACAACAGCACACTTCACCACATGTATAGGTACGGACAGCCACACACCCCGTGCTCTCAGGGCACTTACTCGGTGAACCCGGTAAAATCCGTGGTCTCACCACCGCCACTAGGATGGCAAACCTCGTGAGCATTATAGTCTTTTCGACCTAAGCCTTAGACCCTCCATCTATGCCAACGGTAAGTACCACGTACCTTAGGTCGCTTTAAATGAACCACATAGAGCGGGTACGGTTCCACCTAACATGTTGCTCAAACTGCCACGTCAATTTAAGTCATAGGTATGGGTCAAGCTTCCCGAGTCCCAAATCAATCACACAAATATTACATAACCCAGATATGTGCAAGTTGGCTCCAAGGCTACCAAGATAGCAGAATCACGCTTCTGCCCAGTTTTTCGGGTGCACCTTGGAGTTAATCCCAAAGACTCCCTATTGCAATCTACCGCGTAGAAAAATCGAAGAGCAAACGCCACGGAGTCTTCTCCGGCACTACAAGCATAATGAAAACATCACTGATCAAGACCAACTTGTCCGGGTAGGCTTCACACATCATGCCTATGTCCTTACTTCGATTCAGGACTCTATGCAAAACGACGGGGATTATTCATGTCCACCCAAAGGAAAACTTCACACTCACCGCACACTCGCGAGAGACAGTTTCCTATGCAAAAGGGAAGAGAACTTCACATTACCAAGAAGAGAATCATTACCCTTGCGGTTCGCTTTGGTGCCATGAAGAACTAGACGGATGGAAAGCAGCGCAACGCCCTCGCCTTCACAGATCTGGACTCGGATCAAGAATCGGGGCTCCGTAGCTCCTCCGGTAGCCGGATTTCTCCTTCTCCTTCTTCCTTGCTCTCCCCTCTCTCTAACACTTTAGAAAGAAAAATCTCAAAGGGAAATGAGGGTTTCAACCCCTATTCCCGGCCTTATACTAGTAGGGGAAAGGCTGAGCCGTTGGATCCTATTTAAAGGAAATGAACAGCCACGATTAGCCCGGAAAATAACATTTCTGGGCCGAACACGGCTTGTGACATGCCCGTGTCATAGAACGTGTGACTCAATCGACGTTGAAACCATCGCATCCCGACCAGGACACGGGATTTGACACGCCCGTGTCAATCAGTACATGCCTGTGTTCTGGGGCATGTTCCTCAATTGACACAAGACCAAAACATCCTGAAAAGGACACGGGTTCCCAACACACCCGTGTCAATTTTTACACGCCCATGTCAACCAGAACACGCCTGTGATCTAGGCCGTGCTCCTCACCCGACATAGCCCGGCTACCAACCCGACCAGGACACGGCCCTAGACACGCCCGTGTCTCTGGCCGTGTTCTCAAACTCCAAGCATCGTTTACTACATTTCACCCGAGCACGACACGGTTTTGGACACGCCTGTGTTACAGGCTGTGTGACCCATACCAGGCCCAAAACTTGGCTTTAAACGCTGCCCGTTCCGCTTTTGAGTTTCGGGGCATTACAGTTGTTGCGCACAACTTCTTTGGATAAGGAATCAACTTGAAGACTATAATTTGAAGTTCAGAGAAATTCCAATGTATTGCGACTCTTCCACTGCAAAAACTATCGCCAACAATCTAGTCTCCTACAGCCTGACCAAGCAAATCGATGTACGCTACCATTTCATCCGGGAGCATGTGGAGAATAAGGATTCTCAGCTATGTCCTGACGGACAAGCAGGTGGTAGATATTTTCACAAAGCCGTTGGACGAGGCCAAGTTCTCCTTTTTCAAGACAGAACTTGACATGCTCAACATGGGATCTTGAAGTGATCATATCTGAAGTCAAGGACAAATTCAAAGAAGATCTTGAATTTCTCGAAAACTTGTGTGGATTTCTCGAAAACAAGTTTGATTTCTTAGAAAAAGGACTTCCATTTCTCGAGAACTAACTGATTTCTCGAGAAAACATTTCTGGATTTCTCGAAAGCCTTTATATTTCTCGAGAAAACATTTCTGGATTTCTCGAAAGACTCTATATTTCTCGAGAAAACATTTCTGGACTTCTCGGAACACTATTTCTATTTCTCAAGAAACGGCTTATGGATTTCTCGAGAGGCATCAATTTTCTCAAGAAATGCCCTAATTCGACAGGACAAATTTCTGAGGAATTTGAACCGCCGTTCCAGGTACGCTTATCTTATTTCTTCGAAATTTTAAATTTTATATAGATAGATATGTCCATAGAAATCCAAATCCACAAATCCGAATAGCCTCTCCCAAGAAAACTCTTCAAGTCCACCAGAGCGTTCAGCCGTCTCTCTCGCAAAATCCACCGCCTCTACTCCAGCAAATCAGAAATTTCTCATTCTCTGCAATCGATGGCTCCGTCTTCTAAGATTTGTGTGGGCAGTGAATTCGTTCGCGCAGGCATAGAGGAAGTTTTAGATGACTTCAAGAATGTTATGCTACTTCTAGAAGCTGTCGGACTCTCCTTCATCCTGTAACATCCCTGTAAGGTTTTGTTACCTGAAGTTGAGGAGTTTTGCAGAAATTCCAAGGTTAAGAGATCTGGGAAATTGTTGAAGAGCTCAGTTAGTGACATCAAGGTCAAAGTCAAGCCATCTTCATTGACAGAGTTCCTTAGACTTCCATGAGTTGAGGAGGAAGAATATTTGGAAGAAGATGATTACTCTAGAACATTTTCCTTTTGTGGTCTTCCTCAGTCCACCACCTTAGTTAAAAGACAGGACATGTCAGATGAAGGTAAACTTTTGATCGGCATTCTAGGCAAGGTTCTTCTATGCAAAACAAGGTCTATTGGATATATTTCTTCAGATTTCTTCGATATGATGACTGTTGTGGTATGTAGAAAGAGATTCCAATGAGGATACCTATTATTTGAGAAGATTAAAGAAAGCTTGAAAGCACCAAATTTTGGAAGAATAATTTCTCTGTATCTAATCAAGCTCACCCAGAAATCTTTGACAAATCCATAGGTATGGAAATTCACCACCTAAAGAAAATATCAATTTCCTCCATCCAAAGATGGGAGATCAGAATCCCAAGGCCAGGCCAAGCTCCTCCTAGTGGAGACATTGTTGATGTGGCCGTTGATCCCCGACATAGAGAGTTCGTTGATTGGGAGAACGTTGCCACAAGCTCGAGGATGGGATTCTACCACAACGTTCTTCGCCAATGCCGTCGCTGCTACATGTTTTGCTCGACATCCGCCGTCACCATCAAATAAAAATATATAATTGTAAAATAAATATTTATAATTATATATTGTTTAGCAATTTTTATTTTTAAGCATTTTATTTTAAGTGTTTATTTCATTTCTTTTTAAGTGTTTATTTCATTTCATGCATGATGGGTGCCTATAACCATCAAGGGTGTTTTTATTTCATGCATTTATTTTTGTATTTGTTATTTCATGTGTATGATAGGTTTATATAACCATCATGTGTTTATTTTATTTGAATGGAGGAGATTGAGTGGTGTAGGCTATAAAAGGCCATGCTTATGAAGTGGATTCTAATGTTGAATGTAAAAATGAAACCTAGAATTCAAAGTGAATTTTCCCCCTCCTTTCTCTCTTGAGAATTTCGGCCCTCTCATTCTTTCCTCTCTCTTGGCCGTCGGCCACCCTTCCCTCCCTCTCTATCTCGACCTCCTCTCCTCCTCCTCCTCCTCCACCTCCTCCTCAAGTTTCTCCTCCAACAACCCTCATCTTCTTCCTCAAAGAAAACCGGCCACCCTTCTCCTATACAAAACCCGGACACCACTATTTTCCCCTCAACCTCTCAGCCACCACCCTTCTCCACCACCACCCGACTATCCCTCCCCCTTTCCACACCTAAACCGATCCCCCCTTCTCCCTCCAAAATCTGACCAGCAGCCCTCCTTCAACCCCAAACCTGACCCACCTACTCTCCCTACAAAATAAACTCAGCAGCCCCCTAGATAAAAAAATTGGCCACCACCTTTCCTCTCTCCTCTTTCCTCATATATTGTCCTTTAAGGTTTCTCCCCTCCGAGGGTTATTTCATAGGAAAATAGCTCGCATCTTCATCATCTGGTGCGAATCCGTGGATTTGCATGGAAATAAAATCAACCACCATCGTCAGCGTTTCCTCCACTCAATATTGTGGACGGACCTCTTAGGATTTGGGTAACGACTTTCTAAACCATCTCTTGTGTGTTTCTTCTATATTGTTGTGAGATTTAGTGGAATTGAAGGCTAGTAATTAGTTCTGATTTATATTGAAATAGTGCTTTAATAGAATCTAAATTTCAAGCGTTAAATTATATGAATATTTTCGTACAATTTGGATCGGGTAGATCTCGTGAATGCTTGTAGAAATCGGATTCATTATCCTTGATTTTCCCTCGAGTTCAATTGATTTGGTTAAACTCGATTAAAATTAATTTGGGATCGATTTGAACTTCTTTTAAATCGCTATTTTAGTCCGGATCCTCTCTTGTTGGATTTGTGAGTGTTTGTGGATAACTTTAATTTGAATTGCTAATTGTCCGGATTGGGTTGGTCTCATTCGCTTCAGCAAACATTGGCATATAGCCCTTGTTCAATCTCTAAAAGGGGTAGCGCCCCTTTGAGTTGTTAAAGTTTTATGCCATTAATTTCTTGAGATATCGATAGTGATAAGTAGGGAAACTGCACGCTGCGAATCTAATTTAATTGTAGAACCCAAGAGCGCGTAGTGTAATTCGTCGGAACCATTGGCCTACATCAGTGTGGTATCAGAGGGAAGTTCACGTCAATTTCCTAATTGGCACCCTCCCCCTTTTATTAGTACGCTGACACGCACTTGCACGATTCATTGCCAAAATAATAATAAAAAAATTTATTTTTGGTCTGCAAATAACGACCTAAAACATTTATCTTTCTACAAAAAAAATAAAAGATTTTGTTTTTAATAATCTCCTATTTATTTTCAGCAAGAAAATACAAAAAAATATATTTATTGCCGAAGTTGTTTAGCGGGAACAATTCCATCTGTTACAATTTTATAGGATCAGAGTCATTATTTCATTGCATGTGCACCAGATTCGAGTAGAATATTCTGTCTGTCACCACTATAAAATGGCCTATCACATTTATGCTTCCCTTTTAGACTATTTTTATGCTAAAGTCATGGATAATCACACCCCAACCTTGCCTACATATCTGAGGAATACCAACCGTCCCCACACTTATCTTGACACTAGAAGACCGGCACCCACTTATAACGATTATGGGAGTTCCCAAATTTTTAGAGACTTGCTTAAGGGGATAGAAATTTATTTTGATTGCCACGTATGGGACAACCACCAAAAGGTTGTCATCTCCTGAGAGCGGTTAGTAGGTCAAGCCCCCCTGTTTTGGTTAAACGAAGAGCGTCGTGTTGGTATCTATCAATATGCTTGACCGCACATGCATAGCTTACTCGCGGATCAATTTGATCCCGACTACCTTCGTACTAATAGCACCACAATCGTGAGCGCGAATAATTATGGCACTAGACCCGTAATTGCTTATAGGAGTGACATATTCCCTCAGAATAGACCCCTTCCCCAGGTTGGTAGAGCTACCCATAGCATACCCGCACCCACCTATGGAGGAAAGGAAAAGGTGAGGTCCCATATCCCGAGTTCTGTACAAGTGTCTTCTAGGACTTCCATGAGCCTGCGGGGTAAGAGTAGTCCTATCTGTAGGGGCAGACAGACGATTACGATATGTGAGTCTAGTGGCGTATCTGATCTTGGTTCTAGTGTGTGTCCTATTCCGAATACGCCCGTAGTCCCTTTTGAGTCTCCCCCTGAGCTGCCTGATCTAGTCATTGACTCTCTTGATGAGTCTGAGGCAGTGTCTAGGACTGAGCCAGCAACTAAGGGCGAGGATGATTTTACAAACGATTTTAGTGACGTTGAGGAGCTTGGATATCCTAGTGACCTGGATGAGGATTTCTCCTATGAGGTATAACCCCTTGGGATTCTCCCACTTCCCTTCGACTATATTTTTGAGCCATCCCCCTTGATTGTCATGGAGTCTTCTGATGACCCTGAGTTGGAAGACATTTCAGATGAGTCGGTAGAGTCACCTTGTGTTGATAGCCTACCAAAAAGTAATTTAGGAGATGACCTGTTAGGACACGAGCTGGTTCTTTCTAGTCCGAGACATTTTGAGGTGCCCATTTATTTAGCTTCCCCGTTGGACTTATCTAGTCGGATATGTGTGAGCGAGTTATTAGTTGACATGTTCGGTCTTTCCACCAACATTCGTAGATCTAACTACGCTTTTTCGGGGATAGACCGTTCATCTAATTGCACGATGTTGGGCAAAATCTCGCTTAGGACCGCTTGTGATTGCTTGAATATAGTGCCTCTGGATGTGGTGTCTCCTAGACATACTTATATACCACACCCGGTTGCACGCATTTACCCCCACCGCCTTTTGATGACCCTCATTTCCATACGTTAGTGACTATAGTTAGGCCCCTTGAGTTGTATTGATCGCACATCCTTTTACATCCGGGAGCATCCAACTCTATATTTTATGATGAGCGGTTCTCCTTGGCATATCTTCTTGCCAAACGTGAGTATATTAAAGTCAAAATTAGAACTGCGTATTTGGAGCCCATTGAAATCATTTTTGATTATAAGGCTCCCGTGCCACCTGACTTAACCCCCTTCTCCTCTGTATTTGGGTCAAGTCATGTAGCACATGGTTTCACTCCTCACGGTCGTAAGTTACTTAGGCGCACTTTTAAAAATTAATCAATAAATTTGCGTCTTACTACTTATATGTTTTACATGTATCTAGGGCGTTAGCATTTCATTTTAATTTATGTTGCACGCACTTCCGCTCCCGTCAGAGACCGTCCTACGCTAGAATTAGTGATTTGGGTTTAGTCTGGTCAGTCCCCGAGCGGATGCCTTCTGGCAACATTAATAATTTAATACGTAAGAAAGCCGACCCATCCACGGATATGAAAAACTTCGAATTTCATGCTTTTCTTTTAGATTTTTATAAAACACAAGGTGTTTCACTTTATTTCAAGTTTAAGAATTTTTACTGTACGTGTCTTTTCCACCCGAGTGGCTTTCTTCGTCGTTTCTTCCTCCTACTAACTATTCTCTTGGGTTGGGGAGTGTTAATTCTGTCGTGTCTATTTTACACGTTGATTCCTTGGTTCTTGAACCGGATGGTAAGATTCAAGTTGAAAGTGAGATCTATCCTAGAGATTAGAGCAAACACATAGCAAGAATAATAAAGAAAAGAAATGAAGGCAAACCAGACGACACAAGAATTTTATAGTGGTTCCCCTAAACTTGGGTAGTCCACTCTTCTACTACCCTAGGTAGGAATCCACTGCAGGAAGAGTTGATCAGGTGTCCTAGGCACCAATGAGCTTTTGATAAGGTGCTCAAAAACCAAGCAGAACTTTTGAAGGGAGTTTAAGAACCCTTCGCACAGGAGGAAGGAAGAGTTGATGTTGTCTTCTCTGTTCAACAATCAAAGAGAAGCACAAGTGGATTTTGATGATGTTGTCAAAGCTCCCCCTGAGATTAGCAGTTGTTCAGGAAGGAGAGCTTTGCATAGGGTGATAGGTCTTCAATGTATGACTGCTCCAGCAAATGATGATTTCAGCAAAGGTTGAAATGTGAGTTGTCTTGGAGTGTGAATGATGAATCCTTGATGAAGTTGATCTTCCAGTAAGCCTTCAGACTGATGTAGAGTAGTTGTCTCTTCAGGCTTCCTGGAATAGTAGATCTGAGAAGAGCACTGGCTGTACAGGTGATGTTAAGTTCTTCCTGGAACTCTGATTCCTGTATCTCTTTCTCCTCTCCTCCTTGTTCTTTTTTTTCCTCACTTATTTTCTTCTTTGTATCTCTGTGTATATATTAAGATAGGAGGCCAATGGTCATTTGAATTCATGCATTTATTACTGCTGCCTCTTAGTTACTCCAACGGCTATAATCTCCATAACTGCATTCTTGTAACTGTCCTGTAATAAAGCTGTGTTGGAATATGAATAGCTCACTTTGATTAGACCAAGAATATCCTGAAAATCTGCCTGGGAACTTGCGTTAAGTGTGATGGCAGAAAACGTCGATCTCAACAAGATGATCGTCGATCTGAGCTTAACTATCGTCGATCTGAGCTCAGAGATATTGGAGCTGGTCTGGGACAGACGTCGATCTGAGCTCGGAGATCGTCGAACGGAGTTCGACGCCTCGTGGACTTGAGCTCAGAGATTCTTCGATCTCAGCTCGACGCCTAAACTCATCTCGTCGATCTGAGCTCGACGCCAAGGTTTAATTCTGAATTCTTCTCTTGACTGATTTCTTTTTGCTGATTTCTTCAATCTCTGAGAGCCTCTGACTTAGCACATTCTATGACCCTTAGCTATACATTGATGGGTCAATCTAATAGTCCTAAAGACATAGTGATCCTAACCCAAATCCAAACTAGGGTGTTCCAACAATCTCCCCCTATTTGGGTTAGGATTACTATTTACATGAAAGTGAAAATATTACAATAAGTATTACAAAGCATAAAATATAAAAAGAAAAGCTTTGCATTGCTTTCTTCTGTTACTGTTAAAAACTGACTGCTGTTGGCATTACAATATCCCCCTATGTTGATGCAGTAACAGTGATTGAAGGAGGCTGGGATGACTTTGAAAATTGGATTTTGATTGAGTCATCCAGCTAACTCTTATAGATGGTACCTGCAGAAAGCTATGGTAGAGATTGCTCTCTCCTTGAAAAGGATATGTTAGCATAAAAATGATATTTGTCCAACAAATTTTATTATGATTCTGAATCTGAAAAACAAAGTCTGATATCTTCCTTCCTATAGAATTTCTTTTCATCAGAAGAGATTCAAACTCAGTGTCATGATCACTGCTGACTAA
This sequence comes from Platanthera zijinensis, assembly GCA_039513925.1. Classification (NCBI taxonomy): domain Eukaryota; kingdom Viridiplantae; phylum Streptophyta; class Magnoliopsida; order Asparagales; family Orchidaceae; genus Platanthera; species Platanthera zijinensis. The sequence goes on along the minus strand of CM077080.1, from coordinate 151,560,205 downwards.
TGCAACTAGAGTAGAGGACTCAATCTAGATGAATTTAGAAAAAGATCTATAAGAAATATAAAGTTATCTGACAGAGAATTCTCATACAGAAGTCCTAATATAATTTTGAACAAGATATCAAAAAGATAGAAGCAGCCCTAAGAAAAAGTTGTTTCCTAATAAATTTGTTCCAAATAGGAAAAGGATTAAAAAATATTTTAAATAGTTTATCCTTATAATTATAAATCAAATTTATAAAAAAGAAGACTGAGTTCGACGATTTTATATAGGATCGTCGATCTGAGTTCGACGGTCTGAACTGATTTTGTCGATTAAAATATTTCTTCTTCCTTTGAATATATTCTGAAAACATTCCTCTGAGAAGTTTTGTTTCCTCCTCAGATTTTATTGAATCTTGGCAGCAAAATTGAAGTTCTAAGTTAACTGAACTGAAAACAAAGTTAGATAATACCTGATCCTCTTCAGGTTTTTATTTTCCTTCTGTTTGTTCAGCCTCTAAACTGCTGCAAGAAGTATTGATGGCCATTAAGCAGAATTTTTTATCCCTTGCTTCCTCCTCTTCATCTTCGAATGATGATTCATCATCTGATACATCCCAAAAAACATCTAGGGATATTGATTCTCCTTCTTCAAATAAGATGTTGTGGCTTCTTTCTGTTGTTTCATCCACTGGTTCAGAAGCCATTTGATGAAGAGAATCTCATATCTCCTTAGCTGTTGAGCATTCAACAACTTCCTGGAGCAAGTCATCAGATAATGACTGTGCTAGGATATTCATGGCTCTGGCATCAGCTAGCCTGGCCCTTTTAGTTGTTGTTGCTGAAGTTGGGAGACCTGTCATAATGGCATAAAATATTTCTTCATCAATATTGTCCATAAAGGACTTAATTCTTGTCTTTCAATGTGCAAATTTGTTTATGTTGCACTTAGGAGGTCTGGTGCTAGAATATTCCATATTCTTGCTATGTGGAAAGACAGAATAATTAATCTAACTAGGATGGATAAAAAGAGAGATCTTTTGGTTCAGGTGTTAGCCTGTATAAACAACCAAACTAGTGAAGATCTAGTTGTTGAATAACCAACCTCCCTCTGATACCAATTGAAAGTGAGATCTATCCTAGAGATTAGAGCAAACACATAGCAAGAATAATAAAGAAAAGAAATTAAGGCAAACCAGACGACACAAGAATTTTATAGTGGTTCCCCTAAACTTGAGTAGTCCACTCTTCTACCACCCTAGGTAGGAATCCACTACAGGAAGAGTTGATCAGATGTCCTGGGCACCAATGAGCTTTTGATAAGGTGCTCAAAAACCAAGCAGAACTTTTGAAGGGAGTTCAAGAACCCTTTGTACAGGAGGAAGGAAGAGTTGATGTTGTCTTCTCTGTTCAACAATCAAAGAGAAGCACAAGTGGATTTTGATGATGTTGTCAAAGATCCCCCTGAGATTAGCAGTTGTTCAGGAAGGACAGCTTTGCATAGGGTGATAGGTCTTCAATGTATGACTGCTCCAGCAAATGATGATTTCAGCAAAGGCTGAAATGTGAGTTGTCTTGGAATGTGAATGATGAAGCCTTGATGAAGTTGATCTTCTAGTAAGCCTTCAGACTGATGTAGAGTAGTTGTCTCTTCAGGCTTCCTAGAACAGTAGATCTGAGAAGAGCACTGGCTGTACAGGTGATGTTGAGTTCTTCCTGGAACTCTGATTCATGTATCTCTTTCTCCTCTCCTCCTTGTTCTTTTTTTTTTCTCACTTGTTTTCTTCTCTGTATCTCTGTGTATATACTCAGATAGGAGGCCAATGGTCATTTGAATTCTTGCATTTATTACTGCTGCCTCTTAGTTACTCCAACGGCTATAATCTCCATAACTGCATTCTTGTAACTGTCCTGTAATAAAGCTGTGTTGGAATATGAACAGCTCACTTTGATTGGACCAAGAATATCCTGAAAATCTTCCTGGGAACTTGCGTTCAGTGTGATGGCAGAAATCGTCGATCTCAACAAGATGGTCGTCGATCTGAGCTCAACTATCGTCGATCTGAGCTCAGAGATATTGGAGCTGGTCTGGGACAGAAAACGTCGATCTGAGCTCGGAGATCGTCGAACGGAGTTCGACGCCTCATGGACCTGAGCTCAGAGATCGTCGATCTCAGCTCGACGCCTAAACTCATCTCGTCGATCTGAGCTCGACGCCAAGGTTAAATTCTGAATTCTTCTCTTGACTGATTTCTCTTGGCTGATTTCTTCAATCTCTAAAAGCCTCTGACTTAGCACATCCTATGACCCTTAGCTATACATTGATGGGTCAATCTAATGGTCCTAAAGACATAGTGATCCTGACCCAAATCCAAACTAGGGTGTTCCAACACAAGTTGTTTTTCTTTTGCTTGACACGCTTTCGAGTTTCCTCGAAAGTCTTGTTGTTTCTATGTCTGACAGGTTCTCAGTGCTGATGGATGTTCATGCTACTATGAAATGGATAGCGGGGCCAGATTTGCCCCATGTTGTTGTTGCTTTTGACTGTTCTCCCCTCACGGGCCACTCATCGGTGATGAGTAATTTTGAGTGGGGGAGGATTGTGGCAATGTTGCTGAAGCGGTCGTTGATCCCCGACATAGAGAGTTCGTTGATTGGGATGAACATTATCGCAAGCTCGAGGATGGGATTCTACCACAATGTTCAATGCCACCGCTACATATTTTGCTTGACGTCCGCCGTCACCATCAAATAAAAATATATAATTTTAAAATAAATAATTATAATTATATATTGTTTAGTAATTTTTATTTTTAAGCATTTTATTTTAAGTGTTTATTTCATTTCATGTATGATGGGTGTCTATAACCATCAAGGGTATTTTTATTTCATGCATTTATTATTATATTTGTTATGTCATGTGTATGATGGGTGCATATAACCATATTGTGTTTATTTTATTTGATTGGAGGAGATTGAGTGGTGTAGGCTATAAAAGGCCATATATGCTTATGAAGAGAATTGTAATGTTGAATGTAAAATTGAAACCTAGAATTCAAAGTGAATTTCCATCCTCCTTTATCTCTTGAGAATTTCGACCCTCTCCTTCATTCCTCTCTCTTGGCCACCGGCCACCCTTCCCTCCCTCTCTCTCTCGACCTCCTCTCCTCCTCCTACTCCCTCCTCAAGTTTCTCCTCCAACAACCCTCATCTTCTTCCCCAAAGAAAACCGGCCACCCTTCTCCTACACAAAACTCGGCCACCCCTATTTTCCCCTCAACCTCTCGACCACCACCCATCTCCACCACCACCCGACCAGCCCTCCTCTTTCCACACCTAAACCGATCCCCCCTTCTCCATCCAAAATCCGACCAACACCCCTCCTTCCACACCAAACCCGACCCACCTACTCTCCCTACAAAATAAACCGAGCAGCCCCCTAGACAAAAAAAATCGACCACCACCTTTCCTCTATCCTCTTTCCTTATATATTTTCCTTCAAGGTTTCTCCCCCTCCTAGGGTTATTGCATAGGAAAATAGCTCACGTCTTCATCATCCGGTGTGGATCCGTGGATTTGCGTGGAAATAGAATCAACCACCGTCGTGAGCATTTCCTCCACTCAATATTATGGACGGACCTCTTAGGATTTTGGTAAAGACTTTCTAAACCATTTCTTGTGTGTTTCTTCTATATTGTTGTGAGATTATGTGGAATTGAAGGCTAGTAATTAGTTTTGATTTATATTGAAATAGTGCTTTAATAGAATATAAATTTCAAGCATTAAATTGTCCGAATATTTTCGTATAATTTGGATCGGGTAGATCTCGTGAACGCTTGTAGAAATCGGATTCATTATCCTTGATTTCCCCTCGAGTTCAAGTGATTTGGTTAACCTCGATTTAAATTAGTTTGCGATCGATTTGGACTTCTTTTAAATCGCTATTTTAGTCCGGATCCTCTCTTGTTGGGTGTGTGAATGTTTACGGATAACTATAATTTGAATTGCTAATTGTCCGGATCGGGTAGGTCCTATTATCTTGAACGAACATTGGGATATAGCCCTTATTCAATCTCTAAAAGGGGTAGCGCCCCTTTGCGTTGTTAAAGTTTTGTGACATTAATTGCTTGAGATATCGATAGTGATAAGTAGAGAAACCGCATGCTGCGAATCTAATTTAATTGTTGAACCCAAGAGCGCGTAGTATAATCCGTCGGAACCATTGGCCTGCATCACCTCCAGCTCTAAGAATTATAGTAGATGGTGAGGACAGGATCCAATCTCCTCCTCACACTGATACAGTTGGCACATCTAGTGCAGCTGCTGAGGGGGAGCCTGCTCCTTCAGTTCATGAAGTACCAGAGATAGAGTTTCAGACAAATGCTCTTATAGACCAGATTCCAGAGAAAGTTGTTGATGAGGTTGAGATAGTGGAGAAATATAGTCTAGTTCAGTCTAATGATGCGCAGAGGACCTCTATGCATGGGGGTGGCTTAGGTATGAATGTTGATTCCCCATCTAACCAAGATACTCTACTGATACTACTACAAAGGACATCAATAGGATGATTGAAAATCTAACTTCAGATGATCCCCTATTCATCTCTCCAGAAAAGACTCCTAAAAAGTCTCCTGAACAGATTCTTGAAGAGATTCATGGAAAGACTCCTGCAGAAACTCCAGATAATTCTAAGCCCCAAGAACATATTGAGGGGGAGAATGTTGATTTGCTCTATGAGGAAGAAGTCATTCCAAAACCTGCAGAACCTCCATTCAGAAATTTAGATTTATCTATAACTACTATTCTTGGAGAGGAAGGAGACGTTATGACTTCTTCCCAAAGAGGGAGAAGTACAGTTATTATTGAAGAAATCCCAGTATGGACACCTCCAGCTCTACCTCCTCCACCTCCTCCAACTGATATTATTTCTGAAGATACCCTTTTGGGTAAAATAGACTCTATGCTTACAAAGCAAAGAGAGTACTTTGATAAGTCTCTCAAAGAAGTTATTGATAAAGTATCTGCTCTAAAGAAAGAAATGAGCAGAGGATTTGCTGAAATTTAGCACAATACAGATGAGTTAAAAAAACTGCTGAACATTGGTAGCAAGGCTATACACCAAACTATCACTAGTGTTGGTCAGGTCATCGAACAAGTCGTTACAGTGGAAAACAATCGGATTCTATTGCTAAAGAAGACTGAAGAACAAAACTTTAAAACTTGTGAGGAAGTTGGTAAATTCAAGGAAACTGTTATAGATACTCTCTATGTAGAAGTCAGAAAGGGGAAGGATAAAGTTAAAGAAGTTCTAGAAAAGAAGGTGCAAGAGATGAAAAGTCAGTGGGGTGATCAGTTGAAAGAGATTAATACAAGTGTGGAAAACCAGATTAAAGGTGTAAACTTAAATACTTTTGAGACTGCTATATGGGTACATAACAAAATCTTCCCAGATTTTCAGATTGATCCTAATGAATCTCCACCTCCATATCTTGATCCCAACATATTCAAGTCTACTTTCTCTCCAAGACATGAGTTTCATAACATTCCTCCTGTATGCTATTCTGATGTCTGGGCTGCTGAAAAACCAGAGTTCCCTCAAGAACCACTTCCTGAAGTACGTACAAGCACAGAATAAAAGGAAATATGGTGAGGGTGCTTCAGCTAGCAGATCTATTCTCAGCCAAGGTGCTGCCAAAAGAAAAGAAAAAGAATTTGTGAAGTGTGAAGTCCAACTTCAAAATCTCTCATTCTGGATACCTTGAAGTTGGTAGTGGATTTCAATGAAAATAAAGATGATCACTACAGTCATAAAGAGTGGGGGTTGTATGAAAAATTCTTGACTAAGAGGAGGATCTATGATAAAGAATATGGCAGAAACAATCCTACAACTCCTCCTCGACCTTCAAAGTACTACCCTAAACCTTACAGCTATCAGAAAAGACAGCAAGAAAAGAAGGAAAGACAGCATCAGCAGCAATTCAAATGAGTGGTGATTAGCTATAGTGTAGAATCTTGTGGATCTGGATGTATCAATGGAAAAATTCTATACATATATGAAATTTTGAATTTTGATGATCTTATTAATTCTCTTCTGTCATTACATACTTTGTTTTGCTTGTTTGTTAATTTTTTAATTATCTTGATATAATTCACCTTAGTGTAGAGGGTTCTGACTTCTATAAATAGGGGGAGATTGTTGGGTATTTTATCCACAATAATCAAGATTTGTGGGAAGTCATCCTTGTACTAAGATGAATTAAGTCTTTATTTGATGCTATCTTTTAGTTTAGTGCTTGCAGGTCAATATTGCTGTGTAGACCAATGTCAGTTTACAATGAGTTACTAAACACAGGACCATACAATGTAATACCTCATTGTGTGATCCATGGTGTTGACTCATGTGTAACCTCTCTATTGGGATGCACTTCATTTTCAAGTATTAAAGAAATGGAAGAAGGGAAGGGTTGCTTGTAACGCCCCTATTTTTCAGTCAATTATTTAATTCTCTTGGTGACGTCATAATGACATAAGGGTGTTACGTTAACGTGGAGCTGACGACGAGTTATCATTAGTGCGTTTTCGCGTCTGTTAGGTCGAGCCGACCAAATCATGGAATTCTGGTCGAAATTGGAAAATTTCATGTTAGGAAATTAAATTAATTAATTTTTGACATGTCCGTCAAGTTTCGTCGCGATCCGAGACATATTGGAGCGTCGGCGCATTTTCGAAGTTTTGTACATCTATCGTTCGTCGTAAACTTTGGAAATTTATATCTCGAGAACGGCGTGTTGGATTTTTATTTTGACTCCGCCGTTGGGTTTGTAGCGTCAGTATTCGCATATGGCGCGAATTTTGTAGGATTCAACGCGTGTTTGGCCCTCTGTAACAATATAATATTATAACGTTATAATTATTATTAACAATACTAATATAATTATTATAAAAAAAGAATAAAATTCGTTGAGTATTACCTGCCTTATCCGACGAATGCAGCCCCCCTTGTATCCTGTTATAATCATTATAATATTATTATTATTATTATCATAATATTATTATTATTATATATTTAATATAAACCTTCTTCTCCCCTAAGAAAGAAAACTGATCCCCTCTTTCCTCCTGTTCACTCGGTCGAACCAGAGCGACGAACGACGGTGGCATCCCTCTCCTTCGTGGACCTTCCGGTCGCGATTCCGGGAGCTTCAATGGACGAAATTCTTAGCGGAGCAAAGATCCAGAAAGCTCTCGGCGAGAGCTACAAGTGCGCGGTAAGATATTTCCGATTCGTGGATTTTTGGCGCTAGAGCTGTTGACCTAACCCTCATTTTGCTCCAAAAAGTTTCTGGAATCTAAGACGGGGTGTTCTTGCTGTCGATTCTCAAAGCGGAGCGCGTAAGAGGTCGTTTTTTCGAAGTTTCAAGGCAAGTGGATTTCTCCCCCCTTGCATGTTCATTCCTAGTTTCATTTTCCCTTTTCCTCCTCCTCCCTTAGAGGGTAGGTTTTGTGTAGGATGAGCTCTAGGGGAATCCCTAGGATAGGTCTTGATTTTTGTCCAAGACCTAGAAATTTAGTTTAGGTGCCAAGGAAAATTCGATGCATGTTGTAAAAGGATTCGTCGAGTATCGTTAAGTCTGATTTGGTGAGTTAGGTAAGATATTCATCGGGTATAGCTGTGTAGGATTCGTCGAGTGTCGACTGTATTGGTATTCGTCGAGTATAGAATTCCTCGAGTATAGTGATTTGCCAAGAATAGTGATTAGTCAAGTAAGGGTACTTCTTTTGCCTAAGTATTTTTTGGCGGGTATCGCCGAGACCGTTAAGGTATGATTCGTCGGGTATGGGTTTATTTGTCTGTGTTTTTTGGCGAGTATCATTGAAGAGTTCGACGAGTATCGTTGGGGTGGTCGAGTATACACGCCGAATCAAGCCGATTCGTCGAGTATCGTTGGGTGGATTTTCGAAGCCAAGTCCTTTTCGTAGATTCGTCGAGTATCATCATTTGTGTCGAGTATACTCGCCAAACTATCGGTGGACTTGGTAATTTTCACCGTTTTTAGTCTGATTCGTCGAGTTGGGACCTTAGAGTATATTTTGGGAATTTATGTCCGATTTGTCGTGGGAAGTGTTTAGACTTTGGTATTCGGGTTTTGCTGGGTTTTTAGGTTGTGTTTTATGGCTAGATCGGCAGTGGATAGAGGACCGCCAATTGGATGCCGTATCGTGAATCATTGCACGTGGTAGTTTTGGGTCTCTATTTACAGACTATTTAGGTGTGTTGGACCTTGTGGCCAACACCGTGGTGCCTCTGAGACATTTGGGTCTAGTAATTCAGTTTTGGATGTCTTGGTCACCGATACAGATCTGTGGTTTTTATCAGTGTTAATGATTCACATGTTTGGGACTGAATAGTTCCTTTTCCTCCTATAGTGTTGGCTTTTGTTGGTTGTTTGCTTCTGCAGGTTTGAGCGAAGCATGGTAACTTCTCACACATGGTGCACTTTTCTTATGTTACTGATGATTATTTCCTTACTTGTCTCTTTTGTTGATTATACTAGCTGAGGTTTTCAGCATTTCTCTTGGTAGGGTTTGGTAACCCCTTCGATTTTCACTTGTTTATATCTAATTGTTTCCTTTTGCAACTTGTATTATCCTGCTGAGGTATTGTTTCTTTGAATATCTCAGGTTCAGGGCAGTAGCCGGTTGAGCGGTTAGGTTGGTGTTGTTAGTGGGCTGATGTGTTGTAGGGGTTTTCCTCACCTTTGTGAGGTAGTTTTTGGTTGCTTCTTGTTAGTACAGACATACATGCTCTCCAGTGGGTTCGTATCATGTTGTTGACACCCACTGGTGATTTTATTTTAAATTGCTAATTACTTTGCTAAGCTGCTAGTCTTACCTCTTTGTGATTTTTTTACTTGCTATCTGGGGAATGTTTTATGCTAGGTTGCGTACTAGATATTTTAACTTATAAAAGAACTATTATTAGAATTTCATATATGCCATCTTTCTAAAACTAATATAATATTTTCTAAGCTAACGTAAAGACTATTTCTATACTTATAATAAATCTAGAGTCTTGCATGCCGCAGATTGTATTTCAGGGATGTTTGTGCTCGCATAGAATGTTAAATCAACATAATCAAACCATTTTTTGCAGCGTATAACTATATTTTTACTCGTGAACTAGTTGATCCACCATGCCGAGGGATATGGCCATCTTGACTTAAAACTGGATTTCTTTCATAATAACTTATGAATTTCTTATAAAATGTAGAGTTGGAGTCTTGCCTGAGCGTCTGCAGTTATTCCCTGCACGACGTAGCATCATGGCGCGTGTTTTCACCTTAATCTGATATTTTTTTAATGCGGGGAAAATGTGGGTTGTGATAGTTGGTATTAGAGGGATGGGTTGTTGGACGATTGGTCGAACAACCATCTCTAGTTAGTGTTAGTTGTCTAGTGTCATTTCATACACACACCTATGTGTCATCAGTACGTCTTTGCTGAAGCACGAACACTACACTCATAGCATGATAAGAAGTATACATGACATATTATGTAGTATGGGATGCATAATATGTGTTTGTATATGGATCCACCATAGGTGGAAACATGTGACGGTTATGTAGTATGGGATGCATAACCACCATCACATGAATGCCCATTAGCACGTTTTATGTTTCGTTGCATGCGATGTTATGCAGTATGGGATGCATAACATTTCATGTGTACGCTGCTCATAACATGAATTAAGGTCTTTATTAGAATGCATAGCACAACATGCATATCATAACATAACATTAGCACACATGCCAAGCTAAAGGCTTACATGATGACATATGTACACACATGGATTAAAAATCAAAGGAATGAAAAAATCATGCATTCATGATTTAAGCACATGAGTCTATGGGATGATGGTATATCATCCTAAATAAAGCATGACATCATTATTGAAAACCCTAGAGCAAGTTGGCAGCTTTAGCACAATATGCATATCATATCATAACATAACATCAACCCTACCCAACCCTACTTGGACTCTAGGGGAGGCCAAAGGATCACCTAGGACCCAATGGGGTCAACTCAAAAGGTCAAATTGGCTAGGGTCAACCCTAGTCTATGTTTGGGTCAACTTAGTCCAAATGGGCTAACCCAAGCTTAAGCCATTGTTTCCCTTAGGCTAACTTCATTTCTCATAATTATTATGAGTAGAATGGCTGCATATATCCTATGGGGTTTGACCAGTCAACTTGGTGACTAGGAGAGAGAAAGGGAGCTTCATTCCATGGTAATGGTGGAGAGAGAAAATGGGGGAAGCGGAAGGTGTGGGGACCGGCCAAAGGAGGCCAACAGCCACCCATTATGGCTGCAATCAACTCCTCTAGGGGAGAGGAGTTTATTCCAGTCATTTTCTGGCCACCAAGGGGCAGTTTCAGCCCCCCCCTCCTCTCAACCCGAGCCATGCTTTAATGAATTTGACGGGCATTGAAGAACCAGCCGCCCCCTCCCCAATTGACCATTTAAACATCATCAGTGGGCTGAGGGGAGCATTTTTGAACTCTTACCTGGAAGGAGCAAGCCGCCCCACTATGTTGTTGCAGAAGCCGAGCGCCGCCGCCGTCGTCCATGGTGTCCCGCCGCTCCTCTTGCCTTCAGGCCACCGGAAATGTCCTTCTCCACCTCTTTTTCCATGGTTAGATCGTAGCAATTACTAGGGCCAAGGTTCGGGCTCAATTGAGCCCGATCCAAATCCAAATTTCCAGGGTTTTTGGCCAAGAAATAGCTTGGTTGGATCGTCGGAATAGACGTCTCTGGCGGCCGTACCGCCGACTGGGGGTAGCCCCCACCTCCCCGAAGGTGGTGGTGGCGGTGGCCGGCCGGGGAATTGGTCGGGTGGCTGGGAAATCGGCCCGCAAGTTGCTCCAGGACGGGACAATCTGGGCCGTCGGATGGAGGTAGAAGACAACCCGATGTCGTCTATTTAGGCGTTTTAAGATTCGTGCAGGATGAATATAGGTTTTAATTATTTTGATTTCATATTATTCTGTCACACTATATGTAGTGTTTAGTTTTAATTTTTAAAAATACTTAGGCTCATCTAATGGGAAAATCATCAACGTGAAATGTGTAGCCCTAAGGGTCTATTTTAATCCAAAATTGATTTGGACCCATTTGGACCTCTGGTTGGGCCAGGACACCCATTTTGGTGGGACCTATACCTAGGGCTATCCTAAAATTCAAATAGATGCCCACCTTTCATCCCTTGTCCAAATGAGCTGGAATTTGGGCATGGGGTCTACCTTAGCTATACCTAGGGCCTGTCCAAAAATAGGAAATTTTGGAGAATATTTTTCTATAGTTGTTTAGAAAAATTTAATAAACCATGTATAAATTAATTATGTGTCATAAACACCTCAAAATCCCCCCAAATTTGGGTGGGTTGTCTTAGAGGGCATTTTAAGGCTCTGGTAAAAATTTCATCTCATTTGGAGATTTTTTGATTAGGTTTTTGTCCAACCATAGGTTGACCTTTATAGAGTTAATTAGGTCAAAACACCCCCTTGGGGTTTTGAGTGGTCAAATCACCTCAACAGAGGCTGAAATTTTGCTCACTGACTTTTTATGGTATGACACACCATCCAATGGAATTTGGGGTGGTTTGCTGCAGGGTAGCCCTAGAACACTAGGGTAGGCCCTTTTATGGGATTTTTAGGGTTTGATGGTCATTGGGTCAAATGACCTGTGAATGACCTGACAATTGGTGGAGAGGACCATATGGTGTATATTGTCCTCTGGTTGAAGTTATTGAATTTGAAAGTCTTTAACCCCCTCAAATCCCTAACCTTAGATTAGGGCACAAAGCCCAATAGTTGGGTTTAGGCAATCAAAACATCTCACAATAACTTGAAACTTGAGCAGGGTATTTATCTGATATGAAGTTGTCCTAAAATAATTTTGGTGGAATTTTTAGACTAGTAAAATCAGTCCTTCCTCTATAACCCTAGCTATGCACCTAATTTTGTTTTGCTTGTTATGAAAATTATGTCCATTGAGAAGTTGTGAAATTTTGCAATTGGAAGTTTTACTTCATGGTAGCCCCCTTTGTATTTTTATTGAAAATTTTAGATGATTATTTTAGGAACTTGATTCATAAATTATGAATTATGGAATTTTTATCATAAATAGATGTGGAGCTTAATATTATTATGAAACTTATGAAATCTGGTCAGTGAGTGTTTTAAGTCAATATGTAGGTTCTGGAATTTTCTCATAATTTTTAGGTAACTATTGACAGTACTTGCTTCAATAACCCAAGAGTATGGAATTATCAATGTAAATTAAATTAGGAGTTACTGTTCACTAAAAAATTGGGGGAATCCTTCTAGAGTGTTTTTAGGCCATGATGATCTTACTGGATTTTTGTTATAATTTTTGGAACAATATTTCTGACCTTTGATTCTTAAAATGGTATTATTGACCTTATGTTCTAAATTGTGATTTGGGGGCCTAAACCATTCTAAAAATTTATACATCTTGGATTTACTGTTAAATTACTGTTTAGTATTTATCATGATTTTATGAAGTCCTATACATACTTGAAAAGTGCACTTCATGTTTAGAATCTTCATTTCCTAGTGTTGGAAGAAAAAAATTAAATACTCATTAATTTAGGAAAATTATGAATCACTGGCTTTTATCTAGTTAGGTCATGATAGGCCCCCATAAATTATATTGAGCCATTCAGATGATTATTTATAGTGCTACCTATTACATGCATCATATCGTTAGGTAAGGACTGCGAATAGCCTTAATGCAGAAAGTGAGTAATGGTGGGGTTAGGCCTAAGATTGGAGAATTCAAATAGCTTTGATTTTGGATAAGTAATATGGGTCACCATGGAAGATGTTTGGGATATGAGTGTTGTTGGTTGGCAATTATAGGAGCTCGGGATCGGCGAAAGATCGTCCCTTCCGAGAAGAGGAAGAGTCTTAATGCTCTAGGATAGATCTAGCGTAATATGAAACGGGATTGGGTAATGGGTAACAACCAATAGTAATAAGTGCCTTGCGAAAGGGAACAATGGGCTTCAGCTATCATCATAGTTCCTAGTGCCCTTTGAGAGCCCTTCACGGGGTATACCAGGGGCAGTCCTGGGCTAACTTAAACCGTAAGAGTAATTAATCTGAAAGATTAACTAATATAACTAGGGGTTCACTTTCACACACCCCGGCATCTCAGGAAGTTAGTTGTCTAGGAAGGTCGAGCGGTAGGCTCGGTGGTTGTAGAAACGGAAGGTTTAGTCCGGGGAGCTCAGGCTCGGTTGGTTTGAGACAGATGGTTTAGTCCGGGGAGCTTAGGCTCGGTTGTTAGAGACACTAAATATTGCATGTGCATAAAAAGGAAAATAAAAAGGTGGTGGGTCTTCAGAATTGGAGGGTCGATGCACCCACACCAATACGCTGACTCGGCAAGTGTGGTTAGCACTTTGCCAACAGAAGTCCGGTGCGCCAGCCGGCAAGAGTGAAAGAAAAGGGATAGATACTACTCTAGAGGGGGGGTGAATAGAGTAATCAAAAATTGCACTAGCAAAGTTGACTGTCTACTCAATTCTCTTGGAGTTAATTGCGGAATTAAGGTTATAGTTATTTGAGATTAAACCCTAAAGCCTAACACAAGTGTTGTGCACAAAGGCAGCCAACTGTAATTACAGTTAAGGCTTATAATCCTAAACAGCAACTAGTAAACCTAGTTAAAATCTAATCACAGCCACAATGCAAGTAATTAATTGAAGCAATGCAGACGACACAAGGAATTTATAGTGGTTCCCCAAACAACTTGGGTACGTCCACTCTTCTACCAACAAGGTAGGAATCCACTCAGGTTTTTGATCAGGTGCCCTGCCACCAACAAGATCTGCTGCAGGTAGATCTAGAGACCCTTTAGACTTTTGATCAGGTGTCTAAAAACCAACACAGATTTTTGATCAGGTGCCCTGCCACCAAGGGATACTTTTGAAGGGAGTAATAACCCTTTACAGGAGGGGGAAAGGAGGTTAAAATGTCTTCTCTATTTTACAATAGATTAGAGAAGCACAATAACTTGCACTAAGCTAGAAAGCTCTAAAAGAATCAAGGCTCCCCCTGGCTAAAAGAATGTTCAGGTGAAGTCTTGCTTCAGTGCAGAAACTCTTCAGAAAATCTGAAGGAAAAAGCTACAAGAAGATAAATAATATGAAATAAAATTTCTTCTTTAGGCAGCTATCTTCTTCTTCTTCTTCTTCAAAAAGCTCTGAGTGTAGATCTTCCTGGAGGCAGGAGAACTCAGGTTGAAGAAGAGTGAAGAACTAAAACTTCTTCTCAGTTGAATGTGAATGAGCTGAGAGCAGTTGAGAACTGTAAGTACTAAGTTTGAATGCTGCAGTTAGCTTTTTAAATGAGAACTAGTTAATTTCTTTCTTCAAAGAAGTCTTTATATAGCAGCAGCAGCAATGGTTCTCAAAAGAGTTTGAATCTTGTCTTCTATTGAAATCTGCAAGCTAGGCTGCAAAAAACATAAAGCAAAACAAGTACTGCAGGCAGATATCCTATAAAGGATAAAGCTTTTCAAAGAAGCTGCAAATAACTCTGATGAAATAATATAAGAGAAAGTCACATCAGAAGAGAGTCTTTACGGCCAAGGAAGACTTTTTGAGTCTAACGGCTATAAAGGACAGCCTGGCAGATCAAGCAGAAATCATATCTCAGCTAATAAGACAAACAACTTTGTCAGAAAAGATTAGCTCATGCATAAGGAATGGAATAGATATTGCATGGAAATATTATCATAATTTATTCAAATAATCTTTTATTAAATATGCTGAAATAAATCACATCATAGAAGACGACAAAATAATTCAAAGCATACAGCAAAATGTCGAACGACCCTCGGAGATCGTCGACCGAAGCACGGAGATCGTCGACCTATCAGACAGATAGTCGAACGATCCAGATAGTCGACCTATCAAAGAATATAGTCGAACTACCTCAGCAGATAGTCGAACTATCAGGACAGATAGTCGAGCTATCAGATAGTCGATCTATCAAGACAGATAGTCGAACTACCAAAGCAAAATGGATAGTCGACCTATCAACAGATAGTCGAACTATCATAGAAAACAGATAGTCGACCTATCAACAGATAGTCGAACTATCACAGAAAGCAGATAGTCGACCTATCAACAGATAGTCGAGCTATCAAAACAAAACAGATAGTCGACCTATCAACAGATAGTCGAACTATCAGATAGTTGAACTATCCAAGCAGATAGTCGAACTATCAACCAAAACAGATAGTCGACCTATCAACAGATAGTCGAACTATCAAAGCAACACAGATAGTCGACCTATCAACAGATAGTCGAACTATCAGATAATTGAACTATCCAAGCAGATAGTCGAACTATCAAGCAAAATAGATAGTCGACCTATCAAACAGATAGTCGAACTATCAAACGAAGACAGATAGTCGACCTATCAAACAGATAGTCGAACTATCAAAGACAACCGATAGTCGACCTATCAAGCAGATAGTCGAGCTATCAGGAAGACGATCGTCGAACGGCTGATCGACGATAGTCGAGCGACATTCGACCATAGTCGAACGAAAAACTACTTAACCAAATATTCATCTAGAAAAGCAATTCTACACAACTAGAGAATCTAACCTATCAACTAACCTTTGACCATAGATAAATCTTGGGTCAAGAGACAGAAAGAGAAAACTGAACTCAAATCAAAACTAGGGTACTAGCAATCTCCCCCTATTTGAGTTAAGTCTCTCAACAACTAAAACATACAAAACTAATTACTGAAAGTAAATGAAATGCATGAAAAGAAAATAGCTAAGCAGATAACATCAATTAAACAGATAAGCAATAAACTGTCAATCAATGAAATATTAAGGAGCTTCAGAGTTAGGATTAGGATCAGAAGAGCTAGAAACAAAATTAATCTTTCTAGAGGGATCTAGGGCTTCTTTTCTCGATAGCTTCAGGTCTTGTTCTCCAATGATTTTCAATTCAGATGCTCTTGGGACAACTGTCTCAGGATGTTTTTCCATGTACTTTGAAGGGTCAAATACTTCAGGTCTAACCTGGAATTTGTCGAGCTCCTTCATTCTGAATTTTGACATTGTGGTCAATCCTGCAGTGTCTTTTCCTTCTGCTTTTGCTTTCTTAATTTGAGCTGCTCCAACAAGTTCAAGAAAACGAGCCATCCTAAAATTAGGATCAAGCTCTGGGCTTTCATAAACAATCTCAGAAGATGTATCAACTGGTTCTTTATCCTGAGTAACTAGATAAGAAAGGGAGCAGACTTAGCAAATATCTTGCTAGACTTTTCAGATAAAAAATAAATCACTTACCTTTTGGAATATCCTTCACAGAATGAACTGGCTTAGGAGAGGTTGAGCTTTTGATTTCTTTAGACTGAGGAGGAGAGAATGTTGGTCTTTGATACACTACCTCCTTTACTTGTTCCTTAACAGCATCAGGTCTTTGATAGCCAGTTTGACTTTTACCTTGGTATCCTTGTGAACTTCTCCTTTGAGCTGACTGAGATGGATTTAATCTTTCAGACTGAGCAGCTGGGTTTGTAGATAAGTTTCCTGAGGCTCCTACACTGGGAGGTGGAGGAGGACCTCTAGGATTCCATCTTGGGACAGGAGAGTCATACCTCTTTGACTTTTTCCTTTGCTTCTGCTGATTCTTGGAGAAAGCCATCCAGTGCTGAAAGTCTTTTGACTTAGGATCAATTCCTTTCAGTATATAATAAGGGGTATCATTATCTGGATTAGCAGGAGGAGGAGCTACAGCTTTCCTTTTTTTTTAGCAATTCTTTTTCTTTTTGCCTCAGCAGATTCATCAGAATCAATTTCATCTTCAGAATTAGAAGAAATGGGCAGATCATAGGGATCAAATGCTTCTTGAATAGCTCTTTCCTTTTCCTTAAGAGCAGCTTTTTCTAGTTCTTCTTCCATGGCATCCTGTGCCAGGAGAGCATCTAAATCCAAACCCGGGGAATCATCCCATACAGTAGATTTTTCAATTTAAACATCTGCAGCTATTTCTTGAAGATCAGAAACTGTCATAGTGACCAGTTCTGCTTGCACTTCTGGCTGAGCAACCTCAGAATTTTGAACACCTGATTCTGGTTGAACTTCTGGAGCTGGTTGGATAACAGGCTCTTAAACATCTAAAATTTCTTCCATTTTATCTGTAGTATTATGAATAAAATTTTTCTAAATGACATCTAATCATCCCTTCCAGATATTCTCATACAAGCATATCAGTTATTAAGTCTAAAAAGTGAGTAAAGGGAATACCTTCAAAATCGACCACTGCATGTCCTAACTCCCATAATTCATCTAGAAAGGAAGTGATAATTCCTTCTAGGTACAGGGCGACCAAGGGAGTAGAACATTCTTCTAAGCATGCTTTAACAATAAATTCAGACTTTAATAAAGCATCAGAAATTTCTGTTTCAGATAGAGAAGGAGGAGCTGAATCTTCTATTGCTTTCTCTGCCACTCCATGATGATCTGCTGGAGGGGAGGCCAAAGGCTGCTCAGAGACATCTTCATCAAGCATCTCCCCCTGCCTGATTTCAGTAGATACTGAAACCAGGCTCCTAGAGGAAGAGGGCTCAGCAGACTTTGAGAGTGCCTGAATAGCAGCAGTCAAAGAGGAGATAGAGGAAGCAAGAGGAGCAATTGTCTCTTCAATCATAGTTTTGATTAAGGGGGTAATTAACTCCACAATACTAGAGATAAATGCTGGAGTTATTTCAAAGGATGATGATGATGATGGAATTTCAGAGGATGGAAGATCAGCAGGGATGGAGTATTCATGATGAGCCGGAGAATGAACTGGAGATGGAACTGGAGATGTATGAGTGGATGCAGGGTGATCAATGTGATCAGAAGAGGGAATTGGAGAATGAAGAGGAGTAGAAATCTCAGACACCAACAAATCAAAACTGGGATGAGAGATCCCATCAAGATGAGTCGGGAGAGGAGATGCAGGAGGAGATGCAGGAGGAGAAGCAGAAGGTCGTACTTCAATTGAAGTTGATGGAACTTCAACTGAAGTAGACGGCAAAGCAGATGAAGAAGATGGAAGAAAGGGATTTGCTGAGCCAGCTGCTTGTAGGGGGAGTGACTGCGGCAGTCCTGGTGCTCTCAAATGCTGCTGGAGCAACCCCTGCTGGAGCGGGCTTCAGGAAGGTCCTTTTCCACTTGTTGAACAAGGCTGGATCCATCTTCTTGCTGGCGTTGATGGAGGTAGCAGCTGAAATTAACAGATGGGGATATTTCTCCTTCAAAAAAATCCCAACTACCCTTCCCAGGGTAACTTCTTTCTTGCCATTCTTTTTCCTGATCAAATCAAACATAACACCTGCCCAATTAATCTGTTTCTTATTTACAATTGCACACATCAGTGCAAACTGCTGCCTTGTAATATTGTCGTGGGCGGAGTGCTTTCCCAGTAGCACTTTTCCAACTATTTCAGCAAGAAACTTAATCTTAAACGGAAAGTTTACTTTGAGCAGCTTAGAGGGAATGTCTTCTGCATGTCCCAGCTCTGTTAACATCCTCCCAAACTCAGGGGTATCTTGCTCGAACTCTTCTTCCCCATTTATCAATCCAAAAATTTCAGTTAGAATAGTGGGAGTCAATGTTACCTCTTCTCCGCCAATGGTTCCGGTCATCGAATCATCATTTGAAGACGAAGTGAATGCCCACTCTTTGATCTCTTGAGTATTAATCTTTATTCTGGAGGACATGAGCTTCTCTAACCCTTGATCTTTGCACAGATTAAGAATTTCCACAATGCCGGGTTCGCAGCAGCTGAAGGAGTCGAAATCTACACTGAATCCTGCATCAAACTTTACTACTGCTAGGAGCGCTGGAGAAATCGCCATCGAAAGAGCTGGAGAAGACGAGGGAGAGACGGCGAGGACGAAGCGGCAGAAAACGCAAGATAAAGAGCAAGCGGGAAGACGGAATGCGAAAAGACGCTCTCCGTCGACGATAAAAGCAACTATCTCTTAACCTAGGTCGACCATCGGCTTTATATTAAAACAACGATCGTCGATCTATTTAAAAGATACTGGAGACGATGGTCGAACGGTCGTTCGACGATCGGTTCTGAAGCAGAGTAGTCGATCAATCGTTCGACTATTTCTGTCTTCACAAACAACAAGCTGTCGTCAACTATAGATCGACGATGAGCTCGACCTGTTCGACGATCTTCGAACGCCGGTCGACGATCTTCAAGCAGATCAACTATTATCAACCATAGGTCGACGATAGGCTTGATCCGATCGACTATCTTCGAACGTCGTTCGACTATCTTCGAACAAGTTTCAACAAGGCAGACGTCACACTTAGTCTCTTCCATTAATCATGCCTAGTTGAACTAAAAAGAACAGATGTTTCTGTTCATCTAAGGGCTTGGTGAATATATCACCTCTCTGAAGGTCTGTGGATATGAACTCAAGGCTGATCTTGTTCTTTTCCACACAATCTCTCAGAAAATGGTGCCGGATCTCAATGTGCTTCGTTCTAGAGTGGTGCACGGGATTTTATGCAATAGAGATAGCACTGGTACTATCACACATGATTTTTGTGTTCTTGTGTGAGTACCCATAATCCAAAAGTTGGTTTTGTATCCACAGGATCTGTGAACAACAACTAGCAGCTGCTATATATTCAGCTTCTGCAGTTGAGGTTGATACAGAGGCCTGCTTCTTACAGAACCAAGAGACCAATCTCTCTCCCAGGAACTGGCAAGTTCCTGAGGTACTTTTCCTGTCAACTCGACAACCAGCATAATCAGAATCAGAATATCCAATTAATTCAAATTCTGACTCAGCTGGGTACCAAAGTCCTAGATTTGGACATCCCTTCAGGTATCTCAAGATTCTCTTGAGAAGAATCAGATGAGATTCCTTGGGGTTGACCTGGAATCTAGCATAAAGGCATGTAGCAAACATTATGTCTGGCCTACTTGCAGTTAAATACAATAGGGAACCAACAATGGCCCTATAATTCTTTTGATCAACAGGCTTTCCCTGATCATCAGAATCAATAACTACATTAGTAGCCATAGGTGTATGCATTGCTGAAGCATCAGCCATCCCAAACTTCTTTACCAATTCCTTGGCATATTTGGATTGGGAGATGAAGATGCCATCAGCATCTTGCTTTACTTGGAGACCAAGAAAGTAAGACAGCTCACCCATACTACTCATCTCAAACTTGGAATGCATTAAGTTAGAGAACTTTTTGCACAGTTTGGGATCAGTGGAACCAAAAATAATGTCATCCACATACACTTGAACTAACAGGATTGTGTCCTTGTGGTGCTTGACGAAGAGGGTTCTATCAACTACTCCCCTAACAAAGTTGTGCTCTAACAGGAAACTAGCTAGAGTCTCATACCAGGCTCTTGGTGCTTGTTTTAGTCCATAAAGAGCTTTTTGCAACTTGAATACATGTGAGGGCTGAGTTGAAGAAACAAAACTAGGTGACTGTTCAACAAAAACCTCTTCCTTTAGCTCACCATTTAGAAAGGCACTTTTTATATCCATCTGAAAAACTTTAAATTTCATATAGGCTGCATAGGCCAAGAAGATCCTTATTGCCTCTAGCCTTGCAACAAGAGCAAAGGTTTGGTCATAATCTATACCTTCCTCCTGTCTGTAGCCCTGAGCTACAAGCCTAGCTTTGTTCCTTACAATGATTCCATTTGCATCCAACTTGTTTCTATACACCCACTTGGTGCCTATGATCAGTTGGCCTTTAGGTTTTGGAACCAAAGTCCACACTTTACATCTCTCAAACTGATTGAGTTGCTCTTGCATAGCAATGATCCAGTGGGGATCTAGCTCAGCATCTTTAATGGTGAGGGGCTCAATCTGTGAGAGGAAACAAGCGTGCATCACATCCTGTCTTAACTGATGTCTTGTTTGAACACCAGCTGATATGTCTCCTATCACTTGAGATGTAGGGTGATCTCTAAGTGTGACAATATCAGCAGGTGGGATGTAATCTTTAGCAATAGTTAGGATTAATTCCTCAGGAGGAATTTGATCTACTATTGGGGGAAAAACAACAACTTCTGCAATGTCTTCATCACTGTCTGATTCAGTGATATGAAGAGTTGAAAGATGGAGAATCTCCTGAGTAACATCTTTGCTGGATTCTTGTACCTGCAATGAACTAGAGGAAGGGGAAGTTTCCTTCTCCTTGTAAAACATTTGGGATTCATCAAAGGATACATGAACAGACTCTTCAATTTTAGAAGAAGATTTATTAAAAACCCTATAAGCTTTGCTTACTTGGGAATATCCAAGAAAAATTCTCATTGAAGCTTTTGCTTCAAACTTTCTAAGATATTCTTTATTATTATTATGAATATAAACTAAACAACCAAATACTCTAAAATAATTTATTTTAGGTTTCTTTCCTTTAAGCAACTCATAAGGAGTTTTACACTTAAGTTTGTGTATCAGACTTCTATTCAATACATAGTTGGTTGTACTAACAGCTTCTGCCCAATAGGAAAGAGGCATATTAGCATCTGCCAACAATGTGCCAGCAGCTTCAATCAGGGTTCTGTTTTTCCTTTCAACTACCCCATTTTGTTGGGGAGTTCTAGGAGCTGAGAAGCTATGTTTGATACCTTCACTCTCATAGAATTCTTGCATGAGAAGAGAGTCAAACTCAGTACCATGATCACTTCTGATCAAGGCCACATGAGTAGAGTACTCAGTCTGCACACATAATAGAAAATCTGTAAGGGCTTTGAAGTTATCAGCCTTAGTTCTCAAAAAGAACACCCAAGTGAATCTAGAGAAGTCATCTACAATGACTAGGATGTAATACTTCTCTCCTAAACTCTGTACATTTATTGGGCCAAATAGGTCCAAATGTAATAAATACAGGATTCTAGGAGAATCACTTTTATTTATTGATTTAAATGAATTCTTGGTTTGCTTGCCTAACTGACAAGCCTTGCATAGGCTCTCCTTCTTGTAGGGGCAAGAAGGTAAACCTCTAACAAGGTTGTGTTTAGATAACCTAGATATATTCTTGAGGTTAACATGGCTAAGCCTTTTATGCCATAAAATATTATTATTTGTTACTTCATTAAACAAGCAGATTTCAGAGTGAGTTGAGTTAAAATCTACTAAATAAATGTTGCCTTGTCTAATACCTACTAATACAACATTATTATTTAAAGTAATATTACAAAGAGAGTTAGAGAATGATACCTGGTATCCAGCATCACATAACTGACTTACTGAAATTAGATTGTGCTTCAGTCCAGTTACATAAGCAACTCTCTTGAATATTATAGCTCCAATTGTCATCCTGCCATAACCTTCAGTTTGACCACAGCTTGAATCTCCAAAGATTACCTTTGGGCCAAGCTTTGTCTTGAACCTTGACAGATGTTCTTTATTTCCTGTCATGTGCTTGGAGCAACCACTATCCAAATACCACTTATTTTGAGTGATTGGATAGGTCTTCACTTGCAAATAAATCAATGAAATATTGTGGACCCAGGTAACCTTGGGTCCCTTGTTTTTCACATAAGAAAAACTGGAAATAAATGAATAAGTAGGCTGAGGGTGATAACCTAACGGGTAAGATCTCCTAGGTGGGATTCTCCATGCAGATGATGGGTCAATGAACCTAGGGTTTCTATTTTCATTCTGGTTTCTAAAGTTCTGGGTGAAATTTTGAAATTCATTTTGAAAACGTCGATCGGCGTTCGACGATTAGTACCCAGATCGTCGATCTCCATTCGACCACTGGGCCTGCGATCGTCGAGCTGTGTTCGACGCTCTTTGTAATTCCTTAAATTTTTGTTTTTTTCTCTCTCTTAGTTTTATTTAAGGCTTTATTAACCTGATTAACTTGCTCAGTGTTCTTTATCCCATCAGCTGAGATAAAGTTCACTGGAGTTGAAAGATGGTTTTTAAGAACAATTGGGGGTTCACTAGAAGATGCTCCTAAGCCTAATTTGTTATTGCCTGACCTAGTGTTAGACATGCTGGTTATTTCAAGCAGCTTAAGGCTTCTACCATTCAGAGACTCTTCTAACCTTTTGAACTTAGCTAATTCATTCTTAAGGAATTTTATTTCTTCACTAGCATTAGTGAGTTCTGCTGTTAACCTAATGTTTTCATTAGAAATCAATTCAGATTCAGCTAGTTTAATTCTAAGCTCTTTTATTTCCTTTTCAGAACTAATTAAATCTAAACATAAAGATTTAAAATCTGATTTAAATTCATTAGATGTAAAGTCATAAGAAGACAATACCTCATCTTCAGTTGGCATTTCTTCATCAGAATCTGAGTTCTCTGCAGCTGAGTGATTGCTGTAGGCATCAATTGCCATCAGGCAAACTTCCTTTGCCTTCTTTTCTTCCTCATCCTCACTGGAGCTTGAGGAGGAGGATTCCTCATCAGAATTGCTCCAGGTTTCAGCAACAAAGCCTCTCTCCTTCTTTTTGTTCTTGTAGGAGGATGGCTTGGAATGTTTCCTGTGCTGATCCTTGTCTTTTCTTTTATCTTTATTCTTTTCCTCTGGATAATCTGGAAGAATATGTCCAGGCTTCCTGCAACCATAGCAAATTACTTCTTTAGAAGGAGTACGATCATACCTTGGTTTATCTTCATACTTTGAAGATTTCTTTCTGAATTCCTTCCTTCCCATCTTGAGAAACCTTTTGGCAAATAATGTCATCAGTTCCTCATTGGACTGGCTTCCTTCAGAAGCATCAGCAGCCTTGAGAGCAAGGGTTTGCTCTTTTCTTGTGGGAGTTGGAGTTTTTGCTTCAGCTTCAGCTTCCCTGGACTTCAGCACTTGCTCAAAGGACTTGAGCTTGCCGAGAAGGGCTTCTGTTGATATTTCATTTGTACTTCTGGCCTCCTTGATAGGCCAGATCCTCAGATCCCATGTGCTAGGGAAGCACATAAGAATCTTATCATTGACCTTTGTCAATGAAATATCCTTATCAAGGGTCCTCAGCTCATTGATGATTGAGCTGAGCCTTGTGTACATAGCTTCAACTAATTCAGCATCAGTTTTCTTGAAGTTCTCATATTGTGAGATAAGGTTGGACCTTCTGTCCTTCCTCTCATCAGCTGAACCAGCTACAATCTGGTTCAGTGTATCCCACATTGCTTTTGCTGAGGAGCAGTCAGCAACCTTCTGGAATACTTCATCAGACATTGTCTGAGCTAGAATGTTCATTGCCTTAGCATCTGCTATCTTTGCCTTTTTGTATTCATCATTGTAGTCTGGAGGGGGCACTGCACTCATATCAGTTGATGATGAGGCAGTAGCAGCAGCAGGTGCTCTTGGTGGTCCTGTCAAAATAGAAGCAAAAATACTTTCATCAATAGAATTCATATATAATTTAATCCTTGCCTTCCAGATGCTAAACTTAGCCAAGTTGCATGCTGGAGTTCTGGTGCTAGAGTAATCCTTGGACTGGGCCATGATAGTGAAAGTGAATATCTATAAACTTTGGTATCTATCAGGATCTTGTGACTTAGGTGTTAGCCGATACAGTCAGACAACCTCCCTCTGATACCAATTGAAAGAAAAGGGATAGATACTACTCTAGAGGGGGGTGAATAGAGTAATCAAAAATTGCACTAGCAAAGTTGACTGTCTACTCAACTCCCTTGGAGTTAATTGCTTAATTAAGGTTATAGATATTTGAGATTAAACCCTAAAGCCTAACACAAGGGTTGTGCACAAAGGCACCCAACTATAATTACAGTTAAGGCTTATAATCCTAAACAGCAACTAACAAACGTAGTTAAAATCTAATCACAGCCACAATGCAAGTAATTAATTGAAGCAATCCAGGCGACACAAAGAATTTATAGTGGTTCCCCAAACAACTTGGGTACGTCCACTCTTCTACCAACAAGGTAGGAATCCACTCAGGTTTTTGATCAGGTGCCCTGCCACCAACAAGATCTGCTGCAGGTAGATCTAGAGACCCATTAGACTTTTGATCAGGTGTCTAAAAACCAACACAGGTTTTTGATCAGGTGCTCTGCCACCAAGGGATACTTTTGAAGGGAGTAATAACCCTTTACAGGAGGGGGAAAGGAGGTTAAAATGTCTTCTCTATTTTACAATAGATTAGAGAAGCACAATAACTTGCACTGAGCTAGAAAGCTCTAAAAGAATCAAGGCTCCCCCTGGCTAAAAGAATGTCCAGGTGAAGTCTTTTTTCAGTGCAGAAACTCTTCAGAAAATCTGAAGGAAAAAGCTACAAGAAGATAAATAATATGAAATAAAATTTCTTCTTTAGGCAGCTATCTTCTTCTTCTTCTTCTTCAAAAAGCTCTGAGTGCAGATCTTCCTGGAGGCAGGAGAACTCAGGTTGAAGAAGAGTGAAGAACTAAAACTTCTTCTCAGTTGAATGTGAATGAGCTGAGAGCAGTTGAGAACTGTAAGTACTAAGTTTAAATGCTGCAGTTAGCTTTTTAAATGAGAACTAGTTAATTTCTTTCTTCAAAGAAGTCTTTATATAGCAGCAGCAGCAGCAACGGCTCTCAAAAGAGTTTGAATCTTGTCTTCTATTGAAATCTGCAAGCTGGGCTGCAAAAAGCATAAAGCAAAACAAATACTGCAGGCAGATATCCTATAAAAGGATAAAGCTTTTCAAAGAAGCTGCAAATAACTCTGATGAAATAATATAAGAGAAAGTCACATCAGAAGAGACTCTTTACGGCCAAGGAAGACTTTTTGAGTCTAACGGTTATAAAGGACAGCCTGGCAGATCAAGCAGAAATCATATCTCAGCTAATAAGACAAACAACTTTGTCAGAAAAGATTAGCTCATGCATAAGGAATGGAATAGATATTGCATGGAAATATTATCACAATTTATTCAAATAATCTTTTATAAAATATGCTGAAATAAATCACATCGTAGAAGATGACAAAATAATTCAAAGCATACAGCAAAACGTCGAACGACCCTCGGAGATCGTCGACCGAAGCACGGAGATCGTCGACCTATCAGACAGATAGTCGAACGATCCAGATAGTCGACCTATCAAAGAAGATAGTCGAACTACCTCAGCAGATAGTCGAACTATCAGGACAGATAGTCGAGCTATCAGATAGTCGATCTATCAAGACAGATAGTCGAACTACCAAAGCAAAATGGATAGTCGACCTATCAACAGATAGTCGAACTATCACAGAAAACAGATAGTCGACCTATCAACAGATAGTCGAACTATCACAGAAAGCAGATAGTCGACCTATCAACAGATAGACGAGCTATCAAAACAAAACAGATAGTCGACCTATCAACAGATAGTCGAACTATCAGATAGTTGAACTATCCAAGCAGATAGTCGAACTATCAACCAAAACAGATAGTCGACCTATCAACAGATAGTCGAACTATCAAAGCAACACAGATAGTCGACCTATCAACAGATAGTCGAACTATCAGATAATTGAACTATCCAAGCAGATAGTCGAACTATCAAGCAAAACAGATAGTCGACCTATCAAATAGATAGTCGAACTATCAAACGAAGACAGAAAGTCGACCTATCAAACAGATAGTCGAACTATCAAAGACAACCGATAGTCGACCTATCAAGCTGATAGTCGAGCTATCAGGAAGACGATCGTCGAACGGCTGATCGACGATAGTCGAGCGACATTCGACCATAGTCGAACGAAAAACTACTTAACCAAATATTCATCTGGAAAAGCAATTCTACACAACTAGAGAATCTAACCTATCAACTAACATTTGACCATAGATAAATCTTGGGTCAAGAGACAGAAAGCGAAGACTGAACTCAAATCAAAACTAGGGTACCAACAAAGAGTACGCAGGAGTCTACTTCGTGCACCAAGCGTTGAGGCGTACGATAGGTCTGACCGGTAGTTCTTTACTGGTTTAGAGGTGGACGAGGCCCAACCCACCATTTCCGTCTGCCACTACGGAGGTATCCTGGGAGGTAACGACTCCGAAAGGGGGAACTAAAGGTCTGTGTGCACAGAGTCGTGTGTGTGTGTTGCACTTGCATGTTCATATTCATACCCACTAGTATGTCATAGCATAACTGTTTCATTTAACCGTTGATACCTATTGTATAAGTGGAATGAGACGCTTATACAATAGGCCTTGCAAAACGACCCCTTGGTCTATAAGCTTGTGTGGGCAAGTTTATAAATTAAGTTCATATTCTTTAAATATATATTGCTCTTAATAACCGACACCCCCAACGTATAAAGTAGAATGGGACACCTTATACGATGGGAGTCTTGCAGAAGATCCCTTGGCTAAGGTGCTTCCGCACATAAGTTAAGGTTACTTTTCCTACTTTCTATTTCTGTCATATTTGCTAAGGATTTGCTAGCATAGGTCCGCTGCCACCTGCTTTTGATTTATTCTCCACCTTCATGTCCTTCCCTTTCTTCCTCTCCGCTCGGTACTTAGGAGCCATGGGGGAAGGGGTAGGGGATGATAAGACTTAGTCTTATAGACTAACGGTTTTCGGACCACATCATTTAGGGGATCGTGGAGCCCAGCATGGAGGAGCAGCCCCGGAGGTCGGCCCGTTTGTAGATAGGGCAGTCTAGCTCAGGAGTTTAGCCAGCTGGGACTGTGAGTCCCGACTTATAATAGATATTATAGTTTGCTTCCGCTTGAGTGACCTGTAGTGAGGATTATGATGTATCGGGCATAAGCCTTTACTTTCAGTACCTTTTATACTATTTCTGTGGACTCTCCCTTCGTGGAGATATTATTACTTTCATGTGATTATTGTGGACTAGTATTTGAGTTTCACCCTTACTCTTTTACCTTTGATGCTTTTTTGTGATCGAATTTGGCCGGCAGGATCGGCGCTTTGTGGCGATGACCCTTCAGGGTGTGAAGGTGTCACCGCAAAGCGGCGGTTCTGGGCCTAAGACATCGGTGTCAAAAAAGAAAAAAAAGGGGTCTTACACGCAGTACTGTGGAGCATGCCCAACACTTGCAGTTAGTTTTGTCTGCTTTGAGGAGCATAAGCTGTTGGCTAAGATGAGCAAGTGTGAGTTTTGGTTGCCTCAGATTTTCTTCTTGGGTCATGTGGTTAATAAGGACAGAATTTCTATTGACCCAGAGAAGATAGCTGATGTTATGGATTAGAATAGGCATGTCTGTCACAACCCGCATTTTCACCGCATTTAATGATATATCAGAGTAAGGGAAAATGTGTGTCATAATGCCACGTCAGCAGGGGATAACTACAGACGCTCAGGCAAAACTCCTACTTTACACATAAAGAAAGATCTTTAAGTTATTTAGAGAAAAATCCAGTTTAAGTTAAGCAGTTAGCTGTATCCCTCGGCTTAGCGGCTCATCTAGTCCACGAGAAAAATAGTTATATGCTGCGGAAAATATTTCTTTTACAAGATTAGACATCCTACATGAGAATAAATGTTCCCAGAGGACAACTCATGGTATGCAAGACTGTAGGTTTATAATAGTAGTAAAAATAACTTTTACGGTCGCTAAATATAGTGATTTAGAATTTTAAAACATACAGTGCATGAAGTAATAATAGTTGTTTTTATACTTGAAACCTAACATGTAATCCTAGTATAAAACATCTCAGAGAGCAAATAATCCAAATAATCAGAAGGAAAGCAAACTAGCAGCTAGAAAAGTGTCCAAAATCAACTACCCTATAGGCGTCAACAATCTAACACGAACCCACATAAAACAAAAGTATGTCTGAACTTGGTAAAGTAATCTAAAACAACAAACTACCTCGCAATGGCGAGGTGAAAACCACAGCTAACACTACTGCTCTAGAACTCCAAAACCAGCTCCACTACCTGCAAAAGCTTTGAACCTGAGGCATTCCAAAGACATAACACCTCAGCAAGAGGGTACAAGCGGTGGCAGAAAAGTAAGCCAAAAGTAAACAAAGGTCAAAAAGGGGTACCAACTCAAAACCAAAAGTACTGAAGTAGAGTACAAAGGTAAAGTAGCAAAATAAGAAAATATAACTTTCTCGAATCATCACGTACATCAAAATACACCAGATGCCCAGGGCTAAAGGGTGGAAAGTATGATTAAATCATAAGAAAGAATTCGCAAAACTTTATTAGACACATGTGGTCAACTCTACCCAAAACACGGGAGAGGTGGTCACTCATCCGGACATACCCCCACAGATATAATATCCATCTAATTGCGGGGGAGACTCATACACTCCACCATTCACCGCAGACGCCCAAATACCCGGTAGAGTTCCACAAAGTACTAATAAAGGGAACAAACATTGCGGCGGTGGTTTCATCCACTAACACCCGCAACAAAAGAAAAACATGATGTAAATCTCAAGACTTGACACATCGGATTTTACTAAACATTGCTAGATTTAGGGAATGGTTGATCAACCTCTAGGAAAAAAGCATGACCTTAAATAAATTCTATCTCGTCCTACATAGTAATTAAGAGACGAATAAAAGATAAAGATTCAACCGCATCAGTAAATCACTAACAACTCTACAAGGTAGGATTAGCATAATCATGAACATAACAATACAAGTGGACCTTAAGCAAAAGATCAAAACAGTACCACTAATCAATAAGTCAATCATGATAACATCACTAAATAAAAGGGGTTAGTGATTCCAGTAAGATAGGAAAAGGAAGGAAGAGGGGAAAAACCACCACTTGCCTTGGTTTTGCAGGAGAAAACCTCCAAATCGCACCTCAACGTAGATCGAGACCAAGGAAGATGGGGGAAGTCGAAATCTAAACAAAAATGGCCGAAATAGAAGTTAGGGACAAAAACTCAAACGAGAAAAACTCAAGAAATGGGGAAAACTTTACCACGATGTCATAGCTCTCGTTGAGAGCTTTCTGGATCTATATTCGGTTGAAGATTTCGAGCACCGGAGCACTGTCAGCGGCCACCGAAAACTCCACGGAAAGGACATTTTCTCTCTTGCTTGCGCCGCTCTGTTTCAGAATTTACGGGAATGAAGGAGTACGGCTTAAATGAACAAGGGGAAAGAAATAGGAGTAGGTATATATACATATAGATCTAATAAATATAGTATTAAAATAATATACCTTTAATAGTTAAATACTTACGAAAACAAACCAGAGTTGGCTGAACCGGAATTCTCGAGAAGGAGTCATGGATTTCTCAAGAAGAACAGGGAAGTATTTCTCAGGTAGAAGGCAGTATCTCAAGAGCTAAAGAGGCTTCTCGAGTATAGATAAAGTTCTCTCGAGAATAAAGAGAGACTTCTCGAGTACTGAGGAAGAAGAGTTCTCGAGAACTAAAGAAAGCTTCTCGAGAAGTGAGGGAGACTTCTCGGGTAATAGAGCAAACTTCTCGAGAACAGGTAGTAGCATTTCTCGGGAACAAATCGACTTCTAGAGAAATGAAGGGCAGATTCTCGAGTACTATAGGGCTTCTCAAGAACTAGAAAAGGTTTCTCAAGAACAGCAAGACAAGACCTCTCGAGAATGACGGACAAATCTCAAGTACTATATATGAAGCTTCTCGAGGGCAGGGAATGGCTTCTCGAGAACTGAAGGGCAAAAACAAAAATCGATTTGTCTAATATTCCGGGATAAAATGTCGACACTATGAATTTAGAAGTGAATACAACACTAGAATCCCACGCACCATTCTTGAGACACTAACATCAAATGCTTACTATAAGCATACATGTCACAAATTTAATTCTTCTAACAAGAAAACATTCAATCTCATCAAAACTCCAAAATCTGGTAAAACAGACCCAACGGTCGCGAAAACACACTAATAGTGCAGCGCCGTCAACATGATGTAAAAAGGTAACGCCCTGACGTCATAAATATGACAATACCAAATCAAATAATATCATCGGAAAATCGGGGGCGTTATAGTCACTCCCCCTAAAAAGAAGTTTCGTCTCGAAACTTAACACAACTCCAAAACCAAACCAAAACGAGAAAATCTAATACCACCAAAAACATGGAGACATACCAGAAACTAAGAGAAGAGGTGCGGATGAGATTCCCTCATCTCCAACTCCAATTCTCACATCGCACTCTCGACGTCTTGAATTTTCCAAAGAACCTTGACCATGGGAATGGTCTTTCTTCGCAACACTCGATCTTGAGATTCCAAAATACGGACAGGCTTTTCCACATATGAAAGGTTGGGATGAATCTGGGGCACCGAGTCAAGGACTTGACGATTACTACGAACACACTTCCGCAACTGGCTCACATGGAACACATCATGAACACCAGAGAAGGTAGTAGGTAAATCCAGTCTATAAGCTGACACTCCGATGCGCTCAATAATCTGAAAAGGTTCCACATACCAGGGGTCTAACTTGTAGTTCCTTCCAAACCTTTTAATACCTGACATCAGAGAGACTTTCAAAAAAACCAAGTCCCCAACGGCGAACTCTAGATCAACCCTTCGTCGGTTTGCGAACTTTTCATAATGCTCCTAAGCTACACAGAGCTTCTCCCGAATATGAGTTACAGTACAATTCATCTCTTCAAGGAATTCTGGACCTAGCAATGGTCTCTCACCAACCTCAGCCCAAAACAAAGGAGTCCTACATTGCCTCCCATACAAGGCCTTAAACGGGCCATCTGCAGACTCTCTTGATATCTATTATTATATGCGAATTCCATGAGTCTAATACGCTCATCACAAGCACCACCGTGATCCAATATGTAACATCTTATCATATCTTTCACAATCTGATTTACCCTTTTCATCAGACCATTTATCTGCAGATGATAGGCGGTGGAATACCTTAAATCGGTACCCAACCCCTCCTGTAAACTCTTCCAAAAGCGAGACGTAAATCTGGAGTCTCGATTCGATACAATGCTAACAAACACTCCATGTAATCTGATGACCTCATCAAGGTATAACTCAGCTATCTTATTCATAGAATACTCAATCTTAAAGGGCACAAAGTGAGCACACTTAGTCAATCTATCAACTATCACCCAATCAAAATCGTGCCCACGGGGAGATTTCGGTAAACTGGTGATGAAATCCATCGAAATACTCTCCCACATCCAACTTGGAATATCAAGCGGTGTCAGTTTACCACCAGGCCTTCCATGGTAAGCCTTAACATGCTGACACATATAACATTTCAACACAAACTTTGCTATATCATTCTTCATTCCGGACCACCAAAGAATTGGCTTCATATCTTTATACATTTTGGTGGAACCAGGATGGTAGGCAACACTGGAACCATGAGCTTCATTGCAAATCTTAGCCTTGATATCACTAAAAGCGGGGATACAAAATCTACCCTGATATTTCAGAGTATATAACTCGTCCAAAGAGAAATCAGGTAGCTCTCCCTTCTCAGTTCTATTCCGGAGATGCAACAAATCAGGGTCATCCTTCTGGTGCACTCTGGTAAGAGAAATCCAAAAGGGCTCTTCTGCTTCCAAACTAGCAGACACAGTATTACTCATAACTTCGATGTCTATCAATAATAATTATTCCACCAGGTACTACAAAGATAGATTGAAGATTTTGGCGGTCTTCCTACTCAAAGCATCAGCTACTACATTAGCCTTTCCCGTGTGATAGAGGATCTCCACTTCATAACCGGCCACATACTCTAACCACCTACGCTGGCGTAGATTCAGCTCCTTCTGAGTGAAGACGTACTTCAAACTCTTATGGTCTGTGTAGATCTTGCACAGTGCGCCATACAATAAATGTCTTCAATGCTTCAGCGCATAAATTATAGCAGCAAACAGTAAATCATGTGTAGGATAGTTTCTTTCATGAATTTTTAATTGCCTTGATCCGTACGCGATCACCTTTCCTTCTTGCATCAAAACACAACCAAGTATAATGTGTGATACATCCACATACACAAAGTACTCAACTCCTTTAGTAGGAAAAGTTAAAACTAGAGCAGTACACAATATCTTCTTCAAATCTTGGAAAGCTTCTTCACACTTATCGCTCCAAATTAACACGGTGCTCTTCTGTGTAAGTCTAGTTAGAGGTGCAGACAATACAGAGAACCCTTCCACAAACCTTCTATAATAGCCGGCTAGACCTAAGAAGCTCCTAATCTTCTTAGGTGTAGAAGGTCTCTTCCATTCCATCACAGCAAAAATCTTGGTAGGGTCTACGAAAATTTCGTCCTTGCTCACAACATGGCCCAGAAAGGACACCTGGGGTAACCATAATTCGCACTAAATCAGCTTGGCATAGAGTTTATGCTCCCTCAGGGTTGACAAAACTAAGCGCAAGTGTTGAGCATGCTCCGCAACACTACGGGAATACACGAGGACGTCATCTATGAACACGACCCCAAAATGGTCCAAGAAATCCTTAAACACTCTATTCATTAATTCCATAAAAGTAGAGGGGGCATTTGTCAAACCAAAGGACATCACCAAGAACTCAAAATGACCGTGCCGGAAATGCAAAGCCGTCCGTGGTATATCAGCCTCACGGACCCTCAACTGGTGGTAGCTTGATCGAAAGTCAATCTTCGAGAACACAGCGCATCCCCACAACTGATCAAATAGATCATCAATCTGAGGCAACAGATATATGTTCTTGATGGTTACCTTATTTAACTCTCGATAATCTATGCAGAGCCTCATGGAACCGTCATTCTTTTCTACGAACAAAATAGGAGAACCCCACGGAGAAGAACTCGGCCTAATAAAACCACACTGCAGCAACTCATCCAGCTGAGTGCGCAACTCTTTTAACTCACGCGGAGCCATACGGTACGGTGCCTTAGCAATAGGGCGAGTACCTTGCTCGAGGTCTATCACAAATTCCACCTCTCTCTCAGTAGGAAGTCCTAAAAGACTGTTAGGAAAGACATCTAGAAACTCTCGCACCACCGAGATATCCTCAAGACGTGGTGTAATAATAGTCGTTTCCAAGGCAGAAATAGAAACAAGATATGCCTCGCAACTAGACTCTATTACTTGACAAGCACGTACCGCAGAAATAATGAGGGAACCCTTGTCCTGAAATCCATAAACACTCATAGGTTGTGTTGGTAATTGTGCCCTACAATGTTCCTCGGGATTTGAGGAGGCATCACCAATCATGCTAAGGGGCATAAATGTATTTGATGTGTGCTTAAGTTCATGCATGCAGGTTATCCTTGATTGGACATGCAAACAAAAAGGGTAAGCTGGAAGTCAGGTAATTTGACTAAGGAAACAAGCATGCATTGAGTGATGAAGGCACACTCAACGCTCTCAATGCCAAAGACAGCTAAGACAGGTGAGAAGAATGTCTAAGGCAAAAGCGTCGAGACAGCTGAGACAGCTGAGAAGAATGTCTCAGCATAACCGCTGAGATAACTGAGAAGCTCAACACAAAACATTGAGAGAAATGTTGGTTCTAGTAAAACCGCTGAGACAAGAGATAGTCTCATCTATGAAGAAGAAACCGCTGAGACAGTTGAGAAGAACCGCTGAGACAGAAGATAGTCATAGCTGTGAAGAAGAAACCGCTGAGACAGTTGAGAAGGAGCCGCTGAGACAAAGCCAATAGAATTTCTATAAGTCCAGAAGAATTGAGTGAGGCAGGCTCACTCAACGCTTCTAAAGAAAATATCAGTTCAGAATTCGTCGAACTGAATTCTGAGTTCGTCGAGCTGAGCTCACCTTTCGTCGAGCTCAAGTTAAAGTTTGACGATTCTGAGTTTGTCGAGCTCAGTTCAGAATTCGTCAAACTGATTTCATAATTCGTCGAACCCAGCTCACCTTTCGTCGAGCTTAAGTTAAAGTTTGAAGATTCTGAGTTCGTCGAGCTCAATTTAGAATTCATCGAACTGAATTCAGAATTCGTCGAACCCAGCTCACCTTTCGTCGAGCTCAAGTTAAAGTTTGAAGATTCTGAGTTAGTCGAGCTCAGTTAAGAATTTGTCGAACTGATTTCAAAATTCGTCGAACCCAGCTCACCATTCGTCGAGCGCAGTCAGAGTATTTCATGCCGTTGCGGGAAAGCTACAACAGCGCCGAAAAGTACTATTTGTCCTCTTCTGAGGGAGGTGGTGCTCACCATCCTAGGCGGGGCCCACATTCAATTGTGTCGTTGATTCAAATCAAAAGATATAAAAGGAAAAAAAGAAAATGGGATTAGGGTTAGCAAAACACAAAAAAGAAAAAGAAAACAAAACGAGAGGCGGCTGGACTTCATCTTCTCTGACGAGCTTGAAAGACAAGTCCAGCAGAGCTAACCAGAAAGGCAGAGAAAGATAGCTGAAGCTTTTTCCAGTTTAGCAAGTTTGTTCTTTAATGAACAAGGAAGCTGATTCCTCAAATCAGTAAGGAGAGATAGCTGTGTGAAGGGTCGTCAACCTTCAACAACAGATAGTTGTTCTTCAGTGCAATAGAAAAGGAGCTAGTTGTAGAAGAAGTCTAATTCCTTCTACAAAGGGAGGGATGGACTAAGATCTGCTCAGTCTAGCAAGGTAGACTCTGAGATTTATCTCTGAGTCAAGGTTTTATTTTGTTTCAACTTCTTGATTAATTTATTGTAGGATTTAGCTTGCCTGAATCTGAGTTGTAGGGCACTTTGTGCCTGAGATAGGTGACTAATTAGTCACTGAGGTAGGTGCCCTGCTAGGGTACTAAGGTAGGATCCAAGCGTGGATCTGAGAATAGGGCTGTCCTCCCAGCCAGAGTAGTAGGACCTATTGCTTGAGGTTGGTGACTGTTTAGTCACTGAGCTGTAGGTGACAAGTGTGTCACTGAGTTATAGGCCTTGGAGGAGGCTGAGCTGTAGGTGCCTGGAAGGGCACTGAGGTAGGCACTTGGAAAGATACTGAGCTGTAGGAGTGCTGCAGCACTCTGAGAGTAGGGCCTTGTTCCTGAAGTTGTAAGGCTGAGAAGCCTAAGCTATAGGCCTTAGAGATAAGGCTGAGGTAGGTGGTTTGAGGACCATTGAGCTATAAGAGCACTACAGGTCTCTGAGGTAGAAACCTTTATAGTTCTAAGGTAGGGTTTTAAAGAGAACTTGAGTGTAAGGATGAGGGCCTGAGGTGTAAGCTCTGAGGAGCATTTGGAGGGGTTTGTGCCTTGTTTAACATAAGTTAGAAAGGTGGGAGGGAAAGTGGATGTACCCAATTGGGGAACCACTATAAATATCTGTGTGCTGTGCTTTGTTGCTTGTTCTTATTTATATTGCAGGTTCTAAGGACAAGCTCTAGATCACTTAGAAATAAAAGAACAAAAAGATTTAAGAAATTTCAAAGACCTATTCACCCCCCTCTAGGTGACTAGCTAATCTTGAAGCAATAACTTTCAAGTGGTATCAGAGGGAGATTACTTAAAAAGGATTTAACAATCTGAGTATACCTCCAAGGTTAGCTATAAGATATAATTATGGGGTAACGAATGAACTATAAGGAGTTAGGGGCCATGAAACTACCAACCTACAGGAAAGAAGGATTTGTCCTATGGAAGCAAAGGGTCAGACTGTTCATGGAAGCATCTGACCCTAGGATCTATGTAACAGTGGTGGAAGGTCCTTTTATCCCCACAAAAGCTTCCACCATAGATCCAACTCTGAGAGTGCCCAAGGCATATAAAGAGATGGACAGAGATGAGGTAATTCTGTCTACGATGGACAAAAGGGCGAAAAATATTATAGCCAGTGCCATTAATCACTCAACCTTCCAAAATCTTATACACTGCAAGACCTCTAAGGAAATGTGAGACACTATTGTGGTCTACATGGAAGGCTCTGAGGAAGTTAGAGATGATAGGAAGTCCATGCTCAACCAAGAGTATGAGGCTTTCAGGCAAAGCAAATCAGAAAAGGTGGTTGACTGATTTGAGAGGTTCTTTAGGACATTTAACGAACTAAGAACCTATGGTAGGGTCTTCAGCAACTATGAGCTGAATAACAAGTTCCTTAGATCTCTAGCTAGAGATTGGGACACCAAGATTTATTCTATTAGGGAAATGGCTAAGCTGGCAGACACTCCTCCACCAACCCTCTTTGAAAAGTTTTTGTCCTATGAAATACAGATGGCTGCTAGACAAGAAGAGGAGAAGGGGAGTCAATCCAAGACCAAGGATAAGACAGTGGCCCTCAAGGCAGAATCCCTAAGAAGGAGAAGAAGAAAGACTCCCTCACCAACAAGGAGGGAAGCTAAATTAAGCTCAGAAAAATCTAAGTCAAGCTCATCAGACAACCACATGTCAGATAAAGATCTAGCTGCCTTCTCCAGACAATTTCAGAAGTTCATGAAGAAGAAGCACTGGAGGAGCAGGCCATCTTCATCATCTCATCATAGAAAGTCCTCCAAGAAGGATAGGTATGGCCCTAAATCCAGTAAATAGATTTCATCTAATGTTATCTGTTACTTTTGCAGCAAGGCTAGACATGTCATTGTTGAATGCCCAGTAAGGATCAAGGAAGAATATGAGAAGAAGAAGAAGCATCGCCATCACCACAAGGACAGGAAGAAGGAGAAATCTTTTATGGCTAAGAAAAAGAAAAGCTAAGAGGTATAATAGAAGAACTAAGTACCCTGTATCATAACAGGAAGCGTAGAGCAAGTCGTAAAGCCTAAAGTACTAACTTAAGTCTAAAAATGTTTAATTGGTTAATCTAATGATAAGGTAATTAAACATTTTCACTATATATATATATATATATATATATATATATATATATATATATATATATATATATATGCGACAAGAAACAAAAAGCCACACCACTCTTAAAAGCTTTAACCCTAGCCGTCGAGACCAAAACCTTCTCAGTGTCTTTCCGCATTGACTCAATGGCGCCGAAGATCTCAAAGGAGCTTTAGGAGGGCTATGAAATTATGAGGAATGGATTCAGTCATGCCTCACCATAGATTAAGGAAGTGTTAAGGATGATTAAGACCACAGGTTTGGAGTACACCCATTCTGAACCCTCCACCATTCTTAGAGAAGAGGTAGTAGAATTATTCTCCAACGTCAAGGTGTCGTCCTCTCAAAACTCACTTAAGTCTAAGATTGAGGACATCAAGATTAAGGTAAACCCTAAGATACTAGGCAAAGCCCTTCATCTACCCTCCATAAACCCTTGCGAGGAAGAAGAACCCACCATCATGGATAGAGACAGTGCTCTCAGGTGGTGTAGATACAGTGATGTCAAACCTGGGTCTCTTAAGAGGAAATTCTTCAATAAGAGAGGTAAACTGCTAGAAGATATTGTAGGGAAATCCCTTATCTGCAAACCTGGATCACATGACACAATCTCCAAGTCAATGTTTGATCGCATGACTAGGATAATCTTCAATAGGAAGACCTCTTGGTCTTCTCTCACCTACTAGAGAATAGTAGACTGTCTACACACTCCAAACATGGGTAGAATTCTTTCCTAATACCTAGTGAACACCTACCATGATACATTGAAGTAGGAGAAAGGAGTGAAGATTCACTACCTAAAAAAGAATGGACATAAAAACTTTGGACATATTCACTAGGGTCCTACCAATGAGCCAACCTTCAGCAATAAAGGACTCCTCTAGGGACACAAAGAAGAAACCTGTTGAGGAAGAAATAACTGTCAGCTCTAAACCAGAGCTTGGAACCTCCTCTCTAACTGATGTTGGTCTGCAGGTTGACTTATCACTCAGTCAATCCTCTGCAAACTTCCAACTTAAAGTCAGTGATG
This sequence comes from Platanthera zijinensis, assembly GCA_039513925.1. NCBI lineage: Eukaryota > Viridiplantae > Streptophyta > Magnoliopsida > Asparagales > Orchidaceae > Platanthera > Platanthera zijinensis. The sequence goes on along the minus strand of CM077080.1, from coordinate 151,521,468 downwards.
TGCATGTTGATAAAATCCATGCCAGTCCAAGGTCAGTACAAGTTTCAAAGAATGCTACTGAAGAAGAGGTTACTGCACAATATGAGGCGGATATGGCTGTTACTGATGATGCAGATGCAGTTGAAGATATCCCTGCTACAGAAGATAACCAAGAGCCTCGTGAGGCATTAGAAACTTATTTTGATGGGTCAAGCCAAGAGATGGATGCTCAGACTGAGGGGGAGCATGATCAGATGGATTTGACAACTCTGGATCATGTTGTCAACAAAATTGTTGAGGCTGCACCTACTACAGGTAATACTCATACCATCTTAATTGGTAGTGTTAATACAACTTTTAGCTAAGGAAATTTTTCCTTCTATAGGTGCTTTAGTTGAGGGGGAGCCCTCACAGGTCCCTGCTCAGGAAGATGTTCCTCCTCCTATGAACCATCCTTCAACTACCCCAATCTCCAATGAGGAATTACTAAACCAAATCAAAGCACTCAAAGATGCTCAGACCACAACCCTCAAGGAGTATGTTGACCAATCAGTTGCCAAGCTAAGGGAGGAACTATTGACTGAAGTCAAAGAAAGTAAAGAAGAATCTTCTCACTTAAACAAACAGTTCACCACCTGGTTTGACATGGCTGGAACTGCTGGCATAAAGCTGACCACCCTCATGAAATCCTTGGAAACAAGCCAAAAATTCTCTGCAGCTGACATAGGATATGTCAAGAATTATGTGAGTGCAATTGATGAGGTGAACAGGGGTGCAACAGATCATGTAAATCAGTATGTCACCAATGTTTCTATCCACTCTATGAAGGAGGCAATACTTCTAAAAAATGAGTTGCTTGCTGACATTGAGAGAATATTCCAATCTATATCAAGCAAAAGTGAAGCCAACACCACCTTACTGCAAAAGACCATCTCTGAAGAAGGCAGAAAGGGGGAGAGTAGCCATGCTAAGGCAACAACACTCATTCAAGATCAAGCCTTCAATATAATTCAAGGCACCAGGGTGGCATTGTACCCGCCCCTCCTGGATAAAAAGAGGCCAGAGGACCTAGACTTACCAGAACAAGCTAGAGCTGCACAGGATGCACAACTTGCTTCCAAAAGAAAGAGGGAAGGAACTCAAATGGCTGAATAGTTCATGGCTAAGAGGAGAGCTGATAATAGAGATGATCCAGATCATGAACAGCTAAGTGATTGCTTTGAATCCATCATTATCAATGCTTGGGTAAGCCATGGTCAAATCTTAAAGAATATTAATAGTGTTTATCCTTCTGAGGAATGGATAAAGCATTTGGAAAGAAATTCCCTAAAGGAAAGAGTATTCAAATAAAATCTGATAAGGAAGGGCAACCCTAAGAAATTGCCTCCCAGATATATTCCAAAGCCATTCCTTTACTTCAAATGGCAGGTGAACAAAGCTGAAGACTTGAAGAAGACTGCTGCTACCAAGGATGCTGATTCAAGTTCATCAAAGAAGAGCTGAGATGAGGCGGCAAGTTTGAGGGTTCTTTAAATATTTAATCAATGTCTTGTAATGAATATCAATAGTATAGTAATATCAACTCGCTATCAATAAAATTAATATGAGTTGGCCCTGACTATATTGGTGTGATAAATGTGCATACAATTCTCATTTACATATCTGTGACTAAAGAATATGATGTTCTTTCATAGATATCTTATAATAACAAGTTTGCTACTGTTGTTTGGCTAAGTTAATGATTAGGTAGATCTTAATCATAATGTTTACCTTGTAAATGATTAATAAAGCTTTTTTTGTTAATCATACTGTTACATTGTTAATGATTGATAATTCACCAGTACTATTGTTTATTCAATCAAAGTGTTAAGCCATCTCATCTAGGGGGAGTTATCCTATACTGGGATGGCTAGTTGTCATGATAATGCCTCATCAAGTCTATCATGATACTTTTTGTGTTGATGCACCTTATCATGGATGGGTGTTTTGCCTTCTTCTAATAGGGGGAGATTGTTGGGAATTGTGCCCAATAATGTTCCTAAGAATTTGAGAAGGCATCACCAATCATGCTAAGGGGCATAGATGTATTTGATATGTTTTTAAGTTCATGCATGTAGGTTGTCCTTGATTTGATAGGTGAACAAAAAGGGTAAGATGGAAGTCAGATAATTTGACTAAGGAAAAAAGCATTGAGTGATGATGGCACACTCAACGCTCTCAACGCCAGAGATAGCTAAGACAGCTGAGAATAATGTCTAAGGCAAAAGCATCGAGATAGCTGAGACAGCTAAGAAGAATGTCTCAGAATAACCACTGAGACAGCTGAGAAGCTCAACACAAAGCGTTGAGAGAAATGTTGGTCCCAACAAAACCGCTGAGACAAGAGATAGTCTCAGCTGTGAAAAAGAAACCGCTGAGACAGTTGAGAAGAAACTGCTAAGACAGAAGATAGCCAATGCTATGAAGAAGAAACCGCTGAGACAGTTGAGAAGGAACCACTGAGACAAAGCCAGCAGAATTTCTCTAAGTTCAGAAGCATTGAGTGAGGCAGGCTCACTCAACGCTTCTAAAGAAGAGCTTAGTTCAGAATTCGTCGAACTGAATTTTGAGTTCGTCGAGCTGAGCTAACCTTTCGTCGAGCTCAAGTTAAAGTTTGAAGATTCTGAGTTCGTCGAGCTCAATTCAAAATCCATCAAACTGATTTAAGAATTCGTCGAACGCAGCTCACCTTTTGTCGAGCTCAAGTTAAAGTTTTAAGATTCTGAGTTCGTCGAGCTCAGTTCTGAATTCGTCGAACTGATTTCAGAATTCGTCGAACCCACCTCACCTTTCATCGAGCTCAAGTTAAAGTTTGAAGATTCTGAGTTAGTCGAGCTCAGTTAAGAATTCATCGAACTGATTTCAAAATTCATCGAACCCAGCTCACATTTCATCGAGCGCAGTCAGAGTATTTCATGCCGTTGCAGGAAAGCTACAGCAGCGCCGAAAAGTACTGTTTGTCCTCTTCTGAGGGAGGTGGCGCTCACCATCTTTGGTAGGGCCAACATTCAATTGTGTCGTTGATTCAAATCAATAGATATAAAAGGAAAAGAAGAAAAGGGGATTAGGGTTAACGAAACACAAAAACAAAAAAGAAAACAAAAAGCGAGGCGGATGGACTTCATCTTCTCCGACGAGCTTGAAAGCCATGTCCAGCAGAGTTAGCCAGAAAGGCAGAGAAAGATAGCTGAAGCTTTTTCCAGTTCAGCAAATTTTTTCTTTCCAGAACAAGGTAGATTATTCATCTAATCAGCAAGGAGAGATAGCTATGTGGAGGTTCGTCATCCTTCAACAACAGATAGTTATTTTTCAGTGCAGCAGAAAAGGAGCTAGCTGTAGAAGAAGTCTAATTCCTTCTACAGCAAGAGGGATAGACTGAGATCTTCTCAGTCCAGCAACGTAGACTCTGAGATTTATCTCTGAGTCATGGTTTTATTTTGTTTCAACTTCTTGATTAATTTTCTGTAGGATTTAGCTTGTCTGAATCTGAGTTGTAGGGCACTGTGCCTGAGTTGTAGGTGACTAATTAGTCATTGAGGTAGGTGCCCTGCTGGGTACTGAGGTAGGATCCAAGTGTGGATCTGAGAGTAGGGCTGTCCTCCCATCCTGAGTAGTAGGGCCTAGTGCTTGAGGTAGGTGACTGTTGAGTCATTGAGCTGTAGGTGACAAGTGTGTTACTGAGTTATAGGCCTTGGAGGAGGCTGAGCTGTAGGTTCCTGTAAGTGCACTGAGGTAGGTACCTGGAATGGTACTGAGCTGTAGGAGTGTTGTAGCACTCTGAGACTAGGGCTATGTGCCTGAAGTTGTAGGGCTGAGAAGCCTGAGTTGTAGGCCTTAGAGATAAGGTTGAGGTAGGTGGTTTGAGGACCACTGAACTGTAGGAGCACTACATGGCTCTGAGGTAGGAACCTTTATAGTTCTGAGGTAGGGTTTTGAAGAGAACCTGAATGTAAGGCTGAGGGCCTGCAATGTATGCTCTGAGGAGCATTTGGAGGAGTTTGTGCATTATCTAACATAAGTTAGAAAGGTGGGAGGGAAATTTGATGTACCTAATTGGGGAACCACTATAAATATCTGTATGCTGTGATTTGTTGCTTGTTCTTATTTATATTGCAGGTTCTAAGGACAAGCTCTAGATCACTTAGAATGAAAACAGTGTAAGAAACGAACAAAAACAAACCGGAAGAGGTATAACAGAAATTTTATTATCGTAAAAAGTTATCTATTACAAAGGTATGACCTCCCTTTTATAGAATGGAGGAGAGAAGAGAGAATACAAATAAGAGATGTGGTACTAAAAAATTATAGGACTAAGCGGTCTATACAAAAACAACCCGCACAAGCCGCGCGGTTAGACGGAAGGGCTAACCGCTCGGCTATCACCAGAGAGGAAGGAGAGATCGCCATGGGAGACCGCTAGACTGCCCGGTCTCCAAGCTGCCAGAGACAAACCACTAGACCGCTCGGACTCCAAACAGTAATAGCACAACAACCAAACCATTGAAGGGAAACCGCCAGACCGCACGGTCTTCAATCTGCCAAGGCAGGCCGCCAGACCGCCCGGTCACCAACTTCAACACTCCCCCTCAAGATGGAGCATATATATCGATCATGCCAAGCTTGTCGCAAATTTGAAGAAACGAGGCAGATACTGCCTTGGTGAAGATGTCAGCCAACTCTTTATCAAAAGTGACAAAGGGAGTGCAAATTTGTTCCTTCAAAATCTCTTCACGAATGAAATGACAGTCGACCTCAATGTGCTTGGTTTTTTCATGAAAGACCGGATTTTTGGAGATGTATATGGCCGCCTTGTTATCACAGAACATAGGTAGAGGATGGTTGTAGACCTCTCCTAAATCCATCATGAGTGCTCGTAACCACTTTAACTCATAAGTGGTCGATGTAATACTATGATACTCTGCTTCTGCAGTGGATCTGGAAACAACAGATTGCTTCTTGCTCTTCCAGCTCACTAGATTTCCCCCAACAAAGGTGCAAAAACCCGAAGTTGACTTGCAATCCCCTTTGTCATTAGCGTAACTCGCATCTGAGTATGCTTCAACACTCAGATGAGCATTCTTCTAAAAGAGTAATCCTTTCCCAGGTGCTGCTTTGACATACTCCAAGATTCGCAATGCGGACTGTAGATGGCACTCCCTAGGTGCTTGCATGAATTGACTCACCTTGCCCACAACATAGGAAATGTCGGGCCTGGTCACTGTGAGATATATGAGTTTACCAACCAAATGCATGTATCGCGTAATATATGAAAGAGGAGGCGAATCATCTGTCAAGGTTTTGTCTTCTCCAGTTGTCATGGGGCATCAGGCAGGTTTTGCTCCAGTCAATCCTGCCTCTTTTAATAGATCAAGAGCATACTTACGTTGGGAGAGGACTAAGGAGTTGGGCTTCCGAGAGATTTCAATCCCCAGAAAGTACTTCAGAGAGCCCATATCTTTCGTGACCAGATATTGATGAATATGCCGCTTTGTCAAGGCAACCCCTTCCTGGTCATCGCCAGTGAGAAGAATATCATCGACGTACACAACAAGAACCACTAGTCCCGAAGAGGTTTTGTGAATGAATAACGAGTGATCGGCAGAGCTTCACGTAAAACCAACGACCGCCACGATGCCACTGAACTTGTTAAACCAAGCTCGAGGGCTCTGCTTGAGGCCATAGATGGCCTTCTTCAGCCGGCATACCTGTGTCTCCCCCTGAGCAACATGCCCAAGAGGTTGCTCCATGTAGAAGGCCTCCTGAAGATCACCATAAAGGAAGGCATTCTTGACATCCAGCTGAGAAATCGACCAATCTCTATTGACGGCCACAGAGAGAAGGACCCGGATAGTACTGAGATGAGCCACGGGAGATAAGGTGTCAAAGTAATCAACCCCATAGGTTTGAGTAAAGCCCTTAGCAATAAGGCGGGCCTTATAACAATCCACAGTGCCGTCCGGGCCAAATTTGACCACAAAGACCCAGCGACAGCCAACAACATTAGTACCGAAGGGAGGAGGAACAAGAGTCCAGGTACCCCGCTCAGTTAGGGTCGTCATTTCCTCATCCACGGCCATCTTCCAATGAGGAACAACAAGGTCCTCTTGGTAGGAACGGGGTGTGGCAGTGGCAGAGATAGCCAGAGAAAAGGCCCTGCGAGAAGAGGTAAGGCGATCATATGAAACAACAGCAGCAAGTGGGTGTAGAGTACATGTCTGTACCCCTTTACGAAGATCTACAGGAAGATCAAGGTCGGCGGGTCCCTCGGCATCCGGAGCATCCGTGGCAGAGAGAGCTGGCCCGGGAGTAGAGAGCGACGATGGCGGAGATGAGGGAGACGGTGGCGGAGAAGAGGGAGAAAGAGGCGGAGGGAGAGGATTGGACGGAGGTGGAGTAGGGGTTGAGATCGCAGTAGGATACGAGGGAACAAAGAGAACAGCATGAGTATCAGAAGCTGGGGGGAGAGGAGAGGATTCAGCCGATAAGTAGGAGGCATTCTCGAAGAAGGTGACGTAAACAGAGACGAACTGCTTACGAAGAACGGGATCAAAGCAACAATAGCCTTTCTGAGTTGGGGAGTACCCCAGAAAGACACATTTAGTGGAGCGAGGGGAGAGCTTATCTCGGGTGGCAGATGGGGAATGCACAAAGGCAGTGCACCCAAAGATTCGGAGAGGGAAAGGCTCCTTTCCCGGATACAGAATGGAGAATGGGGTTTTCCAGTGGAGAACCGTGGAGGGAATGCGATTAATGAGGTAGCAGGCAAGGAGAACAGCATAGCCCAATAGAAGCGAGGAACATGCATTTGGGTCATCAAGGTACAAGCGACATCGAGGAGATGATGTTTTTACGGTCCGCCACCCCATTTTGCTGGGAGGTATAAACACAGCTAGTCTGATGAATAATGTCATATTGCACACAGAAAGATGTAAACGCATGACTCAGATATTCTTTAGCATTGTCTGAGCGAAATGTTTTAATACAAACACCAAACTGAGTTTTAATTAATTGATAAAAGGAGATCCATACATCAAAAAGTTCAGAGCGATCTTGTAAGAGATACACCCAGTACATCTAGAAAAATCATCAATAAAAGTTACAAAATAAGAACTACCCCGACCAATGGTGAGGGTAGGAGTAGGGCCCCAGACATCGGAGTGGACTAGATCAAACGGACAGGTAGAGCCCCGACCTTCCTTCGGCGGGAAGGAGGAACGGTGATGCTTGCCAAGCTGACAAGCGTCGCAGTTGAGAGGAGTACTGGAAGGAGGGAGGTAGGACAGAAGCTAATGTAGAAGTCGTGGAGGAGGATGACCGAGGCGGAGATGCCACTGGAGAAGATCCGTAGAAGAAGAGGAGAAGGCGGAGAAGGCAGACAAGGCGGAAATGTTGTCGAGGAAGTAGAGGCCGCCGCTCTCAGTCCCAGTAGCAATCGTCCGTTGGGAGCTCAGATCCTGAAAAGAACAATAAGTCGGAGTAAATGTCACAGAGCACTGAAGATGCTTGCATAAAGAGGTAACCGACAATAAATTGCACAAAAATTTGGGAACATAGAGAGTGTCCGCTAGGCGAAGAGACGAAGTAACATGAACCACTCCCGACCCATGAACCGGGGAGGGAGAACTGTCTGCAACGAGGACAGGAGGCAACTGATCATGTTGTTCGAGTAGAGAGAAGCACTGAAGATTGCCTGTCATGTGATTAGTCGCACCAGAGTCGATAAGCCATTTACCTTGGGTCACCACGTGGGCACTACCTGATGATGTGACCACGGAGGCAGACGGCTTGGAAGAGGAGGCGGAAGAGTCACCCAAGGGGCGAAGATGAGGATGCTTTGTCCAGCAGCGTTCCATAGTATGGCCGGTGCGGCCACAGTGAGAGCAGAGGTAGCGGGAAGGAGCACGTCCGCCAGACTGGTGACTGCTGCTACCAGAGCCACTCCGCTGAGTATGGTGAGCATAGTAGTCCGGTGGAGAAGGAGCGGGCAGAAGCGGGCACTGAAGGAGGGAGGTGACAGCAACGATGCGGACAGCGATGGCATCTAAGGTAGGAGATTCTGCCTCACCCATAATTTGATGGCGAATCATATCATAAGTATCAGGAAGCCGGAGCAGATAACACACAACGAGAAGCTCCTGGAAATGCTTGTGTTGTTGAGCCAAATCCGCAGAAAAGGGGCGATTCTGAATAATCTCAGCCCCAAGAGCCTGAACCTGTTGGTAGGCAGTAGTAGGAGACAATGTAGGATGGGCAAAGAGGTCCGCATACAAAGTATAGATGCGGGACGTCTGAGCCCCCTTTGAGTACAGAGCGACAAGATGAAGCCAAGAGGCCTTGACCGTCTCATCATGATGGATGACGGGGAGGCATTCATCGGAGAGGCTGTTAGCGAGCCAAGTACGCATAAGGGCGTCACTCGCATCCCAGTCATCAAAGAGAGGTGAAGTGATGGAAGGAGGGTCATCAACGAGATGGTGGCGTTTGCGTTGCGAGCGAAGGAGAAAGATGAAGGAGACGCTCCAACCCGGGTAGTTGGAGACGACAAGTTTCGAAACGGTGCCAAGGTTCCCGGAAGGAGTAGGAGGAAGAGGCGGAGCCGGATTGGCGACAGGAGTGGTAGTAGTAGAAGCATCAGAAAGAGCCATAGGAGAAAACAACAGGAAGCCGCGCGGTTAGGAAAGAAACCGTGCGGGTAGGAAACAAGCCGCGCGAACAGGGAGAAATCGCAGCGGTTAGAAGAAAGAGATCTGCGGCGGTCACGATGACAGACACCAGTGGCCAGAAAAGCCACGACCAAGCCACATAACCAAGCAGAGGGGAAGAAGTCGAGCGGCTAGAAAGCAGCCCGCGCGAACAGAAGAAAGAGAAGACCGCGCGGTTAGAGAAAAGACCGTGGGAAGACAAATAAGGCGAACAAGGCAAACAGGTCGCGACAATAGGTCGAGGCGACTAAAGAATAGGTCGCAGCGAATAAGCACAGGTCGCGGTGAGAAGAAGAGGTCACGCACACAAAGGGCAACGACAAGGAGAGAAAGAGGCCGCGCGAACAGGGCGCAAGCAGGCGGAAGAAACAAGCCGCGAGGCCAGGTCGCGAGAAGAAGAAGCAAGCTGCGTGGATGGGTCGCGCGGACAGAGAAGGCACACAGAATCAGGAGGAGAAGATCGAGTCCTCTGATACCATGTAAGAAACGAACAAAAACAAACCGGAAGAGGTATAACAGAAATTTTATTATCTGAAAAAGGTATCTATTACAAAGGTATGACCTCCCTTTTATAGAATGGAGGAGAGAAAAGAGAATACAAATAAGAGATGTGGGACTAAAAAATTACAGGACTAAGCGGTCTATACAAAAACAACCTGCACAAGCCGCGCGGTTAGACGGAAGGGCAAACCGCTCAGCTACCACCAGAGAGGAAGGAGAGATCGTCATGGGAGACCGCTAGACCGCCCAGTCTCCAAGCCACAAGAGACAAACCGCTAGACCGCTCGGACTCCAAACAGCAACAACACAGCAACTAAACCGCGGAAGGGAAACTGTCAGACTGTGCGGTCTTCAATCCGCCAAGACAGGCCGTCAGATCGCCCGGTCACCAACTTCAACAAACAGAAAAAAGATTTAAGAAATTTTAAAGACCTATTCCACCCCCCCCCCCCCCCCCCCTCTAGGTGACTAGCTAATCTTGAAGTAATAACTTTCAGGTTGATCGTTGTCCATCTTGAAGTCCTGTCACTTTGTCTTGCACTAGATGACCGCATCATACTTGGACAACCAGTCCATGCCCAAAACACGTCGAAATTCGCTAGATCCAACACCATCAGATCCGAAATGGCTAGGAAATCACCTAGACAAATAGGGCATCTTTGAACTCCTTAATTCGATATCACCAGATCTCCGGAGGGAAGCTTGACGTTGAAGGAATCTCCTAATTAATCCATGTTCAAACAATGTTTATTTACGAAACTCTGCGCCACAAAGGAATTGGTTGCACTCAAATCGAAAAGAACACGGACCCACCTATTCCTCACCTTAAACTCCCCTAAAACCATAACATACATAACTAAACGAATGAAAACTAGGGCAATAAATGGAGAGTAAAAGTTAAACTAGAATTTAACCTGATATCACATGGGTAGAGGTCTGGGCTTCCTCCCTGGTCAACACATTCAGTTTTCCTTTCCCTCTATCCTGGTTTGGTGGCGGCGGCAGAGCCCGAATCGGCGCAGGCTGCAGTGGGGTCTGAGCCTGGGAGCATGAAGTCTTCCGGGGCCCCTTTTGCCTGCACTGGGAGAAAGCCTTATCCTTCGACCAGCAACGAATCACGTCATGTCCATTCTTTGTACTGATTGTGCACACAAAATCTTCTTTGGGTCCAACTTGGATGGCGAGCACTTGCTGTTGCTTCAGAGTGGCAGTCCTCTTGTAACATCTTTCGTAAGGGTGTCCAGATCGACCACAGAAGCTACATATTTATCCACTTTTCTTCTTCGAAGAAGGGCCAGATGCCCTAGAGCTTCCATCCTCATCACTTTTCCTCTTCTCTTTTCTCGCTGCGGTGCCTCGATTCTTGGCATTTTCAATCGCCTCAACTTTCCGAGCGGCTTCCCCTACCTTAGCATAACTTTCAGCTCTATAAGTGCATGCCAACTATTGTACATCGCTTCTTACTCCTCCGAGGAAACATTTCACTCTTCCCGCCTTTGAAGCTACCATATCTGGAGCAAATCTGCTAAACTTACTAAAATCGGTCTCATATTCGCTCACCGCGAGCTGTCTCTGCTTCAGATACAGGAAATTATTCATCAGGCCGTCCTGCTCGACCGAGGGTAGAAACTTCTTAAGCAGCATCTTCTTAAAAGATTCCCACGAGCATCCTTGATTCAGACTCTCCTTTTCCCGAATCCACCAGCACTTTGCCTGGCCTTTTAGCCGGTAGGCTGCAATCATTACCTTCTAGGCTTTTGCAATCCCAGAATACGAGAATATCTCCTCAATAGTGATGATCCAATCATCCATAACCATTAAGTCAACTCTCCCGTCGTAAGTGGGAGGTCCCAATCACTGAAAATGCGAGATAAAATTCATCTCTAGCTGTAGCATCACTGGGGTACCAAAGTAGCAGAAGAAATGGGTACGGCTTGACCCACGACAGGATCTTGCACTAAGGGTTGCTGCGCGGGAGCGGCAAACAACAAAGACTGAATTTGCGATTGCATCGCAACTAATTGTCTCGACAGAGCCTTGTTTGTCTGACGTAGACTCTCGATCATCGCATCGCTTTGTGCACCTGACGACTCACCCACCGACTGGGGAGTTGACCTCATCACAGGACGTTTAGCTGGCATTTCAAAAAGGGCAAACGAACAACTCATCAAAATCCTAGCTTACAACTAGGCCACACAACTTAGTTCAGACCATACTTAAAAGACACTTGCTTATGCTGCAAACTTGCTCTGAGATTTTGTAAATGATGTTATATCCTACTTAGGATGATATCCTCTCATCCTATTGACTAATGTGTCTATGATATGAATGCATAAATTCTTTATTCTTATTTAAAATTATGTGTGTACATGTGTCATCATGTAAACCTTAACTTAGCACGCGTGCTTATGCGATGATATACTAGGTATGCAGTGTTATGCATTCTAAAAAGGCCTTAATGCATGTTATGAGCGGCGTACACATGAAATGTTGTGCATCCCATACTACATAACATTGCATGCAACGAGAAAATAAAACATGCTAATGGGCATCCATGTAATGGTGGTTATGCATCCTATACTACATAACTGTCACATGTTGCCTCCTATGGTAGATCCATATACAAACATATATCATGCATCTCATACTACATAATATACCTCATATACTTCTAATCATGCTATGAGTGTAGTGACTATGCTTCGGCTAAGACGTACTGATGACACATTAGTGTATGTATGAAAATGAATGAAGGAAATCAAATCTATAACAGATTGGTTAGGTCAACCAACTTGTCAAACCAACCTCCCTCTGATACCAACTATCACAACCTGCATTTTCACCTCATTTAATGATATATCAGAGTAAGAGAAAATGCGCGTCATGATGCCACGTTAGTAGGAGATAACTACGGATGCTCAGGCAAAACTCCTACTTTATACATAAAGAAAGAAATTTAAGTTATTTAGAGAAAAATCCAGTTTAAGTTAAGCAGTTAGCCGTATCCCTCGGCTTAGCAGCTCATCTAGTCCACGAGAAAAATAGTTATCCTCTGCTGACGTGGCATCATGACGCGCATTTTCCCTTGCTCTGATATATCATTAAATGCGGTGAAAATGCAGGTTGTTACACTGCCACTCCCAAAGAGATAACGAGCTTCCTAGGACTGGCTGGCTATTATAAAAGGTTTGTAGAGGGTTTGTATACATTGTCTGTGCCATTGACTAAACTGACGCAGAAGAACGCAGCTTTTGTATGGAGAGATAAGTGCGAGGAAGCTTTTCTGGAATTGAAGAGGAGATTGTGCACTGCTCCGGTATTGACCTTGCCTACCGAAGGGATAGAGTATGCTATTTATGTGGACGCATCACACGTGGGACTTGGTTGCGTGTTGATGCAAGACGGCAAAGTAATAGTGTATGGGTCGATGCAGTTAAAGATTCTTGAAAGGAATTACCCTACGCATGATTTAGAGTTCAAAGTTGTGATTTATGCCCTGAAGCTGTGGAGACACCTACTATATGGCGCATTGTGTAAGATTTACACGGATCATAAGAGTTTAAAGTATGTTTTCACTCAGAAAGAATTGAACTTGCGCCAGCGGAGATGATTAGAGTATGTTGTAGATTATGATGTTGAGATCCAATACCATCCAGGCAAAGTTAATGTTGTAGCTGATGCCTTGAGTAGAAAGACAACTAAAATCTTTAATCTTTCTGTGGATTCCCTGGTTAAAGAATTTCTGATGATGAATATTTCTGTTGGGATTTGTCACTCTCCAAGTAGTTTGGAGGTAGCTGAGCCTTCATGGATTACACACACAAGACTGCATAAGAAAGAAGATCCTGATTTGTTGCACCTTTGTAATAGAACTGAGAAAGGGGAGTTCCCGGACTTTTCGATCGATGACGCGGGTACTTTAAAGTACCACGGTAGATTTTGTATCCCCAATGTTGAAGATATTTGAGTTAAGTTGTGCAGTGAGTCTCATGGTTCAAGTGTTGCCTACCACCATGGTTCTACTAAGATGTATAAAGACCTAAAGCAGATTTCCTGATGGTATGAAATGAAGGGTGATATAGCTAAATTTTTATTAGAATGTTTCACGTGCAAGTGAGTTATGGCTGATCATGGAAGACCTGGTGGCAAGTAAGCGACCTTAGAGATTCCAAGTTGGAAGTGGGAGAGTATTTCCATGGACTTTATTTCTGGTTTGCCGAGATCTCCCCAGGGCATGATTCTGTTTTGGTTATAGTGGATAGATTGACGAAGTGTGCTCACTTCGTGCCTTTTAAGATTGATTACCTCATGAAGAAGATAGCCGAGTTATACTTAGAAGAGGTTATCAGGCTGCATGGAGTGCCTGTTAGAATTGTATCGGATCGAGACTCCAGTTTACGTCTTCGCTATTGGAAGAGTTTACAGGAAGGGTTGGGTACCGATTTGAGGTATTCCACCGCTTATCATCCGCAGACTAATGATAAAACAGAGAAAGTAAATCAGATCGTGGAAGATATGATCAAATGTTATATTTTAGACCACGAAGGAACGTGGGACGAGCGTTTGAGATTGATGGAGTTTGCATATAATAACAATTATCAAGAAAGTCTGCATATGGCCCCGTTTGAGGCTCTGTATGGGAGACGTTGCAGAACTCCCTTGTTTTGGACCGAGGTTGGTGAGAAACCATTGTTGGGTCCTAAAGCGTTAGAAGAGATGGATGTTTCTATAAATCTTATTCGAGAGAAGCTTCGAATGGCTCAAGAGCGCTATGAGAAGAATGTCAATCGACGTAGGACGGATTTGGAGTTTGCTGTTGGGGACATGATGTTTCTTAAGGTTTCCCCGATGTCTGGTGTTAAGAGTTTTGGTAAGAACCATAAGTTGGACCTGAGGTACGTGGGACCTTTTTAAGTTGTTGGGCGAATTAGTGTGTCAGCGTATAGACTGGATTTGCCCACATGTTTTCCTAGTGTGCACGATGTGTTTCACGTGAGCCAATTGCGGAGGTGTGTGGTTAGTGACCGGCGAGTTCTTGATTATGTGCCCTAGTTGGAGCCTAACCTTTCCTATGTTGAAGTTCCTGTTCGCATTTTGGATACTCAAGATCGGGTGTTACGAAGAAAGAAAATACCCATGGTGAAAGTTTTGTGGCGAAACCAAGATGTGGAAAGCGCGACTTGGGAGTTGGAGTCAGCTATGAGGGAGGCTCATCCTTATCTGTTCTCCTAGTTTCTTTTGGTAAGTGTTTCTTCGATAGCCTTTGGCTGCTTTTCATTCTGTTTTGAATTTGATTCTTTTCATGTCACGTTTCGGGACGAAACTTCCTCTTTGGAGGTGTGACTGTAACGCCCCATTTTTCAGTCAATTATTTAATTCTCTTGGTGACATCATAATGACGTAAAGGCGTTACGTTAACACGGAGTTGACGACGAGTCGCTATTAGTGCGTTTTCGCGTCTGTTAGGTCGAGCCGACCAAATCTTGGAATTCTTGTCGAAATTGGAAAATTTCACATTAGGAAATTAAATTAATTAATTTTTGACATGCCCGTCAAGTTTCGTCGCGATCCGAGCAATATTGGAGCCTCGGCGCATTTTCGAAGTTTTGTACATCTATCGTTTGCCGCAAACTTTGGAAATTTATATCCCAAGAACGGCACATCGGATTTTGATTTTGACTTCGCCGTTGGGTTCGTAGCATCGGTATTCGTCTATGGCGCGAATTTCGTAGGATTCAGCGTGCGTGTGGCCGTCCGTAACAATATAATATTATAACGTTGTTATTATTATTATTATTATTAATATAATTATTATAAAAAAAGAATAAAATTCATTGAGTATCACCTGCCTTATCCGACCAATGCAGCCCCCCTGTATCCAGTTATAATCATTATAATAATAATAAAATTAATATTATCATTATTATTATATATTTAATATAAGCCTTCTTCTCCCCCAAGAAAGAAAACCGAGACCCCTTTCCTCCCGTTCACTCGGCCGAACCAGAGCGACGAACGACGGTGGCATCCCTCTCCTTCGTGGACCTTCCGGCCACGATTCCGGGAGCTTCGGTGGACGAAATTCTTAGCGGAGCAAAGATCCGAAAAGCTCTTGGCGAGAGCTATGCGTGCGAGGTAAGATCTTTCCGATTTGTGGATTTTTGGCACTAGGGCTTTTGACCTAATCCTTGTTTTGCTTCGAAAAGTTTCAGGAATCGAAGACGGGGTGTTCTTGCGGTCGATTCTCGAAGCGGAGCGCGTGAGAGGTCGTTTTTCCGAAGTTTCAAGGCAAGTGGATTTCTCCCCCCTTGCATGATCATTCCTAGTTTCATTTTCCTTTTTCTTCCTCCTCCCTTAGAGGGTAGGTTTTGTGTAGGATGAGCTCTAGGGGAATTCCTAGGATAGGGCATGATTTTCGTTCAGGGCCTAGAAATTTAGTTTAGGAGCCAAGGAAATTTCGGCGCATGTCGTAAAAGGATTCGTCGAGTATCGTTAAGTCTGATTTGGCGAGTCAGGTAAGATATTCATCGAGTATAGCGTTGTAGGATTCATCGAGTGTCGACTGTATTGGTATTCATCGAGTATAGAATTCGTCGAGTATAGTTATTCACCGAGTATAGTGATTCGTCGAGTAAGGGTACTTCTTTGTCCTAAGAGTTTTTCGGTGGGTATCGTCGAGACCGTTAAGGTATGATTCGCAAGGTATGGGTTTATTTGTCTATGTGTTTTTCGGTGAGTATCACTGAAGAGTTCGGCGAATATCATTGGGGTGGTCGAGTATACACGCCGAATCAATCCGATTCATCGAGTATCACCGGGTGGATTTTCAAAGCCAAGTACTTTTCGTCGATTCGTCCAGTATCATCGTGTGTGTCGAGTGTACTCACCGAACTATCGGTGGACTTGGTAATTTTCCCCGTTTTTAGTCTGATTCGTCGAGTTGGGAACTTAGAGTATATTTTGGGAATTTAAGTCCCGTTTGTCGTGGGAAGTGTTTAGACTTTGGTATTTGGGTTTTGTTGGGTTTTTAGGTTGTGTTTTACGGCAATCGACAGTGGATAAAGGGCCGCCAGTTGGACGCCATATTATGAATCATTGCACGTGGTAGTTTGTTTTGGGTCTCTGTTTACAGGTTGTTTATGTGTGTTGGACCTTGTGGCCTCCACCATGGTGCCTCTGAGATATTTGGGTATGGTAGTTCGGTTTTGGAGGTTTTGGTCGCCAACACAGATCCGTGGTTTTACCAGTGTTAATGATTCACATTTTTGGAACTGTATAGTTCCTTTTCCTCCTATAGTGTTGGCTTTTGTTAGCTGTTTGCTTCTATAGGTTTGAGCAAAGCATGGTAACTTCTCACACTTGGTGCACTTTTCTCATTTTACTGACGATTATTTCCTTATCTCTTTTATTGATTATACTAGCTGAGTTTGTCAGCATTTCTCTTGGTAGGGTTTGATAACCCCTTCTGTTTTCACTTGTTTATATCTTATTATTTCCTTTTGCCACATGTATTTTCTTACTGAGGTGTTCTTTCTTTGAATGCCTCAGGTTCAGGGCAGTAGTCGTTTATGCGGCTAGGTTGGTGTTGCTAGTGGGCTGTTGTGTTGCAGAGGTTTTCCTCACCCTTGTGAGGTAGTTTTTGGTTGCTTCTTGTTAGTACAGACATACATGCTCTCCAGTGGGTTCGTGTCAGGTTGTTGACGCCCACTGGTGGTTTTCTTTTAAAATGCAAATTACTTTGCTAAGCTTCTAGTCTTACATCTTTGTGGTTGTTTTTTACTTGCTCTCTGGGGAATGTTTTATGCAAGGTTGCATGTTAGATATTTTAACTTATAAAAGCACTATTATTAGTATTTCATACATGCCAACTTTCTAAAACTAATATACTATTTTCTAAGCTAACGTAAAGACTATTTCTATACTCATAATAAATCTAGAGTCTTGCATGCCACGGGTTGTCATTCTGGGATGTTTATGCTCGCGTAGGATGTTAATCAACATAATAAAAGTATTTCCGCAGCGTATAACTATATTTTTACTCGTAGACTAGTGGATCCACCGTGACGAGAGAAACGGTCATCTTAACTTAAAACTGGATTTCTTTCATAATAACTTATGAATTTCTTATAAAATGTAGAGTTGAAGTCTTGCCTGAGCGTCTACAGTTATCCACTGCACGACGTGATATCACGGCCTGTGTTTTCTCCTTACTCCGATATATCTTTTAATGCGGGGAAAATACGGGTTGTGCCATTACTGGTTTCCAATAAAGAATAAAAGAAAATTTTTCCAAAAATTTCCTAAGTAACTTTTTCGAGAAATTGAAGACTATTTCTCGAGAAGTCTAAGTCTATTTCTCGAGAAAGCATTGCTGTTCTCGAGAAACCATAAGATTTCTCGGGAAATTGTCTGAAAATACTCTAAGTCCTTTTCTCGAGAAATGCCCTGAAGATTTCTCGAGAAGCCAAGTTAGTTCTCGAGAAATGCAAAGCAGTTCTCGAAAAGTCGAAATCATTTCTCGAGAAAATAAGTCTTTTTCTCGAGAAATCAATTCTTTCTCAAGAAATCAAATCTTCAGTTCACAGAATTTTCGCTAAGTGAATTTCTCGAGAAGGTCAGACCATTTCTCGAGAAAACAATTTATTTCTCGAGAAATCATTCTCTTCTCGAGAAATCTGGCTCCAGTTCTAAAAATGCACTAAGTCACTTTCTCAAGAAATAATATTCTTCTCGAGAAATGAATAATTTTCTTCACAGAAATTTCATCAAGTCTTTTCTCGAGAAAGCAAATGTTTTCTCGAGAAATATACTTCTTGAGAAATATCGATTGTTGAATTTTCATTTTAAACTATCAAATGGGATTTCAAATTATTCTAAGTTAATGATGATTGATCCATTATTGGATCTTTCCTTAATGACTCATGACCGTTGAAGATGTTCTATATATATATTCTATTCAATCAGATTCTCTAACCCAAATCACAAGAAGAATTATTACAGTAATAAGAATCACTCTTTCTAATTTTGGGAAAAGCCGCATGTCTCCATCGCCTTTCTTCTCTGCCACTAATCTCTTAATCCAGCGATTCATAAAGAGAAACAATTTGACCGATTCAAGAATCCTCATCATCTATTTGACCGGGTCGGATCCTAGTTTTCAGATCAGCCTTCTCGGTTTTCTTCCTCAACCTTCTTCATCAAGTTTTTCAAGTTTCGAGAAGGAAGACCCTTGAAGTTTTCAGATCTGAAAGTATAAACTTTTTATTGTACTTGTAAAATTTGTTTTAACCTTTGTAGGAGCTTTTCCTCCGAGATCGTAGGAAGTTTATTCTTCCCAGTGTAGATCTGTTGGTGGATCGAGTTTGTAGATCCGGTTTGTGGATCGAGTTTTTAGATCCAATTTGTGGATCGAGATGTAGATCCGGTTGTGGATAGAGGTGTGGGAGCGTGTGTAACATCCCTCAGACAAATAGACTCCCTAGGAGTGGTTTTGTCATGAATAGGTCATGAAAAAACCCTAGGAAGCCAAAGAGACCAAGTGGACCTAGGAATATAGGTGAGATCATTATGATATGCAAATAGTAGATTCTTAAACCCTAGTTTAGGATGATCATGAGGCTTCACCATGACTCCAATACCACACTATGATCTCACCAATCTATTGAAAAGCCCTAAGGGTCCATTGGAGCCAACCCAGGGTGGCCAAGTTGACCTAGAACCATCCTAGGCGTAAATTGGGCAAGGTGCCCTAACTAAGGGCAATGCGCCCTAATGATCCCAACCAACCCTACCAAGGTCTTCATAACCTAAAGGGGGGTCAATGGGTCACCAAAGATCCATTGGGGTCAACCCTAGAGTCTGAGTTGACCCAAGTCAACTCTAGCCCTAACTTGGTCAAAGTGCCCTTCCTAAGGGTCAAGTGACCCCCAAGTGTCAATATAACCCCACCCAGCCCTACCTAGGCCCTAGGGGAGGCCAATGGGTCACCAAGGACCCATTGGTGTCAACCCAAAAGTTCAAAATGACTAAGGTCAACCCTAGTCTAGTTTAGGTCAACTTAGCCCAAATGGGCTAACCCAAGCTCAAGCCCTATTCACTTGAGCTAGCCACCTCTTAATCATTTAATATTAGGAATTAGTGGGCTGCAATTAGGCTAGTGTGATGAACAATTTCGGCCATGAGGGGCAGGAGAGAGAACGTTTCAATTTCTCTTTAATAGAGGAGAGACAAAATGGGTTAAAGCCATTCATGGCATAGGGAAGCCGGACCACCCTTCATTGTTTGATTCATCTCCCCTAACAGCCCTAAGAACATCAAGAGCCTTACCAGGCTTTTCCACTGACTGAATGTAGTGAACCACCATGGTCGAGAAAGGCTATTCATGGCCATTAATGGTCATTGATGACTTGGTCTCTCCCCTTCCTAACTGAGGCTTTAAACACCATCAGTGGCCTGAAAGGAGTTTTCACCACCGTTTACCTGAAGAATTCGAGCCTTTCCACTATGTAGTTGCAGAAACCTGAGCGGCGCAACCACCACCATGATGACCCGAGGATTGGCGCGACTTCAGACCACCACAAAGGTCCTCCTCCTCTCCTTACTTTATGGGTAGATCATAGCTTTTATTTAGGATGAGGATCGGGCTTAATTGAGCCCAATACAAGCTTTAATTTTTCTGGTTTTTCCGAGAAAAAGAAAAACCAACTTGCGGGATCGCCGGAGTTGGCCCCTCCGGCGGCCGTGCCACCGCCCAGCGATGGCCACCACCTCGACGGAGGTGGTGGCGGCGGTGGCCAGCCAGGGAGGTGGCCGGATGGCCGGGATTTAGGTCGAGAAGTGGCTCCAGGTTTGGATGATCCTGGCCGTCAGCTGGAGGTAGACGATGACCAAGAGCCACTGGATACGCTTTAAGATTCGTGCTGGAAAATAAATAAACTATAGATTATATATTCATTTCATTTCATTTCTGTCACAGAATTTGTATTTAATATTTTAATTTATTAAAAATATCTAGGGCCACCTACAGAAAAAGTGGTAAACATCAAAGTTGTAGCCCTAGGGGTGTACTTTATTTTAAATATGGTTTGAATTAATTTGGGTGCCTGGTTTGTCCAGGGCACTCATTTTGATGGGGTCTATACATAGGGCTTGTTAGAGGTTTAACGGTATGCCCCCACTCATCCTTTGTCCAATTGACCTGAAATTTGGACAGGGAGTCACACTAACCTATACCTAGGTCATGTCCAAAAATGAAAATTTTTGGAGACAATCTTCCTATAGTTTTAGAAGTTATTTAATAATCCTAGGGTAAATTAATTAGGAGACATAATGACCTCCAAACCCTCCCAAGTTTTGGTGAGTGATCCTTAGGGTCATCATGAGGCTCCGTATAAATTTTCACCCCATTTAGAGAGGATTTAATTGGGAAATGAGCAAACCCTAGCTTTGCCCTAAAACGGGTATTTAGGTCAAAAGTGCACCTTGTGGGTTTGGGTGGCCAACCCACCTCAACAGAGGTTAAAATCTGGGCCACTGATTTGACATGCCATTTAACACCCTCATATGGATTATGGGGTGGTTTAGGGTAGAGTTGCCCTAGGACCCAAGTTCAAACCCTAAGTTTGGACCTTGGGGGTTTGAGAAGGGCATGGGGTCAATTGCCCTTGTATGGACTGGAAAATTGGTGGAGAGGACCCTATAGTGGTTAAAGTCCTCTAGTGGAAATATTAGTGGATTTGGAGATAGTTAAACCCCTCAAAACCCTAACCCTAGTTTAGGTCACAAATTTCATAATGGTATGATAGGTTGTCAAAACTTTAAGAAAGGTTGGGAAACTTGTGTAGTGTAGTCATAGGGTTAATATGAGCCTCTGGTAATTTTATTGGGAATATTGGAACAATATATTTAGTGCCTCCTTTGTATTACATGGATTTGCCCTTGATAATCTTTTGTTTAGTATGATCTCATTGTTCAACTGAAAATTGTGAAAATTTGGCAAAGGAAGTTTTAAGTCATTATGCTCATTGATTTTTATTATAATTTTTAGATGCATATTTTCAGTACTTACTTCACAAGCTTTTAAATATGCAAATATGTTCAATATTAGATTCAGAGCACAATGTTTGTTAGGAAATTGTGAGGATTGTTCAGTAGTGTTATTAGGGCAGTATGCTCATAAAAAATTATCACATTTTTAGATAAATCTTTTCAGTAGTTGTTTCATTGAATTATGGCAGATGATTATCATTCTAAATTAAAGTTAGAGTTCATTATTCACTAGAAAATTTGGAAACTTGGTCAGGAGTGTTTTTAGGGCATTTTAGTTATACTTGAAATTTCTTATAATTTTTGGAAGCTTATTTACAATACTTGCTTCTTTAGTTGTTAATTATGTGATTATATTTAAAATTATGGATCAGAGGCTTAAATCTTTCAAAAAAAATTGGGAGACTTGAATTTACTGTTAATTAGCTACCTAGTATTTATCATAATTTTATGGAGCATTTTGCATGATTGTAAGGGCCACTTCATATTCAAACTAGGGCATTTGGATTTTTAGGAGAAATAAATAAAAGGTTAGATAAATTAGGAAAAATTTAAGTTTCTGGATGTAGGCTATAGATGTCATGATAGGCCTCCAATAATTATTTTAGGGTGTTTGGATGAGGATTTAAAGTACCTCCTATCATGCACGTCATATAGCGTAAGGTGGTCTGCATTTAGTAAAACTACGGAAATCGTGTTAACATGGGGAATGGTCGTAGGGAGATGGGATTGTGGTTTACTGATTTTAGTAAAGTGGGTTGGAGTATACCATTAGAAGTTCGGATGAGTAGGTTGTAGAGTTGTCTAAGATTAGGTGGTGCTCGGGATCGACGAAAGATCGTCCTTCCTGTGAAGAGAGAGGGACAGTGTCAAAACACATTAGAGTTAGAACCAGTGTAATACTAAAGGGATAGGGAATCGGGTATTAACCAGTAATAATAAGTGCCTTGCGAAAGGGAGCTTTGGGCTTCGGCCCATCGTAGTCCCTAGTGCCCTCGAGAACCCTTCACGGGGTATGCCTTGGGCAGTCCTGGGCTAACCTAAACTGTATGCAAAATAAACATCAAGAGTAATTAGTATAACTAGGAATTCACTTTCACTCACCTTAATGTCTTGGGGTGTTAAGTTTGGGTCACTCGGGCAGTAGGCTCGGTGGTTTTGGTGATGGGCAGGTTGGCCTGGCGAGCTTTGGCTCGGTTGTTGTTTGTGACGGACGGGATGGTCCGGGGAGCTTTGGCTCGGTAGCTGATACATAAGATTGCATGTACATAAATTATAAGGTGGTGGGTCTTCGGTGTTGGATGGTCGATGTACCGATGCCAATACGTTGACTCGGCAAGTATGGTTTTGCACTTCGCCAAATTAAGTCCGGTGGACCAGCCGGCAAAGAGTACGCAGGAGCTCTGCTTAGTGCACTAGCGTCGAGGCGTATGATAGGTCTGAATGGTAGTGCAATTACGGGTTTAGAGGTGGGCGAGGCCCAACCCACTGCTTTCGTTTGCCACTACAGAGGTATCTTGGGAGGTTCAGATCCAGAAAGGGGAAACTAAAGGTCTGTGTGTACAGAGTCGAGTGGGTGTGTTGCACTTGCATGATTCACATCATGGCATACTTGCATATCATAGCATAACCATTGCATTTAACCCTTGACACCTATTGTATAAATTGGTATGGGACTTTTTATACAATATGCCCTACAAAACGACCCCTTGGTTTATAAGCTCGCGTGAGCGTGCTTATAAGTTAAGGTTTTATTTCTGTAGATATATACATGTTTGATAGAAAACCGACACCCTATCGTATAAATTGGTATGAGACTCTTTATACGATAGGAGACTTGCAGAAGATCCCTTAGCTTATGTGTTTTCATATAAGTTAAGGTTACTTATTTCTTGTCTTATTCTTCATACCCTTGTTATTGCCACATATACTTATAGAATTGCTTGATTAGTTCCGCCATCACCTGCTTCTTGTTTATTCCCCACCATCACTACCTCTCCTTTCCTTCTCCCAGCTCGGTGCCTAGGAGCCATGGGGGAAGGGGTGGGGGACGATAGGACTTAGTCTTTTAGACTAACGGTTTTCGAACCACATTATTTTAGGGGACCGTGGAGCCAAGCATGGAGGAGCAGCCCCAGAGGTCGGCACGCTTGAAGATGGGACAGTATAGCATCGAAGTTCAGACAGCTGGGACTGTGAGTCCCGATTGTTAGTATATGTTTAGTTTTTTCTTCCGCGCTGAGTGATATGTAGTGGGGATATTGATGTACCGGGCATGAGCCCTATTTTCAGTACCATTATTATTATTTTTGTGGACTCTCCCTTCGTGGAGATTATTTACTATATATGTGATTTCTGTGGACATGTCTTTTTCTCTTTTGCTACTTTTCTGTGATCGATTTGGCATGCAGGATCGGCGTTTTATAGTGACGACCTTCCCGGGCGTGAAGGTGTCACCGCAAAGCGACGATTCTGGGTCTAAGACCCCGTGGTTCTAAAAAGAAAAAAAAGGGGGTCTTATAGCGTGGCTCCGAATTATAAGATTGTTATAATCTAAGAAAGGTGAAGTAGCTGAATCTTACCCTTCGTGGTAGATAGGCGAGGCGGGACAGTGGACATACCCAATACAGGGAACCACTATAAATCTCTATGTTTGTGTGCTTGAGTTTTTAGATATTTTTATTCTGCAAAAAGACATAAACATCACCTATTCACCCCCTCTATGTGATTTAGGTAGACGTTAGATACTTTCAGTTTGTTCTTCCACTGCCTCCTCTTCATCTTCTTCTGGAACTGCTTAGAGAAGGCAACAAACTCCCCATCTGACATGTTGCTGTCAGATGAACTTAACTCAGAGCAATCTTAATTAACAGGCCTTCTTGGGGGAGAAGCAATCCTCTCCTTGCTCTTATTAGAGCTATCAACCTTGAAGGCCACTGTCCTCTCCTTGGTCCGAGACCTGATGGTGGTCTCCTCCTCCTTCCTGGTAGTTGGCTGCATCTCATATGATAATAGCTTTCCAAACAAAGTGTGAGGAGGAGTTTCAACAAGACTGGCCACCTCTCTGATTGCACAAATCTTTGTGTCTCAGTCTCTGGTTAGAAACCTAAGGAACTTATCATTCAGCTCATAATTACTGAAGACCCTCCCATTAGTCTTCAACTCATTGACTGTTCTGAAGAATTTTTCATTGCAATCAACAATGCTGTCCTTTTTGCCTTGCTCGGAGGCCTCATATTCCTAATTGAGAAGGGATTTTCTATCATCCCTAACCTCTTCAGTGCCCTCCATATAGACAATCAGTGGGTCCCTTATTTCCTTGGAGTTCTTGTAGTGGACAAGATTCTGGAATGTGGAATCATCAATGGAACTCACAATAATATTCAATTCCCTCTTGTCCATTGTTGTCAGGATGACCTCATCCTTGGTCATCTCAAAATACTTCTTAGGAGTTTGAACACTGACATCTAGGACAGAATTCTTCATAGGGATGAAGGGTCCTTCCTAAACAGTGATGAAGATCCTAGGGTCAGAAGCTTCCATGAACAACCTGACCCTTTCTATCAAAATACTAAAATTTTCCTTCCAACAGATTGGAAGCTTCATGGAGCCCAACTCCTTATTGTTCTCTCCAGAACCCATAAGGATATTCTTAATCTACTCCTGGAGATCATCTTAGACTGTTAAGTCCTTTTGAGCAACCTACCTCTGATATCACCTGAAAGTCTTTGTTTTCAAGAGTAGGTAAACACCTAGAGGGGGGTGAATAGGTTTTCATGTCTTTTTTAATAATATTTTTACTACGGTGAGTTGTGATTTAATTTTGGGTTAGCTTTTAAGGTCATATAACAGCGCACAGGATATTTATAGTGGTTCCCCAAGGTCTGGGTACAACCATTGTCCCTCCCACCTTTCTAATAATGTGTTAGACAAGGCCAACTTCTCCAAACATAGCTCCAAGAGCTTATAACATATATCCCTTAGGATCTCTCAGACTCCTTCAAGTCCTACCTCAGGCCCAAAGCCCTACCACTCAGAGTAGATGATGCTCCTACAGCTCAGTGATCCACTGATCACCTACCTCAGAATTTAATCAAAGTCCTACAACTTAAGCTAGAAGAATAGCCCTACACTCATATCCACAGGAGGATCTTACACTCAGTGAATGAATTCACCTACAGCTCAGGCACACATGCCTTACCACAAATCCACAGAAGGATCCTACACTCAACCTTTATAAATCAGGCTTACAACTCAGATCAACTAAGATTCTATAGAAAAAATGTTGTTTGTTGTTGATGATTTGACTCAAAAGAAATGATCTCTGAGTGTGCCTCTTCCTGAACTGAGAATACTCAGTCTTATACCTTTCATCGCACCAAGAATGGATCTTCAAGAATATTCTGCTTGTGGTGTGAAACCACTAAGGAAGAAGTATTCCTGAACTTAACTGTTGAAGATGAGACTATCAACATCAACTTGGTTGAAATTTAGAACAACAGTTAGAGAGTTTTTCTTCAAGCTCTGCAACTATGTCGAGAGGAAGAAGATGAAGCTCAAAAACCCTTTTCCCAAAAGTTGATTTCCTTTTCCTCAGAACTCTGAATAAGTATTCCGACGTCCAACGTCCCTTTGAGTAGTATGGACCACTAGAGTAGTTAGCTGCACCACCACTTTTGCATTAATTACTGTACAATAGGCAAGCATCGTCTTTTGTCTTGTAGAAAGACGATCCCACGTTTTTTGAATTTCTGCTGACGTCGACATGACTCAACTCCTGTGGACTTAGTCAAAATTCCAATAAATCTGCTTGGGCGTTGAGTGAAGCTGATACGTCGGCAAGTGCACCCATCGCTGTCAAGTAATAATTTTGGGAATAGCTTCCCCGAATATCGATCTCAAGGGAATGTAGGTTGGGTATCGTGATAACGTCGCAGAAAGATCGTTACTAAGAGTTAAACGAAACAACAAGGGCTGGCTTTTGATTTCTAATGCTACAAAAGACAAAAAGAAAACTAATACAGGTCGTAAGCACCGCTTCGCTTGGTGGATGGAACTAGTGTAGGCCGTTATGCCGTGCTTCGTGAGGCGAATTGACGGAGAGCAAGCGGATGGAGTGAACACACGTGTGTAGAGTGAGGGTCGTAATCACCTCTTCAACTACCAACACTAGACTTTGTTAGAGTTGTTCTTGTGCGTGAGTGGAGTGATGCGAATGGAGGCGAGTGCATCACAACTAACAACAAAGGATGTAACTAACCAAAGCAAACTTCATTCATACACAAATAAAAGCAAGTTTAGGTTCATTACAAGCTTTAGAATACACTTCACTATGAGGATAGGTAGAGTAAACCGGAAGGGGGAAAGCCTAGCCATGGTTCTTGGCCGGAGCGATGGGTTGTCAGTCCACTTCTCGACTTGGACCGTGATTGCATCCGAAGGTAAATGGGTTGTCAATCCACTTGTCTTACTCCATCTTCTTCCCTTGCCTTCAGTCTTTTCTCCCTATTTGCCTAAGTGACTAGTACCGAAAAATCTCTGTTACACACTGCTGGTGGCCAGAAACTCTCCGAAGGGTTGAAGATGACTTTGGATCGTCGGATAAAGCTTCCCGGAGGGTGAAGATGAGTGGAGGACCTGTGGGGGAGAGAAATGGCGCTTTTGCGCGCAGCAGTTGGGCGGAAAATGAAAAGCGTTGACCTAATTCGCGGAGCACGGTATTAAATACGGGTAGCAGAAAATCAGATCGCACGATCAGTGGCGTACGACCGGTGTTCGTACGCATTGACTGTTGATGATCGTGCGCACTGCTCCAGAGAAACCTTCAGCTGGAAACAAAAATTAATATATATGCGCACGATCAGTGGCGCACTACCAGAGGTCGTGCGCACTAGATCACATGATCGTGCGATTAGAAATGGCAGAACTCCAGAAAAATGGGATAAATACACATGAGAAGTGGCGCACGACCAGAGGTCATGCGCACTATGTACAATGGTCGTGTGATTGCCCTAGACAGAACTTGGAAAAATGGAGAATAGTGTGCACGATCAGTGGCTCACGACTAGTGGTCATGTGTTATAGATCCAATGATTGTGTGCAGTGTTCCTGTACCATTTAGGGTTCGATGAATTAACCGTACACGACCAGCGGTCGTGCGCTAAGGAGTCCACTGATCGTGTGCATGTAAAAACGCATGATCAGTAGCACTTAGGAGAAAAACATTCCCAAACAATCCCGGAACACAGACACGACCTTTGTACCTACAGTAAAAGCAGAAGTGCAACTGAAATGGGCATTCCACATTCTCCAGACATAGAAAAACACAAAGTAAGGTAAAAGTATAATAACTACGAAATCACGCTGAAAACGGTCCAAAAGTGCACTTAACATGGAATGGACATAATAACAAATATGAACAATTATGGCTCTAAAGTGTAGTGCATCAACGATAAAACTAGCCCAGATGAGTCTAAAAATATTTATATAACTTGGACTCATCACACCCCCCGACTTAAACATTTGCTCGTCCTGAGCAAATCATCACTTCGTTGACTAGAAAATAGTTAGCTGGCTCAGTAATTTCAAAATACAGTATTGAGAGAAATCAAATATATCATGGGCATAGAAAATACAATAGACAAACTTTTTAATTATACTACATAATTTATACTTTTCGACAGCCATAAATAAATATTGTATCTACTCAAAATTGGAATCCTGGAGAATCGTTCGGTCATGCATAGGAAGAAAGTAGGTAGGCCACTCAGGTGAGCATTGCCAAAGACCGAGGCTTAGGATCACCTCCAAAGAAATCCATCAATGTCGGGAACCATACGCTTGCCCGTTCAAACTCTCTCCACAGTACTAGTTCGTCTCAAGCGTGAATCCGCAGGGCTTTAGGATCGAATGGGGTTTAGGCTAAGGTTTGGTAGTCAAAGATAAACATGAAGGCTACACAAAACCCAAGCGAGCAAACAACAAGCTAAACCAATACAGCCCCTCAGAATTGCACGTGTGACACACCCCCAGACTTATCTTGAAAATCGGGTGTGTACACGGCCTAACCTGACCAATATCAAGATAAATAAGATGAGGATTCTATTTCTCATTGTAATTCTTTTTAGATTTTCTTTTTCAATTCTTTCCTTTTTCTTTTTTTTTATTTTTTTCAATCCCCAACTTTAGCAAGTAGAATTTCTTGTATTCATCCACCACATCACTTGAATTTCACACATCACACCTCGTCAAAATATTAAAGTCACAGGAGCTCATGGATTTGGTTGCGATAGGAGGATTGGATTTAGGCTTTGGTTGCGGTAGGAGGATTGGCTTTAGGCTTTGGTGAATGAAGGTGGAGCTGAATCAAATGAGGGGTATGAACAAACTTGTCTTGTAATGGTTAGCAGCTAGGACAAGGTAAACAAGGCTCAAACTAGCCAAATTGATGGCCTACGTCACACTCACGCTTGACTAACCATGCGCTGATGCTTCGAGAGTAGCTTGGGGCAAGTTCATAGCCACCGAGAAAGATGATCCTTCCTCCCGACTCGAGCAAAATGAGTCTAGTGACGGCTACACACATCCCTACGCTATCATTCGATTTCACCAGATTCAACATTTTTGAGTAGTACAAACAATATTTACATCTGCAGAAAAAAAAGTATAAATCTATGACTATAAAGAAAAATTAAATCAATACTATTTCTACACAGACCATGAGTACTTGATTAGGAGCACTGCACGAGTTTCACACTACTCTATCCTAAAATCCTAAGCCAGCAGCACTATTTTAAAGTTTACACACAAGCAATCCATTAGACTCGAGCCAGGCGTGTGGATAAGATCGCGCTCAAGTGGGTGATTCAGTGTGCTACAGTGATCATGAAATAAATAAATAATAAACTGGTATGCTATAAAATATGTGCTCGTGTAGTGACCACAGGCATGCTCTCCCCCCGGACTTGAATGTGAATACTCATAAAACTAAACATTCCAAATAATATAAAGAGTTAGGGGTAAGAAGTACCTATGCTCAAAACTGAGCATACAAGTCGTGTTGCGAGGTTGTCTGTTAGCGGTCGGTTTGCCGCGCTTCAAAAATTTCCAGCACCTGCGAATTAGAGATCCCACGCAAAACAAGAAAATAGAAATACAAATATAAAAAGAACATAACAGACAAAACAGGACCAAGTGGTCCTACTTGGGTTGTCTCCCAGGAGCTCTTTTCTTTACCGTTCTTAAGGTGGACTGAATACCTGTATTAAGCATGATATAGAGTTTTATGTCCAAAACAAACTAAATAAAAAAACTACGCAAGTCCACCAAGCAGTTACTAGCATAAAATATCCAACAACTATCAACTAAACGCCGATTTATGACATAGCTCCCCACAAGAGTGAGAAAGGCCGGGGTTTGAAACTTTAGGATTCAAATTGGTTTTACCCAACCGGCCCAAATCCCCTTGCTTCTCTCCTTGGAGAGCAACAAAACGAGTGGATCGCAAAAAACGTTCATTTTTCTTTTTCTCCAAAGTGGGAGAACGCCACCTTGCGTAATCAACTGACTCTCCATCCAAGGTTTTAGGTTTCATCGTCTCTGACGCCATAGTGGCAACCGGATCCGCCCACGAAACCTTATGATTAAACTGTTTATCCTTAAATTTAGCATGAGGAGGTGGAGAATCATGCTCCCATACAGATCAAAACTCTAGAATTTCATCAGCATCCTCCTCACGAATATCCAGCTCCTTCTTCTCTTCCTCATCACCACGCTCTCTTCAGAGGTAATTCTTCTCTCCTTCTGCTTCCACGTCTCCTGTTTATCTTTGTGATCCATATTACTAAACAATTCGTCTGTGATAAAAACAGGAGGGGGGTATAGAGGTTTAGTCATGGCGCTAGGGAAGCACGCCGGTTTCACCACATTTGGTAAAACCACCTCCCCTTGGAAAATTCCAAGGTGGCGCTGCTTTCCCTCAAAAATGGGACTCCCAAGATTGGGATCGAAGTATTTTCGATAGGCCCCAATACTTGGAAATCCGCTACAACCTTGGTTCCGTCCACCGTAACTTCAACCTCTTTCACCTCTCCTTCAGTCTCCACCAGAACTCCGCTAGCTAAAACAAGAGAGGTGCGATCATCCGGATTTAATGTTAAATTAAACTTCTCGACGTCTTGCAAAGTGAGAACATTTCTAGAAGATCCGGAATCGCAAAGGGAGGAGGTCTCGATGTTGTTGATCGTACAAGTGATCACTAGATCTCTACAAACCCCCTCTTCCTTCTCTGCAAGACTCCTCCCCTGATTTATGTGGTTCTTTTCTATGTTGCTTGGAAGAGTCCCATGGGGACGCTCAGCTAGCACCTAGGCCAATTGTGCCAGTTGCACTTCCAGATTCCGCATAGATGCGGTCTGATTAGCCATATTCGATTGAGCGACCTCAACAAACTTCTCCATCATTTCTTCCAAGTTACTCTTCCTAGGTGCTGAAGGGATCTGATTATAACCCGGATTTGGTGGCCTCAGTTGGCTCCCAGAGGCAGAAGCATCGAATTGATGCTGCCCTAGTTGCCATCGTTGGCCACCGGCATTTTGGTTCCACAAAAAGTTTGGGTGATTTCTCACCCCTAGGTTATACGCATTCCCGTACGGCACATCCCTATTTTGGTTAGGAATGAAATTCACAGATTCATTCATATTAAGATTATACAGCTCACCAGACAGTTCATCTCCCGGGCATTCATATGTGTGATGGTCGTCCCCGCCGCATCCTTGGCAAGAGATTGCCATGACAGGTGTTGCAGTGGGTACAGCTGATCCAAGAGCGAATATTACACGGGTGTTCCTTTGGGTATTTCTCCTAGCAGTCCAATATATGTTGTGTGAGGTTGCATCTTGCAAAAGTCTCAGGGCTACCTCAGGTGTAAGGTTCATCAATGAACCTCCTGCAGCGACGTCAATCATAGCCCTATAATTGGGATCGATGGCAAAGTAGAACTGGCCCACCAAGTTTCAAGGTTGGAACTCATGGTTTGGGCATTTCCGCAGCAAGTCATTGAAGTGTTCCCACGCCTTCGCCAGGCTCTCCTGATCAAAATGGTGGAAGTTACCTATCTCCCAGCGCAGGTTCACAATCTTGTCTACCAGATTGAACTTCTCCAGGAATCGCGCGGTTAAGGCATCCCATGTTGGGGCAGTTCCCGGAGGTAAGCTGTGCAGCCATGCCTTGGCTTTATCACGCAGTGAAAACGGGAATAACTTCATTTTCACTGTGTCATCGGGTATTACGCCGTAGCGAAAGGTCCCGCATATCTCATAAAAATCCGAGAGATGCATGTGTGGGTCCTCGCTCGGCAACCAGGAGAACTGGGCGTCACTGTGTATCATGTTCAAAATGGCAAGTTTGATTTCAAACTACAGGTTAGGAATGGCCGACCCAAAAGCTGGATACACACTCCCAATAGTGGGGGTAGTGTAGTCTCTCATCGTGCGAGGCCTCAGCCTATTTACCTCATTCTCATCAATATGCTGCCCTCCAGCAGCAGCTCCATTCCATCTCGGACCAGCCCTATGCATCGGCTGTCCATGTCGGTTTCCAATGTTCTCATCAGCGTTTGTCCCTAAGATGGGATCTTCTCCTCTTCCATTGCCTCCAACCTGAATTAGACTGTGATCCATCTCTAGACGAGCATTTGCGGTACGCCTCCGTGCTCGACCGACCCTCTCTATTTCAGGATCGTAGGCAAGCAACTCTCCCGATCCTTGCCTCTGCATACACCAAAGATGACAACAAAACAAAAAATCAAAACAACAACTCTTGAGTAACCACCTTCGACAACCCAGATCACTTACGCCTACACTAACCGGCAACGGCACCAAAAACTTGATGCGTCGGCAAGTGCACCGATCGCTGTCAAGTAATAATTTTGGGAATAATTTCCGCGAATGTTGATCTCGAGGGAATGCAGGTTGGGTATTGTGATAGCATCGCAGAAAGATCATTACTAAGAGTTAAACGAAACAACAAGGGCTACCTTTTGATTTCTAATGCTACAAAAGACAAAAAGAAAACAAATGCGGGTCGTAAACATCGATTCGCTTGGTGGATGGAACTAGTGCACGCCGTTATGCCGTCTTCGTGAGGCGAATGGACGGAGAACAAGCGTATGGAGTGAACACACGTGCGGAGAGTGAGGGTCGTAATCACCTCTTCAACTACCAACACTAGCTTTTGCTAGAGTTGTTCTTGTGCGCGAGTGGAGTGATGTGAATTGAGGTGAGTGCATCACAGCAAACAACAAAGGATGTAACTAACCAAAGCAAACTTCATTCATACACAAATAAAAGCAAGTTTAGGTTCATTACAAGATTTAGAATACACTTCACTATGAGGAGAGGTAGAGTAAACTGAAAGGGGGAAAGCCTAGCCATGGTTCTTAGCCGGAGCGGTTGGTTATAAGTACACTTCTCGACTCGGACCGTGGTTGCATCCGGAGGTAAATGGGTTGTCAATCCACTTGTCTTACTCCATCTTCTTCTCTTTCCTTCAGTCTTTTCTCCTTATTTGCCTAAGTGACTCGTACCGAAAAATCTCTGTTGCACACTACTGGTGGCCGGAAACTCTCCGAAGGGTTGAAGATGAATTTGGATCGTCGGAGAAAGATTCTCGGAGGGTGAAGATGAGTGGAGGAACTATAGGGGAGAAAAACGACACTTTCACGCGCAGCAGCTGGGCGGGAAATGAAAATCATTGACCTAATTCGCGGAGCACGGGCTTAAATACGAGCAATAGAAAATCAGAGCGCACGATCTGTGGCGCACGACCAGTGGTTGTGAGCACTGACGGTTGATGATCGTGCGCACTGCTCCAGAGAAACCTATAGCTGGACAGAAAAATTAATATATATGTGCATGATCAGTGATGCACGACCAGAGATCGTGCGCACTAGATCACATGATCGTGTGATTAGAAATGGCAGAACTCCATAAAAATGGGATAAACGCGCACGAGCAGTGGCGCACGACCAATGGTCATGCGCACTATGTACAATGGTCGTGCGATTGCCCCAGACAGAACTTGGAAAAATTGAGAATAGTGCGCACGATCAGTGGCTCACGACCAGTGGTCGTGTGTTATAGATCCAATGATCATGCGCAGTGTTCCTTTACCGTTTGAGGTTCGATGAACTGACCGCGCACGACTAGTTGTCATGCGCTAAGGAGTCCACTGACCGTGCACGTGTAAAAACACATGATCACAGGACCTTAAGCGAAAAACATTCCCAAACAATCCCGGAACACACACACGACCTTTGTACCTGCAGCAAAAATAGAAGAGCCATCGAAATGGGCATTCCACATTCTCCAGACACAGAAAAACACCAAGTAAGGCAAAAGTATAATAACTACGAAATCACACTAAAAATGGGCCAAAGTGCACTTAACATGGAATGGACATAATAACAAATATGAACAATTATGGCTCTAAAGTGTAGTGCATCAACGAGAAAACTAGCCCAGATGAGTCCAAAAATATGTATATAACTTGGACTCATCAGAAGCCTTGTCACTAATCACACCTGTACTTAGCTGAATTCTGACTGGTGGCGTTGAGTGTGTTGAGTGATCCTTTATCACTCAATGAATGTAGACAATTCTGGTCTAACAGCTTAGGCGTCGAGTGAACCTTCATTACTCGATGCATTTGGACATAGTTTATTTATTCTGCTAGAAGGCGTTGAGTGATCCTTTTTCACTCAACGCTTTCTGACTTTGCAAATTTTCTCGATGAGGCATTGAGTGGTCTGTCTTCACTCAATGCTTCTATACTTGATAGGATTATCTATTAAGGAGGCGTTGAGTGAAATACTCTTACTCAACGCTTCTGGACTTAGATAGATTTCATTGACAACAACCCCGCGGCTTTGATTTCATGTTGTCCTATCGACGCTTTTGCTTCTTGGCATTGAGTGAACTGCCTTCACTCAATGCTTCTGGACTTAACCAGATTTTTTCTTTGGCAATACCGAGGCTTTGACTTCCCGAGCATCAGTCGACGCTTTTAGCCTCTTGGCATTGAGTGAACTGTCTTCACTCAATATTTCTGGACTTAACCAGTCTTCTGCTTTGCCAGCATCCTGTTATGAGTCCACTTGACTCTGTGACTTTGACAACCTATCAAATAAGTTCAACAGAGACCATCCTGCATACATTGAACTAATTGTATGCATCAAATACATTTATATGTATACCATTGAATTGTCGGTAACTCAGATTAATAGGTATTTGCATGCATACATTGAACTAATTGCATGCATCAAATACATTTATTGAACTAATTGCTACTTCACCAAACTCAGATTTCCATAATATTACACCTCGGAGCCGTAACTCCTAGAACTTGGAGACAAACCTCCTACCACTCGGAGAACAACCTCTCCTACAACTCGATCCACAAACAGATCTATAACTCAATCAACAAACGGATCTACCACTCGATCCACAAATGGATCTACCACTCGGAGAAAACCTCTTATAAAAGTGAATGAGAATTACAGAATAAAATTGCAATCAAACTCAGACTAGATTTGAGATCTTCAATCCGTCGTTCTTCGAGAATAGTAGATCTTGAATTTTTTGGAGAACACGGAAGATGAAAACGTTGAAGATCTTGAATCTTGACTTGAATATTCGATTGACTCGATCTGGAGGAGTATAGATCTGTAGAGAGAGAGAGCAATCCAGTCACGTATGTCGAATAAGATGAATCATGCACTGTATGCCAGCGGCCGATCAGAGAAATCGCAAAATCACTATACGTCGGCGACAGATACGATCGATTTCCGAAATTGAAAATTGTTTTAGGTTTGAATTGAGAGCAATAACACGATAAGATGGAAAGGAAATATCCCCTAGGTATTTATAGAGATCTCCTTGCCAACGGTAAAAAGAATCTTTCCAAAAATGAAACCAATAAAGTACTGTGCATGATTGACCGAAACCCGAACCAGAGTTTTGAAAAAATAAGAAAAATGGCCTAAGTCAAATTCGTCGAGTACCGTCGAGTATCACTTGTATACTCACCAAATAAGCCTTGATATACGATGAATTAGACTTAGACAAATCAGCACAGGCCAGCCATACACTCAATGCCAAAGCGGAGAATCATACTCGACAAATTCATCGAGTATCAGCTGGTATACTCGACGAATTCGTCGAGTATAGGCTGATTGACTCAACACTCTCGACGTCATGACAAGTAATATTTGACGAATGAGACTTAGAAAAATCTAGAGAAGTAGCGTTGAATGGACTCAACAAATTCAGAGTGTATCGTCGAGTATATTCGACGAATTCGGCGAGTATCGTTGGATACATTCGACGAATTTGATGAGTATACACGATGATACTCGACGAATTTTACTTGGCAGATTTTCCAATTCTCAGAGAATTTGCCCTAAGTACAAATGATGAACTCGGTGAGTGTTAGAAGGGATATACGACAAATTCGACGAGTATTAACGAGTATACTCGACGAATTCGATGTGTATTCCTAACCATACTCGACGAATTATACTTAGACAAATTCTCGTCCTTCGGATTCCAAGCCGTTGTCCTTACTTGATCCTTCTCCTGTACTTGGGATAGAAGTACACCCCAAAAGAGAGATTACATGTGAGTCAATACATTGGCCTACACAATGAGGGATTACATTGTATAGTCCTGTGTTTACTGACCCAATGTAATCTGACATTGGTGTGTACTTAAAAATGTAAACCTGCAAGTACATAACTAAAATTACAGCATCAAATACAGTCACAATTCATCTTAGCTTAACTGGACCCTTCTTCAAATCCGGGTTATTATGAATACAATACCTAACAGTCTCTCCCTTTTTGAAGAAGTCAGAACCCTATAAGATAAGGTGAATTGTATATAACAAATACTAAAACATTATGACTTAAAAAGATAAAAGAAATTAAAATTAGAAAGCGCATTCCCAGTCAATCATATAAATCATATATATATATATATATATATATATATATATATATATATCAAAGTGTTCATTATTTTGAGGGGGGCAACCCACAACACTCAAAATAAAACACAATATATGACTATTGGTTCTGCCTGCTCTGCCTCTTCAACCTCTGCATGTCAAAATAATCCATTGGCTTTGGAAAGTACTTTGGAGGGGCTGGAGGCATCAGATCAACATTCTGATTGTTCCTGAAATATATCCTTCTCTTTGTACAAGCCAGCTTATACTTGTTCCATTCTTCTTGATCACAGTGGTGCTAATGTTTTTCACCATTAAGGTCGACCAAGGAGAATGTATCTAAGATAATTCCTCTGGAAATAGGGCTCCAAACCACTTTCATCTCTATGTTTAGCTCTTCTCGAACTGGCTCTGACCTTACTGCAGACAGGCCTTCCCCATATCTTCTTCTCTTGTAAACAAGAGGAGTTGGAATGTCTTCAACACGGTGAACTTCTGGATCCTCAAAACCACTAGCAGCAACAGTAGCTTGTGTGTCTGCCCAATATTAAGAGTAATCCTCAGGAGGATGAACCTCATTATGATAAGGCATAACAGGTATTTGAGCTTCCAGTCCTGGCCTACCAAAGATCTCCTTGTGAAGCCATGAGAAGTTTTCAAAGCTGTAGTCATTTACTCCTTTGAAGTTTGCTAACATCACTTCCTCAAGCGCATTTACCTTTGTGACCACCTTAGCTGCCATGGTCTCCTCCCCCTTTCTGACTTCTTCAGCCAAAGCATTTGCATAAGCTTCCATGCTGGTGTCATAATGAGCCATCAAATTATTGTGAGCTTCAATCATGTTTTTGGCATTTGTATAAAAATTACAGAGAACTTTCAGATTGCTTTCTAAACCTTTCATGACAAAATTTACCCCCTTTTCACCTTGTGTAAACTAGGAGTCTAGCTTGGCATCTAGCATATCAAATCTGACTTTAACCTCTGCTAGGCCGTTGTTTAGATCTCTTTCTGCTTCTTTCACCTTTTTCAGAACTCTCTGCATTGAGGAATCAAAATACGCTTTTTGCTTGGCCAACATTGCTTCTATGCTTTGCAAAATTGTATTATCAGCAACAGAATTTGGGATCTTGGGGATAGGAGTGCTGGGCAGACCCTCACTAGATGACTCATCTATCAGAGATAAACGAGCTTTGGAATTTATAGCACAGTCTTCAGCATCAGTTAGAACTGGAGTCTACTCCTCCACATCTCTTTCCTCATCTGAAAGAACCACAACATCCTCTGTTGCAGAAGGAGGTGCATCTGGCATCTTGCCTATCCTTTTCTCAAGGTTGCGCATGAGCCTAGAAACCTCAGTAGCAACTGATATAGAGGGCCTAGTCTCCTCCCCCCTCGGAAGATGAAGTAGGAACAATTTCTGGGAGAGGGACAATCAGGATCTCCAATACCATTAGCTCACCAGCAACAACAATATCAACAGCAGCACCATCATTTTCCAAGTCATCTTCAGTAACAATATCCTCCTCAACATCATCAACAACAACCTCATCCAAGTCCTCCTCAACATCATCAACAACAACCTCATCCAAGTCCTCCTCAACATCAACACCAACATCCAGGCTATCAATATCCTCTTGCTCAGACGGAGCTGGAACCTCTTCCTCAGAAACCTCTTTCATAGCAGCAGTAGGTACAATCTTAGAAACAGCTACAAGGCCTATGACAGCAACCTCGGAGAGCAGATAACCTGACTCTTCTCCTGCAAATATAGCATCTGGAACTGGCACTAACTCTGGAATCACACTCATGGGCACTATGCTAGTGGACACTTGTGTTTCAACTGTCTCCCCCTCGATTCCTACACTCGAACTCTCAGGAATTTCACTAGGGTGAGGAGTAGGAATCCTGGCCTCAGGTACTTATTCTACCTCCTCCACATGCAGGTCTGTGGATCCCCCTTGCCTGATGATCCTCCTATCCCACCGTGAGAAGATAGTTGAGTCGATCTTCTTCAGGTGATGGATAGCACACCTCTGGTCATATCGAACTTGTCACCATCTATTTGATTCAGGTACAAGATGATAATCCTCAAAAAGTTGGGAGTGCAAAGGCTATCCTTAATATACTCAAAGAGCAGAGCACCCCAATCAAATCTCTTTCTGCAGATGATGGCTACCAGGGTCTTGAACATCTCAGTAGAAAAGTAATCATGTGTACCGGTTTTGCACAACAGCACTTTGCCCATGATATCTGATAGAAGCTTGACTTCTTTGTTCATTCCTTTGCGCTTAACTGCTTTGGTACCTCGGGGCAGTCCACAAAACAGGAGAGCCCTAGAGAAGTCATCCTCGTCTAGGTAGTCGGCTTCTTCACAAGTAGGAAGCCGCAAGTACTTTGAGAGGAGTGATACTTTCACTTTCACTTTGGTCTTTTGAACTATGATCTTTATGACGGCGTCCTCACGTTGCAGCTTAGCATTTTGGAAGAATTCAAGGACTTCCTTATCCAGAACCATGCATGGATGTTCTAGGATAAAGGAAAGTCCAGCAGTCTCCAACATGAGGATCATAGTTCTGAATTCATCGGAGGCTGAGGCAAACCCTGTGCGAACTAGTTCTCCTCCCCCTATCAGACAACTTTTGCTTCTGGGAGACATGGAGAATTCTAAGAACAAAGGAGAGCTTGCTAGACTGTTGTAGGTTGAAGAAAGTACCGTCACTGCACTGTAGGAATGGTTGGGTTATTGTTGTTTGATCGGTGAGAGCAAGCTGTCGGAAGAACAATCGCGGGAAACTGATTTAGTGTTTAGGTCTGCTGGAACCTTGGGATCATGATGTGGATTTCTGTCACTAAGCCCTAGAGCTGACGAACGAGCGCAACTCTGTGGGAGGAAGAAGATGCAGTTGTCGCAGGACCCGAACTATCGGGAGAGAGTTTGCTGCGAATCGGCTTGAGTTCGGCGAGTTTAGTTGTGTGGTTGCTCCCTTTTACCCGTATTTTATATATATAATATTTGATTTAAATTTACCTAGAAGGCGCGTACCTGATATATGCAGTGCTTGGGATCCAATATAGAAAAATATTAAATTTGGCCTCAAGTGAAATTCGGCTAGTTTCGTCGGAACCGAGTTAGATTCGGGGAGTATCTCACGATATCCGACGAATCGGCGAGTGAGTTGTCCGATGTTCGACGAATTTCCCTTGGGATATCTTTCAGCATTGATGCATTTCCCAAGAGCTTCCTGTCTTCTTATTCCTCTCATGAATACTTGTTCAGCATACCTAGTTCTGTTTTGAAAAACGAGAACTTGACCTCGTCCAGCAGCTTCGTAAAAATATTCGCGACCTGCTTATCTGTCGGGACATAGTTGATGGCTATATCTTTGTTCTCCGCATGCTCCCGAATGAAGTGATATTGCACCTCGATGTGCTTTGTCCGGCTGCGAGAGACTTGATTTTTCGTGATCGCTATTGCACTAGATGAGTCGCAATACATTGGAATCTCTTTAAACTTCAAATTGTAATCTTCAAGTTGATTCCTGATCCATAGAAGTTGTGCGCAATAACTACCCTCAGAGATATACTCTGACTCGGCAGTAGAAGTTACCGCATAATTCTGCTTCTTACTGCTCCATGAAATAAGCCATCTTCCAAGGAATTAGCACATACGAGAAGTGTTTTTCCTGTCATCCTTGCTACCTACAAAATCGGCATTTGAAAAACTAATTAGCTCGACATCATTATTTCTTGGGTACCATAAGCTAAGATTGGGTGTACCCTTAAGGCATCTTCAAATTCGCTTTGCAGCAACATAGTGAGATTCTGTTGAGTTCACCTAAAATCTAGCGCAAACGTATGTTGAAAACATTATATCTGGTCTACTAGCAGTGAGGTTGTAAGACCCCTTTTTTATGCAACCGAGGCTTACGCCCAAAATTGTCGTTTCGCGGTGTCACCTTCGTTCGGGATGGTCGGCACTACGAAACGCCAACCCTGCTGGCACAACAGAATCACCAAGGATGCGAAAGCTTATAAAAGAAGACATTAAATGCCAAGTCCACAAAACATATCACATGTATATAAAATATGAATCACAGCATGTCCCACAATAATAGAGTATCGAAAAGACAAGCAAAAAGGTAAACAGGCTTATGCTCGGTACATCAGAATCCTCATTACAAGGTCACTCGCGGAAGCTAGTAAAACTAAACACTCACAAAGCCAGAAACGGGTGCTCTCGTGCTAGACTGGCTCACCTCCATATGCACTGTGCCCTGCTGGTGCTGCCTCTCCGGCTGCTGCCTGTCTCCCATCCGGAGCCTTTAAAAAATATGGTCCACCGATCGTTAGTCATAATAATAAGCCAACTATCATCCCCGTCTCCCCACGCATCTCCTAGGAACCGTGCGGGGAGGAGGATAGGGAAGATAATGAGGTGGACGACATGATTATCACGGGAGAAGATGAGCAGGAGATTGACCTCCTCAAGGGGGCTCTGGACAAGGAGTTTGAGGTGAAGGATCTGGGTCTTCTTAGGTATTTTCTTGGGATTGAGATTGCTTATGAGACAAACGGGATAGTCCTTGAGGGTCTATTGGATTGCCTAAATAATTTTCATGCTTTTAAATTTATCTAAAGCATAGGTTTGAAAATTTTCAAAAAGCTAAGGAAGTTGTGGTAGGGTCCTAGAGTCAAGTTAAAACCCTAAATTCAAACCTTAGGGATTGCATTTGAAAAGTGCTAATTACAGACCATGATGGTTCCACCTTTTCTTATAGATTCACTTAGTCTTCTAGGACTTCCTAGGTTTTGTCATGCCCTTGCCATGACAAAACCACCCTTGGGGGTCTAGTTGCTTGAGGGATGTTATAGAGGTAGAGGAAGGATCTGATTATGCTTCTGTACTTAGTTTCATCAAAAGGTTTCCCTTTCTCATCCTTGTCCAGAGACATAGTTGAATCCATTGGAGTCCTCATAGAGGTTGCATTCTCTATTCCGAATTTCTTAAGAAACTCCTTGGTGAACTTCGTCTGAGAGATGAAATTTTCATCTTCAGTTTGTTTCACCTGAAGTCCTAAAAAATACTTCAGCTCTCTCATACTGCACATTTCCAACTTCCATGCATAAGTTTGGAAAACTTCTTGCAAAGGTTATTTTCGGTAGAGCCAAAAATAATATCGACATAGATTTACACTAGCAGAATCTTGTCTTTTACTTCCCTAAGAAATAATGTCTTGTCTATCTTCCCTCTTGTAAACTTGTTCTCAAGGAGAAAGCTAGACAATGTCTCATACCAAGCTCGTGGGGCTTGCTTTAAACCGTATAGAGCTTTCTAAAGAAAATAAACATGTTCAAGGTGAGTTGAGTTTACAAAACATAGGTGTTGTGTTATGTATACTTCTTCTTTCATATTCCCATTGAGGAATGCCGACTTCACATCCATTTGGTAGATAGTGAAGCCTTTGAGGACAGCATACGCAAGAAACAACCTGATCTCCTCGAGCTTAGCCACTAGAGAAAATGTCTGGTCGAATTCGATCCCTTCTTCTTGTCTGTATCTTTGAGCTACAAGTCTGGCTTTATTCTTGATAATGACTCCCTTTTTGTCCAACTTGTTTCTGAAGATCCACTTGGTGTCGATCACATTTCTGTCCCTTGGTCCTGGGTACCAACTCCCAGACTTTGCAACGTTCAAACTGATTAAGCTCCTCTTGTATTGCCAAGATCCAAGAAGCATCCTTATTTGCCTCTTCAAATTTTCTCGGCTCAACCTGTGACAGAAAACTAAGATGCATAATCTCATTAGTTGTACCTCTTCTGGTTCTAACACCATCGCCTGGCTCTCCAATTATTTGATCTACTGGGTGATCTCTTAGGTGTCTGAACCCTAGATTTCTTTCTCTCCCACCAGTAGGCTCAGCAGCATTGGTGCATCCTCTAGAGGTTGACGCAATTCTTCCTCTAGCGGTTCTTCATCCACCAAGCCTGGATCGATGATCTTGACCGAGCTTGGAACTTCTTCCTTGATAGCTTCATCCAAGCTTAGTTCCTTGAACCTGGTACCTGCATCTACATGAATAACACTAGACAAGCTTCTTTGGAGAAGGCTTGTCTCATCAAATACAAAATTGATTTACTCTTTTACCACCACATTTTTCTTATTGAAAATCCTATATACCTTAATATGGCTACTATAACCTACAAAAATACCTTCAAAATATTTTTCACTAAACTTCGTGTGGTAATACTTCTCATTATTAAGTACGAAGCATTTACTTCCAAAGATTCTAAAATAGGACACAGTCGATTTTCTACCCTTCAATAGCTCATAGGGG
Organism: Platanthera zijinensis; assembly: GCA_039513925.1. NCBI lineage: Eukaryota > Viridiplantae > Streptophyta > Magnoliopsida > Asparagales > Orchidaceae > Platanthera > Platanthera zijinensis. The sequence continues at coordinate 151,478,864 of CM077080.1, read as the reverse complement.
GTTGTGTGATAGCTTTTGTTGATAAGTGCTCTGTTTTGCACATGATAAGCTGTGTTGACTGCTTCAGCCCAGAAGTACTCCGGAAGTGAAACGTCGTTCAACATAGTTGTACAAGCTTCAATTAGGGTTCTATTCATTCTCTCAGCAACTCCATTTTGTTGTGGAGTGCGCGGGGAGAAAAACTCATGAAAGATACCTTGAATTCCACAAAATTCTGTCATGGCAACAGACTCAAATTTTGTTCTGTGGCCACTTCTGATTTTGACGACTGAGCAGTTCAATTCGTTTTGAATTTGCCGGACAAAATTTGTGAATGTGTCTAATGATTTTGACTTGTTTTTCAGAAAGAACATCCAAGTAAAATATGAGTAGTCATCAACAATTACTAACCTGTAGACCTTACCTCCTAAACTATGAATAGGCATAGGACCGAATAAGTTCATATGAAGTAAGTATAAACTTCTTGAAGATTCTTTTACAACGATACCCTTGAAGGTAGCCCTTTTCTGCTTACCCATTTAGCATGAGTGACATGGACTCTCTTTAAGGCACTTAATGTTGGGGTATTACACACTAAGTTCTGAGAAAATAACATATTTATTGTTTTGAAATTAATATGTGCTAATCTCTTGTGTCATTGGTCACAAAGAGACACTACTTTTAGCTAAAAATCACACTAGGGTAGAATTGTCTAAACATCAGAAATTTAATCAGAAAATATTTCTACTCCGAGTGCCTGTTAAGACCGTCTCAAAATTTGCAGACGACTTTATCAAACACTTGTCCTTGCAGTACTCAATGATGTAGCCTTTATCGCATAACTGACTTATGCTTATAAGATTATGGTGTAATCCTTCAACATAAGCCTTGTATGTGAAAGAGACTATAACGTTGGAGATCATACTATAGCCTTTTATAGTTCCCTGGTCTGACCCTCCAAAGATGACATTTGGTCCGTCTTTGACTGGGGTTAAATCAAGCAACAGGCTTCTTTTCCCGGTCATATGCCGAGAGCATCCACTGTCCAAATACCAGATAGGAGTTTTGTTGGCCTTTAGACATACCTACAATCATAAATCACTTTACCATAGGAACCCAAACGTATTTGGGTCCTTGGTTCCTGGTCAGCTTAACACCACTAAGAACATTAACTCTGCGAGTTGTCGGCCTCGCATGGTTAACTTGTGGAGTTACAAAATTACTAGGGTTAAACCAGCAATCTACGTAAAAATGACCAATTTTGCCACATCACCAACAGTCAAACCTGTTATACCTTCTCTTGTACTCCTGCTTTACCTTTTGAATGTGAGGTCTAGTAGGGGAACCATACTTGGAGGTGGAAGCCTCCTGATTACAGCATACACATGGCTTTTACATCTCCTTTGCCTTAGACAAAAGTTTTGGCTATTGGTGCCCTCTTATGTTTATGTCCATGATCATAAGGACCATAACTCTTGAGTTCAGTCTCTTCGTAAGGTGCTTTGAAGACATTGGCACCATAATATCGAGGACAGTTCCATCCCGGGTATCGCTTCTTGGGCTCTACATAAGTAGGCGTAGCTAGATAACCGTAGGATGACTCAAGGTCAAACATGTTTGTCGGGAAGATAACCTTCCAAAACGATGGTTGACCTAGAGGTGCCTTCCCCTTTTCTTTGGCACTGGCTTTCTTGGCAACCTTACCTTTTCCAACTACGTGGCCAAGACCATTACCCTTCTTCGGAGCTGAGAACTCATCAATGAGAGGAAGAATAGTCTTCGGCTTGGAGTAACTTTCAACAAGTTTTCTCTCCATTAAGAGTTTTTCTTCTAGCTCATCAAGATATTTCTCTTTTAGACTTAATATTTCAGGCAAGCTTTTCAATTTCTCTTGAAGGAGTGAACTTCACTTTTGAGGAGTTAATTCTGTAATTTCCTCCCTCAGGCTTGATTCCACTTCCTTGAGAGAGGCAATCTCTTTTTCCTGCTTTTGACTACCTTGCGGCATTTGTCAAAAGCTTTCAAAAGGTTCTTATGTTGAACCATCAATTCAGAATCGCCTTCCTCAGAAGAATAGCCTTCATGACCATTGGTTGATGTTTACGACTCAGAGAGTATCGTGTGTAAGTTTACCTTCCCGCGATACTCTGAGTCACCAACTTCCTCGTCTGATTGAGCCATATGCCCGAAGTATGCTTCATCATTCTCTGAGCTGGACTCGCTTGAGTCGTTGTCACTAAGAGACTTGGACTTCTTGGCAACGAAGCTCTTTTCTTCTTTTCTCTTGCCCTTGAAGAATCTTTTATACTCTTTCTTGGAGCCCTCCTTCTTGTATGGGCATTCAACAATCATGTGACCTATCTTGTTGCTAAAGTAGCACACAACGTTAGAGGAAGAGTGTTTGTTCGGTTTAGATCTATACCTGTTCTCTCGGTTGTAGCTTTTTCTGGAACGATCACCATCACGATGGGATTTTCTGAAGTTGAATGAGGATGACTGATTCTTCATTTGTTTCCTCTTGCTGAGCAGTTTCTTGAACTGCTTAGATATTAGAGAGAACTCTCCATCTTATAGCTTAGATCCAGATGTGTTAGGCTCGAGTCTTCTGGCGTGTCAAGAGCACGAGTCCTTACTGGTGAAACAGCTTTGGACTTCCTTGAACCTTCAGCTTTTAGGGTCACCGACTTCTCTTTGCTAGAAATCCGACTGCTTTGCTCTTCCTTCTTTCTGGTGTTCATTTGTAGTTCGTAGGAGAGCAATTTCCCAAAGAGGTTCTGAGGGTCAGTCTCAGGCAACTTCCCAAACTCCATGATGGCAACCACTTTAGTGTCCTATTCCTTTGTCTGGGATCTGAGTAACTTATCATTTTGTTTGCCTTTAGTGAATTTACGACCATAGTTCCTAAGGCTATTTACAATCTTAAAGATTTTCTCGAAGCTGTCAGCAATACTATCACTTGATCCTTGCTTGAATGCTTTGTATTCCTAATTCAGCAACGATTTGCGGCCGTCTATGACTTCCTTTGTCCCTTCCATCAGCACAACTAGGCAGTCCCACATTTCTTTAGCAGATTTCAAGTGGAAAAGATTATGAAGCATTGAGTCGTCCACTGCACTTGCGATGATGTTCTTTGCCTTCTTATCAAGAGAGACTAAGGCAATTTCATCCTTAGTCAAGTCCATCATCTTCTTGGAGATCATGAATACATGATTCAGAGCTGATGATTAAGTCGGTATGTGGGGTCCTTCCACAATCTAGAATATTCTGGGATCAACAGCTTCCATGAAGAACCTTACTTGTTCTTTCTACATGGGAAAGTTTCCTTTTGTGCATACAGGTACCTTCATAGAAGACACACTACTATAAAAATAGCTTTTAGCCACGATTTTTTTACCACGGGGAAAAACCGTGGCTAATACTGAGGTATTAGCCACGGTTCCTATTTCGTGGCTAATAAGCTAGTATTAGCTACGGATGACTAATCCGTGGCAAATAACCTGACTTTTTGCCACGGTTTGCCTGTTTCATGGCTAATAATCTAGTATTAGCCACGGAAGCCTAATCCGTGGCAAAAAGTCTGGTTTTTTTTAGTCCCACACCGCCAATAAAAAGATCGATTTGGGTTTTATATAGGCCATTCAAAATTATTGTTTGAAATGAAATCGGCGCGGCGGCGGCGGTCGGGCGGCGGCGGCGGCGGCGGCCGGCCGCTGGCGGCGGCCGGGCGGCGGAGGGCGGCCGAATATTTTTTATGTTAGGTTTATTACAGGTCCTTTAGCCACGACAATTGAACCGTGGCAAATGAGGAACTTTTAGCCACGACATTTGAACCGTGGCTAATAACTTATTAGCAACGGATTCAGTGTGGATAATACTATTAGCCACGCTCGCATTGCCCACGCCCATTTGTCATGGGTAGGTCGTGGCTAATAGTTATTAGACACGGTTTTGGACTTTTAGCCACGGAAATCTGCCGTGGCTAAAGGTCTGTTTTTTTAGTAGTGACATGTTTTTACTTCTACCCATGGTTACTAGACAGAATCTCTTGACGCTAGAATAAGGATCTTGTTCAAGGTGTTAACATTATATCGAACAAAATTCCTCTCTGATACCAATTGAAAGTATCCAGCATCTACCTAAATCACCTAGAGAGGTGTGAATAGGTGATGTTTATGCCTTTTTCGCGGAATAAAAATAACTTAAAAAACACGCACACAAACACCGAGGTTTATAGTGGTTCCCCGAGTTGGGTACGTCCACTTTCCCACCTCGCCTATCTACCACGAAGGGCTAGATTCGACTAATTTACCAAAATCAGATGTCCACAATCTTACAACTCGGAGTTACAACTCCTACAACTCGAAGACAACCCTCCTACCACTCGGAGAACAACCTCTCCTACAACTCGATTCACAAACGGATCTATAACTCAATCCACAAACAGATCTACCACTCGATCCACAAACAGATCTACCACTCGGAGAAAAATCTCCTACAAAAGTAAATGAGAATTACACAATAATATTACAATCAAACTTAGACTAGATCTGAGATCTTCAATCTATCGTTCTTCGAGAATAGTAAATCTTGAAATTGTTTGGAGAACACGGAAGATGAAAACATTGAAGATCTTGAATCTTGACTTGAATCTTCAATTGACTCGATCTGGAAGAGTATAGATTTGTAGAGAGTGAGCAATCCAGTCACGTATGTCGAAGAAGATGAATCATGCACTGTAAGTCGGTGGCCGATTGAAGAAATCACGAAATCATTGTACGTCAGCGGCGGATACGATCGATTTCCGGAATTGGAAAGTTTTTTAGGTTTGAATTAAGAGAAATAGAACGATTAGATGGAAAGGAAATATTCCCTAGGTATTTATAAAAATCTCCTTACCAACAGTATAAAAAATCTTTCCAAAAATTAAACCTAGAAAGTACTGTGCATATTCGACCGAAACCCGAACAAGAGTTTTTAAAAATTCGGAAAAATGACCTAAGTCAAATTCGTCGAGTATCGTTGTAACGCCCCTGATTTTCCGATATTCTTTAGTTGTCCGGTTTTGACGTCATAAGCGTTACCCTTGCACGTGTTTGACATGTGCCGAGATTAGAGCATGATCTTGGCTCCTTGAGTTCTCTGTAGGGTAGTATCTTAGCATGTTGGCGAGTTTTCCCTAGCAGGACGGGTCTGTTTTGGTGACTCGACGAAGCCGCTGTGTTTTGGCTTTGGTAGGTGTTTGCCTGAGTTCTACCAATCGGATTAGGATTTCGGCCTCGCCGTTGCGTTCGTAGCGTTGGTTTCTGGCTACGGCGCGAGTTTCGCGCGTTTCCGAGTTCGTTTGTGTTGGCGTTGTATTAAGATTGTGTGTTATTATATATATTTATATTATATAATATATTAGGTTTATTATAGTATAAATAGGATAGATAGGGTTTGGGGCCGGTCGGCATCTTCTTCTTCCCGCGCCCGACGACGTCCTCGTTTTCGCGAAAGATCTGGGAGAGGCGGACTCGGTGGGGCTTTGGTCGGCGGTGTGCGGAGCTGGAGGGTTCGTTTTCCTTGTCTGAGTGGATTTTTGGGCTGCTCTCGGCAAGAGCTTCTCGGTAGAGGTAAGCTTTATCCGTTTCCTTGACTTTTGAAGGTTAGGGTTAGGGGTTTTGGCTTGATTTCGCTCCCAAAAGTTTCAGGAACTGTGGCTCGGTGCTCCTTGTGGCCGGATCTGGAAGCGGCCGGGACGGGCGGCGTCTTTTCCGTGGGTTTTAAGACAAGTGGAACTTCTTCCCTTGCTTGCTCCATTCTTCCTATTATCTTCCTTTCTTGCTCCCGGTTTGACTAGGTGTAAGTTATAGGGCTGTTATCCATGAGAAATCTAGGCTAAGGTAGGAAAGCGGACTTAGAGCCCTTCGAGGAATCGACGAGACTGCTGAGGTATATTCGGCGAGAGTACAAGGTAGAATCGGCGAGAATGACATGGTATAGTCGGCGAGTATCTTTAGGTAGATTCGGCGAGTATCAATATAGGGATCGTCGAGTATCGCTAGGACTAACTTTTAGACGCTAAGTTATAATCGGCGAGAATCGGCTATAATCGGCGAGAATCGACGAGGTAGAGTCGTCGAGAAGTGAAGGCAAATCGTCGAGAATCCCAGGCAAAATCGTCGAGTATTGTCGCGATACTCGACGAATTTGGGGAAAATCGTCGAGTATCGCGGCGATACTCGACGACTCCCATCGGCTTCGTCGACCATTCTCGACGAATCCGTCGAGTATCAATGGTGATACTCGACGAATTCCGAGGGAATTGTCTGTCGTCCCTTGTTTTCGTTGAGTGAGGTCCTTGGGGGCCTGTTTTGGGGTATTGACCTCAATCCTTGGAAAGTGTGTCCAGGAGACGTTGTAAGAAGTTAATGTGGAGGAACGGTCAATTGTATCGCCTTGCTAGCATGCAGTGATGCCGAGGTCTTTGTGAGGTGTTCTGTGGGTGTTGGTTTCCGTGACAGGTCTTGTAGATTCCGGCTACACCATTGGAGCGCCATGGGTCCTCCATGGTTGCTAGTGGGCCGGGCGACGCTGTGCCATTTAGCTTGCCAGGTCGTTACAAGTAAATTTAATGCCTTTGAAGTCACCCACTCCTCCGAGACGAGGATCACTAAGTGTTAATGATTGTCCTATCTTGATTCTTGGACTATTGCTCCTATCCTTGTTATGGATATTGGCTGGTTTGCCATTTCTTGCTTTGCTCCAGTAGGTTTGAGCCGAAGCGGGTGGTTTTTCCCGAGGCACTTGGTGCATTTCCTTCAACTTTTGTTGATGCTTTGTTTGCTATAATCTCGTTCATTTACTGACTTGTTGCAGAGTTTGACAGCTTGCTCGTTGAGGGTTGGTTCTTCCCTGTTTGTCGATCTTTTATTAACTTCGAGCTTTTCTCTCTTTTTGCCACTTGCATTGTTATATTTGTGCTGAGGTATTCTATCTTTGAATGCCTCAGGTCCAGGTTGCGGCCGTCCGAGCAGCTAGTTTGGAGCTGTGTATTGGTTGACCGCTTTGCAGGAGTGTCTCTCTCACTTTAGGTGAGATTGTTTAGTTGCTTTGTTGACTCAGACTTTTGTGTACACCGAGGGGTTCGTGTCAGTTTGTTGGCGCCCTTCTGTGGTTGTTTTCTCAGTCTACTGTATACTCTTCTATGTTGTTTGGTTATCCAATTGGGAGCGGTTACTTGTCTCTTGGGAATGTTTTATGCTAGGGTGCATGTTAGTTATTTTGAGTATTAAACCTTGCTAATAGCATGACATACATCTCATGTCTTCAAACTTAAAAGAAGTACTTTACAACTAGCGTAAAAGGTATTTCCTTACTTATACTAAATCTAGAGTCTTGCATACCATGGGATGTCCTTCGAGGATGTTTGCACACATGTAGAATGTCAATCTAATTAAATCAAGGTATTTTCCGCAGCGTAAATTATGTTTTCTTCTAAGTGGGCCAATAAACCACTGAGCCGAGGGATACGACCCTTATAATATAAATAGCTTTCCAAACATTAAATTTATGAATATTTTTATGGTAATAGTTTCCGTTGCCTGAGCGTTGGCAGTTATCCCCTGCCTGACGTGGCATCACGACGCGCATTTTCTCATACTCTGATACTTGTTCTTCCGGAGAAAAATGCGGGTTGTGACAATCGTTGAGTATCATTAGTATACTCGTCGAATGAGTCTTGATATACGACGAATTAGACTTAAACTAATCAACACAGGCCAGCCATACACTCATTGCCAACGCAGAGAATCTTACTCGACGAATTTGTCGAGTATCAACTGTATACTCGACGAATTCGTCAAGTATAGGCTGAATGACTAAAAGCTCTTGATGTCATGACAAGTAATATTCGACGAATGAGACTTAGAAAAATCTAGAGAAGTGGCATCGAATGGACTCGACGAATTCGGCGTGTATCGTTTTAGTATATTCGGCGAGTATCGTTAGATATATTCGACAAATTCGACGAGTATACACGATGATACTCGACGGATTTTACTTGGCGGATTTTCCAATTCTCAGAGAATTTGCCCTAAGTACAAATGATGAATTCGATGAGTATTGGAAGGGATATACGACTAATTTGACGAGTATTAACGAGTACACTTGACAAATTCGACGTGTATTCCTAACCATACTCGATGAATTGTACTTAGACAAATTCCTGTCCTTCTGATTCCAAGCCGTTGTCCTTCCTTGATCCTTCTCGTGTACTTGGGATAGAATTGCACCCCAATAGAGAGATTACATGTGAGTCAACACATTAACCTACACAATGAGGGATTACATTGTGTAGTCCTTTGTTTACTGACCCACTATAACCTGACATTGGTGTGTACTTAACAATGTAAACCTGCAAGTACATAACTAAAATAGCAGCATCAAATACAATCACAATTCATCTTATAGCTTAACTTGACCTTTCTTCAAATTCGGGTTATTGTGGATACAATACCCAACAGGCTACCATTATACTTATGTGAATAATTTGAGAGAGATTACCACTACACATATGCGAATAATTCAAGCGAGATGTGGTTTTGGTGGTCTTATGACCTGAGTGTATGTTGGGTCCGGCGTTCCTTCACTTGACCCGTGGCGCTCTGCTACTTATATAAAAAATTAAGTAGCGCCCTCTCCAACAGTCCGGGCTTTTGGTGCAGTTGGGTATGCACTTGATCCTTCAATTGGTATCAGAGGAGGTCACGGGTTCAAGACTGGGGGCACTATTAAATCCTGATTTTTCCCTTCTACCTGTGTGGGTCTGGTGGGTCAGGCAACCGTGGACATGTGGTAACCCCACCTCTGAGTCGTGTGGGCCATGTGGTAACCCCACCTCTGAGCCGACGGGTTATGCTGGACGCCGGGGGGGGATTGTTTGGTCCGGCGTTCCTTCACTTGACCCGTGGCGCTCTGCTACTTATATAAAAAATTAAGTAGCGCCCTCTCCAACAGTCCGGGCTTTTGTTGCAGTTGGGTATGCGCTTGATCCTTCAGTGTATAATCAACCAATAGAGGTATATCCTCACATCTTGTTCAAACATCACATCCATCCATAGTATTCACATACCACATCACATCAATTATCTATATCCAACTTGTTAATGCTAAAAGTAAAGTAAAGAAAATAAGAGAACTTTAAAAAAAATATTCGAATAATTATTTGTGGTGAAGGATATGACAAAAGATATGGATATAAAGTTGAATGAATCCAATTACTGAGAGAGGGTCTTCATGAAGATGGATGTTGGTAGGACCTGATTTACTGCTATATTTGTTACAAGTATACTAAATAAAAGAAAAAGGTGCTCGAAACTCCGAACAAATGGGAGATATATGAAATGCATAAAAGAAAAACAAGCTATTCATTCTACTTCTTTAGGTACTCCTATTATTGATGAACACAATCTTTTCTTGTATCACTGACTTTGCTAGAGGGAAGATCACTGTCACTGAAATGTTATAGGACAACATATCTTATAATTTTCCTACCTTCACAAATTGATCTGCCAGCTTTCAAAGTGCCGACAACCCTCTATATCATGACCAATATTCAAGTGATATTTGAAATAGAGCTCTTTATGACATCTCTTTATATTTGGTCTAAGAGCATGAAGTTTTTCAAACTCAACATATTTTGAAAAATTGGAAGAAGCTCCTTCATGGGAATATTGGACTTGACATACTTGTCTGAATACCTTTCATATTTAAGTGTTTTAGGATCAAAAGACGGGATAGAACAACCATCTATATGCGCAAGTGACTCATTTTGCTGGCAAGGTTATGCATGCATACTTTGATGAGGAGAGTTTTGTGATGATGAATAAGGATGTTGGTGATAAAAATTCCTTCGATGTTGCTTAGTCCCTCGATTTAAAGAAGAAACATAGTTGGGGTTCATTGCATCAATGAGATATCCATAAGACTTGGGTTCATTTTTGTTGACTTTAAATTTGAGATGGTCTTTATTAAGACAAATTTGTATAATTCTTTATTAACATTGACGACATGGAGGGTTTCTTTTGGAATCGGTCAATAAAGTGAGCAAGATTCACCCTATCTCTTTGCTTGATTTGAAATAGTGCTACTGCTTCTCTTTTGCTTCTTTAAGGTAGCAAACCTTAAGAGAAAATGCCTGTGAAGATTCCAAAAAGAAGTTATTGAAGGTGGAAAATTATAGAACCAATTCATAACTTGACCATCAAAAGAAATGACAAGATGCTTGCACTTGATACCATCTGATAGGGCTCTTAATGAAATAGCTGACTCAAAAACTTGTAAATGAGAAACCGAATCACTTATCCCGGAGTATACTGATAGGCGTGTCTCTCTGAAATATTTAGAGATAGTTTCCCAATGGATTGGGTCAGAAAAAGGAGACGGGTCTTGCTCCACTTCTAAGGGAAGTGCTTGCTTTTCATGAACATGATAAGGGTAAGCAGTCATGTTTGTTTTATGGAGCTCGCAGGGAGGGATGTAGAACTCTTCTGCATCAGGTTACAATAAACACTCAATACGATCAGTAGAAGGCTCATCATTACTGATGGTCGACACACCATTAGGACGAGAACCAACTTGTAACTTTAGGAGGTTGATCTTGGATAGTAAAAGATTATAGTTGCTACTTTGGACAAGTATTTATGGATGATTGGAAGGGTATCAAGGGTCATTTGATGGAAAATCTATGAAAACAAGAATTGTCGAAAGTGAAAAACTGTAATAACTTTTAAATATAGTTGAATTTGAGGAATCTAAGTGTACAACCCCGTATCCCGCGAGTGGTCGACAGGGGTTGAACCGGCCGGCTCAGATCAACTTGGACCCAGCTTGCCGAGCCCCGAGCTCGGCAATAGTCGAGCTAAGCTCGGCGATGGCCGAACGAAGTCCGGCATGCCGAGACCTCGTTCGGGTGCGGAAACAGGGCTCGACGATAGTCGAGCCAAGCTCGACGATCTCCGTGCCGAGTCCGAGCTCGGCGATCGTCGTGCCGAGCCCGAGCTCGGCAATAGTCTAGCCGAGCCCAGCGCTAGCCGAGCACAGTCCGCCGAGTCCGTGCCCGCCTAGGCCCAGGGCGAGGCGAGTCGGACCCCTTGCCGAGCGAGTGCCCCCTCAGGTCCAGCTCGCATCTTGCCATGGCACACTTTTACTGTGTGGCCCCTTTTGGTCTGCCTGCAGTCCTCGAAAACAGATGAAGGTTGTATATTGGCAGGCCATCTTTTCCTATAAATAGGACCCAAGGGGTACCTCAGAAGGCACGTTTTTACTGATTCCCTGGCCTACTAGCGCTTTCTGAGGTACCTTAGCCCGGCATTTGGCTAAGGAGGGGAAGCGCTCTGAGATCTTCCGGGTGTGTGGTGGGACCTCCACGCCGGGCCCTTGGTCTAGTCCTTGTCTCTTCTTTTCTTTGTCGTTTTCTTACAGGAGTGAAGTAGGTGCGCGGCCACCCCTTCCCCAAGGGTCGAACTCCACAAGAGACCGGTTTTCCGGTTTCAACATTTTGGTGCGGTGAGCGTGGAGAGTGGTCAGCAGAGAAAACCTCCTACAGGCCCGATTAGACTGGAGATGAGGGACAAGGATCAGGCAGGGGCAACTCGCCACCCCCTCCCCCACCCCCAGCGGCGAGCATGCCGGCGGAGCTCAGAGAGGAGATCCTCGGGCTCGTCAGGACCGCCCTCGGCATGCGAGCTGAGAGTGCGGCACCGGCTGTCCCGTGGTCGCCGTTCCCGCACTCCGACGACGCCCCGCTCAGCGACCAGGGAAGGAGCCCGCCGAGAGGGCGAGCGCGAGTTCCAGGGGCGAGTTCTGTTTCCCCCGGCTCGGCCGCCGAGTACCACTTCGGCGAGACGGCAGGGAGGGAGTTCCCGACTCGCCCGGCTGAGGGGGGGGCCCCTTCAGCGAGTTCGTTTCTTCAGCCCCCGTTCCCGAGGGGTTTCGCGAGCCGGAGATGACTTACTACTCCGGGAGAGGAGACCCAGTCCACCACATCCAGTGGTTCGAGGACATGGTCTCCATTCGACAGATGTCAACGGCTTCAAGTGCCGACTCTTCGCCATCACCTCAGGGAAAAGGCGAGAGAGTGGTTCCACCAGCTCCCGACCGGGTCCATCTACTGCTTCGAGGATCTGCGACGGGGTTTCATGCTGAGATTCACCACTTCTAAGAAGAGGAAGAGGGAGGCGGAGTCTTTGTTCCGCATCAAGCAGAGGGTGGGAGAGACCCTGGGAAGCTACCTGGACAGGTTCCAAGAGGAACTGTCCCAAGTCAGGAGATGCAGGACACCCATGATGGTGGCCTTCACCCTGGGTCTCCAGTCCGGTTCTTCGCAATGGAACTGAAGAGGTCACCTCCAGTGTCTTTTGAGGCGCTTCTAGAGAGGGCGGCCAGGGAGGCCGAAATGGAGGCAGCACATCCAGAGTTCGCGCGAAGGTTGGCCAAGTGGGCCGTGGAAGAGGAAAGGCCAAGGGGTGGCCGAATTCAGGAGGAAGAGGGCTGAACCTCGACATGGGAGCAGCCGCAGCAGCATCCGCAACCTAGGTGGGTGCGTCCGGAGCAGACCCACCGTCTGGGATGGAGGCCCGAGTGGCAAGACCAGGCACCACGAAGGGGTTATCAGGAGGAGATAACCGCCAGGGTGGCCGAGGGCAGTACAACCCCCAGGGGGGTAGCAGGGTCAGAGACCCCCTCTCCCCGACCAGGAGGAGGCAATGGCAATTGCCATGAGGGGGAGGAGGAGAGGACAGCCGAGGAGAAGGAGGGAGGTCAGGGTGGACCTGCCCTATTGTACTTTCATCAGGAAGAGGGGCACCTCACATCCACGTGCCCGGAGTTCCTCGAGATGAGGGGAGAAGGAACAGCAACAACAAACCATCAGAAAGTTCGGATAGAGGAGATCCGCCTCGGGAGGAGGGGATCGGTGTGAAGACCGGGCTGATGTGGGCACCCGGGGAAGGATCGAGCGTCCACGGGGGGGCCGGGATCGAGGCCTCCCGTAATTCAAGCCTCCACACTATGTACCGGAGGAGCGTTGGCTCCACATCCCCATCCCCTCCCCCGGAGGAGAAAATCACCTTCTCCAGAGAGGACTTGCCGGGTCACGAGGACCCTTCTGCGATGCGCTGGTTATCCAGACAGCCATCGAGGATTTCACTGTCTCCCGATCCTCGTGACAATGGGAGTTCGGTCAACGTCATCTTCAAGAAGCGTTTGATGCGATGAAGGTAGAGGCCAGGAAGGTGTTGGCCTCGGACGGGCCTCTGTTCGGCTTTTCAGGGGAGAGGAAAGAAGTCGAGGGAGGAGTGGGACTCCATGTCACTCTAGGGGGCAGTCGCGCAACTGCAAGTTTGTTATCGTGGACGCCCCTAGCAGTTACAGCGCCATCTTCGGGAGACCCCTCATCAGCGCCTTCCGCTGCGTCCCCTCGTCCTTCCACCAGTGTCTAAAGCTCAACGTCGAGGGGGTCCAATCCGAGTTCGAGGAGACCCTAAGGAGGCAAGGAGTGCTACGTCTCGGCGGTAAACTCCATCTCTTGGTTGGCAGGGGGCCGAGGAGATGGGGCGGAGGCTGGAGGAGGAGCAGGAAGCTGACAAAGAAATGGAGGCGGAGTGCCGCGCTCGGGGGGAGGTCGCGGAAGAGACTCGGGGGTCGGCCGAAGCCATGGCCGTCGAGGAGGCGATGAGGAAGAAGTCCTCGCCCCCGGAAGGGGAGGTATCGAGGAATGGGAGGAGCAGTCCCGTCTGGAGGCAGCGGAAGAGGTGGAGGAGATGGAGGTCCTCACCATTGGAGGCAGGGTGGAGAAGGTCCGCGTCAGCGGAGGCCTGACCCCGGAAGCTCAAGGCAGGATGCTGGAGTGCATCCAGAGAAACGTGGACATCTTCGCCTGGAGCGCCGTGGAGATGCCAGGGATCGACCCCGACGTGGCCTGCCACCGCCTCAACCTGGACCCGGAGGCTCCCCCCATCCAGCAGAAAAAGAGATCCATCACGAACAAGCTCGCCGAGCCAATCAGAGAGGAAGTCGCCAAGCTCCTCGAGGCTGGCTTCATATCTGAAATCCAATACCCCGGCTGGGTCTCCAACGTTGTAATGGTTAAAAAAGGAGACGGCCGGTGGAGGATGTGTATCGACTTTTCCCTTCTTAATAAATCATGCCCGAAAGATTGTTATCCCTTGCCTCGGATCGACGCGCTGGTTGACTCGGCCGTCGGTTTCCCTGTAATGAGTTTTCCGGATGCTTTTTCAGGTTATCACCAAATCAGGATGCACCCCCCTGACGTCAAAGACGTCTCGTTCATCACGGGGGACGGATGTTATAGTTACAAAATGATGCCCTTCGGGCTAAAGAATGCAGGGGCTACCTATCAAAAAATGATGGATAGGGTCTTTCGAGAGCAGAAGGGGAGGAATCTCGAAGTGTACGTGGATGATCTCATGGTCAAGAGCTTGGATGTCGACTCCCACATCCAGGACTTGGAAGAAACTTTCGCCACTCTCCGCAAGTTTAAGATGAGGTTGAACCCCTTGAAGTGTGTCTTCGGGGCAAGCCGGGGAAAGTTCCTAGGGCATCTTCTCACCCCCGCTGTGGTAGAACCTAATCCAGATAAGGTAAGGGCAATCTTGGAGCTAAGGTCGCCACAAAACACCAAGGAAGTACAGCAACTGACAGGAAGTTGGCAGGGCTGAGTAGATTCCTCTCCCGGGCCGGAGAGAGGTGCTCCTCGTTTTTCAAAACTCTGAGAGGGGGTCGCAGGTTTGAATGGACCTCGGAGTGCGAGGAGGCATTCCAGGCTTTAAAGAAATAGCTGACTCAGGCCCCCCTGCTCCAAGGGCCCAAGGAGGGGGAAGACTTATTCCTATATCTGGGGTCGGGGCTGAAGCCTTGAGTTCGGTTTTGGTTCGGGAAGAAGGAAAGAGGCAACTCCCCGTCTATTATGTGAGTCGGATATTGAAGAGGGCCGAGCTCCGTTACCCCATCCTGGAAAAACTGGCCTTCGCCTTAATCATCTCAGCCCGAAGGCTTCGGCCTTATTTCCAGGCACACTCAATTCGAGTAGTGACCGACCACCCCCTGCGCAACATCTTCAAGGGGGTAGAGCATTCAGGTAGGTTGGCCAAATGGTCGGTGGAACTGAGCGAGTTCGACATCTCCTTCGTCCCTCGACTCTCAATCAAGGCCCAAGCTATGGCTGACTTCCTGGCAGAGTATGTGGTCGAGGTGGCGGAGGAGAGACTCACTCGCCCCCTCCCCTAGAAAGTCAGGGTGGACGGTGCCTCGGGGAAGCATTCTTTAGGGATTGGGGTCATCTTAGAAAGCCCCCAAGGGATAAAGATCGAGCAGACCGTGGTAGTGCACTTTCCTATCACCAACAACTAAGCCGAATACGAAGCTGTAATCGCAGGTCTGTGCCTGGCAAGAGACTTGGGGGTGCATGACGTGGAGGTCCTCACTGACTCCATGGTGGTGGCTTCCCAGATCAAGGGGGAGTTTGAGGCAAGGGAGCCCACCCTGCAGCTCTATTTGATGAAGGTAAGGGGAGTCATTGGGACCTTCCAGACCTTCTCAATCAAGCACGTGCCAAGAGGGGAAAACGAGCCAGTCGACCAGCTAGCAAAGCACGGTCCCCGGATGGGAGGCACCATTACGGATCTCTTCCGACCTTCCATCGAGGAGAGAGAGCTAATGGAAGTAGAACAGCACCCCTCATGGATGGATCCCTTCGTCATCTTCTTGTCCACCGGAGAATACCCGGAGGGGATGGACCGAAGAGGGCTCAAGCACAAGGCAGCATACTACCTCCTACGTGAGGGACAGTTATACCGCAAAACCCTCTCAGGATGTTGGCCCGTTGCGTGGCCGAAAGAGAGGTGCACAAAATTTGGAGGAAGTCCATTCCGGTGAATGTGGGAGTCATTCGGGGAGTCGGACCCTGGAAGGGAGGATCGTCAGGCAAGGGTACTTCTGGCCCACCCTCGTCAGGATGCAGCCGAATTCGCGAAAAAATGTCATAAGTGTCAACTATATGCCCCGCTCTAGCTCCAGCCGGCTTAGAGGTTAAGAAGCATCATGGCACCGTGGCCCTTCGCCATATGGGGGCTGGACCTCGTAGGACCTTTCCCCCAGGCCAGCGGGCAGAGGAGGTTTTTGTTGGTCATGATTGATTATTTTTCTAAGTGGATGGAGGTGAAGGCTCTAGCCAAGGTGACCTCTCAGGTAGTCAGGAACTTCATCTGGGGAGAGATCATCTGCAGGCATGGGCTGCCACAAGCTATCGTCACGGACAACGGACCTCAGTTCGCCAGCGCAGAGTTCATTCGTTTCTGCGAGCAACTAGGGATTGACCTTCGGTTTGCTTCTGTCCATCACCCCAGGAGCAACGGGCAGGTGGAAGCGGCCAACAAAATCATAGTGAACCTCTTAAAAAAGAAAGTGGAGAATTTAAGGGGAAGTTGGGTGGAACAGCTTCCATCAGTCCTCTGGGCCTTGAGGACCACCCCCAATACGGCCACAGGGGAGACACCTTTCAAACTCTCTCACGGTTGCGAGGCCGTTCTAACCTATCGAATTCGAGGTCCAGACGCCTCGGGTCGTCGAGGCAGGGACCGGAAGGGGAAGAATGGAGGTCAGAGAATGAGGAGGAGCTTCGACTCTCCCTTGATATGGTGGAAGAACTACGCGACTTGTCCGTCATCAGGCAGGAAGAGGCCAAGCGAAGGATGGCCAAGTATTTCGACAAGCACGTCCGTGTCAAGCAGTTCGCGGAAGGGGACCTTGCCTTGAAAAAGGTGGACGCAGCAGGAAGATCAGCCGCTGTGGGAAAACTCCACCCCAATTGGGAGGGCCCCTACATTGTGCAGGAGGTCTTGAAATCGGGGGGATATCGCCTCCAAGATATAAGAGGGGACACCCTCAGCCACACTTGGAGTGGCGATGATCTGAAACGTTTCTACCCTTGAAAATATTGTAAATATCTCGGCTTTAAGAATGAAAACAAATCTCATTGTCGTATTTTATGCTCTGTCAAAATAGTGGGGGTAAAGGGGCTCTCAGCTTAAACCCCCAAGGGGCAAAAGTTTCTAAGTCTTCTCGCTCTGGGGTTAGGTCTCGTCACTCTCCTGCCAGGCTCCCACCTAGCTGGCACGGCCGAGTCTCGATGGACATCGCTATGACCCTGGGGCTGAGCCCGGAGGATGTTCAACACCCGCCCTCAGGCTCCCACCTAGCTGACTGGCCCGGTGGTAGCACCCGGCGGGAAAGGCAAAAGTTTCTAAGTCTTCTCGCTCTGGGGTTAGGTCTCGTCACTCCCCTGCCAGGCTCCCACCTAGCTGGCACGGCCGAGTCTCGATGGACATCGCTATGACCCTGGGGCTGAGCCCGGAGGATGTTCAACACCCGCCCTCAGGCTCCCACCTAGCTGACTGGCCCGGTGGTAGCACCCGGGAAAGGCAAAAGTTTCTAAGTCCTTCTCGCTCTGGGGTTAGGTCTCGTCACTCCCTCCCCTCGTCAGGCTCCCACCTAGCTGGCACGGCCGAGTCTCTATGCTGACGGCGCTCAGTCTCGACTGGCCTGGGCATGCTAGCTCCACCCTGGGGCTGATGATTCGGACAGCCCGCAACACCCGCCCTCAGGCTCCCACCTAGCTGACTGGCCCGGTGGTAGCACCCGGAAAGGCAAAGTTTCTAAGCTTCTCGCTCTGGGGTTAGGTCTCGTCACTCCCCTGCCAGGCTCCCACCTAGTGGCACGGCCGAGTTCGATGGAATCGTATGACCCTGGGGCTGAGCCCGGAGGATGTTCAACACCCGCCCTCAGGCTCCCACCTGCTGACTGGCCCGGTGGTAGCACCCGGGAAAGGCGAAAGTTTCTAAGTCTTCTCGCTCTGGGGTTAGGTCTCGTCCCCCCTGCCAGGCTCCCACCTAGCTGGCACGGCCGAGTCTCGATGGACATCGCTATGACCCTGGGGCTGAGCCCGGAGGATGTTTAACACCCGCCCTCAGGCTCCCACCTAGCTGACTGGCCCGGTGGTAGCACCCGGGAAAGGCAAAAGTTTCTAAGTCTTCTCGCTCTGGGGTTAGGTCTCGTCACTCCCCTGCCAGGCTCCCACCTAGCTGGCACGGCCGAGTCTCGATGGACATCGCTATGACCCTGGGGCTGAGCCCGGAGGATGTTCAACACCCGCCCTCAGGCTCCCACCTAGCTGACTGGCCCGGTGGTAGCACCCGGGAAAGGCAAAAGTTTCTAAGTCTTCTCGCTCTGGGTTAGGTCTCGTCACTCCCCTGCCAGGCTCCCACCTAGCTGGCACGGCCGAGTCTCGATGGACATCGCTATGACCCTGGGGCTGAGCCCGGAGGATGTTCAACACCCGCCCTCAGGCTCCCACCTAGCTGACTGGCCCGGTGGTAGCACCCAGGAAAGGCGAAAGTTTCTAAGTCTTCTCGCTCTGGGGTTAGGTCTCGTCACTCCCCTGCCAGGCTCCCACCTAGCTGGCACGGCCGAGTCTCGTTGGACATCGCTATGACCCTGGGGCTGAGCCCGAGGATGTTCAACACCCGCCCTCAGGCTCCCACCTAGCTGACTGGCCCGGTGGTAGCACCCGGGAAAGGCGAAAGTTTCTAAGTCTTCTCGCTCTGGGGTTAGGTCTCGTCACTCTCCTGCCAGGCTCCCACCTAGCTGGCATGGCTGAGTCTCGATGGACATCGCTACGACCCTGGAGTTGAGACTGGGAGTTGGCCCGAGGAAAATACCAGGGCGCGAGCTCGCCAGTTAAGACGGCGAGCTCGGAATATCCTACCCCCCCCCCCTCCTCTCACTCTCCAGCTCGCTACTAAGGAAGCCCTGGTCCTGTCCCAGACTCAGGGAAGGTGAGGCGCGAGTAGGACATGGCGCGAGCACGTGTCCTAGGGATTTGCCGCGAGCACCGCGGGGGCTGGTCCTAACTCAAGACATTCTACAGGCGAGGTCGCTCTACCTAGCGCGCGGGTATAACATCGCAAGTGAGCTCAAAAAGAAGATAGCAAAATTGTGCAAAAATATCTTTGATTTATCATTACAGGTTTACAAGGCCCGCCTCGGCAGGGTACAAAAAAAACAGAGAAAAGAAAACAAAGTTAACTCTCGCCCTCCCCCCTCGAATGGCGGTCCTCCTCGTCACCGAGCCGAGCGTCCTTCTCCCTCACCCCAGCAAAGAGCGAGTCAAAGCTATCTTCCTTCTCGCTGAGCGGGCTGGGCGGGAACAGGGTTGGCAGGAGCTCCCGGACGGTGACCCCCTCGCAGCCTTCCGCCAAGATCCCCGTCCCCCTCATGGCCTGCAGAAGACACTCGGCAGCCTCGACGGAGTTGACTCGCAGCCGCTCCGCGACGTCAGCCTCGCCAAACACCCGAGGCCTCTTGAAGGGGAAGGCCGGCTCGCTGGCGTCCGGGGGAAGGAGAGCGTCGGCTTGGCGAAGGACCTCTCCCAGGAGCCCCTTATTCTTCTCTTTCAATTCCTCCACCTCCGCCCCCAGCCGGGCGGCAACAGCCTCCTGCTCCTGGGAATATGTCTTCTGATCGGCGAGCTGGGCTTCCCGCTCAGCGAGCTGAGCCCGCAACTGAGCTATCTCGTCTCGCATCGCGTTAGCGGCTTCGGCATCCTGTAAGATTAAAAGTTCAGAACACGCGCAGGAATAATCTTAAGCAAGGTAAATGGAGGTATCCAGTGATTACCAGGCCGCCGACAGACTTCGCGAGTAGAGCGTCCGCGAGGCCGAACCGCCTTTCCGCGTCGACCGCGCTCTCCTTCGCCAGGTCGCGCTCCTGCTCGGCAGTCAGCAGGGCATTGCTGAGCTGGAAGCCGCGGCGGACCATCATGTGATGGAGCTCGAAGGCCCGCAGGTGGGCCTGCATCCCCTCGTAGCCGAGCTGACTGGGGGTAAGCTTCTTGTACGACTCGGCGCTGTCGCGGCTGTAGAGGCCGAAGCCGAAAGCGAAGGCATGGGCGGTGGGCGGCCGGCGAGCTCCCCAGGAGGGGGCGCGAGTGGAGACGGAAACTCGGTGAGCCCCCTCGTCCCACTTCAAGATGGGCTCGCCAGCCGCATCTTTGCTCTTGCACCCCTTGCCGAAGTTGGGGTGATCCTTCGGCAGACTGGGCTCGTGGACGGTGTCCTCCCCGGTAGAATCGGAGGACGGCCCGCTCTTCTTCTTCCCCTTTCGGTGGGAGGAGGCTTCTTTCAGCGGACTCAAGGGCGGCTCGTCGGACAGAGCCTCCGGCGAGCTCATGAACTTGGCGGGAGACGAGGGAAGGTGCAGCCGTCCGCGCGAGACCACCTTCGCCCTCTTCTTCTTGGGGAGCGAAGAATCGGGGCGCGAGCTCGACCCCCCGGACTCCGAGCGCTTCTTGCCGGGGGGTTGGACTCGCGGTTGCTCCTCGCGACAAGCCAGTGCCGCCGCCCGGGCCAGCTCCAGAGGGTCTGAGAATATCCCCGGGTCGGCGAACGGCGGATGCTCCGGCAGAACCCGTTCCCCTGCAGAGAAAGACTTAGTCAAAAAACGAGGGAGGGAAAAAATTACACGAGATCCACCTCGATAAAGTCCGCGAGAGGGCTGAGCGAGATATACCTTCGCCGGGGAGAACGGGCTGAAGCAAGTCAAGGCCGCGGCGGAGGAAGGCGACCTCGAAGTCCTTGTGGAGAAAGAACTTGTGGAGGTCGGCGTCGCTACCGGACAGGGAAGGAGGACGGTATATGTCCTCGCTCTTCTGCAGGGGGCGAAAGGGGATGTTGCCGAGCTCGCCCTTGATGAAGACGAGCCGGGTCATCCAGTTGTGATTCTTGTTCGCCAGCTCGCGAACCTTGATGAAGGACCCGCCGAAGTAGGCGACCCCGTCGGGGGTAGCCTTGTAAGAGAACAACTTGCGGAACACCACGAGGTTGAACTCAATTCGTTCCCGGCGGAGGAAGCAGGCGAACGCCACCATCATAGCAATGGCGTTGGAGTTCAGCTGCGCAGGCACCGCACCGTAGTACTTCAGGATCTGGCGGATTTCTGGCCAGAGGGGGAGGCGCAGTCCCACCTCGAAGTGCGAGATGGGAAAGGCGAGCTCGCCCTCCGGGAAGGAGTTGATGGCTTCATGCTCGGCGGGCCTGCGAGCCTGGAAGCCGGGGGGGACGAACGCCGCCGTGAACTCGACGAGCTCCTCCTCTGTGATGTGCCCCTCGAAAAAGCAATGATCCACGAAGTCCTGGGCGCACTTAGACCGACCGTCCGCATCAGGGTTGGTCTTGACCATGGTCGCGGGGGAAAAGAAAAGCGCGAGCTCGGGAAGACAGAAGCGAGGCAAGGATTCGAAAGCAATAAAAGCATGCCTCGGGGGTAGGTGAGAAGGTCTATTTATAGAAGAAGGTAAAGAAGGGCGAGAGAGAGGGCGAGTCGGCCGATCGGTCCGATCTCGCCGTGCCACCTCGCCATCCTCTCCTCGCAAGTCCTGCGAGCCAACCAGGCCCCCGAAGGTGGAATTCGAAAAGACCCGCCAGAATATTGAAAAGCGTCTACATATACAATGTAGTTAAAAAATTGTTCCAAGATTATTACATGCAGACCATTCAGAGTAAATAAAAGGAAAAATACAAATAGGGGCGCGAGGACCATGCGAGGGCGGGGGCGAGTACCGGCCGACTGACAGAAGAGCCGTTTCATTCTCCCCGGTCTCGCCGGCCCGCCGTCGCAGGCCGCCGCGCATGAAGTTCGCGAAGCCGCCCCATATTCCTATTTATCACCCGCAGGTTCTCGTCGATTTCGTCCATCAGCACCAGGGAAGACGCCTCCTCGAACGCCAGGCTGACTCCAGCACCGTCCGCGAGACGCGAGCACTCCCACTGCAGCCTGTTGTTGTCCTTCCGCAGGTCGTGGAGCTCGCGCACCAGCTTCTTGAGAACCTTCCGCTCCCGTCTTGCGCGTTCAGGGCTGTCCACCTCGGAGTCCAGGAAGGCGTCCAGGGCGCTTGGAGAAGGGAGGGGCGAGTAAGGAGGTCGATCCACGGACTCGCCGTCCTCCGTCCGCCCGGGAAATTCTGGGTGAAGAATTGGAAGACGGTCAGAAAAGCAAAAATCCACAGAACAGAAGAGCAATGCCGGAAACTTACCGCGCGAGCCTGGCTCTTCCGGGTGGGCGCGAGGAGAGAAGTGGCGCAGGTCCTTGCCACGCCCCAGCAGTTCTTGAGGAGCGAGTTGGTAGCCGGGAACGGGGATAATCCCGGCGCCCCTCCCCACGACCAGGGATCCAGGGGAGGGTTGCTGGGAAGGGAGACGACTCGGCGACGCCAGTTCTCGCGAGCCCGGCTCCTTAACCTCGGGATCCTGCCGTGGCGAGTTGACAGGAGCACTTTTGGTCCGAGGGGTGGACGCTTCGCCGCTGTTCTCCCGGTCGGAAGACAATTCCACGAGGTTTTTAGTGGAGGAGCCAAGAACTGGCTGGTTGGAGGAACCGGCCCCGTTCCCCAAGGCGGCAGTAAAGTCGGCCAGGATGGGTTCGGCCCCCGGGGGAAGGGGCTTCGCCCGCTTGGCCGAGCTGAAATCGGCAAAACGGCGAGCAGGGGCTTCAAGGTTGGTCAGCTCCGCGGCCTGGGCAGCGATCTCCTCGCGGGAGCGTGCGAGTCGCTCTAAGACTTCCTTGGGGAGCAGCATCTTGTCAGAATTTGGGGAAGGGCAAAGGTCAGCCAGATGCGCAGGGGTACATATATATAGCTACCTGTGGGGCCTACCAGAAGATTCCTTTTTGCCCCTGCCACACTCGCCGGATCCTATGGGGTTGGATGTTTCTTTCCGAGCTTGTCCCAACCTCACAAAGAGCGGGGATTATGTACAACCCCGGATCCCGCGAGTGGTCGACAGGAGTTGAACCGGCCGGCTCAGACCAACTTGGACCCAGCATGCCGAGCCCGAGCTCGGCAATAGTCGAGCCGAGCTCGACGATGGCCGAACGAAGCCCGGCATGCCGAGACCGAGCTCGCGTGCGGAAACAGGGCTCGACGATAGTCGAGCCAAGCTCGACGATCTCCGTGCCGAGTCCGAGCTCGGCGATCATCGTGCCGAGCCCGAGCTCGGCAATAGTCTAGCCGAGCCCAGCGCTAGCCGAGCACAGTCCGCCGAGTCCGTGCCCGCCTAGGCCCAGGGCGAGGCGAGTCGGACCCCTTGCCGAGCGAGTGCCCCCTCAGGTCCAGCTCGCATCTTGGCCATGGCACACTTTTACTGTGTGGCCCCTTTTGGTCTGCCTGCAGTCCTCGAAAACAGTGAAGGTTGTATATTGGCAGGCCATCTTTTCCTATAAATAGGACCCAAGGGGTACCTCAGAAGGCACGTTTTTACTGATTCCCTGGCCTACTAGCGCTTTCTGAGGTACCTTAGCCCGGCATTTGGCTAAGGAGGGGAAGCGCTCTGAGATCTTCCGGGTGTGTGGTGGGACCTCCACGCCGGGCCCTTGGTCTAGTCCTTGTCTCTTCTTTTCTTTGTCGTTTTCTTACAGGAGTGAAGTAGGTGCGCGGCCACCCCTTCCCCAAGGGTCGAACTCCACAAGAGACCGGTTTTCCGGTTTCAACAGTAAGCCTTTGAGCAAAAACTAGGAAGTCCTAATTTCAATTATTACTCTTTCCTCAGAATAATCAACTACACATTGTAGTAACTAGAAATAAATAAAAAGGGCCCGGAGACCCTTCAGTAGTGGTAGATTGGTAGTCCATCCCCAAGTCTCCTCTTACTTCATCTTCTTCATCTCCTCCAATAATTTGTCATCAATGAAGAACCTCTTATCATGCTACACCCAATCCTTAAAAAAACACAAGCAATGATGATGGGGTAGAATAAGCGATGTGTTTCGTCATTGCCACATGCTTTCCCTACCAGGTTGTCATCTCAAGATCACCAAAATTGGGTCTATAAACTCTTGCACCAATAAGGAGATACAAAAAATATCATTAAATTTAGCAGGAGGAGGAAGGGTAAATTTATCCATTTCAGAATTATGATTTAGATGATCAGGAAATAAAGTAGATAAAGGATTAAAAGATGCAAACAAAGATGGAGTGACCCCAAATTCTCTCTTACCAGGTTTCACAATGGGATCAATGCAGGCAAAGTGCGTCTTACTGCAAGGAGGAAGTGAGCTACATGGAACTTCGGTGATTAGTTGGACTTTCTCCTTTAGTAATGCTATAATAACCAAACAACTAAGGAGAATATCCTTCTCAGTGCAACTCGGTACAGCATTTTGGTCTAAAAGCTCATCCTGCACAAATAAATAATTTACAAGATCAAAAGACGCATGCATAGTGAAGTCAGAAAAAACTAGAGAGTAAGCAGGTATCATGATACAATGTATCAGTAAGTGAACTGATCACACAAGTAAAAAAAAATGGGAGAGTTCCCCAAGTATCTATCTTACGTGGAATGCAGTTTGAGGTTGTTAGGAAAAACCCTTATGATTTGTTATAAAAAATTATTTTTTAGTGATTTTACATCATAGGTTTTTTACCCATGATGTATAGTTATGGTAATTTTGTCTAAGAAATCCTAGGATGTCATTGATATAAAGTACATTGAAAGACATACTGAATATACGAGAAAAGTAATGATTTTCCAACATGCGTCGAGTAGAAGTCGATGTAACTTCGACTAGAAGTCGACGCAACTTCGACTAGAAGTTGATGCAACTTTAACTAAAATTCGACGCAACTTCAACAAGAATTTGACGCTACTTCAAATAGAACTCAGAGCAACTAAATTTGATAAGTCGACGAAACTCAAAAAATTATATCAATGCATAATTTGACATAATATCGACGGAATGTCGACTACAGAGTGAATCTTACAGATAGTTAGAATTCTATGTTGCTTCTATTAGAACTCGACGTTACGTCATCTAAATTATATAATAAAATTCATTTTGAGGCTTTAATCAAAATTAATTCAAGAAGAGGTTTGATTAAGAGAATCTTGGAGAGATTAGAAGATGGCGATCACCAAATATATGTAATGAGATCTAACATAAACAGGAGATGAGACAAAGAGAAGATTATGAATCACCATTGAGTTCTTATATCAATCACAAACTACAAATGATCAAGAAAGTTTATAACATATTGTGATAGATTGATTTTGACAGAGAAAGTTTGAAAGATCATCATCAGTAATTTAATTTATTTCATCAATCAGTCGATTAATAGGTTATTTTTCAATCTACTAAAGAAAATTAGTTCTTCTAATTCTCAAGAGGAAATTACATCAGATTCAGAGAAGATTCAAGGATAATTTAGAAACAGGGCTCATAATCTTTGTGTTTTGATACTCAGAGATTCATCAGAAGTTCTAGATATCATTATTTCTTATCCTTAGAAATCTTTTGAGAGGACATAGAGAGAAGATTAATTCTATCACAATTCTTCTTTCATTTTCTTCTTACACTTTGTGAAAAGAGTTTAAGAATCCCACTTAAAGGATTTAGTGAGAGGTTCTGAGAGTCTCCTTGAGAAAATATTAAGACTGTATTTGTTCAAGATCTCCATATAAAAGATCTGGTGTTGGTTCTAAGAGTCTCCTAATTAAAAGACTCAGACACTGTGAGAATGAATTTCTACCAGAGGGTAGAAGAGTGGATGTACCCAAATTAAGGGGGAACAAATATAATCTTTGTGTTTTATGTATTTCTGTGTTTATTTTAAATTTTTTGATGTGATTTTATATACCTACCTCTATTTCTGGTTGATTTTTGATGTATATGCAAATTCTTTGAATTAAATTATGTATTCAAAATAAAATTTTAATCTCTATTCACCCCCTAGAGAGAACTCTAAGGTAAATAGCAGTTGGTCTCCTATTTCAGAGGTTGTTGTTAAATTGTGCAAAAAATTAATTATAAGGTTAAAAAAGATTATTTTAGTTTGTTGTGGTGGTGGTATGGGTATTAAAAAGGAAAAGAGTTACGAGTCACCTTCTCCGCTTTGCACGAGGCTACCAAAGCCATTCTCAATCTCACTTGTGTGGGTAACCTTCATCGCTTTGCAACACAATGTTTCATGCGGCTCATTAACACAACTTTGCTAAATGAGTGGACGTGAGCACAAGTGGTATGGAAGTGAAAGTGTGGAAGAGGAATCGAGGGTCGCAAATACTTCTTCGCTCTACAACAATTTTAATTAAAGATTAATCAAATCTATCTCATTCCACTTCACTCACAAGATAAGGAAATTTCCAACCATAATTGAATACACAACACATTGTGAGAAACCACAGTAATAGAAAATCACATTAAGGAGAAGTGTTCATCCTAATCAAGCATCAACATAAATGAGATCTACTTCGATGACCTAGATTTATAGAATAAGAATGGTAGAGATACAAACAATGATGAAAATTTTTTGTCGAAGTAGGAGGTTGCATTGGGTTGTTAAACCATGACCTGCCGGCCAATGGACAGTTGCATCTGGGATCGAGGAAGGATCTCACGTCATCCTAAGCACTCGTATCCCCGTTGGTTTAAGCCAGCTGAATCAAACCACGACTCTTCCTTGCTTGGCGATGAACAATGGGTAAAATCTCACTACAAAATTGCTCCAATGTGAGGAAATCCCATAGGGCTTCAAGCCCTAGATCATAGGAAGGAAGAATGCTGGAGACCAACCCTGAAGGGTTTCGGTGGAATTTTGTGTCCGAAGATGGAATCCACAAAAGAGGTTGATTCTGCACTTTAAATACTAAATGTGAAAAGTTGGTCACATACGGTCTATCGCACGATCGTACGTGTGAACGTGTGCTGAACTATTTCATTATGTTTCCATATTAGGAAAACAATTAGCCCATGTGATCTACTCATGCACGATTAAAATCAACTGGGCGAGAAGAAATCACATGGGCGGCTATGAACAAAACATTTTTCGGCAAACACGGGTAGCTCGTGGGGTTTTTTTCATGCACTGTCCAACAAAACTGTGCGGGGAAAAATTGTACGGGCGGCGACAGATCACACATTTTCTCCAAAATGAATGTGCATGGATAGATAAAGCGTACACGGAGGATTTCGCACGATTGTACGATAATAATGTTGTATCTTCTCAATGCATACGAGATTATATACAGTTAAAACTCCCGCGTGCGAAGTAAAATCACAGTCATACGATTTGTTCATAATTCATTTAGAGGATTGGGATCTTCCCTAGTGTCAAATAGAGATTTTTATATCCAATCACCACCGACATAAGTAATCATTTGCCAAAATAAGAAGATACAAATGAAGGGGAAGCATTGCTCTCACCCCAATAACATTTAAGTGCTCAATTGCACACCAACTCGAGCAAATCATACACTCTTATGTGAAATCTATTTTAGCAAAATATGAGCATGAATATTTCAAAAGTGAACTGTTTGGCAATAAAAACATGTGTAGATGAGTCTAGAAAACAATTAAGGCATGATAAGACAAGGCCAAAATTGCCAAGCACCCGCACCCTTTCAAACTAATAAATAATATAATATTTAAAAATAGTTTTATTTTTCATAAAATACAAAACGACGCGAAAACCGAACATCCTCGGAATTCGACGAAATTCACACCGTAGCTAAATATCAACGCTACGAAAACAACGACGAAGTCAAAATTAACTTATGACGAATAGAACTCGAGTTATACCCACCCGAAGCCAAAACACAAGCATCCCCGAGAGGCCACACCGGGTCACCCAAAACGACTCGGCTTGCTAGGGAGATCTTGCCAATAGGCTACAAAATAGGCCACCCAGTTCTAAGGAGTTAAGACCACACTCCACAGATGACACAAGCCAAGAAAATGCATCGACGTAACGCCAAGCAAGAATAAAATAATCGCCGAAAAATCGGGGGCGTTACACATGCATAGCATTGCTTTAAACCAAAGTCACTATATTTTAACTAACGTAAAAGCTATTTCTATACTATAATAAATCTAGAGGTATGGATACCATGAGTTGTCCTGTTGGGATATTTATGATCATGTAGGATGTTAATCAATATAAACAAAGTTTTTTCTGCAGCATATATTCATGTTTATACTTATGGACTAGTTGATCCATTGAGCCGAGGGATATGACCATTTAAACTTACCTTAAAGTACAGTTTTCTTCATAATAAACTCAAGGATTTCATATAAAGTGTTAGGTTGTGTTCTTGCCCGTGCGCATGTAGTTATCCCCTGCTCGGCGTTACATCATGACGCATGTTTTCTCTTACTCTAATATATTAATTAAATGAGGAGAAAATGCAGGTTGTGACAGTTAGTATAAGAGGGAGGTTGGGTTGTTTGACAATTGGTCGAACAATTATCACTTGTTAGTTTTAGATTGTCTTGTTCAATTTCATACACACTCCGATGTGTCATCAGTATATCTTGGCTGAAGCACAAACAATACACTTATAAGCATGATAATAAGTATATGGGGCATATTATATAGTATGGGATGCATAATATGTGTTTGTATATGGATCCTCATAGGAAGAAACAAGTGACTGTTATGTAGTATGGGATGCATAACAATCATTACATGAATGCACATTAGATTTTTCATTTCGTTACATGCGATATTATGTAGTATGGGATGCATAATATTTCATGTGTACGCCGCTCATAACATGCATTATGGCCTTTATTAGATTGCATAGCACAACATGCATGATATAACATAGCATTAGCACACATGTCAAGCTAAAGATCTATATGATGACATATGTACACACATTATTTTAAAGCAAAAGAATAAGGATTCATGTATTCATGGTTTATGCACATAATTCAATAGGATGACGGTATGTCTTCTAATTTTAAGCATGACATCATTATGAAAATCCTAGAGCAAGTTAGCAGCATGAGCAAGTATAAAAACATGTATGGTCTGAACTAAGTTGTGAGGTTCTAACAGTTAAGCTAGGTTTTGATTGGATTTTTGTTGTATTCTTAGGATGCCGCCTAAGCGTATTGCGATAAGATCGACTCCTCAGTAAGAGGGCGAGTCGTCTGGTGAGCAGAGTGAGGCAGTGATTGAGGTTCTGTGACAGAGCAATAAGGCTCTATCTAGGCAGATGGTGGAGATGAAATCATAGATCTAGGCATTGTTAACTTTTATTTCATGACAGTAACCGAGAGTACAGGTCCCTGTTGTGGGTCAAGCCGTTCATGTTCCTCCCGCTCCTTTGGTGCCTCCAGTTTTACTGCCACCAGAGATGAATTTTATCTCGTATTTTCAATTACTAAGACCGCCTACCTATGATGGTAGAATCGATTTCATGGCGTTGGATGATTGGATTATCGCAATCGAGGAGATGTTTTCATACTCAGGGATTTCTACAATCCAGAGAGTGATGGTCACCGCTTACCAGCTTAAGGGTCTTACAAAGTGCTGGTGGTTAAGACAGAAGGGGAACCTCACAGATGGATTCTCATAGGAATCTTTCAAGGAGTTGCTTCTTAGGAAGTTTCTGCCATTGGTTGATCGAGACCGTTTAATGAACAACTTCCTACATTTGAAACAGAGAAAACTCACGGTCAGTGAGTATGAGATTGAGTTCTGAAAGTTGAGTCGATTTCCCCGGATTTGTTATCTTATGAAACTAGCAGAGTAAAGCACTTTTTGGGTGGTCTTAGGACCGACATCCAGCAATTGACCAACGTATATGGATCTGAGAACTATGTCGAAGCAGTTGAAGCTGCTCTTCCAGTTGAAGCTATAGATAATGCTAAGAATCGAGGCATGCAAATAAGAAAGGACAAGAGAATGTTTGAGGATGGTAAGAACTCTCGGGAATCTGGTTCTGATTCAAAAAAAAGAAGCAAGGAGATGTGCAGTTTCTGTGGTCGGTCAGGCCATACGTTTGATAAATGTTTCAAGAGGTTTGGAGCTCAAAAGCAGTAGTAAGTGCATGTGATTCAGAGCACTCCCAAAGGAGATCTTTTCTGAGCTTCGTGTAAAAGGAAGGGGCACGATGTTGCCCATTGTTGTAGTAGGGAAAGGGTTTGCTTACAGTATGGACAGAAGGGACATTTTAAGTCAAAGTGCCCGCAGTCTCAGCCTATGCTGCAGCTAGTTCCACTTCAAGCATTACCGATGCCGCAACATTTGGATAAAGGGAAGGGCAAGTTAAATGTGGTGACTATGAAGGAAGCGCAGACGTCCACCCAAGTGATCTCAGGTTAGATTCTATTCTTAGTTCTAGCTTTTAGCTCGTAGCTATAGTTTTGATGTTGGTTCGTCTAGTTACGTATGTAATATTATAGGAAGGTTTAAGGTAAAGAATCATTGGGCGCGTGTTCTTTTCGATTCTGGTGCTACCCACTTGTTTGTTGCTAGGGCTTTCGTAGAGCGTCATTGTTTGACTCTCGATCTAATTGGCAATTTGTTTCGCGTTAAGTTTCCTTCCGGTGATTCGGTGGTGTCGGACCAAGGTATTTGGAGTTGCCTGATCCTTCTAGGTGATTTCCTAGATTTTGTGGATTTGAAAGTGCTAGACCTGGAGTACTTTGATGTTATCTTGGGTATACACTGGTTGTTGAGATATGATGTGGTTATCCATTGCAAGGTTAAGTGCTTAGACTTCAAGATGGACAATGGCCACCCCAGGAGTGTTTATGGTTTTTCGAGCCAGGATTCCCCGATTATTTTTGCGTTATGTGCTCGAAAACTTTTGAATTCAAGTTATTTGGCTTGTTTGGTTTTGGTTTTGGAAACCCTGGTAGTTTGTCGCATGTCGAGGATGTTCCTATAGTGCGAGAGTTTTCTGATGTCTTCCCAGATTGTCTCCCTGGTATTCCACCTGAGAGGGATGTGGAGTTTATTATTGATTTGGAGCCGGGTACTCGTCTTATTGTTAAGGCACCGTACCGTATAACCCCGCGTGAGCTGGAAGAGTTACATACCTAGCTGGATAAGTTATTGTAGTGTGAATTTATTAGGCCAAGTACTTTGCCTTGGGGTGCTCCCATGTTGTTTGTAAAGAAGAAGGATGGGTTTATGAGGTTGTGCATCGATTACATAGAATTGAACAAGGTAACTATTAAGAACAGATATCACTTACCGCAGATTGATGATTTATTTGACTAGTTCTGTGGTAATATAGTGCTTTCATATATTGACCTTCATTCAGACTACCATTAGTTGAGAATATGTAAGTCAGATGTTCTGCGAACTGCTTTCCATTCTCGACATGGAAATCTTGAGTTTTGGTAATGTCCTTTGGTTTGACGAATGCACCCTCTACCTTCATGGATATGATGAACAGAGTGTTCAAGGATTTTCTGGACCATTTTATGGTCGTGTTTATTGATGAAATACTAGTGTATTCCCATAGTGCTAAGGCATTATCCCAACACTTGTCGTTGGTTTTATCTGCTTTGAGAGAGCATAATTTGTATGCTAAGTTGAGTAAGTGCGAGTTTTGTCTACCTCGTGTTTCTTTTCTGGGTCTTGTTGTGAATAAGGACGGAATTTTAGTTGACCCTGAAAAGATAACTGTCGTAATGGATTGGAAAGACCTACCACACCCAAAGAGATAAGAAGCTTCATATAGCAGGCTATTATAGAAGGTTTATTGAAGGATTTTCTGCATTGACTGCGCCGCTGACTAAGC
The DNA here is from genome assembly GCA_039513925.1 of Platanthera zijinensis. Taxonomy (NCBI): domain Eukaryota; kingdom Viridiplantae; phylum Streptophyta; class Magnoliopsida; order Asparagales; family Orchidaceae; genus Platanthera; species Platanthera zijinensis. Next base: position 151,447,242 of record CM077080.1, on the reverse strand, counting down.
GTACGCAGAAGAATGCAACATTTTTTGGAGCGATAAGTGCGATGGCTATTCAGGAATTGAAAAAGAGACTGTGCACTGCTCCATTGTTGACTTTGCCTACAGAAGGATTGGAGTATGTTGTTTTTGTTAATGCATCGCACGTCGGGCTTAGATGTGTCTTGATGCAAGAAGGCAAGGTAATTGTGTATGGGTCGAGGTAATTAAAGGTACATGAAAGGAACTACCCTACTCATGATTTAGAATTTGAGGCAGTAATTTATGCCTTGAAGTTGTGGAGACATCTTTTGTATGGCGCATTGTGCAATATTTACACGGACCATAAGAGTTTGAAGTACGTCTTCACTCAGAAGGAATTAAATTTGCACCAACGTAGATGTTTAGAATATGTCACGGATTATAATGTTGAGATAATATCATCCGGGTAAAGCTAATGTGGTAGCCGATGCCTTGATTAGAAAGACCGCGGATATCTTTGGACTTTCGGTGGAGTCCTTGCTGGAGGAGTTTCTACTGATGGGTATCACGATTAGAAGTAGTGACTCGCCAAGTGCTTGGAAGGTGCAGAGCCTTATGGATTACACTCATAAGGCTACATCAAAAGGATGTTCTTGATTTGCAACACCTTCATAATAAAACTGAGAAAGGGGAGTTACAAGAATTTCAATTGATGATACAGGTACTTTGATGTACGTTGGTAGATTTGTATCCCTGCTGTTGAGGATATTCAAGCTAAGTTTTGCAGTGAGGCGCATGGTTCTAGTTTTGCCTACCACCCTAGTTCTACTAAATGTATAAAGATTTGAAACATATTGTTTGGTGGTATGGAATGAAGAATGATATGGCAAGGTTTGTGTCTGAGTGTTTCACCTGCAAGTGCATTAAAGCAGACCATGGAAGGCTTGGTGGCAAGCTGATGCCCTTAGAGATTCCAAGTTTGAAGTGGGAGAGTATTTCTATGGATTTTATTATTGGTTTACCAATATCACCCCGAGGACATGATTTAGTAAGGGTCATAGTTGACAGACTAACAAAGTGTGCTCACTTCGTGTCATTCAAAATTGATTACTCCATGAAGAAAATAGCAGAATTATATTTGGATGAGGTCAAAAGACTACATGGAGTACCTGTTAGTATTGTGTCGGATCGAGATTCCAGGTTTAAATCTCGTTTTTGGAGGAGTTTACAGGAAGGGTTGGGCACCGATCTCGGATATTCAACCTCTTATCATCCGTAGACCGATTGTCAGACGGAGAGATTTAATCAGATTGTTGAAGATATGATAAGATGTTACATCTTGGACCATAGAGGAGTGTGGGACGAGCGACTGGGATTGATGGAATTTGCCTACAATAATAATTATCAGGAGAGCTTGCAGATGGACCTGTTTGAGGCTTTGTATGGGAGATGTTGCAGAACTCCCTTATTTTGGGCCGAAGTTGGTGAAAGACCATTGTTGGGTCCAAAGGATTTGGAAGAGATGAATACTTCTGTGACGCATATTCAAGAGAAGTTTTGAATAGCTCAAAAGCATTATGAGAAGAACGATAATCGGAGAAGGATTGATTTGGAATTTGGAGTTGGAGACATGGTTTTCCTCAAGTTTTCTCTGATGGCTGGTGTTAAGAGGTTTAAAAAGAACCACAAGTTGGACCCAAGTATGTTGGACCTGATGCGTTGAACAGCAAGTGTACCAGTCACACAAGTAATATAAAGTGGGAGAATTTCCCCAAGTATCGATCTCGAGGGAACATAGTAAGGGGGAGTTAATTTCAAGGAGGACTTGAGATTGAATTCCTTAGGTCGGAGCGAACGAAGGGGGTTTTGATAGTTGCGGAAAAATAAAGTAAAATGCTAACAATCTACTTATATGCAACGCCGCTATGCGATGCTTCGCAAGGCGGGATGGAAGACTACACGGGCCGTTATGCACCGAATCGTTGGGCGGATGGACGAGTAGGCTTGCAGAATGAGGGTCGAGAGTACCTCTTCGCTACGCACGCTTCTAGCAATTGCTAGAACGGCAAAACGGGATGCGGCGGCGGATGGATATGCGGGCGCAACTCTAGCAACAAAAGCGTAAAACAATACAAGTTCACATGGACATGAATCACATAAAGTATACAGCTAAAGTGCACATCATCAATATAAATAGATTTAAACACCAATATTCAGCAAGAAAGCAAGAAAGAGACAAGAGATAGATCGAATCTAAAGGCTCATTGAGGGGTCGCGGAAGGATTCGTCGGGTTGTCAATCCGCATCCAAGCTCGGTCCTCAACTATGTCCGGGGTAGAGAAGGGCTGTCAATAACTTCCAATGGACCTGTCTTCTTCGTGTCACGATGCGGAAGAAAGTTGCAAGCTTCCCTTTGCTTGATGGATACAACGTCAAACCATGAAATGGAGCTCAAGTGATGAAGGAGAAGGACGAGAGCAAGCACTGACAAGGTATAGGCTTCGCGAGCATGGTCGGAGCTTCTACCCTTGGTGGAAGATGTAAGATGGATGTGGAAGGGAGGAGCTTTTCCCTAAAAGTCGGCTGGAATGGCTCAAAACCAAGGTGTCAAAATGGCAAGAAATCTGCACTTAAATAGAAAAAGATCAGAAAATTTGTCATGCACGGTCTGGCGCACGACCGTGCGTGAACCGTGCGATTTTGGTGCGCAGAAAATGGCTTACGGGAGAAAAGCGTTGACACGTGCATATCCTTACGCATGGGCGCTTCCGCCCGTGCGTGAACGAAATCACACGGGTAAACACAGAGCGCAGGAATGCAGTGATGTACATGAGAATCGTGTGTTTTACTTACGCACGGGCGCTTCCGCCCGTGCGTGAAGGAAAATGCACGATTAACCACAGAAAGCAGAAAGCAAGAGAAAAATATGCAGACCGTGTGATTCCTTCTCACACGTTCTGCCCGAAACCATGCTAGAAAAAATGCACGGGTAGCCACAGAAGTCCCCAGAATTGCTGTATAAAACACAGATTGTCGTGAGACCGTGCGAGAAGAAATTTGCACGACCGTGCGTTTTGCACAGAAATAAGAAAATGAGTCTTGGACATCCCGACTACCTGCACAGTAATGAAACCAACTAGAAAGAACCACGGGGAGCACCATGTGTTTACCCCCAAAAATAGAATGCGCAATTGCACACCCTTGGGGCAAAATAGTGCACGAAATGGTCAATGACCGAACGATGCAAATATAACTGAAATCCGGTTGAAATGCAGTTCACGAGTGAGAAAACAAGCCTAGATGAGTTCGAAAAACCCTATAAATATCGGACTCATTACATCACCATACTTAAACATTTGCTTGTCCCGAGCAAATCATCTCTCTGTGGACTAGAAACTAGCTAGCTGGCTTAGAAATTTGGAAATAAAGTAAAGCGAGAAATCAAATACTCATGGGTGCAAAAAATATAATAGATAAACTTTTTAATTATGCTACGGAGTTTATAAATTTCGACAGGCGTAAATAAATATTGTAGCTACTCAAAATAGGAATATTGGAGAATCATCCGGCCACGCGTAGGAAGAAAGCAGACATGCCACTAAGGTGAGCATTGCCAAAGACCGGGGCTCAGGATCACCTCCAAAGGAATCCACCAATGTCGGGGACCATACGCTTGCCCATTCACAGTCTCTCCACGACGCTAGTTTGACTAAAGCGTGAATCTATAGGACTTTTAGGAAAATGATGGGGCCTGGGTATATACGTAGGTAAGGATGCAAAAGGTAAACAATGGCTACGCACAACCCAAATGAGCTCATACCAAGGGATATCCTCTTGCCAACAAAATACACGCGGGTACACCACACCCCCAGACTTAACTTTTAACATATGGGTGTGTGCACAGCCTACTCCAATTACAATCATATATCTAATAGGATTTTCAATCATGCTTTTTCTCTTTTTACTTTTCATTTCCATATATAATTTTTTTTCAAATCAGATTAATTCTTTAAACAATTTCAGCAAATAGAAGCCTTGGAGCACATCCACATATTCACATGTAATATCACCACATCAACACCCCAACATGAAAAATGTAAAACACTAAAGCTCCACTTGGGTGTACGACTAGGATCGACTATAAGGCTTTTTTGAAATAATGGTGGAGCTGAATCGAAATAAGGGGTAGGCACAAAGGGTCTAGCGAGGATTAATGTTAGGACTGGGTACAAGGCTCAACCGGGCCAAAATGATGGCCTACATCACGCTCACGCTTGACTAACCATGCACCAATGCTTCGAGAGTAGCTTGGGGCAAGTTCTTAGCCACCGAGAAAGATGATCCTTCCTCCCGACTCGAGCAATACAAGGCTATTGACGGCTACACACATTCCTACTCTACCGTTTGATTACTCCATATTTAGCAATTTTGAGTAGTACAAATGACATTTACAAATGCAGAAAAGTATAAATCTACGAGCATAAAGAAAAATTAAATCTATACTATTTCTATACAAACCATGAGTACTCGATTAGGAGCACTGCACGAGTTTCACACTACCCTATCCTAAAATCCTAAGCCAGCACCTACTATTTTAGAGTTAGCACAAAAAAAATTTAAACTTGGGCCCAGCGCGTGCTTAATTGCATGCTCGTGTGGTGTAGGTGCATAATAATGTCATGATAAAATAAAAAATGAAAATACTCTTGTGGTATGCAAGTGCATGTCCGCATAACTCTCCCCCACCAAACTTAAACTAAACAACCAATCAAAAGATATACAATTAAAGCAATGAAGTAAAAGTCAGTGAAGAGGTTACCCAATGCTCTGCAAATGAGCATACCACAAGATTGGCGTTAAAGCATGAAGCCAAACCAGCAAAAAGTTTTATCCCACCCCGCTTCACCAAGGAAAGGCCACCTACAAAAAAACTCCAACAAAAATGTAAACCAAGTATAACAAATATAAGATAAGCAACACTTGTGAGTTAGAACCAAACACAATAATCTCATCTCATATATCAAGTGAAACTAAACGCAATAACACAGGAAATACAGACAATGCAAACAAAATACTTAATAGCCACCCTGGGGACGAAGCCCCATCTGAATAAAGTAATATATACAGTCAGCCAAAATAACAATTATACATATATGAAGCAAAAACTACAAATAATCCCAACCAAGAAGAGCCGCAGAAATCACTCAGGCTGATCAGAAAAAGGCGGAGGCGGAGGCGGAGTACGGGCACACGAAGTAGAGGCTCGAGCAGGGACAGTAGGAGGAACCCCAAAAAAACCAACAATATGCTCGGTCATGTCGTGCTGATGGCGAATAAGCTCTTCCATATGCAAATGCCAAGCGTAGTAGTCGGGATAATCCTTCACGAAACTTCTATGATGCGAGGAATGGGAAAAAGAAGAAGCACGGGCCAAAGGCACAGTATGGCTAGGAGTGGTATCGTCGGGCCTACGAGACTCCGAAGAAGAACCCGCAACAATAGAAGAAGCCCCAACAGACTTCTCAAGATCAACAGTATGAACAACATAATGCCACGTACCGCTAGAAGAAACACGACGCACCAACCAGAAGGCGGTCATCATGGTCGCAGAAATGAAATCGCCACGGGAAATGGGATTCATGGCGGGCAAAGTGTCAAAGACTCCTAATCCCTTGGCGATTTGCGTAATAAAATGCGAACCACCGATGGCTTTCAAGGGCACATACATGGCCTGCTGAAGGAAGTATTCAGCAAGAACACAACATAGGTGGAGACGGACGCCATGATGCATGCTGAAAAGGTAGATCAAATCCGACCACCCTACTACGTTCTGACTCATTGAGCCGACATTAATGTTGTGCCAGATCAAGTGCTGAACATAGCGGAGCGTGGGAGAAATGATCTGGGATGACTTGGCAGAACACGCTTCGTACTACTGTGGTAATCCAGTGTTTTCCTGCCAGAATGCGTGGGGAGAAGCGCCGGTTGGGAACTCAAAGGGTCAAGAAAAAATGTATGACTCGATAAGTTCATCAACCGAGTATATCCCTGCATAAACGGCAAACATGCCCATACTAAAAGTGTACGGGCGCAAGTTCAACAAAAATGCCACCGCAATGGACTCGCCGGTAGCCGCATCTCGTCGCTCTAAAATGCATAATGTTGAAAGAAATTCGAGCATGAGCTCGCGATATCCCGTCTCCACAATGGAGAATAGATGTCATCAAGAACACACATCAAGTAATCGTTCCACCTCAACCTTTAGTCCGATAGCCGCTAGCACCTCGTCCGAAACGAAACGGAAATCCAAAAATGGTTTTTGGACCAAGCGTTCATACCTCGTGACCATTTAAGGTCTCCCAAAATAGAGCATCCTCTCTTCGTCCTCAGTATTCACCGAAGCTTCCAGCACATCTTCCGACTCTGCCAGAAAAGAAGCTCTCAAGGAAGAGGAAGAAGCACCACCAAAGATACGTAGCTTGCTAATTAGTTTCTTCTAATCCATGGAAATGAGGAGAAAAGAAATCAGAAGAGAAAGAGAGGAGGAATGGGGGAATATTTGGAAGAGGAGGAAGAGATTTTGCCGGAGAAGAAAGCGGAGAAGCGGACGCTCGAGCAGATGCTAGAGCAGACGCACGAGAATTAGGGCCAGCATGAGTCAAAAAAGCTCGGGCTGCATTTTTAATAAAAGGAAAACGCACGGTCTCCCAAACCATGCATTTTGCAAAAAATAGTCCAATTCGCATCATTTTCTCCTGGAAGCCTCATCCTGCGACAATAGTGAGAAAAATAAAAACAAATGGAACAATGAATATCCTTAGCGACTAAGCCACTTCCTGAATTAGGCACACACACACAAAACTCTCGCAAGCAAACATTGAAACAGAAAAAATTTCAAAACAAACAACACGCAAAGCTAACTTTAAAACAGTAAATACTAACTAGTTAATCCTACTCTTAGATAAGTACTAGGGTTACTGTCATCCCAGCATGACTTATTCGAGATCCGAAAAGTACTAGATAATGGGCCTATGAAAAGAAAAGTGCATAGGCAACTGTTCCATTATCCATTGCGGTAACGGGTACCTATACGGAGATAAAACAGTTACCCCTCTACCTAAATAGTAATACCTGCCCAACATAAGTAGAGGAAATAGGAAGTAAGAAGAGGAGGAGCGCTGGTCCTCACTCATCTCACCACAAAATATATCCTTTCCCAGCAAGATGTCATCAACCACAGATCTGTAGGAAGCGATTGCAGCGGTATGGGCACCAGGCTCATCGTCATCCCATCGTACCCGTGGGGACTCAACATGCACAGACTCAGATAAAGAAGGGGGATCAAGTAATAAAAGAGTTGAAGAACTAAAATAATCAGAATATGGGAGAGTGATTCCGATTTCACTCTTAGCGAGATCCAAGCAAAGATCATCGTCGGAACCATATGAGTCGTATCACGGGGAATCCGAGAACTCGAGGTCCACGGTTGTAAGGGGAACGGCCTCGTCAAATAAAGAGGTGAAAACCTCTACATCGGAAAGGGAATATTCCACATCCCACCTTAGTGCAACCTCAGGCACCAAATCATCGAAAAATACGGCATCATCAGCCGACTCACAAGAAAAAGGTATAACACAATCCGGCAAAAATTGGGGAGGGGCAAGGCTGCGCTCGAAATCAAGCATAGAATGAGCAGGCCCCATCGCAAAATCATTCGTTGACACCATCCGATCGACAGGAACAATCTCTGCGCCCCATATAGGAGCGCCCATGGATTCCAGGTCCTCTTTTTGCTGGCTACCACAAGATTGACCATCATCACTCAAGGGAAGCTCGTAAAAAGGGACCGAGGAACCCATGAAGGATCTGTATGCGGTGAGATATTCATCGGTAATCTCAACGGGCAAAGAACGAGCAAGGTGCTTTATGTCAGTGTATGGGCCAGGAAACACCCTGGTAGGCCTGTCCACAACAGTCTTCCGCAAACGGGAGGTTGTTGTGCACACGCCCATAGAGGGAGAAGGCTGACACAAGCGAGGGCAATCCTTCATCATGTGGCCTACACCTTTACATTGCACGCATCGAATACAATGCTCGAAATTCATATCAGCCATGGCATCGATGCATCGGCACAAAGTGTCAAGTAGACTGCACTCAGCTACCGAATACATTGCGAATAAAAATAATTACCCATAAGTGCTACACAACTATAATAAAAATAACACAGATCTGCTATCAAAACCAAAAAGCAGAAAAAGGCAAAAAGAAATAAGCAAAATAAAAATTCTAACAACTAAAGAAAAGAAGAAACATGAAATGTACAAATGGAAAAGGGCTTCGATCTACTATCTCCCTCTCCAAAAACTCACACGACTGTATTCCCCAGCAACTGCGCCAAAAACTTGATGCGTTGAACAGCAAGTGTACCGGTCACACAAGTAATATAAAATGGGCGAATTTCCCCAAGTATCGATCTCGAGGGAACACAGTAAGAGGGGAGTTAATATCAAGGAGGACTTGAGATTGAAGCCCTTAGGTTGAAGCTTACAAATGGGGTTTTAATAGTTGCGGAAAAAAAAAGTAAAATGCTAACAATCTACTCCTATGCAACGCCGCTATATGACGCTTTGCTAGGCGGGATGGAAGACTACACGGGCTGCTATGCACCGAATCGCTGGGCTGATGGACAAGTAGGATTGAAGAATGAGGGTCAAGAGCACCTCTTTGCTATGCACGCTTCTAGCAATTTCTAGAACGGCAAAATGGGATGCAATGGCGGATGGATATGCGGGCGCAACTCTAGCAACAAAAGCATAAAACAATACAAGTTCACATGGACATGAATCTGAAAGTCCACCTAGTGTCAACTACTTACACCTATAGGGGGATAGGTGTATTTGCAGCGAATTTGCGGAATTAATGTTTTACCTGCACAAGAAAACAAAACAACACAGCACAAAAAATACACAAGCAATTTATAGTGGTTCCCCGATTTGGGTACGTCCACTTTCCCCCTTCGACCTATCTCCCAACCATGGACGACTCGGTCACTTCACCAACAGGATTGAAATCCAATCCTCGTACTAACGGAAGGAACCCGTCCACACGTAGGAGTCAACACTCCCACAACACGGGTTGCACCCAACCCTACAACTAGAGACCAAACGGTCCTTTACAAAGAAATGAAAATAGCTTGTACGAAATACAAACAACGTATGGAGACTAAGGTGTCCCTCTTCGTTCGACGACGTGTTCTTGAAGTCAATGAAGAGTCCACAACTCTAGATCTCACTTGGAGAGAATCTTCTCTAGATCGACGGCTTCAACAAGAGAGGCGGTGATGCTATGTAGATCCAATCTTCTTAGCAAAGTCGGCAAGGTCTTCCAACGGTCACACTAGGATCGATTGTCTCGATCGATTCGGATGGGGAAGGTTTCCCGATCACAAATCAAGAGACAAAAGATCTCTGGATTGACGCGTGAGAAGCTGTGCCCGACTAGGCTTCTGTCTCCGGGAGAGGTAACGAACACCTCGATCAACGGTGGCGAGCAATTAGCGAGAGGCGGAGCAGGTCGGCCGAGCTCGCTTCCGATCTAGGGCTTGACGGCGGCTTCTTTTTCTTTGATCTGTAATCCGTGTTTTTACTGTTCACAAATACAGAGTATTTATACATTAGGTCAAGAGATGACCGTTGTGGGCCCCACCAGCAGTAAGACCAAAGTCCGGTTCAAAATCCCGCAGATAACGTGGACCGGTCCAGACAGAGTTGGAAAAATGCCCAAGTCAAATTCGGCGAGAATCGTGAGTGATTCTCGACGAATCGGTGAGAATCACTTACGATTCTCGCCAAATTCTACTTAGAGAATTCAGGCTGCAGAGGTTATAGAGGCCGGGGAGAATCGGTGGGAATCACCTTGGATTCTCGCCGACTTGTCGAGAATGCAAAGTCATTCTCGACGAATCAGCGAGAATCACTTGGTGATTCTCGACGATTCTGCCTTAGATGATTTTTCTGACTGCGTCGAGACAGCCGGCCCAACCCGTCAAGAATCAACTAGTGATTCTCGTCGACTCGTCGAGAATCACTAGTGATTCTCGACGAATCGGCGAGAATCACTTAGTGATTCTCGACGAATTATACTTAGAAGAATTCTCGTCTTTCCACCCATGAGCTGGTCTTTGGCCCATCCTTGCTTCTTGTCTGCTCTTGCTTTATCATAGCCCTGTACTTGAACTTAAGTACACCCCAATAGAGAGAGTACACGTAGGCCAACACACTGATCTGCTCAACAAGGGATTACGTTGCACAGACCCGTGTATATTGACCCACTGCACCCTGACATTGGTGTGTACTTAGCGTGGAATAACTGCAAGCACAACTTAAAGAAATTCATCAAATACATAGTAAATTCATCTTAGCTTGATAGGAGGCTTCCTCAAATCCCGGTGATTGTGGATACAATACCCAACAATCTCCCCCTATTTGACGAAGCCAAAATCCTACTAAGATAAGATGAATTTCAACATTCCAGATAAAATATGCATTAATCAACAGAGTGAGCAATAAGCGTAATTAGATCAATGTGAGATTCTAATAATAAACCACACACATGTATATATAAATATTAATGTCCACACACCAATGTTCATGGTTTACTTAATAAAAAAGTTTAAATGAGATAATCACAAGAGCTAACATCCTACAGATCTTTGTCCTTAGCTAAGTCTTCTTTGAGTTGCTGAGCTAAGAATCTTTTGCTTTATCGCTCAAAATACTCCTTGGGCTTAGGATAGTATCTCGAAGGAGGAGCTATGTTTGCAGCTTTGTTTGCCACAGTGTTGCTTCTGAAGAACAAGTTTCTTTTGGCTTCATACAACTTGTGTTGCTCCCACTCGTATTGGCTATATACGTCACTCCTTTTGACTTGCCCTTCTTGTAGTAATGCAAAGGTGTCCAAGATGATATTCTTTGATACGGGACTCCACTTTTCATTCCTCACATCATCCTCCTTCAATCTAATCTTCTTTTCAGCTGGTGTTTCCTTCGAAGTTCCTTCTTTGATTTGCCTTTTGCCTTTGGCTTTTGCTAAGGCATCTTGGTCAAACCAGCTTCTTCTTTCAGCCCTCTCTGCAGCTTTCTTCAACTCGACTTCGCTCAGTTGTACTTCTTCAGCCCTTATATCACCCTCAGTAGTACTATCACGGCCCTCATCCTCAGGTGGGGCAACAGGGACATGTATTCCCAATGCTTCTTTTACCAGCCAGTGGGCCATTTCAAACACGTACCTATTCGAATTATCGAATTTGTTTTTGTCAATTATTATTTATTAAGTTGAGTAAAGGTGCAGTTTTGAAAGGCATTTAAAAGGCATACCTATTGGTCTGGTCAAAATTTAGAAGTACCAACTCTTGAAGCCCCGCCATCTTAGCATTATACGCTTCCTCCCCCTTTTTGGCTTCGACGGCTACAGAGTTTGTATAGGAATGCAAAGAGGCATCAATATGCTTCACGGTTTTACTGAATTCGTCCAACAGAGATTTCTGATTTGCGTTTAGCGTTACCATGTTGGCATCGAATTTTTGTATGTTGTCTGCCACAATATGTGCATTTTTATTGACGACAGCCAGATCGTCAGTATTCTTCTTCAGTCCCTGCATGAGAAGAGATACTGCTGTGCCTGCCTCTGTGTATTTTTCATCAAATTTCTTTTCCATCAAATTCAGTTTGTGGTTGATCTGAACCACATTCTTAAGCATGAGATCCTCAGACTCCCGCAGTCTCTTTAGCACTTTGTTGTGCGATTTCTCAACCGTATCCTTGAGCTCATCAAGCATACCTTGGACAAAATTGACAGTGAGATTTGCTATGCTTTCTTGTAGTGGAGGAGCTGCAGGAAGACCCTGGTCAGGCTCCCCCGCAGAAGTACTGGGAGAGCTGGATAGTAGTATGGAGTCCACAGGGGGAACAAAGGATTGCTCCCCCTCCATCCTTGCATCTAACTGCTTAGGAGCTTGTTCCACAGATGGAACCTCAGCATCCTCCTGAGACTCTACTGCTTTCTCATTCTCTGGTACTTCTTCTTCTATCTCAGTCTCCAAGTGATCATACTTATCAGCAGAGCTGTGCACATCTTCTTCTACTTCTTCCTCCTCCTCCTCATCAGCCACCTCATCTCCCAGATCATCGTCGATAAGAGCTTCCTCATCGTTCTCAACCTCCTCATCATTTGCTACTTCATCTGCCACCATCTCCATAGCTTCTTTAGCTATCAGAGAAACATCAGATAAGATGTTTGCAGAACCGGTTACAGGCTCCCCCTCAGTTCCTGCAATCAGGGCGTCAGGATCTTCACTGGGTGTTGCTACGAAATCTGCTGAAGTTCTGTTGTCCTCGGCAGGAGATTCTTCTTGTTCAACTACCACAGCAGCTTGCCCTATGAGTCGCTCCCATCTGTCAAAGACGCTGGAGTCCATTTTCTTCAAATAATGCAAAGGAACTCCTTTGCTCATGTCAAACCTATCTCCGTTCAACTGATTGAGAAATAGGCTGATGATTCATCCAAAACTTGGAGATCTGAGGGTGTCCTTAATCTTCTCAAAAAGCATGGCCCCCCAGTTGAATCTCTTTCGGCAGACTATCACCACAAGAATCTTGAACATGTCGGCTGAGATGTGGTCGTGTGAGCCTGGTTTGCATATCAGTACTTTCCCAATGATGTCGGACAAGAGTTTCCCCTCCTCATTCATTTCTTTTCTCTTTATCGATCTGGTGCCCCTAGCTAGCCCACAAAATAATAGGGTCCTAGCTCTATCATGTTCCTCTAGATAATCCTCGTGCTCAGAACTGGAGAGCTGCAAGCATTGAGTCAGTTTCCTGGCAGATATCTTGATCCTTGCACCTGCAACCTTACTCTTGATGATAGAGTCTTCATTCCGAAGTTTGGCGGTTGCGAAGAACTCCATCACTTCTTTATCCAGAATTTTGCAGGGGTGCTCCAGTACAAACGTGAGTCTAGCCTCCTCCAGCATGATGATGATGTTTCTGAACTCATCCGAGGCATGTGAGAACCCGGTTCGAACCAACTCACAGCCAGTGACCAGCCCGACGGTGGTCCTTGGAGCCATAGCAAACCTAGGAAGGGAATCCCAAGTTTACGCCTAATCAGAGCTCAAAAAGGAAGCTATACGAACAGTGAGTCACTTTAGGGGAGAGGAAATGGTTACCCAACTGCGGAGGGAGCGAGAGTTGACGGAGACGACGGAAAGCCTGGAGGAGCTCGTGCCCTTGTTTGATCGAAACCGCGGAGAATGGAAACTAGGACGAGCGCCCTGGACACGAGGAGAGGAGTCTACGGAATCCGGAACGAGGTCGACGAGATAGGGAGCCAAGATGCGGGAAGTCGCCGGGAGGAGGGAAGGAATATCGACGGGTTTCTGAGGAAGGGTCGGCGGGATTCTCTGCGAAAGGCGGGAGATGAAGAGTCGGCAGCTTTCTAAATCGACGAGTCGGCGGGAGTACATACCGGATTTAGAAATCTTCTAAATATACCCAAGACAATAACCGTGGCAATCAATTTCAATGGGTTATTTCTCGATCGAGATATGCATAATCTTCTTTATGTCAGTTGTAAGTTTTAGTGACTTCCAATGGCGTATCTTCATTAATTTTCAGTGGGCTAACTTAGGCTTGTTGAGGTTTATTCTCGAATCTACTAGTGTATTTACAGATAAATCTTTAACAATGTATCTAAAGGTTATTTTTGCAATCTTAATCTTTCTTTAGGTGAACAAGCATATAAGTGTAAGTCTATACATGACCATTTACTTTCGAGAGAGGGAATTCATGACTTAATGTGGATATGCAGACATACTTATATACATATATGTAAAAATCGATGCGCTATAGCTCATATATTGAAGCTGATTGCAATTACCTGAGATTAAAGGATGTATCATTTAGAACTTCTGCTCAAGGAACACCAGGTGGTCAACTTGCACGTGCCCGTGTTGATGGCACTGCTCCTTTTCCAGATACTTGTTCCACGTCATTTTTTGAACATCTCCTGTCTGGTTCCCATTAGGTTTACGGGAACCTAGACTACCCTACAAAAGAGTTATCTTGCCTTAGGAACCCAATAAGTATTGGGTCCTAGGTTCCTGTCAGCATAATAATTGGGATGCCTCCCCTCAGGGATCCTGGAGAGAGGACTAACATTGCCTCGAGGATGTGGAAGTCCCCTTGCCTTTGACACAGAAGGGTTGTGCCAACAATCTATGGCAAAATGACCCACTTTGCCACAACACCAACATTCATGAATGTTGTACCGCCGTTTGTGACCTGACCTGGTGACTGAGGTAGTCAAAGTCCTAGGTCTATACGGGATGGGGCCGAATCTGCTAATAGACTTGTCTCTTCCACCTTGACTCATGGATGGGTGGAAAGAGTGCATATGGTAAGCGTCATGAGGCCTGGGAGGAGGTGCCTTCCTTTCAGTCAGCCCCCTTCCAAGGTCCCCATGTGTGCCAACAACATGATTTCTAACCCGCCTTTCCTGAGTCCTAGGGAGGTGAGAGGCGCATTATGTGCTGATGCTGGCAGACTCATGATTAGTAGGGGCAGTGGCCGAGAATACAAAAGGCTTGGTGGAATCCTGAGGTATCCTCTTCTGGGTAGCCATGATAGCCCTGACATTCTGGGTGCTTCCACAAGAGGACTGATCATTCTTGCAGTGACCATGGTTATTCCTATGGTCATACCTGAAAGCATGATGAGTGTCCTTCCTACTCGGGGTGGGGGGTCTGAACACAGTTTTCCCATTTCTCCATGACTTAATAATTTGGGAGATCCACCCATTTTCTGCTTTTCTCTTGATAGCATCAATCTTGGAAAAATTAGAAACTATCCTCTTCTCGGTCTCTAGACGACTTTCTAGATCCGAGATCTGTGAGTCCTTTACTTTGATGGATTCCAATTGGAGATTCATCAAGATCTTCAGCTGAGCAATCTCCTTAGCTTGTTCCTCAACAAGTAAGTTGCTCGTCTGAAGGGCACTCTCAAGGGAATCAAGATTATCAATCTTTTGATTGAGGCTATGTGTATCCCTTGCATCATTGGAAGGACTACTCTCAAAACTATTCCTGTCTTCAGGAACTTCAAGAGGAGAGGGGCATGAGGAAGAAGTTACCTGCTTCAGACTTTGTTGTTCATGGTTACCATCCAGATCGGCAGAGACTGTTGAGTTAGCTTCATCAGAACTGCTTTCCTCAGCTTCTTCTTCAGTCTCTGACAAGGACACAGGAGCCCTGATATTGACATATTGATCATGCCCTTCATCTTCAGAAATAAGGACCCCTACATAGGCTTCATCCTCTTGCTGACAACCGGTCCCAGCTTTCTCTGATCCCTCCATGAGGTCAGAGATGGTTTGCCACATGGACTTGGCCGTCCTACACTTGTCCACTCTTGAACGAGATACACCAGACCAGACGTCAGTGATGATCTGACGTATTAACTTGTCCAAGTTGTACAGTGAGAGCTCGGTCTCAGACATCTCTTTGGGACTCTTGGGGATTTGGATATCCTCTCCAGAATCAGAAGCCTTCATGGGAATGAAGGGACCCTCTTCCAAGATGATTGACACCCGAGGGTCGATGGCCTCCAGATGAAACATAACTCTCATCTTCCAGATAGGGTAATACTCTGTTGTGCACGCAGGGAGTCTCAGAGGAGGGACATCAAATTCCAGCTCCATGCTTGAGTCTCGTCTTCTAGTTGACACAGGAGGCAGGATCTTACTCAAGGTGTTAACCTTATTGCTGAGTAACCTCCCTCTGATACCACTTGAAAGTCCACCTAGTGTCAACTACTTACACCTATGGGGGGGATAGGTGTATTTGCAGCGAATTTGCGGAATTAATATTTTACCTGCACAAGAAAACAAAACAACACAGCACAAAAAATACACAAGCAATTTATAGTGGTTCCCCGATTTGGGTACGTCCACTTTCCCCCTTCGACCTATCTCCCAACCAGGGATGACTCAGTCACTTCACCAATAGGATTGAAATCCAATCCTCGCACTAACAGAAGGAACCCTTCCACACGTAGGAGTCAACACTCCCACAACACGGGTTGCACCCAACCCTACAACTAGAGACCAAACGGTCCTTTACAAAGAAATGAAAATAGCTTGTACGAAAGACAAACAACGTATGGAGACTAAGGTGTCCCTCTTCGTTTGACGACGTGTTCTTGAAGTCAACGAAGAGTCCACAACTCTAGATCTCACTTGGAGAGAATCTTCTCTAGATCGACAGCTTCAACAAGAGTGGCGGTGATGCTATGTATATCCAATCTTCTTAGCAAAGTCGGCAAGGTCTTCCAACGGTCACACTAGGATCGATCGTCTCGATCGATTCGGATGGGGAAGGTTTCCCGATCACAAATCAAGAGACAAAAGATCTCTGGATAGACGCGTGAGACGCTGTGCCCGACTAGGCTTCTATCGTCGGGAGAGGTAACGAACACCTCGATCAACGGTGGCGAGCAATTACCGAGAGGCGGAGCAGGTCGGCCGAGCTCGCTTCCGATCTAGGGCTTGACGGCGGCTTCTTTTTCTTTGATCTGTAATCCGTGTTTTTACTGTTAACAAATACAGAGTATTTATACATTAGGTCAAAAGATGACCGTTGTGGGCCCCACCAGCAGTAAGACCAAAGTCCGGTTCAAAATCCCGCAGATAACTTGGACCGGTCCAGACAGAGTTAGAAAAATGCCCAAGTCAAATTCGGCGAGAATCGTCAGTGATTCTCGACGAATCGGCGAGAATCACTTACGATTCTCGCCGAATTCTACTTAGAGAATTCAGGCTGCACAGGTTATAGAGGCCGGGGAGAATCGGTGGGAATCACCTTGGATTCTCGCCGACTCGTCGAGAATGCAAAGTCATTCTCGACGAATCGGCGAGAATCACTTGGTGATTCTCGACGATTCTGCCTTAGATGATTTTTCTGACTGCGTCGAGACAGCCGGCCCAACCCGGCAAGAATCAACTAGTGATTCTCGTCGACTCGTCGAGAATCACTAGTGATTCTCGACGAATCGGCGAGAATCACTTAGTGATTCTCAACGAATTATACTTAGACGAATTCTCGTCTTTCCACCCATGAGCTGGTCTTTGGCCCATCCTTGCTTCTTGTCTGTTCTTGCTTTATCATAGCCCTGTACTTGAACTTAAGTACACCCCAATAGAGAGAGTACACGTAGGCCAACACACTGATCTGCTCAACGAGGGATTACGTTGCACAGACCCGTGTATATTGACCCACTGTACCCTGACATTGGTGTGTACTTAGCGTGGAATAACTGCAACCATAACTTAAGGAAATTCATCAAATACATAGTAAATTCATCTTAGCTTGATAGGAGGCTTCCTCAAATCCCGGTGATTGTGGATACAATACCCAACAGAATCACATAAAGTTTACAGCTAAAGTGCACATCATCAATATAAATAGATTTAAACACTAATATTCAGCAAGAAAGCAAAAACAAGTCAAGAGATCGACCAAATCCGAAGGTTCGTCGAGGGGTCGCAGAAGGATTCGCCGGTTTGTCAATCTGTGTCCAAGCTCGGTCCTAACCTACATCTGGGGTAGAGAAGGGATGTCACTACCTTCCAATGGACCCGTATTCTTCATGTCATGATGCAGAAGAAAGTTGCAAGCTTCTCTTTGCTTGATGGATACGGCATCAAACCATGAAATGGAGCTCAAGAGATGAAGGAGAAGGCCGAGAGCAAGCACCGACAAGGTGTAGTCTTCGCGAGCATGGCCAGAGTTTCTCCACTTGGTGGAAGATGGAGGATAGAGGTGGAAGGGCGGATATTTGCCCTAAAAGTCGGTTGGAATGGCTCAAAACCAAGGTGTCAAAATGGCAAGAAATCTGCACTTAAATAGAAAAAGATTATAAAATTGGTCACACACGGTCTGATGCACGACCGTGCGTGAACCGTGTGATTTTGGCGCGCGGAAAATTGATTATGGGAGAGATGCATTGACCCATACGTTTCCTCGCGCACGGGCGCTTACGCCCGTGCATGAAGAAAATCGCACGGGTTAACACAGAGCGCAGGAATGCAGTGATGTACAGGAGAACTTTGCGTTTTACTCGCCCACGGGTGCTTCCGCCTGTGCGTGAAGGAAAATGCACGATTAACCACAGAAAGTAGAAATCAAGAGAAAAATATGCAGACCGTGCGATTCCTTCTCGCACAGTCTGGCCGAAATCGTGCGGGAACAAAACGTACGGTAGCCACAGAAGCCCCCAGAATTGGTATATAAAACGCACGATTGTCGTGACCGTACGAGAAGAAATTCGCATGACCGTGCGTTTTGCACAGAAACTAGAAAATGAGTCTGGAACGTCCCGACTACCAGCACAATAATGAAACCAACTAGAAAGAATCACATGGAGCACCATGTGCCTACACCCGAAAATAAAATGCGCAATTGCACACCCTTGGGCCAAAACAGTGCACGAATGGTCAATGACCGAACGATGTAAATATAACCAAAATCCGGTTGAAATGTAGTGCACGAGTGAGAAAACAAGCCCAGATGAGTCCGAAAAAACCTATAAATATCGGACTCA
Source organism: Platanthera zijinensis (assembly GCA_039513925.1). Classification (NCBI taxonomy): domain Eukaryota; kingdom Viridiplantae; phylum Streptophyta; class Magnoliopsida; order Asparagales; family Orchidaceae; genus Platanthera; species Platanthera zijinensis. The sequence goes on along the minus strand of CM077080.1, from coordinate 151,428,634 downwards.
TCAGGACCTTTCCAAGTTGTTGAACCCATCGGAGTGTCAGCATATAGGCTGGATTTTCCCGCAAATTTTCCTGGTGTGCACAATGTGTTTCATGTGAGCCAGTTGTGGAAATGTGTGCTTAGTGACCGACAGGTTCTTGATTCGGTGCCCCAGTTGCAGCCTAATCTTTCTTATGTTGAGATTCCTGTTCACATTCTGGATACTCAAGATCAGGTGTTGCGAAGGAAGACAATACCCATGGTCAAAGTTTTTATGGAGAAACTAAGACATGGAGAGCACGAATTGAGAGTTGGAGTCAGCTATGAGGGAGGCTCATCCTCATCTATTCTCCTAGTTTCTTTGGTAAGTGTTTTTATTCAATAACCCTTGGTTATTTTCCTTCTTTAGTGGATTCAGTTGTGTATCAAGTTTTAGGACGAAACTTCTTTTTAGGGGGAGTGGCTGTAACGCCCCTGATTTTTCGATATTTACTTTAATTCCTTTAGTGGTGTATTTTTGACGTCAGGGCGTTACGTTGACACATAGTTGGCGGGTACCATTACTGGAGCGTGACTTTTGCACATTGGTTTTCGAGGTTTTGACTTAGAATATTAGCATGGCTAATTTCTAGTGTGTTTTAGAGATATCCCTTGGGAGCCGGATTTTTTTTGCAACACGGTGGAGCCTTTTTTGGATATTTGGTGTTTTGACTTTGAGGGGGTTTTTACCCTAGTTTATTTTGTTGGATTTTAATTTCGATTTCGTTGTTGGATTCGTAGCATCGATATTTAGCTTCGGTGTGAATTTCGTAGAAACTCGAGTTATTTGGAGTTATCGGTAATTTTGGACGTCATTATAATAGTAATAATTATAATGTATTATAAGTATAAATAGTCCTTCAATGTGATGGAAACCCTATTCATCATCTCCCTCCCAAGCCGTCGCGCTGTTTCGCTAAGAGCGAAGAACGACAGACATTTCTTTGATTTTGGTCGTCGATTGCAGGAGCATTGGTGCTCTAAATCGTCATCGGATAGTAGATTCTTACAGCTCTCACCAAGATCTATGTGTGTACAGTGATTTTTTCCCATTTCTTGAATTTTTGGGAGTTAGGTTATTCGGTTTTGACCCTCTATTCTCCCAAAAAGTTTCAGGAATCGTTGCCTAGATGTTCTTGTGGCCGATCATTGAGGAGCGCTTGCGTAGCTAGTTTTCGGGAGATTCAAGGCAAGTGGTGATTTCTTCCCCTTGACAAGTTCATTTCTTTGTGTTCTTTGTTACTTTTCTTCCCTTCTATCCTTATAAAATAGGAGTAGTGTAGGGTTCTGCTTATCTGCTGAGTAGTGTAGGATTTCCGGCCAATTTTAACTTTGTTGTTTATGTAGGAGGCAGCCCAAGTATAATCCGTCGAATAAGGATTTAATCTGGTTAGGTTAATATGTCGAGTAGATGACTGTTAGTCTAAGATAATTCGTTTAGTATAAGAGAGTTAACTTAAGTTTTCATCGTATATAACAGTTCGGCAAGTATTCGCTGGAGTAGAGTCAAGTTCGTCGAGTATCCATTGAAATTCATCAGGTAATGCTTTTTCGTTGAGTTAAGTCGAATTCGTCGAGTATTCTCAACAAATTTGCCTAGTATTAGACTTTGATGTTAAGTGTAGTCTTAGCGTTGAGTGATTCTTGAGACTAAGGAAAATTCATCGAGTATTCACGACGAATTTGTCGAATGCTAGTCTTGGCATTAAGTGAATTTGACTTGGCGTTGAGAGCGTTGAGTGGTGTAACATCCCCCAGACAACTATACCCCTCAAGTGAATTTGTCATGACTAGGTCATGACAAGGCTTTGGTAGCTCAGGAACCTCTTGGACTTAGAAAAAAATAAGGGTTGAAGCACCTTGTTCTGCAAGTAGTAATTTCCCAATATCAAACCAAGGGTTTGACTTAAGGGCCTTAACTTGACTCAGTGACCCCACCATAATATCCCTAGGTCATTTAGGAGCCCATGGGGACATTCAGGACCCATTGGGACAGTCAAATAGGCTAAGTTGACCAAAGTCAACCCTAACCCTAATTAGGGCAAAATGGTCAATTCCCCATCAATTGACCTAACTGACAATCACCATATGGAATATACTTCACTTCTAGGTCTAAAACATCATAAGAGACCTAGTGGACAAGAAATCCCCATCCTAGGGTCACCACAGGGCAAAATGACCCAAATACCCCTAATAGATCAAAATGGTGATTTTCCATTAAACACCCTTATTGACCACCACAACTTCAAGTTGGCCACACTCCTAGGGTCATAACCTCATAAGGGACCCAATGGTACAAAAATTCCATGGTTTGGTGAACCCTAGAGCCAACCTTGACCAAAAGTCAAACTTTGTCAACTTAGGTCAAATCACTTAAACCTAGCCCAACCCTTTGGGCTAGGCCCAAAGTGAGTGGTCAACAAGCCTAATGGATTGATATTAAACAAGAGGAGAGAGAGAAATTTCGGCCATAGTAATTAGGAGTGAGAAATGGGGGGTTTTCCCCAGTTTGGAGGAGAGAAAAAGTGGCCATTCATGGCCATTTAGGTGATACACCCCTTGGTATCCCTCCATAATGCTTCCATTCATCTCCCCTGATGAATTAAAGGGAATTCCAATAGTTTTCAGAAAGAATTGAGGGAAGGGGGTGCATGGGGTGGCCGGCCATGGAGGAGGTGGAAGGTCACCTTAGGACCAATTAATGGAGCAATCCCCCATCCAATTAAATCCCCTCATTAGCTTCCAAAGGGGCCAAGCTTTCGAAACCCCCTGTTTCCAGTGAGAGTAGGGCTTGCTGTGCAGAGAAGCCATGGCACCCAAAGCTTGTAGGAGGAACAATGGCGGCCGGCGGATGGAGCAAGGAAATGCTCCAAATGAGGTCTGATCTTCTTCCCCTCTCCTAGTTCTAGATCTAGATCGTTTTAGGTGGAGAAATAAGGCTCAATTGAGCCTGATTGGGAGCTTGGATTTTCGGATTTTTTTTCATGGAGAATGGCGGTGTTGAGTTCGCGGGAAACCGCCGCCTCCGGCGGCATGGTCGCCGCCAAACGCTAGCCACGACCTCAATGGAGGTGGTGGTGGTGGTGGTCGGCCAGAGAGGTGGTTGTGGTGGCCATAAAATGGGCTGGAAGGTGCTACAGGCGTGGGCAATCTCAGCCCTTGGCTGATTGAGGAAGATGAACGGATTCCGTTCAAATAGATCATGTAATAATTATATTATTTGTGATTATTTTATTCCATGAACATGCACTGTTTTGAACCAGAAATATGAGACCCTTAAAGGCCTCTACTGTAAAAGTGGTCAACATAGAAAATGTAGCCCTTGAAATCTAGTGTAATTTAAAATTGTTGTCACTCGATTTGGAGTCCTAGTTAGACAACAGCACACATTTCGGTGAGGTCTATCCATAGGGCTATCCTGATATTGATTTGGATGCCCACATCAATCCAGACATTCAAATGACTTGAAATTTGGGGTTTGGGCTATTATTAGCAATACCTAGGACATATCCAAAAATCAGAATTTTTGAAGAATATTTTTCTATATGTTTTGTAAAAATTTAATAATCCATGTATAAATTATTTAGGTTTCTTAAACACATCAAAATCCCCATAAATTTGGATGGGTGGTCTTACGGAGCATATTAGGGCTCTGGTAAAAATTTCATCTCATTTGGAGACGTTTTGATTAGGTTTTTAGCCAACCTTAGGTTGACCCCTATAGGGTTAATCAGGTCAAAACACCCCCTTGTGTTTTGAGTGGTCAAATCACCTCAACAGAGGTTGATATTTTGTACACTGACATTATATGGCATGACACACCATCCAATGGAATTTGGGGTGGTTTGGAGTAGGGTAGCCCTAGAACCCTAGTGTAGACCCCTTTATGGAGATTTTTAAGGTTCTAAGGTCATGGGGTCAGATAACCTTGGAATGACTTTCGAATTGGTGGAGAGTACCATAGGGTTGGTATAGTCCTCTGGTTAAAATCTTAGGGAATTTTGAAGCCTTTAACCCCCTCAAAACCCTAACCCTAGCTTAGGGCACAAACACTAATATTAAGGTTTAGGCTAGCAAAACACTTTTAAATCATTTGAAATTTGTGAAGGGTAGTTCCCTGGTAGAAATATTACTAAATTAATTTTGGTGAAATTTTTGGGATAATAAAATGAGTACTTCCTTCTCAACCCTAGATGTGCCCTTAAATATTATTATGTTGATTGTGAAGTTTCTGTTTATTGAAAAATTTTGAAACCTTGGAATAGAACATTTTATATCATAATAAAGCCCTCTGTAATTTTGTTTGAATTTTTAGATGATTGTTTCAAGTACTTGCTTCATAAAATTATGATTTTTGCTTTTTGATCAAAAATAGGAACAGAGCCCCAATATTGTTAAGAAAATTATGAAATTAGGTCAGTGAGCTTATCTGAACAATTATAATTATCCTGTAGTTTTCCCATGATTATTCGATGGATAAAACTGGTACTTACTGCACAAGTCTGTAAATTTGGAAGTTTATATTTAATTAGATTCAGAGCCCCTCATGTGAGAGAAAAATTATAAAACTTGGTTATTGGTTATTTTAGACCATTGTAAGACCTCTAGAATTTTCTTGTAATTATTAGAGGATTTTTTACAGTACTTGCTTCATTAACCAATGGTTATGGAATTAATGATTATAAATTTAATTAGGGGCAACTATTCTCTATAAAAATTATGAGACTACTTCTAGTGAGCTTTTAGGCCATGATAGTCCTACTGGATTTTTATTATAATTTTTCGAACAATATTGCAGACCTTTTCTTCATTAGATGGTATTATTGTCCTTAAGTTCTAAATTATGGATGGAAGGTCTAATCACCTCTGAAAATTATCAAACCTTGGATTTACGGTTTAAATATCACTTAGTATTTATCATAATTTTTTGGTGATTTGTTTCTAACTTAAGAAAGCACTTCATGTTCAAAGTAGGGCATTTGGAGTCTAGGGTTGATTAAATTAAATGCCCACATAATTGGGAAAATAATGAGACTCTGGATTTAGTCTTAATAGGTCATCGTAGACTCCCAGTAATTGTTAGGGATCTATTGGAAAAGTAATTAGGGTACCCCTAACGGGAGCACCATGTAGCTTAGCACGGTCTGCATATAGTGGGTAGGTCTGAAAAAAGCTAACTCTGAGAGCTTAAATACACTTAGGGTTAGTCTCACTGGAACAAAAGAGAGGGTTAGTCATGGGTAGAAATCAATAACAGTAAGTGACCTTGAATGGGAACTTTGGGCTTCATCCCATCATGTTTCCTAGTACTACTGCGAGCCCGTCACCGGGTAGACCTCGGGAAGTCCAGGGTTAACCTTAAACCTTAGGTTTAATATGGACAAGAGCAACCTTAATAATAGCTTCACCTTCCACTCACACTTGTACACGTAGTTAGATAAATAGGTAGTGAATGGATAACATAGACCCATGGTGGATGGGTTTGCTGGTTGACTGAAGTCCGGGGAGATGGATGCTCGAGGACTTGGTTTAGACTTGGAAGTTTGGGGAGCTGGATGCTCGGGGACTTGGTATAGACTTGGAATTCCGAGGATCTGGATGCGCGGGGACTTGGAAAAGACTTGGAAGTCTGGGGAGCTGGATGGTCGGGGACTTGGTATTGACTTGGAAGTCCGAGGAGCTGGATGCTCGGGGACTTGGAATAGACTTGGAATTCCGGGGAGCTGGATGCTCGGGGACTTAGTATAGACTTGGAAGTCCGGGGTGCTGGATGTTCAGGAACTTGGTGAACTAGAAGGCTCGGTAGTCTGGAGAGCTGGAGGCTCGGTACTATAGTTAGATATAAACTGCCATGGTTTCATGTGCATAATAGTGGTGGGTCTTCGGTATTAGACAATTGATCACACCGTCGTCGGTACGTTGACTCGGGAGACTAGCTGGTTTGCTAGGAATAGTACGGAAATGTATGAGAGGGGCTAGGCTGAGTAGTGTGATTACCGGTCTAGGAGTGGAGAGGCCCAACCCACTGTCTCTGTTTTGCCACGGCGGAGGCTCCTAGGAGTTTACCTAACTCCAAAAAAGGGGAACTAAAGGTCTGAGCGTATAGAGTCGTGTGTGTGAGTTGCACTTGCATGTGCATACCATAGCATACTTACACGTCATAGCATAATCATTGCATTTAACCCTTGACACCTATCATATAAAATTGTATGGGATGTTTTATACGATAGGCCAAGCAAAACGACCCCTTGGTCTATTGGGGTAATCCATTTAAATCAATGGTTTTATTTCATGTTGCTTTTACTTACTTGCTACTCCTTACTGTTTACTTTTGTTACACACTTATTTACTCATATTTAATTATTGTGATACCCCTGCCATCTTTTATTTCTTAGGGTATATGTCACCTGCTTTATTACGCCCGGCTTTTGGTCCTCTTTTTCACTCCTTTCCTCCCGGTGCCTAGGTGTCATGGGTAGAGGGGTGGGGGATTGTTGACTGAGTCTAGTTTGACTAACGGTAATTTGACCACAACATTTTAGGTGTACCATATGGAAGAGACACTGGTTTTGCAGATTCTGATAGAGTTGACCCCACGACCGTGCTACCATTGTCACCAGCCGGGGCATACACGAGTCCAATGCCCCAGAATGAGTGGGCTCCCACCAGCTAAATGACCATGAGGCCGAAGACGTAGATGAAGACATGAATTGCGAGGCGGCGACTGCAGGCCGAAAAGGAAGAAGCACCCAGAGTTACAGCACCAGCAGAGTACGGAGTCGGTGGAGATGGGCCAGTCTAGCTTGGGTTCTCTCGGTTCAGTGATGCGTAGTTTTAGTTTTGCTTCCGCGAGTGACTTGTAGTGAGGGTTACATGTACTGGGCATAAGCCCGCTTTTCCTATTTTACCTTACCATTTACTTTAGAATGTTATGTTATGGACTATATGATGTTGTGATTTCCTCTTTATTTGATACTGTGGCCTTGGACACTTACGTCCTTCTTACTACTTCTTCAGTCGATGGTGATTGAGATGGCCGGCAGAATCGGTGTTTTGTGGTGTCGACCATCCCGGAGGATGGTGTCACCGCAAAACGGCGGTTCTGGGCCTAAGACCCTGGTGGTTGTTACAAAAAAAGGGTATTACAAGTGGTATCAGAGGAAACCTCGACCCGAAGAGAAGAAGCCCGCAAACCCTGGGACACCCCGCACGAGCTTAGTTTGAGGACAAACTAGCAGCGGAAGTAGTGGTGGACCCATGGGGGGGAATCACATGCTAATGTTCACTCATAACAAACCTAGGTAGACCGCCTACTGTAGGAGTTTGACTCAACCCAATTAGGACGAATAGCTTACCTTGACGATCCCAACAGTAGCCTAGTCAATAGGTTACCTTTGGTACGATTAAGGTACGCAGATACCCGAAGCGATTAGGGGCAGATCCTAGTGTGAGATCATTTTGGATAAGGTCATATGTTGACCTTGAGGAAATTGTCGCAACCGGTGTATTGAAGAGTTAAAGTATGGAGAATGTCGATGATGACTAGTTTTAGTCATCCTTTTTGAGGGTAATTAAGTAGTTAAATCCCTAAGTTTTATTATAAGTTTGTTATAATATTGTTGCGTTATTATTGTTCTAGTATATGTATTGTTGTTATTTTATATTTTATGTTATTATGTTTAATTTAGTTTAATGATATGATTATCTTGTTATGTTCTTATATTTTATGTTAAACTTGGTTCAATAATATGAATTATTATGATTAGTTTAATATCATGTTATTTTATGAGCTAATGTTGTATTTATATTTTGTAGGTACTCAAGACCAAGTGAAGCCCGACCCCCTCAAATGCCCATGCAACCCGAGCTCAACATGCAGCCCTTGAAGTATTTCACTCAAGCCCACATCAAGAGCAGCCCGAGCATTCAACATGCAGCAGCCCACTTCACTTTGGAGCAGCTCAGCCCACCTAGCTGCTCAACCCGAGCCCTACATCCAACAAAGGCCCAACAACCCACTATCAAGGGCGGCCGGCCCTCTCCAAGCCCAAACAGCCCCTCCTCATTAATTTTTCTATCATGAAATATTGTATTCATGCATTTCTCCAAGCACATGGCCGGCCAACCCCCTATTCCTCTCATTTATTATTTTTTTTCCACCTTTCAATCCATGCATGCATCATAAAATTCTCTCTCCCTCCACATTAAATTCTCTATGCATGCACCTCTCCAAGTACATGGTCGGCCCCCTACATTCACCCCCCCCCCTTCTTTCTCTCTCTCTCCTCATTAAATACATCTTGCATGAACATTCTTCCCCCCCCCCCCATGGCCGGCCACCCCTTGGTCTCCCCCTATTCTAGATGCTTCCCTCCTCTCCTATAAAAGGAACCCAAGTCTAAAGCTTAAGAGGTTGGATTGGAGCAAGAGAGCAAGAGAGTACAAGTCAAGAGAGTTCTTTTCATTGTAATTTTCATTTCTAGTTCCCCTTTTAGTTGTAATTTCAATTGTTGTTTGAAAGCTTTGTTTAAGATCAATTTGTTTTAGCATTGTGAACGTTTCTTTTTAGTGATAATAATGAAAATGTTCCCCTCTTCTTTTATTTTGTCTTCCCTTTCAATTATGCGTAGCTAATTTCCTATAGCATTCGATCGTGAGGATCCATGAAGTGAGATGAGAGTTTATTTTCTTTCTTAGTTTTTTTTGTTATTTCTACTCGGTCCTTCTTTGATTAATTTGTGTCGACTCCGTATTTCCGGTATACGGTAGTAGGCCTTGTTCTCATTTCATAGTAGTCGAGAGACTCATGATTTGAAAGATCACTCAAAGAAGGAAGGAGTTGAACGCAATCCTAGAGATAGGACGACGTAAATCCTCCGGATTGGAGTCAAATCCAATAGTGCGGATCACCTCGATAATGCAATTTTAGGCTTCTTTGGTTTGTAAAGAGATTTCGATCGAAGAGTCTATAAGTTAGGAGACCTAATGCTCTAGCAAGATTTTGTCTTATTTTCGGATCCGTCACGGCCGAGTATGATTTGCAAAATTAAAACTATTTTTATTTTTTTATCTCTCTCATCTAATTTCATGGTGAATCATTGATCGAATGCTAGCTTTTTATTATAAGTTTTTCGTCTCGCAAATTGTCTTTCATTTTACTTAAAAAAATTCTAAAAATCCAACTATTTTCCGGTAGGATAATATTTCAAGCGTGAGTAGCAGTACTTGACAGCCCCGTGTTTAAATACGACCTTGGTACTACGATTCGACTGGTACGCTTGCCTGTTCGGGTTTTGGCCCACCAAGTTTTTGGCGCCGTTGCCGGGGATTTTTCTCATCAATATTTTGAAAACGCTTGCACTATTACTTCTACAAAAATCAAAAAAATTATATTTTATATATTTTACTATTTATAATCAACCCACTTCACTTTATTTCTACCCCACCTAAAATCTCTCGAAAAGGGTAAGGGGCTTTAAGCTCCACCATTTTACCTAGTACCGGGCGAACCCTTCACCGGGTAGTCCTCGGGAAGTTCGAGAGCCAAGCCGTAAAAAAATTCTATTTTCAAAAAAAATCCTTTCTTCTCTTTTTTCTTTCTTTTTCAAGTTTCCATTTTCGTTTTTTCTTCGTCTTCTTTGCTAGTGCATGACCCGAGCGAATCCGTCGCTACTTGTTGATTTGGACCCGGAAATCGAACGCTCCTTTCGGAGACAACTACGATTTGGGGCTTCCACTTCTCAAACAGCGGTTGAGGATTCCTTTGGGGATTGCAATTTTAATTCTGAGATGGGAGACCCTAACCCAGGAGTGGCTCAGCAAAGGACTATGTCCGATTATGCTCGACCCAACTTGGAAGGGACAGAGACAAGTATTGTTCGACCTGCAATTGCGAACAATAACTTCGAGCTCAAGCTTAGCATCATTCAAATGGTGCAGCAATATGTACAGTTCGACGGATTACAAGATGAAGATCCGAACTTGCATATTGCTAATTTTCTTGAAATCTGTGACACCTTCAAAATCAATGGTGTCTCAGACGATGCGATAAGGCTAAGACTCTGCCCCTTCTCCCTAAGAACCAAAGCCAAACAGTGGTTGAGTTCTCTTCCAAGAGGATCGATCACTACTTGGAACATTTTAACTGAAAAATTTCTTTCTCGTTATTTCCCCCCTGCTAAAACTGCTAAGCTGCGTAATGATATAACTTCATATTCTCAAATTGATTCTAAGACCCTCTATGACACTTGGGAGAGGTTCAAAGAACTTTTGAGACGATGCCCACATCATGCTCTGCCTGTATGGCTGCAGGTCCAGACATTCTATAATGGGCTAAACCAAGAGACTAAGCAAAATGATAGATGCCGCTTCCGCTGGTTCTTTAGACTGCAAAACTCCGGAAGCCGCTCTTAAGCTTATCGATGACATAGAGATGAACACTTATCAGTGGAATTCGTCCAGGTCTCGCCCAACTAAACCTGCAGGTATCTACGAAGTGGATTCGGTGACGCAACTGGCGATGCAAGTGGAAATGCTCAACAAGAAGATCTCGGAGATGACTGCTCCCTCCGCTGCTAAGGTATATGAAAATGCTGCTGCTGCCGAGCAGGTGGATTATCTGGGGAACATACCCAGGCCTGCTCAAAATATTTCTGCAAATAATTTTTCTGCTTTTTTGAATTTTTCTTCTCCTCCTGGTTTTTCCGCTTCTTCGAACACTTATCATCCCGGATGGCGTAACCATCCTAATTTTTCTTGTAGTAATAATGCTAACGTAGTACGCCCACCGCACGATTTTACACCACCACCACCACCGCAACAAAACTTTCAAAAACCTTCCCCTTTGGAAGAGATCCTCGCTAAATATATAAGCTCGAACGATGCCACTATTAGAAATTTAACAGGATCAATGAAAAACTTAGAAAATCAAGTCGGCCAACTCGCTAAGGCCTTTTCCGAGAGACCACCTGGAACTCTTCCCTCGAACACTGAGCCTAACCCAAGGGAGCACGCAAATGCGATTTCCCTTCGGAGCGGTAAAGTTGTTAACGAGCCCACCACAAGGGAAGAGCCAAGGGTGATTGTCCCTCCTGTTTGCACCCCCACGGAGAATGATAATATAGATCTTGAAAAAGAAAAATCTATTTTTGAAAAAGAAAAGGATAGCTCCATTATTTCTAATTCTGCAAAAGAAAAAAATGATTTTCAAAATGATGCTCCGATTGTTCTAAAAGAATTCCCGTCACCTCCTTATCCGGCTAGACTTAGGAAAGACAAACTAGATAATCAGTACCAACGCTTTCTTGAAATGTTCAAACAAATTCACATTAATTTGCCATTTCATGAAGCGATTAGTCAAATGCCGAAGTACGCAAAATATCTTAAGGACTTATTAACGAACAAGACGAAATTGGAGAACTTATCATTTGTTACATTGAATGAAGAATGCTCGGCAGTCGTTAAAAATTCTAATCTGCCTAAAAAGATAAACGATCCGGGTAGTTTTTCCATTCCTTGTGTCTTTGGTGATTTATTTGTTAAACATGCGTTAGCAGATCTAGGAGCGAGCATCAACTTGATGCCTTTTTCACTATTTAAGAAGTTAGGATTGGGCACTCTGAGCCCTACAAGAATGATTATCCAATTAGCTGATAGGTCTATTAAGTATCCACTAGGTATCGTTGAGGATGTGCTGGTAAAGGTCGACAAATTCATCTTCCCGGTGGATTTTGTCATTCTTGATATTGAAGAGGACGTCGAGGTTCCTCTTATCCTTGGACGACCATTTCTAGCCACCTCTCGAGCAGTTATAGACGTTAGTAACGGAAAGTTGTTTTTGCGTGTGGGAGATGATGAGGTTACATTTTCTATTAATCAATCAATGAAAAATTCTTTACAAAATGATGACTCCTGCTTCTTTATTGATGTTTTGAATGAAGATTCTTCCCTTTCCCTTTCCAACATTTCTTCCAATGAATTTTCCTCTTCGTTTTCTGAAATTTCTTCACATAATTTTAACAACCCGGTGATGTCGATCCAAGAAAATTTTGAAAATAATTTTGTATGTAGTAGCAAAAAGTATGAAAATCTCGTTTTTGAAAAAGAGAAAAATTTAAAAAATTCTTATGACGAACCACCCCAGCTTGATTTAAAACCACTGCCTGACCACCTCAAATATGCCTTTCTTGCAAAAGATTCAAAATTACCCGTTATAATCTCGGCTTTTCTTTCCCAATCCGAAAACGATCAATTGATCGAACTACTACAAAAGCATCGTCGAGCTATAGCGTGGCAAATTTGTGATATTCCTGGCATAAGCCCCTCTTTCTGCACACACAAAATATTTTTTGACAATAATCCTAAGGGTGTAGTTCAACCACAACGTCGTCTTAATCCAAATATGAAAGAGGTTGTGAAGGGAGAGGTGCTTAAGTTATTAGATGCGGGGATAATCTATCCTATTTCCGATAGTCAGTGGGTAAGTCCAGTTCAGGTTGTTCCTAAGAAGGGTGGGATCACGGTAGTGACAAACGAAAATAAAGACTTAATTCCAACTAGGATGATAACGGGATGGAGGATGTGCATTGATTACCGTAAACTAAACGATGCCACTCGAAAAGATCACTTCCCCCTCCCCTTTATCGATCAAATTTTAGAACGTTTGTCCGGGCACAATTTTTATTGCTTCCTCGACGGTCTCTCGGGATACTTTCAAATAACTATCGCACCCGAGGACCAAGAGAAGATGACATTCACTTGCCCCTTCAGAACTTTTGCTAATCGTAGAATGCCTTTCGGATTATGCAACGCACCCGCCACCTTTCAGCGGTGTATGCTTGCCATTTTTGATAAATACGTAGAGAATATTATGGAAATATTTATGGACGATTTTTCTATTTTTGGCGACTCCTTTAATTTATGTTTAGAAAATTTGGAAAAAGTTTTACAACGCTGCGAAGAAACGAATCTAGTTTTAAATTGGGAGAAGTGCCACTTTACAGTACGTGAAGGCTTAGTCCTTGGCCATAACATTTCTGCTAGGGGAATTGAAATGGACAAGGCAAAAATTGAAGTAATTGAAAAGTTACCGCCGCCTACAAATATTAAAGCGATTAGAAGTTTTTTTAGGGCATGCGGGTTTTTATCGACGATTCATTAAAGACTTTTCAAAAGTTACTAAGCCTCTCACCCACCTTCTCGAAAAAGACACTCCTTTCATTTTTAATGAATCATGTCTCGCGGCATTTGAATTAATTAAATCAAAACTTATAAACGCTCCTATTTTGATCGCCCCAGTTTGGGATTTACCATTCGAAATCATGTGTGATGCGAGTAATCATGTGGTAGGTGCGGTTCTAGGACAACGAATTGCTAAGAACTTTCATCCGATTTTCTACGCTAGTAAAACTCTCACTTCTGCGCAAGAGAATAACACCACGACGGAGAAAGAGCTCTTAGCAGTTATATTTGCTTTTGATAAATTCCGACTGTATGTTACTCTTTCTAAGGTTATTGTTTTCACGGATCATTCCGCTTTGAAGTACCTCCTTTCTAAACCGGATGCCAAGCCGCGTCTTATCCGTTGGATCCTCTTACTTCAAGAATTTGACTTGGAGATTTGGGATAAGAAAGGAGCGGAAAACTTTGCAGCTGATCATCTCTCTCGTCTTGAAAATCCCAATCTAGATATTTTAAATGAAACTTTTATTAATGACTCTTTTCCAGATGAGCGTCTTTTCCCCTGGTTTGCCGATCTGGCCAATTATCTTGTGGCCCGGGTCCTTCCAAAAGAATACTCCACTCACCAAAAGAAGAAATTCTTTTCGGAGTTGAAGTATTATTTTTGGGAAGACCCATTTCTATTTCGCATTTGTGCGGACCAGGTGGTAAGGAGATGTGTTTCGCAGGAAGAGGGTCACCAAATTTTAAAACATGTTCATGAAGGTCCGACTGGCGGGCACTATCAGGCTAACTACACCGCACACAAAGTACTTAGTGCTGGCTTCTATTGGCCAAGCATATTTAAAGATGCACAAATCTTTCTGGGCGGGTGCGATCAATGCCAGCGGACTGGAAATCTCTCAAATAAAAATGAAATGGAACAAAACTACTTTCTCGAGTGCGAAGTTTTTGATCTATGGGGCATAGACTTTGTCGGCCCATTTCCCTCCAGCTTAGGAAATAAATATATTCTAGTCGCAGTCGATTATGTTTCTAGGTGGGCAGAGGCCCAAGCTCTACCAAATAATGATGCTTGCGTTGTTGTCAATTTTCTAAAAAAATTATTTTCTCGCTTTGGTTTTCCTCGAGCGATCGTTAGTGATAGGGGAAGTCATTTTTGCAACGCTCAACTCACTAAGGCTTTAGCCAAATATGGCATTACGCATAAATTATCCACTGCTTATCACCCCCAAACTAACGGTCAGGTCGAGTAGTCAATCGCGAACTTAAACGAATTTTGGAAAAAAACGTTTCTACTTCTCGTAAGGATTGGTCTTTAAAATTAGACGATGCTTTATGGGCCTATCGGACAGCGTACAAGACCGCCATCGGTTGTACTCCTTTCCGATTAGTCTATGGAAAATCGTGTCATCTTCCGGTAGAAGTAGAACACCGTGCGTACTGGGCGTTAAAGTTTTTTAATTTCGATCCGCACTCGGTCGGCGAGCATAGAAAAAACTAACTAAATGAGCTTGACGAGTGGCGAGCGTACGCATATGAAAATAATAAAATTTATAGAGAACGCACAAAATTGTATCACGATAAGAACCTGCGCCACCCTAAAACGTTTAAACCAGGCGATCAGGTTCTTCTTTTTAATTCGCGTTTACGTCTCTTCCCGGGAAAGCTTAATTCTAGATGGTCCGGACCGTTCGCGGTCAAGGAGGTTTTTCCTTACGGCACTGTGCTACTTTCACACCCCGATAAGGGGGACTTTAAAGTTAATGGCCATAGACTTAAACTCTATTTCTCTAATGATTCTGTGACTCCTGCAAAGGAGAATCTTCTTTTTGATTCTTAGTTTATTATTTTTTGATGACATTTTTATTTTTATTTTGGACTACTATATTTTTATGAAACTTTTTTATTTGAACTGTTGTAATAAAAAAACATTATCGGGCATCTGCCCATGGACTCTATCTTTTTTGCTTTTATTTTGCTCTTTCTACCGGAGGCCAATCAAGTCCATAATCGTGGTCGCCGCTCCGCCGTTGCTGATATCAGATGGATCACGTCATACCTGCTGACGATCAAGTACTCCAAAAAGCAAGCATGGGGGAGCGACAGCCGCCTTCCTCTCACAACCCCGGGGAAGTCCTGTTTTGTTTTTCTTATTTATTTATTTTTCCTGCATTTTTCTTTTTCTCTTCTTCTCAGTCCCCTTCTCTTTTTCTTTATGTTTTCTTCATTGAGGGAAATGAAGAATTTAAGCATGGGGGGGTCTAGTTTCTTTTGGCCTTTTCTTTCCATTCTTCTTCTTTCAAAAAAATATATTATGTTTTATATTAGTATAGTATTTTATGTTATGTCATCAAAATCCAAAAAAAAAATTATAAAATATAAAACCCAAAAAAATTAGAAAAATTAAAATTAAAAAAGAAAATTTTGCTTAAATCGATTTGAAAAACAAAAACTAAAATTATTTTCTATCTTTATTTTCATGTTGTTTCTAGTGAAGTATAGGCCCATGCGGTTTCTTAGTTCTATATAGATTACTTTGAAAATGTTTTTCTAAACCTATCATTTTAACATAGTCTAGTTCTACTAGTTTCTTTTTCTTAAATATAGGCATCAGGTTTTTAAGTTATAAGCTAGCAATGCGTAGTTATGTCTTTTTATTCGGTTAGTTGCTTACGAATGGTTGCTATGTTTCATTAGTCCTTTTTCATTTGCGGGGTAGTCTTTCTTGGTGTCTAGAACTTGTACCAAGCTACTCTCGAAGCATTTGCGCCGTTTTGACGTTCTTTAGAAATGATTTAGGCCACCATTTGAATAGTTTGAGCTTTTCTTGCCCACCAAAAACAAAACCCTTGCAAAATAATTTTGGGCCTTTTCCTTATTTTCCTTGTTTTTAGCTCCACCTTTCATTTCATTTTGTTCACCAAAGCCAAATACCTTTCCTATTTTTGCACTATAACTTTGGGCTTAAAAATTATTTTGTGGGAGGGGTATTATTTTTGAAATGAATAGGAAATTTTCAAGCTTATTTTTGGAGCTTCCTTATTAATTGTTATTCAAAAAGGAAAAAATTGAGAAAGAAAAATGAAAAATCAAAATAAAAAAAAAAGAATGCAAAAAGTTTATGTTTGGCCAAGTTTATAAAAGAAAAAATACATGGCCGTATGTTTATTTTAGTTTGAATTGAAGTACTTATCATGTCTTATGCTTTGTTTATTTTTGAGCTCACCTTGGTTTAGTGCCTAAAACCTTCAGGTTTATCTTTGATTCCACTTCCTAATCATTTACCTAAGCCAAGTTTTAATGCCTAGTAGAAGTCCTAATGATCTTAGAACTTAATTTCGCGTAGTGGAGAAAGTGTGAACGTACAAGCCTATGGCCACCATCATTGATGGATTTCTTTGGAGGTTATCTTGGAGTGTTTTAGGGTTAATGTTTATCTAGCAACCTAGTAGTTTGTTAATGCGCCGTTTATTTAGAACCTCTACTTTTGTTGTCCTTATTTTCATTTATTTTGGATGCCTTGTTTTAAGATTTAGAAATGTGTAGACTTTTCTTATGTTTTAATGAGATTTTTAGGATTCCATTTTCAATTTTTCTATTGTGCACTTCTCACCCCAATAGTTGATAATATGAACATTAAGATATTTTAATTTTTCATGTTTTGTTTTTCTTAACTATGGAACTTAAAAAATATATATATATATCTTTTGCTTTCTTTTTGTTTCTCCCTAGTTTTTATTTCTATTTACTTGAGGGCAAGCAAATGTCTAAGCATGGGGGAGTTTGATGACTAGTTTTAGTCATCCTTTTTGGGGGTAATTAAGTAGTTAAATCCCTAAGTTTTATTATAAGTTTGTTATAATATTGTTGCGTTATTATTGTTCTAATATATGTATTGTTGTTATTTTATATTTTATTTTATTATGTTTAATTTAGTTTAATGATATGATTATCTTGTTAAGTTCTTATATTTTATGTTAAACTTAGTTCAATAATATGAATTATTATGATTAGTTTAATATCATGTTATTTTATGAGCTAATGTTGTATTTATATTTTGTAGGTACTCAAGACCAAGTGAAGCCCGACCCCCTCAAATGCCCATGCAACCCGAGCTCAACATGTAGCCCTTGAATTATTTCACTCAAGCCCACATCAAGAGCAGCCCGAGCTTTCAACATGCAGCAGCCCACTTCACTTTGGAGCAGCTCAGCCCACCTAGCTGCTCAACCCGAGCCCTACATCCAACAAAGGCCCAACAGCCCACTATCAAGGGTGGCCGGCCCTCTCCAAGCCCAAACAGCCCCTCCTCATTAATTTTTATATCATGAAATATTGTATTCATGCATTTCTCCAAGCACATGGCCGGCCAACCCCCTATTCCTCTCATTTATTTTTTTTTTGCCACCTTTCAATCCATGCAAGCATCATAAAATTCTCTCTCCCTCCACATTAAATTCTCTATGCATGCACCTCTCCAAGTACATGGCCGGCCCCCTACATTCACCCCCCCCCTTCTTTCTCTCTCTCTCTCCTCATTAAATACATCATGCATGAACATTCTTCCCCCCATGGCCGGCCACCCCTTGGTCTCCCCCTATTCTAGATGCTTCCCTCCTCTCCTATAAAAGGAACCCAAGTCTAAAGCTTAAGAGGTTGGATTGGAGCAAGAGAGCAAGAGAGTACAAGTCAAGAGAGTTCTTTTCATTATAATTTTCATTTCTAGTTCCCCTTTTAGTTGTAATTTCAATTGTTGTTTGAAAGCTTTGTTTAAGATCATTTTGTTTTAGCATTGTGAACGTTTCTCTTTAGTAATAATAATGAAAATGTTCCCCTCTTCTTTTATTTTGTCTTCCCTTTCAATTATGCGTAGCTAATTTCCTATAGCATTCGATCGTGAGGATCCATGAAGTGAGATGAGAGTTTATTTTCTTTCTTAGTTTTTTTTTTATTTCTACTCGGTCCTTCTTTAATTAATTTGTGTCGACTCCGTATTTCCGGTATACGGTAGTAGGCCTTGTTCTCATTTCATAGTAGTCGAGAGACTCATGATTTGAAAGATCACTCAAAGAAGGAAGGAGTTGAACGCAATCCTAGAGATAGGACGACGTAAATCCTCCGGATTGGAGTCAAATCCAATAGTGCGGATCACCTCGATAATGCAACTTTAGGCTTCTTTGGTTTGTAAAGAGATTTCGATCGAAGAGTCTATAAGTTAGGAGACCTAATGCTCTAGCGAGATTTTGTCTTATTTTCGGATCCGTCACGGCCGAGTATGATTTGCAAAATTAAAACTATCTTTATTTTTTTATCTCTCTCATCTAATTTCATGGTGAATCATTGATCGAATGCTAGCTTTTTATTATAAGTTTTTCATCTCGCAAATTGTCTTTCATTTTACTTAAAAAATTCTAAAAATCCAACTATTTTCCGGTAGGATAATATTTCAAGCGTGAGTAGCAGTACTTGACAGCCCCGTGTTTAAATACGACCTTGGTACTACGATTCGACAGGTATGCTTGCCTGTTCGGGTTTTGGCACACCAGTCGACAAGTCTCAAGATGGAATCCAAGTCTAGGTTGATATGCCCTAAGGATTGTAGGAATACCTAGGGTGAATATAACATATGGAGATACTTAGCCCGGAGTAGGTAGGGGCTTGTCTTGTTTGTCTATTGGGGGCTTGGCTCTTGGTGGAGTATATACCGACTTAGGGCCCCTTGGACCTAGGTAGTTATTATAGTTCCACAAACATGGTGATGTTGAACTTGACTATGTTCGAGGTTATTCGGACAGAGATGAGATTGTGATAAAAATGTGTTTGGATTGACGACCTATAATGTTATCAGGACTTGGGTTAAACGTCATTGAATGAACAAATGTTCGAGGACATTGGAAGTATATTAACCCTGGAAATTGTAAATTGGGTATAATGATAAGTTAAAAAGTGTCTATCTAAGTAATGATTCTTCAATTATTATCTTGATGATATCAAGTATAGGACACAGAGCTTCGATAATAAGACAGTCAACTTTGGCAGATTCATGACTACGAGAAGTAACGGGTGAATGTGATCGTTCGTATAATGAAATTAACTCATGACGAATCTTGTTATTTTGGAAGATTTTACCCTAAAATCACTAGCGAAGATGATACTCTATAATCGCCTCATGATTCTAGGAATTAGTTTAAGTATGAAGACCTCATAAATACGGTGATCGGTATTTGGAAGAAATTCTAGATCCATATGTGATTAAGAGCTAATATGAGTAGTAATTATGGGGCAACATGAGTTGGAGTACAATGTCTCGAGGTTTGTATGGGAGGAAGGCTCGATAAGTCCGTTTAGAGACGGCCAGGATAGACGATATGACGGTGCAGGCCTTGCGGCACAATAAGGTCCAGCTAAGCAAGGTCCGATGATTGAACCATGGATAGGAGGAGCGTACTTGAGGAATCTCTGTAAGCGATGCAGTAGAAGTATCCGGAGCTCTTCATCTCTTGTCTGACTTGTCTCCTTGAGTGATACATTCAGTAGAGCTCCCGCAAGCCTAACCTGATTTCGGGGACGAAATTATTTGTTTGTCTATTGGGATTTGTAACATCCCCCAGACAGCTAGACCCCCCAAGTGAATTTGTCATGACTAGGTCATGACAAGGCTTTGGTAGCTCAGGAACCTCTTGGACTTGACAAAAATTGGGGTTGAAGCACCTTGGTCTGCAAATAGTAATTTCCCAATATCAAACCTAGGGTTTGACTTAAGGGCCTTAACTTGACTCAGTGACCCTACTACAATATCCCTAGGACATTTAGGAGCCCATGGGGACATTCAGGACCCATTGGGACCAGTCAAATAGGCTAAGTTAACCAAAGTCAACCCTAACCCAAATTTGGGCAAAATGGTCAATTCCCCATCAATTGACCTAACTGACCATCACCATATGGAATTGACTTCACTTCTAGGTCTAAAACATCACAAGAGACCTAGTGGACCAGAAATCCCCATCCTAGGGTCACCACAGGGCAAAATGACCAAAATACCCCTAATAGGTCAAAATGGTGTTTTTTCATTAAACACCCTTATTGACCACCACAACTTCAAGTTGATAACACTCCTAGGTTCATAACCTCATAAGGGACCCAATGGCCCAAAAATTCCATGGTTTGGTGAACCCTAGAGCCCAACTTTACCAAAGGTCATACTTTGTCAACTTAGGTCATATCACTTAAACCTAGCCCAACCCTTTAGTCTAGGCCCAAAGTGAGTGGTCAACAAGCCTAATGGACTGATATTAAACAAGAGGAGAGAGAGAAATTTCGGTCATAGTAATTAGGAGTGAGAAATGGGGGGTTTTCCCCAATTTGGAGGAGAGAGAAAGTGGTCATTCATGGCCATTAAGGTGGTCACCCCTTGGTATCCCTCCATAATGCTTCCATTCATCTCCCCTGATGAATTAAAGGGAATTCCAATATTTTTCAGAAAGAATTGAGGGAAGGGGGTTGCATGGGGTGGCCGACCATGGAAGAGGTGGAAGGTCACCTTAGGACCAATTAATGGAGCCATCCCCCATCCAATTAAATCCCCTCATTAGCTTCCAAAGGGGCCAAGCTTTTGAAACCCCCTATTTCCAGTGAGAGTAGGGCTTGCTGTGTAGAGAAGCCATGACACCCAAAGCTTGGAGGAGGAACAATGGCGGCCGGCAGATGGAGAAAGGAAATGCTCCAAATGAGGTCCGATCCTCTTCCCCTCTCCTAGTGCTAGATCTCGATCGGTAAAGGTGGAGAAATCGGGCTCAATTGAGCCTGATTGGAAGCTTGGATTTTTGGATTTTTTTTCATGGAAAATGGCGGTGTTGATTTTGCTGGAAACCACCGCCTCCGGCGGCATTATCGCCGACAAATGCTAGCCACCACCTCAACGGAGGTGGTGGTGGTGGTTGCCGGCCAGGGAGGTGGTCGTGGTGGCCAGAAAATGGGTTGGAAGGTGCTACCGGCACAGGCAATCTCAGCCCTTGGTTGATTGAGGAAGTTGAATGGATTCCGTTCAAATAGATCATATAATAATTATATTATTTGAGATTATTTTATTCCCTGAACATGCACTGTATTGAACCCGAAATAGGAGGCCCTTAAAGGCCTCTACTGTAAAAGTGGTCAACATAGACAATGTAGCCCTTGAAGTCTAGTTTAATATAAAATTTATTTCACTCGATTTGGAGTCCTGGTTAGACCACAGCAGACATTTCGGTGAGGTCTATCCATAGAGCTGTCCTGAGATTGATTTGGATGCCCACATCAATCAAGATATTCAAATGACTTCAAATTTGGGGTATGGGCTATTATTAGCCATACCAAGGACATATCCAAAAATCAGTATTTTTTGAGAATATTCTTCTATAGTTTTTGTAAATATTTAATAATCCATGTATAAATTATTTAGGTGTCTTAAACACATCAAAATCCCCCAAAATTTTGTTGGGTGATCTTAGAGAGCATATTTGTTCTCTGGTAAAAATTTTAACTCATTAGGAGATGTTTTAATTAGGTTTTTAGCCAACCTTAGGTTGACCCCTATAGGGTTAATTAGGTCAAAACACCCCCTTGGGTTTTTAGTGGTCAAATCACCTCAACATAGGTTGATATTTTGGAAACTGACTTTATATGGCATGACGCACCATCCAATGGAATTTGGGGTGGTTTGGAGTAGGGTAGTGTTGGGTATTGTATCCACAATGTAGCTTATTTGAAGAAGCCCCTAAACAAGCTAAGTTGAATAGATAATGTGTTTGATTATTTTCTTCAAGATGTTCTTGCAGTTATTCCTCGCTAAGTACACACCAATGTCAGGGTGCAGTGGGTCAATATATACGGGTCTGCGCAACGTAATCCCTCGTTGAGCAGATCAGTGTGTTGGCTAACGTGTACTCTCTCTATTGGAGTGTACTTATTTTCAAGTACAGGACTGAGATAGATCAAGAGCAGAAGAGGAGCAAGGATGGGTCAAAGACCAACTCATGGGAAGAAAGACGAAGATTCGTCTAAGTTAAATTCGACGGGAATCACTAAGTGATTCTCGCCGATTCGACGGGAATCACTAGTGATTCTCGCCGAATCGTCGAGAATCACTCGCCGATTCCCGCCGACTGCATCCGGCTGACTCAACGCCTTCAAGAATTCTTCCAAGTCAGAATCGTCGAGAATCAATAAGTGATTCTCGCCGATTCGTCGAGATTGACTCTGCATTCTCGCCGATTCGTCGAGAATGGTTTTGATTCTCGCTGATTCACTCCGGATTGCAAGCTTTTCATCTAAAATTCTACCAAGGATAATTCGACGGGAATCATAAGTCATTCTCACCGATTCGTCGAGAATCACCAATGATTTCCACCGAATTTTCCTTAGGCGATTTCTTCCTTCTCGCTGGACCAAACCAAGATTTCAGGCGCTATTTAAACCGGGCTTAGGGTTTCTCCTTGTAGGGCCCACAACGGTCATTTAGGGTTTGTCTACAGTATAAATACTCGCGTATTTCGAACTCCAACAGTAATCATTCACGAGAAATCAAAGCCGTCGAGCGTAACCTAGCCGATCGCGAAGCTCATTCCGTCGCCGTCGCCGCTCGCAAGTCAGTCGCTACCGCTGATCTTAGAGGCCATCTTTGATCGTCCAGCGACAGAACCGAGGCTATGATTAGCGTCTCACGTGTCTATCTTGAGATCTTTTGTCTCTAGATTTGTTGAGCAAGAATATTTCTCCCCTCCGAATCGATTGAGACGATCGATCAAAGTAATATCGTTGGTAGACCTTGCTAGCTTCGTCAAGAAGTTTGGATCAACAAAGCATCGCCGCTGCATTCACTTGCCACCGCCGATCTCGGGAAGATCCTCTCCAAGAGAGTGCGCAGATCGTGGACTCTTCGTCATCATCAAGAAAGCTTCATTGAACGAAGAGGGACATCGAGTTCTCCAAACGTAGTTTGTATTTCTTGTACATTCTATTTTAACTTTGTTGTAAAGGAGCTTTGGTTCCTCGTTGTAAGGGTTGGGTGCAACCCGTGGTGGAGGAGTAGTGACTCCTTTTGGTGGAAGGGTTTCTTCCATAGTTAGAGGATTGGATTTCAATCCTGTTGGTGAAGTGACCGAGTCGTCCCTTGTTGGGAGATAGGTCGAAGGGGGAGAGTGGACGTACCCAAATCGGGGAACCACTATAATTTCTGGTGTGCTTTTCTGTGTTGTGTTTGTTGTTTGTGCCGGTTAATTTTTAATTCCGCAAAAGACCTATACCCCCCCCCATAGGTGAAGCTAGTTGACACTAGATAGACTTTTAGGTAGCCCTAGAACCCTAGTGTAGACCCATTTATGGAGATTTTTAAGGTTTGAAGGTCATGGGGTCAGATGACCTTGGAATGACTTTCGAATTGGTGGAGAGGACCATAGGGTTGGTATAGTCCTTTGGTTAAAATTTTAGGGAATTTTGAAGCCTATAAACCCCTCAAAACCCTAACCCTAGCTTAGGGAACAAACCCTAATATTAAGGTTTAGGCTAACAAAACACTTTAAAATCATTTGAAATTTGGAAAGGATAGTTCCCTGGTAGAAATATTCTTAAATTAATTTTGGTGAAATTTTTGGGCTAATTAAATCAGTACTTCCTTTTGAACCCTAGATGTGCCCTTAAAGATTATAATGTTGATTGTGAAGTTTCTATTTATTACAAAATTATGAAACCTTGGAATATGACATTTTATATCATAATAGAGCACTCTATAATTTTGTTTGAATTTTTAAATGACTTTTTCAAGTACTTGCTTCATAAAATTATGATTTGTGGTTTCTGATCAAAAATAGGAATAGAGCCCCAATATTATCAAGAAAATTATGAAATTAGGTCAGTGAGTGTATCTGACCATTATAATATTCTGTTATTTTCCCATGATTTTTAGATGGATAAAACCAATACTTACTTCACAAGTCTGTAAATTTGTAAGTTTATATTTAATTAGATTCAGAGCCCCTCATGTGTGAGAAAATTGTAAAACTTAGTTACTGTTGATTTCAGACCATTGTCAGACTTCTGGAATTTTATTTTAATTATTAGATGAGTTTTTAAAGTACTTGATTCATTAACCAATGGTTATGGAATGAATGATTATAAATTAAATAAGGGGCTACTATTCACTGTTTAAATTATGTGACTACTTCTAGGGTGTTTTTAGGTCATGATAGTCCTACTGGATTTTTATTATAATTTTTAGAACAATATTGCAAGCCTTTTCTTCATTAGATGGTATTATTATCCTTAAGTTCTAAATTACTGAAGGAAGGTCTAATCACCTCTGAAAATTCTCAAACCTTGGATTTACTGTTTAAATATGACTTATTATTTATCATAATTTTGTGGTAATTGTTTTCTAATTTATAGAGCACTTCATGTTGAAAGTAGGGCATTTGGAGTCTAGGGTTAATTAAATTAAACTCCCACATAATTGGGAAAATTATGAGACTCTGGATTTAGTCTTAATAGGTCATGGTAGACTCCCAGTAATTGTTAGGGATCTATTGGAAGAGTAATTAGGGTATCCCTAATAGGAGCACCATGTAGCTTAGCACGATCTGCATATAGTGAGTAGGTCTGAAATAGGCTAACTCAGAGAGCTTAAATACACATAGGGTTAGTCTCATTGAAACAAAAGGGAGGGTTGGTCATGGGTAGAAATAAATAACAGTAAGTGCCTTGGAAAGGGAACTTTGGGCTTCATCCCATCATAGTTCCTAGTACCGCTGCGAGCCCGTCACTGGGTAGACCTCGGGAAGTCCAGGATTAACCTTAAACCTTAGGTTTAATATGGACAAGAGCAACCATAATAATAGCTTCACCTTCCACTCACACTTGTACACGTAGTGAGATAATGTAAGACCCAATTTTTTTTCCTTTTAAACCACCGGGGTCTTATGCCCAGAATTGCCGCTTTGTGGTGGCACCGACACTCGGGAAGGCTGCCACTACAAAACGCCAATTCTGCCAGCCTTTTTCGATCACAACAGATAGAGAAGTAAATATAACATGTCCACATAATCATATATGATAGAAGATCACAGTAAGTACATCAATATACAGAAAGAAGGCAAAGTACTGCAAAAGATCAGTATAGATGAAATAAAAATGGGCTTAAGCCCGGTACATCAGATCCACACTACATATCACTCGCGGAAGCTATAAGATAGTACTAAACACTCATGGAGCTGGTCACAGGTGCTCCAGAACTAGACTGGCCAACCTCCATGCACACTGTGCTCCGATGGTGCTGGTCCCTGGGTTGCTGGTCCCTGTCTCCCATCCGGAGCTCCTGTAATGTTGTGGTTCGAAAACCATTGGTCATAAAGACTAAGTCCTATCATCCCCTACCCCTCCCTCCATGGCTCCTAGGCACCGAGCGGAGAGGAGGAAAGAGAAGCTACGATGGTGGAGAATAAGCAAGGCGGGTGACAGCGGAACTAGTCTAGCAGTAAATATATATTATATAAGCAGCTAAGTATGAAAGGTACATCTAGCAGTTCTAAAATAGCGAGCAGTAAGGTAAACATGTAGTAAATATATATATAAATGAAATGACAAGTAGAAATTAAATATGTAACCTTAACTTATATGAATGCCCATACAAACTTATAAGTTAAGGAGTCTTCTGCAAGGCTCCCATCGTATAAAAGTCTCATACTAATTTATACGTTGAGGTGTCAGTTGTATGAAAATATGAGTGTAGCGATATGTTATGTCATGATTCATGCAAGTGCAACTCACGCACACGACTCTATGCGCACAGACCTTTAGTTCCCTCTGTTCGGGCAGCTAGCTTCACTCCCAGGAACCTCTGTAGTGGAAAACAGTGATACTGGGTCGAGCTCCCCGCTCCTAGGCGGGTATCCACACTACCGGTCCTAGCCCTTATGTACGCCCCTAGAAGAACACAACCTAGAGTATCCGCGTACTAGTGCTTGCTATATCCACCAGACTTTCTTTTGCTAAGTGTCCCACACCGCTGAGTCTACTTACCGACGTCAATGTGAACGACAGTTAAATACCGAAGACCCACCACCTGATTATGTATTCAAACCCTCGAGCCCTCGGCTTCCCGAACTATCCCGTCCGTGCATATACCTTCAGAAGCTACCGACTGAAAGATAATTAAACCAACATATTCAACCTCCCTAACTACCGGGGTGTGTGAATGTGAAACTCTAGTTATACTAGTTGCTCTTTTAATTTATTATTCCTACAGTTTACGTTAGCCCAGGACTGCCCCCGGTATACCCCGTGAAGGGCTCTCAAAGGGCACTAAGAACTATTATTGTAGCTGAAGCCCATCATTCCCTTTCGCAAGGCACTTACTTTTATTGGTTAATACCCATTACCCGATTCCTTTTAAATTCCTTTGGATCTAAACCTAGTGTATTAAGACTCTTCCATTCCTATCGGGGAGGACGATCTTTCGTCGATCCCGAGCACCTCTTATGACTAGATAACCTACCACCTTATCCCTGTCTTGACAACTAAGGGTACATTCTTATTCATTCCTAGTCATCTTGCTAATACTCCAATCCCCAAGATCATTTTGCACCTTAATATAACTTATGCAGTTTCGACTAAACGCAGACCATTCTAAGCTATATGAGATGTACAAAGGGAGGTACTCCAAATTGTCTTCCAAATCTCCTATAAAATTTACTGGAGGTATATCATGTCACACCTAGTCTAAAATCAGAGAATCATAATTTTCCTAATTTAACCTATATTTAATTATTTCCTTCCAAAACTATAATATGGATATTTTGAACATGAGTAAACTTTTCAGGTATGTATAAGGTTCCAAAAAATTATGATAAATACTAAACATCAAATTAAAAGCAAATCCAGATCTCATATAATTTTTGCAAGGTTTAAATCATTCATCCTTAATTTTTGGAATATTTTAGAAATCATAAATTAAAGGAGAAAGTAATGCTTTTCCAAAAATTACACAAAAATTGCAGTATGACAATTTATGCCCTACAAATATTCTGGCAAAGTTTCATAATTTTACAGCAATAAATGAGCTCTGAATAAATTATTTTCCAAAATTGCCCTTTTTCAATCTTGTAAAAGAAGTACTAGAAATAATGTCCCAAAATTCACAATTAAATTTCAAGAGGTTCATATATTAACTTTAAAACTACGCTCCCCAAGTTTCACTACTGTTCAGTGTGTTTTAATAACTTTTTCTATCACTACAAGATTTGTGCCCTAAACTAGGGTTAGGATTTTGAGGGACTTATTCACTTTAAAATCCATTTAAATTTCTGCAAGAGGATTCTATCTACCCTAGAATCCTCTCCACTAAGTTTCAAATCATATCAAGGTCATTTGACCACCTGCCCTTCACAAACTACCAAGAACCATCCTTAGGATTTGGCCTTTGATCCTAGGGTAAATTTACCCCAATCCACCTCAAAATCCATAGAAGGGTGCTAGAAATCATGCCTAGTCAGTGGTCAAAATCTCAGCCTCTATTGAGATGATTTGACCACTCAAACATTAAATAGCTCTTTGACCTAAATAACCCTATAAGGGTATACCTAGGGTTGGATCAATACCAAACCAGAACATCTCCAAATGAGATGAAAATTTTACCAAAGCCCTAACATGCCCTCTAAGACCACCCACCGAAATTTGGGGGAGTTTTGAGATGTTTAGGACACCTAATTAATTTATTCATAGATTATTAAATTTTTCTAAAAACTATAAAAAAATGTTCTCCAAAAATTTCTATTTTTGGAAAGGCCCTAGGTATAGCTAGGGTAGACTCCCTGCCTAAATTTCAGATCATTTGGACGAGGGATGAAGGGTGGGCATCCATTTGAAAAACAGGATTGCCCTAGGTATAGGTCCCACCAAAATGGGTTCTGTGTTGAAACTACTTAGCCAAACGAGTTGAAATGAATTTTAAAATAATCTATACTCGAAGGGCTACAACTTCTGTGACTTGCCATTTTTCCTAAAACGCCCTATAAGGGCCTCGTTTATTTAATTTAAACGGAGAAGAATACTAGTGAAAACAATACACTATATAATATATTTAAATATTATAAAACAGCATGGCACTGTTCATCTTCTCACAAAACCGAAACCAGCAACCCTAAAAAAAGGCATAAAACTTGTAGCTTTGAATGAGCCACCGTCAGCCTTTTGGCCACCTCCCTGGCATTCCACCGGCACCACCACCTCCGTCGAGGTGGTGGCTATCGGTCGGCGGTGGTTTGGGCACCGGAGGTGGTGGTTTCCGGTGAACCCGACCACCATGAATTTTGGAAAAACCATGGAAACGCTCACCCGATCCAGCTCTTTTGAGCCCGATATCTCTCTTAATAATTGCTGAGATCTATCCATAGAAGAAGAGGTAGAGGAGGACCTTGTTCGCGGGTTTGAGGCGTGCAGATCGACGAAAAGCAATTTTCGATGGTGGCGCCGCTCGGCTTTTGCAACAGCATGGTGGGAGGGCTCGAAATCTTCCGGTAAAGGCTGGGAAACGTTCCTCTTGGGACACTGAGTGTGTTTAAGGGCTTGGTTAAGGAGGGGAGAGGCCAAAACTTCAATTGCCATTAATGTCATTGAAAGCTTGGCTCGGTCATGGAGGAGGTGGGGTGAACTTGTCTTAATCCAGCCAAGTAACGGCTGGAAACTCCTCCTCTTCCCTAGAGGAGTTGAATCCAACCTTTAAAAAGGAGGGGAAGGGGGTCACGACATCAAGTGCCATTACTGTCCGTGAAAGCCGGTGCTCGGCCATGGGTGAAGCTTTCTGCATGTTCATAACCGTCGGCCACGTGGCCTACCTCCATTGACTGGTCAATATTTTAAAATAAGACTTAATTAGGTCTTAATAAAATAAATGGCTAATTAACACCTCCTGGCTCACTTCTCAAAACGGCCCGGTTCAAGTGAACCAGTAGCCAAGCCAAAAACTTTCAGAAAAAATTCTAAGTAAAATGGCACAGCTCACTCAACGCCATCCAGCATACGGCGTTCAGTGAGCTCAGCTCACTCAATGCCATCCCGCCTATGGCATTGAGTGAGCTCAGCTCACTCAACGCCATCCCACCTACGGCATTGAGTGAGCTCAGCTCACTCAACGCCATCTCACCTACGGCGTTGAGTGAGCTCAGCTCACTCAACGCCATCCATACTACGGCATTGAGTGAGCTCATCTCACTCAACGCTATCCAGACTACGGCATTGAGTGAGCTCAGCTCACTCAACGCCATCAATCCAGCACAAGATGGCATTGAGTGCAATCAGTGCACTCAACGCCGTTCAGCTTATGGCATTGAGTGCACTCGACGTACTCAATGCCACCTAGCCTAAGTAAGGTGGCATTGAGTGCAGTCAGTGCACTCAATGCCGCATAGCTTATGATGTTGAGTGCACTTGACGCACTCAACGCCATCCAGCCTGTGAGATGGCATTGAGTGCAGTCAGTGCACTTAATGCCATTCTGCTTATGGCGTTGAGTGCACTCGATGCACTCAACTCCAGCAAGCCTTTGGCATTAAGTGCACTCGACGCACTCAACGCCCGAGCCCAAATCCTAGTTTAAGCAAATTTCTGACCTACTATTTGCAGACCAAGGTGATTTTCACCTTGAGCCCAGGTCACTTGTCCTCCTTGGGCTTCCTAGGGTTTTGTCATGACTTGGTCATGGCAAAACCTCTCCTAGGGGTCTGGTTGGAAATGGGATGTTACAAATCCCAATATACAAAAATAAAAATTTCGTCCCCGAAATTAAGATTAAGGCTACGAGGGTTTCTACTAGAATAGATGAAATTGTAACATCCCTACAGTTTAAGGTATACCTGACTCGAAGAGTTCCAGATATTTTTACTGCATCAAGTCCTGTGGCTCCCATGTATTCTCCTCCTGCCCATAATTACTCCACAGAACCTTGACTAACGGAACCTTCTTACGTCGCAAGACCCGCACTGTCGTGTCATCGATCCTGATCGGCTCCAAGTTAACTGATCGATCCGAGGCCACCAGGCTGTCTGTTGTGTAAATCAGCTGCTCAGTACGTAACAGAGCTCTCCGCAGTGCGGAGATGTGGAAGACGTCATGCAATCCAAATAACTCCGGCGGTAGCTTAATTCTATAAGCCAAGGGGCCGATCCGTTCCAGGATCCTGTAAGGCCCCATATATCTCGTACTAAGCTTCTTACGCCTGCGAATGTCACAACTCGCATTTTCTCCGAATTAAGAGTTATCAGAGTATGGGAAAACACGCGTCGTGATGTCACGTCGAGCAGGGGATAACTGCTGACGCTCAGGAAAAACTATCTACTTTACTTTATGAAAATTCATGAGTTATATGATTAGAAATAAACAGTTATATTTTTAAAGGCCGTATCCCTCGGCTCAGTGGATCAACTAGCCCACAGTTTAAAAACTATACTTATACGCAACGGAAAATACTTTATTCAAGTTTGACATCCTAAAAGAGTGCATAAGAGTCCCTAGAGGAAAACTTATACTATGTAGGACCCTACATTTAATTTATATTATATATAGGAAAACAATCTTTTTACGTTATTTAGAAAATAGTGTTTGAGTTTTATAAAACATGTTGATCATGAGATATATATGCATAATAGTGTTTGTTAGGTTTTTAAAGTTACTAACAACCTAGCATAAAACATCCCAAGAGCAAGTAGACTAATCTCCAGAAAGGTATCAGCAAAAAGATAACATATTTAGTATCAAGGTAAAACTACCAGTGGGTGCCAACAAACTGACATGAACCCACTGGCAAATATGTATGTCTGTAAGAAAGAAGCACAATACTACCTCACAAGACCAAGGAACTGATCTCCACAGTACAAGAGACCACCAGCAACGGCACAGCACAACTAGCCGCCTAATCGGCTACTAACCAGAACCTGAGGCAATCAAAGAAGAAAAGAATACCTCAGCAAACAAAAAAACACATAGGCTGAACGGAAATGTTAATCTAAATGATAAGCAAGAAGAGTAAGTAAACCATAACAAGCACCACTGTCCAAGGCAAGACAAAAAGGAAAAAACACTATGTGCGAGGAAACAGCAACAACCCTGCCCAAAAATCCTGCAGAGTTTGTAAGGCTACCATGAGCCCAAATCGTTGCACTCTATAAAGGAAGAGACGTCTAACATCCTAAATTGTGAGAGATGGCAGTAGCAAAAACAACGCGGATCCGGGTTGGAGGCAAACTCAGTCCCCCAACCACTATTTCCAAGAAACAAAGCTCAAGGGTCTACATGTGAAAGCACTAGGGACCTCCCACCAACTTGCCCAGCCCGTACCTGGAACAAGATAAAAGTGTGGCCACGGCTAAGTCACACAACTCCACCCCTATTAATAGCTTCAAACCACCACTACTAACCACAACCCACGATTCGGCCTTTGGAAAAACATAGCCGACAAGGAACCTCAAAACCAAAGGAAATTCACTCGGCAGAGAAAATCAAGGTAAGGGAAAAGCATTTAGATGGCTCAACACGGCATGGCGTTGAGTGAGCCCCACTCACTCAATGCCTAAACAGACGGTAGCGATGAGTGAGTTAACCTCACTCAACGCCATGAAAGCTATGGCATTGAGTGAGGTTCACTCACTCAACGCCTTCTGCAACACCGGCTGTGGCGTTGAGTGAGCTAACCTCACTCAACGCCAAAACAGCTACGGCATTGAGTGGGGTTAACTCACTCAATGCATTCTACAACACTGGTTGTGGCGTTGAGTGATCTAACCTCACTCAACGCCAAAATAGCCACGACGTTGAGTGAGGTTCACCCACTCAACGCTTCTACAACACTAGTCGTGGCATTGAGTGAGCTAACCTCACTCAACGCCAGTACAGCCACGACATTGAGTGAGGTTCACTCACTCAACGCCTTAGCAGTTAGCCGCAAAAACTAACTGTGGCGTTGAGTGAGTCCACCTCTCTCAATGCCAAAATAGTTTTGGCATTGATTGAGGTCGACTCACTCAACGTCAAAATACTTAACCGCAAGAATTGGCTGCGGCATTGAGTGAGCCCGCATCACTCAACGCCTAAACCGCCATGGCATTGAGTGAGGCCCACTCACTCAATGCCATCCGATATAACCGCGAGGATTGGCGGCGGCGTTGAGTGAGTCCTCCTCACTCAACGCCAACAAACCTATCCGCCCGGATTGGCTACGGCGTTGAGTGAGTCCACCTCACTCAATGCCTAGATAGCCATGACGTTGAGTGAGGCCGACTCACTCAACGCCACCATACTTAGCCGCAAAAGAACAGACCAATAAGGCTATGGCTTTGAGTGTGTGCACCACACTCAACGCCACACCCGAACAGCCTAGGCGTTGAGTGTGTGCACCACACTCAACGCCGAGCCTAACAGCCCCGGCGCAGAGTGTGTGCACCACACTCAACGCCGAGCCTTAACTCTACTAAAACATGATACCAGCAAGCTTATTACTGTAGTAATATTATTCTAACAGACAATCACATTGCTCATGTTATAATGAGGACTTAGTAAAATTTTCGAGTTAAAGCTTCTAACTCCTACCCGGCTACAGCTACTGCACAGGAAAAAATTAACCCTAGCCTTTAATTCATTTCTCAGCCCGAGAACCAGACGATTTGCTTGTAACGGTAAAAGGAAAACACCCCGGCTGCTTTAGGTAAAAACTGTACAGGA
Organism: Platanthera zijinensis; assembly: GCA_039513925.1. Lineage (NCBI taxonomy): Eukaryota > Viridiplantae > Streptophyta > Magnoliopsida > Asparagales > Orchidaceae > Platanthera > Platanthera zijinensis. The sequence continues at coordinate 151,395,695 of CM077080.1, read as the reverse complement.
AGGCTTACAGTAGGAAGTTTATACCCGATTTCAAGCAAAGAATTGGGTTTCAAACCTAGGGCTACTAGGGCTTTACTAACATAGCAAAAATCTTGACAAGCTTTTCTACGGCCGCGAGAACAAAGAGAGAAAGAAAACACTACTAGGCAAGGACAAGAACACCACTTGCCTCGATTTCAAGAAGAAACTTGGCCGGCTCCTCCTCTTCCTCACGAATCCGGCGGCAAGGTACTAAGCCAAGCAAACTGGACATTTTCGGCGGAAAACATGGTTAAACCGAGAATTTGCAACATTTAGAAATGCTACGATTCTAGAAAAACTCACCGTAGGAGTGGAGGACTAAGCGCGAGCAGTCCAAATCCGCTTTTGGAATTGAATTCCGTCCACTAACACTCCTGGAATCGGCGTCCGAAAGTAGCGGTTTCGTCGGTTTCTCCGTTTCGCGAACAGGCGCAGGCGGGCGGGGGAAGAAAGTGAACAGGAGCAGTTTTATCTTTTAATCCTTTTCTCATCCTATATATAGTACCTGATTAACCTTAATAGTTAATTAATTGAATATTATATAATTAGATACAATATAACCGCCAAGCACCCGCACCTTTCCAAAATAATAATTAATATAATATTTATTAAATAGGATTATTTTTCATAAAATACAAAATGACGTGAAAACCGAACATCCTTGGAATTCGACGAAATTTGCACCGTAGCTAAATTCCCATGCTATGAACGCAACAGCGAAGTCAAAATTAACTTTCGACGAACAGAACTTGAGTTATACCCACCTGAAGCCAAAACACAGGCATCCCCAGAGAGGCCACACCGGGTCACCCAAAACGACCCGGCTTGCTAGGGAGATCTTGCCAATAGGCTATGAAATAGGCCACTCAGTTCTAAGGAGTTAAGACCACACCCCACAGATGGCACAAGCCAAGAGAACGCGTTGACGTATTGCCAAACGAGAATTAAATAATCGCCGAAAAATCGGGGGCGTTGTTACAGTCACTCGCCCTAAAAGAAAGTTTCGTCCCGAAACTTCACATACACTACTTCTACTTATAGAAGGAAAGTAGCAAACAAGAGCTACTAGAAAGAAAACGTACCAAGTAAATTAGGGGAACAGTTGAGGGTGAGCCTCCCTCATAGCCGACTCTAACTCCCATGTCGCGCTTTCCAAATCCTGATTCTTCCATATAACTTTGACAATCGGGATGGACTTCCTCCACAACAACCGATCTTGAGTATCCAAAATGCGGACGGGCACTTCAACAAAAGAGAGATTAGGCTCCAACTGGGGCACAACATCCAAGACTTGCCCACTACTACGCACACACTTCCGCAATTGGCTTACATGAAATACGTTATGAACACCTGGGAAGTTTGCTGGCAAATCCAACCTATATGCTTACACGCCAATCCGTTCAACAATTTGAAACGGGCCCACATACCTCGGGTCCAATTTCCGATTCTTACCGAACCTCTTAACACCAACCAACAGGGAAACCTTAAGAAACACAAGGTCCCCTACAGAAAACTCCAAGTCCGACCTACACCGATTGGCGTTCTTTTCATATCTCTCCTGAGCTATACGAAGCTTTTCTAGAATAAGCTTCACTGCGACTTCCATCTCCTCGAGCGCGTCCGGACCCAACAAGGGTCTCTCACCTGCCTCAGCCCAAAACAGGGGAGTTCTGCAGCGCCTCCCATACAAAGCTTCAAACGGAGCCATTTGCAAACTTTCTTAATAACTGATATTGTATGCAAACTCCATAATTCGCAACTGCTCATCCCACGCTCCACCGTGGTCTAGAATGTAGCATCTGATCATATCCTCAACTATCTAGTTCACCCGCTCCGTCTGCCCATTGGTCTGTGGGTGGTACACAGTAGAATACCTTAAATCTTTACCCAAACCCTCCTGCAGACTCTCCCAAAAACGAGAAGTAAACCGGGAGTCTCGATCAGAAATGATGCTAACAGACACACCGTGCAATCTGATGAGCTCATTCAAGTACAGCTCTGCTATCTTCTTCATCGGATAATCAATCTTATACGGCATGAAGTGAGCACACTTCGTCAGTCTATCCACTATAACCCAAACAGAATCAAATCCCCTTGGAGATCTCGGTAAGCCCGTAATGAAGTCCATAGAAATACTTTCCCACTTCCAACTCGGGATCTCTAACGAAGTTAACTTGCCACCAGGCCTTCCGTGATCGGCCTTCACACGCTTGCAAGTGTGGCACTCAGCAACAAATCGGCCTATATCACTCTTCATCCCATACCACCAGGCAATCTACTTCATATCACGATACATCTTTGTAGTTCCTGGATGGTAGGCAACACTGGATCCATGAGCCTCTCTGCATATCATACCCCTGATGTCTCCCACAGCGGGGATGCAAAACTTGTCGCGGTACTTCAAAGTACCCGCATCATCGATAGAAAAATCTGGCAACTCCCCTCTCTCAGTCCAGAGGTATAAGTGCAGCAGGTCCGGATCATCCTTCTGGTGCAACCTAGTAAGAGAAATCCAAGACGACTCTGCCACTGCCAAACTACTCTACATGTCACAGCATCCTACTGAGATATCCATAAGGAGGAACTCTTCCACTAAACAATCTGCAGAGAGATTAAAGCTCTTTCTCGTCTTCCGGCTCAAGGCGTCGGCCACCACATTGGCCTTGCCTGGATGATACTGGATCTCCACATCATAATCGACCACATACTCTAGCCACCGACGCTAGCGCAGATACAACTCCTTCTGCGTGAACACATACTTCAGGCTTTTATGATTAGTGAAGATCTTTCACTGAGCCCCATAAAGTAGATGCCTCAACATCTTCAACGCAAAAAATCACCGCTGCAAACTCAAGGTCATGCGTAGGGTAATTTCTCTCATGAGTCTTTAATTGCCTTGAGTCATACGTAATCACTTTTCCAGCCTGCATCAACACGCAACCAAGACCCACATGCGAAGCATCCACGTACACATCATACTCCACACCCTCAGTAGGTAGGGTCAGAACGGGAGCAGTGCACAATCTGTTCTTTAGCTCCAGGAAGGCTTCTTCGCACTTCTCATTCCAAACAAAGGCCGCGTTCTTCTGAGTCAGCCTGGTCAAAGGTGCAGATAGGGTAGAGAAACCCTCCATGAATCTCCTGTAGTAGCCGACCAACCCTTGGAAGCTTCTGATCTCCTTGGGCGTTCCCGACCTACTCCAATCCATCACTCCTGCGATATTTTCTGGGTCGACCGAGATCCCATCCTTGTTCACCACGTGGCCCAGAAACGAGACCTGAGGCAACCAAAATTTGCATTTGCTCAGCTTGGCGAATAACTTGTGATTCCTCAACTCCAATAGATCCAAGCGCATATGCTGCTCATGCTCCTCAGCGCTGCGAGAATAGACAAACACATCATCGATAAAAACCACAACGAACTTGTCTAGAAAATCCTTGAACACCCAGTTCATCATATCCATGAAAGTTGATGGTGCGTTGGTAAAACCAAACGACATCACCAAGAACTCAAAATGTCCATGCCTCGATCTAAATGCAGTCCGTGGAATATCTGCCTCACGAATCCTGAGCTGATGATAGCCAGAACGAAGATCGATCTTGGAGAACACCGTGCTTCCGCACAACTGATCAAATAAGTCATCGATCCTCTGCAGAGGGTACCTGTTCTTAATAGTGACTTTGTTCAACTCCCTGTAGTCGATGCAAAGCCGCATCGACCCATCTTTCTTCTTTAAAAACAAAACAGGAGCACCCCAAGGCGACGAACTCTGCCTGATAAATCCTTTTGCCAACAACTCATCCAACTGGACTTGCAACTCCTCTAACTCACGAGGGGCCATCCGATACTGTGCCTTAGCAATAGGACGCGTACCCAGTTCCAAATCAATCACAAACTCAACATCTCGATCGGGAGGAAGACTAGGAAGGTCATCCAGAAAAACAGCAGCAAAACCACGAACAACAGGAATCTCCTCCAAACGCGGTACACTAACAGCAGTCCCAACCACCGAGACTAAACAAGCAAAACAATCAGAATGAAACAGCTTCTGAGCACATACCGCAGAAATGACAGGAGAATCCTGATACGGATCAGCATACACGCTTCCGGGATGACCGTTGTCCTTGATGAAGTCCAAGCGCTTCCCTTTGTACTGAATAACCGCATCATACTTAGACAGCCAGTCCATGCCCAGAATAACATCGAAGTCCTCCAGATCAATCATCTTCAAGTCTGCCTTCGCAAGAAAGTCTCCCAACAAAACAGGGCCATCTAAAATGCCCAAATCTGATAACACAGATTCACCAGAAGGGAACTTGACGCGTAAGGTATCACAAACTTGATCTAGAGTAAACCGATGTCGCTCCACAAAGGCTCTACCCACAAATGAGTGGGTAGCGCCGGAGTCGAACAGAACATGCGCCCATCGGTTCTTCACCTTAAATTTCTCTATAGGAGAATATACAACTAAGGAACTACCAAACAAAACTATAACCATTCTAGTAAATAAAACTTTAAGGCTGGAAAATCAACTAACCTGAGATGACCTGAGTCGAAGCTTGAGCCTCCTCGGAAGAGATCACATTCAGCTTCCCCTTACCCTTGTCCACACGCTGAGGTGGAGGTAATGCCTGAAATGGAACTGCATGAAGAACAGGCTGGACCTGAGGACACCTTATCTTGATATGACCCTTCTGCCCACACTGATAGCAGACTTTATCCTTGGACCAGCATTGGGTAGCATCATGCTTGGGTCGCTTGCAAACAAAATAGGAAACATCCCTCCTAGGAGCACCCTGAATAGCATGTACTTGCTCCTTATTCTGAGCTGCTGCCTTCTTGAAACACCTCTCAACAGGTTGGCCTGACGGACCACAGAAGCTACACACCACCTTGCTCTTCTTTCTCGAAGCAGCACCGTGTACCTGGGGTTTCTTCTCCTCAAAAGACTTCCTCTTATCCTTCTTCATTTTCTGGCCTCTGCTCTTTGTAGTCTCGATTGACTCCACTTTCAGAGAATCCTCCACTACCCGTGCATAAGTCTCTGATCCATAAGCACTGGTCAACTGCTGAACCTCGCTCCTCAAGCCACCAAGAAACCGCTTGACTCGATCATCCTCATCACTCACCAACCCAGGAGCAAACCGGCTCAACTTGCTGAACTCTATCTTATACTCAATGACCGTTAGTTGTCTTTGCTTTAGGTTGAGGAAGTCATTCATAAGACGGTCACGCTCGACCGATGGCAAGAACTTCCTCAGCAACATTTCCTTGAATACATCCCAAGAGCAACCAGCCACGAAGCTCTCCTTTTCTCTAAGCCACCAACTCTTAGCCAAACCCTTAAGCTGATAGGCGGCTATCATCACTCTCTGATCATCTGTAATACCAGAGTACGAGAACATCTCCCCCTTGGAGATCAGCCAATCATCTATGACCATGAAATCTGCCTTCCCATCATAAGTAGGAGGGCTAAGTCTCTGAAACTGCGAGATAAATGCCATCTCTGCTGGCACCACCACTTGAGGTCTCAGTGGTGCAGGAGGAGGAGGAATAGCTAACCCCTCTACAGGGCCTTGCACTCCCTGAGTTTGTCCTTCCACAACTGCCACCAGAGACTGGATCTGGGCCTGCATCTCCACCATCTGCCTGCTCCAGGAAACGCTACTCTATCGCAGGCTCTCGATCACCGCATCATTCTGTGCTTCAGATGACTCACCCTCAGATAGGGGAGTCGATCCAGTCGAAGGACGTCTCGCCGTCCTAAAATCATAACAACATTAGCCAGATCCTAGTACAACCGCTACAGCTAACTACAAGTACAGACAATGCATACATAAATATGAACTTAAAGCTTCTAAACTGTCTTTGGTTGTTTATTTTTTTACAAGAATTGATGTTATGCCAAACCTAGGATGGTTGACCACCACCATACTAACTCTTGTGCCTGGATCGATAATGCATGTCTTTATATTATTTTTGACTCGAAAACTTATGTGTGTACATATGTCATCCTGCCAGTCTTTAGCTTGGCACGTTGTGCTTATGCAATGTTATGTTATTCATGTTTGTGCTATGCATTCTAAAAAGGCCCTAATGCATTTTATGAGCGGCGTACACATGAAAATGTTATGCATCCCATACTACATAACATTCCCGTGCAACGAAAAGAAAACGATCTAGTCGCAGCCATGTGGTGAGATTATGCATCCCATACTACATAACCCTCACATGTTGCCCCTATAGTGGATCCATATACGAACACATATTATGCATCCCATACTACATAATATGCCCCGTATACTTCATGTTATGCTATGAGTGTAGTGTTCGTGCTTTTGCCAAGACGTGTTGATGACATATCGGTGTGTGAATGGCATGATGCTAAACTTCTAATGCAATCAAAAGGAAAGATGACCGACTAACTTGTCAAGCAACCTCCATCTGATACCAAATGTCACAACCTGCATTTTCTCCGAATTAAGAGTTATCAGAGTATGGTAAAACACGTGTCGTGATGCCACGTCGAGCAGGGGATAACTGCTAACGCTCAGGCAAAACTATCTAATTTACTTTATGAAAATTCATGAGTTATATGATTAGAAATAAATAGTTATATTTTTAAAGGCTGTATCCCTCGGCTCAGTAGATCAACTAGCCAGCAGTTTAAAAACTATACTTATACGCAACGGAAAATACTTTATTCAAGTTTGACATCCTAAAAGAGTGCATAAGAGTCCCCAAAGGACAACTTATATTATGCAGGACCCTACATTTAATTTATACTATATATAGGAAAACAAACTTTTTACGTTATTTGAAAAATAGTGTTTGAGTTTTATAAAACATGTTGATCAAGAGATATATATACATAATAGTGTTTGTTAGGTTTTTAAAGTAACTAGCAACCTAGAATAAAACATCCCAAGAGCAAGTAGACTAATCTCCAAATAGGTAGCAGCAAAAAGATAACATATTTAGTATCAAGGTAAAACTACCAGTGGGCACCGACAAGCTGACACGAACCCACTTGCAAGTATGTATGTATGTAAGAAAGAAGCACAAAACTACCTCACAAGACCAAGGAACTGATCTCCATAGTACGAGAGACCACCAGCAACGACACAACACAACTAGCCGCCTAATTAACTACTAACCAGAACCTGAGGCATTCAAAGAAGAAAAGAATACCTCAGCAAGCAAAAAAAAAACAAATAGGCTGAACGGAAATGTTAATCTAAATGATAAGAAATAAGAGTAAGTAAACCGTAACAAGCACCACTGTCCAAGGCAAGAAAAAAAGGAAAAAACACTATGTGCGAGGAAACAGCAACAACCCTGCCCAAAAATCCTGCAGAGTTTGCAAGGCTACCATGAGCCCAAATCGTTGCACTCTACAAAGGAAGAGACATCTAACATTCTAAATTGTGAGAGATGGCAGTAGCAAAAACAACGCGGATCCGGGTTGGAGGCAAACTCAGTCCCCCAACCACCATTTCCAAGAAACAAAGCTCAAGGGTCTACATTTGAAAGCACTAGGGACCTCCCACCAACTTTCCAAACCCGTACCTAGAACAAGATAAAAGTGTGGCCACTGCTAAGTCACACAACTTCACCCCTATTAAGAGCTTCAAACCACCACTACTAACCACAACCCACGATTCGGCCTTTGGAAAAACATAGCCGACAAGGAACCTATAAACCAAAGGAAATTCACTCGGGAGAGAAAATAAAGGTATGGGAAAAGCGTTGAGATGGCTCAACACGGCATGGCGTTGAGTGATCCCCACTCACTCAACGCCTAAACACACGGTGGCATTGAGTGAGTTAACCTCACTCAATGCCAAAACAGCTATGGCGTTGACTGAGGTTCACTCACTCAATGCCTTCTACAACACTGGCTATGGCGTTAAGTGAGCTAACCTCACTCAACGCCAGAACAACTATGGCGTTAAGTGGGGTTCACTCATTCAACGCCTTCTGTAACACTGGTTGTGGCATTGAGTGAGCTAACCTCACTCAATGCCAAAACAACCACGGTATTGAGTGAGGTTCACTCACTTAACGCCTTCTACAACACTGGCTGTGGCGTTGAGTGAGCTAACCTCACTCAACGCCAAAACAGCCATGGCATTGTGTGAGGTTCACTCACTCAACGCCTTAGAAGTTAGCCGCAAAAACTAAATGTGGCGTTGATTGAGTCCACCTCTCTCAATGCCAAAACAGTTTTGGCATTGAGTGAGGTCGACTAACTCAACGCCAAAATACTTAACAGCAAGAATGGGCTGCGACGTTGAGTGAGCCCGCCTCACTCAATGCCTAAACCGCCATGGCGTTGAGTGAGGCCCACTCACTCAACGCCATCCGACATAACCGTGAGGATTGGCAGAGGCGTTGAGTGAGTCCGCCTCACTCAACGCCAACCAACCTATCCACTAGGATTGGCTGCGGCGTTGAGTGAGTCCGCCTCACTCAATGCCAAGATAGCCATGGAGTTGAGTGAGGTCGACTCACTAAACGCCATCATACTTAGCCGCAAAAGAATAGACCAACAAGGCTATGGCTTTGAGTGTGTGCACCACACTCAACGCCACACCCGAACAACCCAGTCATTTAGTGTATGCACCATACTCAATGCCGAGCCTAACAGCCCAGGCGTTGAGTGTGTGCACCACACTCAACGCCGAGCCTTAACTCTACTCCAACATGATACCAATATGCTTATTACTGTAGTAATATTATTCTAACAACTAATCACATTGCTCAGGTTATAATGAGGACTTAGTAAATTTTTCGAGTTAAAGCTTCTAACTCCTACCCGGCTACAGCTACCGCATAGAAAAAAAATTAACCCTAGCCTTTAATTCATTTCTCAGCCGGAGAACTAGACAATTTGCTTGTAACAGTAAAAGGAAAACATAGTGCCTCAGCTGCTTTAGGTAAAAACCGTACAGAAAGGCTTACAGTAGGAAGTTTATACCAGATTTCAAGCAAAGAATTGGGTTTCTAACCTAGGGCTAACAGGGCTTTACTAACATAGCAAAAATCTAGACAGGCTTTTCTACGACCGCAAGAACAAAGAGAGAAGGAAAACACTACTAGGCAAGAACACCACTTGCCTCGATTTCTAGAAGAAACTTAGTCGGCTTCTCCTCTTCCTCACGGATCCGGCGGCAAGGTACTAAGCCGAGAAACTGGACATTTTCGGCGGAAAACATGGTTAAACCGAGAATTTGCAACCTTTAGAAATGGTACGATTCCAGAAAAACTCACCGTAGGAGTGAAGGTCTAAGCGTGAGCAGTCCAAATCCACTTTCGGAATCTAATTCCGTCCACTAACACTCTTGGAATCGGCGTCCGAAGGTAGCGGTTCCGACGGTTTCTCCGTTTCGCGAGCAGTCGCAGGCGGGCGGGGGAAGAAAGTGAATAGGAGCGGTTTTATCTTTTAATCCTATTCTCATCCTATATATAGTACCAAATTAACCTTAATAGTTAATTAATTAAATATTATATAATGAGATACAATATAACCGCCAAGCACCCGCACCTTTCCAAAATAATAATTAATATAATATTTATTAAATAGTATTATTTTTCATAAAATACAAAACGACGCGAAACCGAACATCCTCGGAATTCGACGAAATTCGCACCGTAGCTAAATTTCCATGCTATGAATGCAACGGTGAAGTCGAAATTAACTTTCGACGAACAGAACTCGAGTTATACCCACCTAAAGACAAAACACAGGCATCCCCCGAGAGGCCACACCGGGTCACCCAAAACGACCCGGTCTGCTAGGGAGATCTTGCTAATATGCTACAAAATAGGTCACTCAGTTCTAAGGAGTTAAGACCACACCCCACAGATGGCACAAGCCAATAGAACGCGTCGACATAACGCCAAACGAGAATTAAATAATCACAGAAAAATCGGAGGCGTTACAGCGAACCCGCGAGACTCCGTGCATCGGCCGTATCTTCAAGAAAACTCGGTCTCCCACCTGGAACTCCACCTGACGATGCCTCACATCGTAATATTTTGCCTTCCTACTCTGGGCTTCCAACATCCTATCCCGGATAAATCTAATCTTAGCATCCGTATCCCCCACAAACTCCGAGCCTAGTGCATGCGGATCCTCATCCTGAACCCATGATAGTGGGGTCCTGCACCTTCGTCCATACAATGCCTCATATGAAGCCATGCCTATGCTGGACTGATGGGCATTGTTATACGAAAACTCATACAGTGGTAGCAACCTCTTCCAAGGCTTGTCGCGGTCCAAAATACACAGGCGCAAAAGATCTTCCAGTGTACGGTTGGTGCGCTCTGTCTGCCCGTCGGTCTGAGGGTGAAAAGCCGTGCTGAATGTCAATCGAGAACCCAGATAGGCTTGAACTGACCTCCACTCCCTGGATGTAAACCGCCCATCCCGATCCGAAATGATAGTCTTGGGCATCCCATGATAACGCACAAACTGTTCAATGAACCTCCGTACTAATACACCAACCGGGGTGTCTTTCGCTACTGGAATGAATCTGGCCACCTTCGTTAACCGGTCCACTATAACCCAGATCGAGTCATTTCCTGCACGGGATCGAGGTAGCCCATGTATGAAATCCATGGCTATATCCTCAAATTTCCACTCCAGCACCGGAAGTGGCTGCAATAAGTCGGCTGGATTCCTACACTCTGCCTTTACGAGTTGGCAGGCCTCGCAATGCATCACAAAGGACATGATGTCCTTCTTCATACCCGACCAGTACATCGTCCTCTTCAAATCTTTCACCATCTTGTTGATTCCCGGGTGCACCGAGTATCGGCTGAAGTGAGCTTCCGTCATAATGTCCTCCCGGATCTGGCCTCCTGCCGGTATGTAGACCTTCCTCTGAAACACAGGAGACCATCCCTCAAAGAGTAATCTCCTGTCGTGTCTTCCTCCAAGGCTCTGAATATCGGCTCAGCCCTCACATCTAGCTTCTGCCCATCTCTGATGCGGTCCCGAATATCATCAGTGGTAACCATCGATCCCAGGTACTCCATATATAACTCTAGGTCATCCTCGAACACTAGTGATATCTGCATCTCCTCGAATGATTTAACCAACTCCAAGGTCATCAGCTGCGGGCCTACTCCTGATGTACTCGCTCTCCGGCTCAAAGCGTCTGTGACCACGTTTGCCTTCCCTGGATGGTAGTGCATAGTATACTGGTAGTCTGACAGAAACTCCACCCAGCGTCTCTGCTTGATGTTTAACTCCTTCTATGTGTCTATGTATTTCAAGTTCTTGTGGTCTGAGAAGATGTCGCAGTGAACTCCGTAGAGGTAGTGCTGCCAGATCTTAAGAGCAAAAACAACTGCCCCCATCTCCAAGTCATGAACGGGGTAGTTCTGCTCATGCTGCTTCAGTTGATGGGAGGCGTAGGCTATTACGTGCCCGTTCTGCATCAGAACGGCACCCATCCAATGATAGGAAGCATCTGTGTACACCTGAAATCCTTCCTTCCCCGAAGGAAGAGCAAGGATGGGAGCCGAGGTAAGACGATCCTTCAGCTCCTGAAAAGCAGATTCGCATCGTGGCGTCCAAATAAAAGGAGACTCCTTCTTCGTCAGAGACGTAAGAGGGAGGGCAATCTGAGAGAACCCCTTTATGAACTTCTGGTAATAACCGGCAAGTCCTAATAAACTTCGAACATCTGAGGCCGTCTTTAGTGGTGGCCAATCCCGTACTGCCTGGACCTTCGCCGAATCTACTGCCAAACCTGCTCCACTGATGACATGGCCCAAAAATGCCACCTCCTTTAGCCAGAACTGGCATTTGCTGTACTTGGCATACATCTTATGCTCTCGGAGCTTCTCCAAAGTCAAGGCCAGATGCCTCGCGTGCTCCTCCTCTGACCTCGAATAGATAAGGGTGACGTCTATGAATACAACAATGAAGACATCCAGATACTCTTCGAACACCCGGTTCATCAAGGTCATGAATGTGGAGGGTGCATTCTTGAGCCCGAAAGGCATCACGGTAAACTCGTGCAAACCATATATGTTGTTGAAGGCTGTCTTCGGGATGTCCTCCTCCTGAATGCAAAGCTGGTAGTACCCCGATCTCAGATCTAGCTTTGAGAACTAATTGGCTCCCTCCAGCTGGTCAAATAGCTCGTCTATCCTTGGCAAGGGATAAGTATTTCAGACTGTCAACCTGTTCAGGGCCCGGTAATCTATACACAGTCGAAGAGTCCCATCCTTCCTTTTAACGAATAACACTGGAGCTCCCCATGGTGAAGATCTAGGCCAGACAAACCCGGCCTCCACTAACTCCTGAAGCTGGCTTCAAAATTCCAACAACTCCTTCGGGGACATTCGATAGGGAGCTTTAGATACCAGCTTAGCCCCCGGTATGAGCTGAATCTGGAAGTCCCTCTCTCGGTGTGGGGGTAGCCCTGGTAGCTTCTCCGAAAAAACATCAGCAAAGTCTCACACTACTGGAATATCTGAAATGGAGTCCTTGGCCACGACCGCCTCAAAAAGAACCTGATAAACCTCCTCCCCCTACAGATGGGCCTTGACGGCCTGCACAGGTGATAATAATATGCAGGATGATGGTATAATACCTTCAATTACAATGAAGGATTCCTTATGCCTCACAGTGATCCTCTTCGCCACGCAGTCAATCTGGGCATTGTTCCAGTACAGCCATGTCATGCCCAGGATCAAATCGTAATTTGACATCCTCGGGATCGTCTTTGGTGCCTCAAACGCCTTCCCGCCGATCTCCGCCTCCATATTGCAATGAGTAGAGGGCATTAGCTCTGATCCATCGGGTAGGCGCACCCTTATTACCTTTCCGATGAACTGATCCACTCCTGCCAGTCCTTTCACGAAATCTTCCGACACAAACAAGTGCGAAGCACCGGTGTCGAAGAGCATGTGAGCGAGCTTGCCGCCGATAAAAACTATGCCTGAGGTAATTAAGTGTCTTAGTATTCTGGTTATAGTTGTCTTCTCTTAGTTTCTAACAAGGTTATGTCTAGAAAACTAGTTCTTAGGAAGGGAGAGAAAAATTTAACAGTACTAACATACCTGCGATAACCTGCTCCGGGTTCCAGGGCTTTGTTAAGTCTAGAGCATACACCTGTTCCCTCTCTGGCCTGTGGCCTCGGCCCTGATATCCTCGTCCTCGATCGTGTCCTTGGCCGCCAAACTTCCAGGGAGGTAGGGTGCCCTGAAGTGATGGTGGGGGTGCTCGCCTCATAGGAAAGTTCCTATTGATATACCCCGGCTAATTGCACTAAAAGCACACTAGTGCCTGCTCTGCTGTCCTTGGCATCTCCAGCATCTGTAAGGGCTCCAATACCCCTTACTCCTCTTCTCTTGCCCAATCTCCTGATGAGGTTGATCCCCGTTCTTTCTCTCCCCAATAACCTGGCCTCGAGGACGGTCTCTACGACCTCCAATCACTGCATCGTCAGCCGGTCTCTTCCGGCTCTTGACTGTAAGCTGATCCGCTTCTCTTTATTTATCCATCTCAAGAATCCTGTCCAAACTCACCTCTGAGACGAAGAGGAGGGCCTGTCTCATATCGCCTTGCAGCACCTTGTAAAACCTCCTGGCATAGCAAGCGTCGTCCAACTGATAAGCATCTGCATAGCGGGCCAGGTGAGTAAACTCCTGATAATACTCCAGCACCGTCTTGTTCCCCTGCCTCAACCGCAGGAACCTATCCTCCAGCTTGTCCCTCGCTGACTGAGGTATGAAATGTCCCAGGAGCGCTGCTCTGAACTCCTCCCAAGTAATATTTGTGCAATCCATACCCGTAAAGGTGGTGTCCAGTTGTGACTTCCACCACCTCTTCCCATGTGACTCTAGGCAAGAGACTTCCAAAGCAACTGCCTCCTCAGTGGGGCATCGAATCCCCGCAATCATCTCATAGATGGTATCCAACCAATCCTCCATGCGTACTTCCGACTCCATCCACAGGTAGGATGGAGGGGAAAGTCCCTAGAAGACACTCATCCAGTTGGCCCTGGGGTTTGGCTGTGGAGCCGGGGCTTGCTAAGCTCTGAAGGCCTCCAGAATGGTCGTTAGTGTTTGCCCCATCTCCGTCTGCTGGAACGGAGCTTGAGCCGGCAGAGGTGGGACCACATTCAGAGCCTGAGGTGTCCCCTGCTGTGGAGTAGGGTTCGTCGCAGGCTACAAGGAAAAATTCCATTCGTTAGACAGCGTATGAAAGGAATATAAGAAAGGGGTAAGTTTGGACTTTACATGTGAAAGTCACACTGGTGCCAACTAACTTGACCTAGGGGGGATAGGTGATGCGCAGTCTTTTTGCGAAATTAAAATTTTACCTGCACAATAAAAGAAAACAAACAAAGCACAGAAAGACACAGGCAGTTATAGTTGTTCCCCGACTTGGGTACATCCACTTTCCCCCTTCGACCTATCTCCCAACCAGGGACGACTCGGTCACTTCACCAACCGGATTGAAATCCAATCCTCACACTAATGGAAGGAACCCTTCCAACCGAAGGAGTCACCACTCCTCCACCACGGGTTGCACCCAACCCTTACAATGAGGAACCAATGTTCCTTTACAACAAAAGTAAATATGGAATGTATAAAATACAAACTACTTATGGAGCGTTAGGTGTCCCTCTTCGTTTGATGACGCGTTCTTGAAGAAGTCGAAGAGTCCACGACCTTAGCTCTCACTTGGAAAGGATCTCGTCGAGATCAGCGGCGGCAAAGATTGCGAAGGCGATTCTTTCGAGATCCAACCTTCGTAGCAAAGCTAGCAAGGTCTACCAACGGTCTTACTTGGATCAATCGTCTCAATCAATTCGGAAGGGGAAAGTATTTGAAAGAAAAGGGATAGATACTACTCTAGAGAGGGGGTGAATAGAGTAATCAAAAATTGCACTAGCAAAGTTGACTGTCTACTCAACTCCCTTGGAGTTAATTGCGGAATGAAGGTTATAGATATTTGAGATTAAACCCTAAAGCCTAACACAAGTGATGTGCACAAATGGCAGCCAACTGTAATTACAGTTAAGGCTTGGAATCCTAAACAGCAACTAGCAAACCTAGTTAAAATCTAATCACAGCCAATCAGCACAGAGAATTAATTAAATAATCCAGACGATACAAGGAATTTATAATGGTTTCCCAAACAACTTGGGTACGTCCACTCTTCTACAAACAAGGTAGGAATCCACTCAGGTTTTTGATCAGGTGTCCTGCCACCAACAAGATCTGCTTCAGGTAGATCCAGAAACCCTTTAGACTTTTGATTAGGTGTCTAAAAACCAACACAGGTTTTTGATCAGGTGCCCTACCACCAAGGGATACTTTTGAAGGGAGTAATAACCCTTTACAGGAGGGGGAAAGGAGGTTAAGATGTCTTCTCTATTTTACAATAGATTAGAGAAGCACAATAACTTGCACTGAGCTAGAAATCTCTAAAGAATCAAGGCTCCCCCTGGCTAAAAGAGCGTCCAGGTGAAGTCTTGCTTCAGTGCAGAAACACTTTAGAAAATCTGAAGGAAAAAGCTACAAGAAGATAAATAATATGAAATAAAATTTCTTCTTTAGGCAGCTATCTTCTTCTTCTTCTTCTTCAAAAAGCTCTGAGTGAAGATCTTCCTGGAGGCAGGAGAACTCAGGTTGAAGAAGAGTGAAGAGCTAAAACTTCTCAGTTAGATGTGAATGAGCTGAAAGCAGTTGGAAACTGTAAGTTCTAAGCTTGAATGTTGCTGTTTTCTTTTCTCTCTCTTAGCTTTATTTAAGGCTTTATTGACCTGATTAACTTGCTCAGTGTTCTTTATCCCATCAGCTGAGATAAAGTTCACTGGAGTTGAAAGATGGTTTTTAAGAATGATTGGGGGCTCACTAGAAGATGCTCCTAAGCCTAATTTGTTATTGTTTGACTTAGTGTTAGACATGCTGGTTATTTCAAGCAACTTAAGGCTTCTACCATTCAGAGATTCTTCTAACCTTTTGGACTTAGCTAATTCATTTTTAAGGAATTTTATTTGTTCACTAGAATTAGTGAGTTCTGCTGTTAACCTAATGTTTTCATTAGAAATCAATTCAGATTCAGCTAGTTTAATTCTAAGCTCTTTTATTTCCTTTTCAGAACTAATTAAATCTAAACATAAAGATTTAAAATCTGATTTAAATTCATCAGATGTAAAATCGTAAGAAGATAATACCTCATCTTCAGTTAGCATTTCTTCATCAGAATCTGAATTCTCTGCAGCTGAGTGATTGCTGCAGGCATCAATTGCCAACAGGCAAACTTCCTTTGCCATCTTTTCTTCCTCATCCTCACTGGAGCTTGAGGAGGAAGATTCCTCATCAGAATCGCTCCAGGTTTTAGCAACAAAGCCTCTCTCCTTCTTTTTGTTCTTGTAGGAGGATGGCTTGGAATGCTTCATGTGCTGATCCTTGTCTTTCCTTTTATCTTTATTCTTTTCCTCTAGACAATCTGGAAGAATATGTCCAGGCTTCCTACAACCATAGCAGATTATTTCTTTAGTAGGAGTGCGATCATACCTTGGTTTATCTTCATACTTTGAAGATTTCTTTCTGAATTCTTTCCTTCCCATCTTGAGAAACCTTTTGGCAAATAATGCCATCAGTTACTCATTGAACTGGCTTCCTTCAAAAGCATCAGCAGCTTTGAGAGCAAGGGTTTGCTCTTTTCTTGTAGGAGTTGGGGTCTTTGCTTCAGCCTCAGCTTCCCTGGACTTCAGCACTTGCTCAAAAGACTTGAGCTTGCCAAGGATGGCTTCTATTGAGATTTCTGCTGTGCTTCTGGCCTCCTTGATAGGCCAGATCCTTAGATCCCATTCGCTAGGGAAGAACATAAGAATCTTATCATTGACCTCTGTCAATGAAATATCCTTATCAAGAGTCCTCAGCTCATTGATGATTGAGCTGAGCCTTGTGTAAATACCTTCAACTGATTCAGCATCAGTTTTCTTGAAATTCTCATACTGGGAGATAAGGTTGGACCTTCTGTCCTTCCTTTCATCAGCTGAACCAGCTACAATCTGGTTCAGTGTATCTCACATTGCTTTTGCTGAGGAGCAGTCAGCAACCTTCTGGAATACTTCATCAGACATTGTCTAAGCCAGAATATTCATTGCCTTAGCATCTGCTATCTTTGCCTTTTGTATTCATCGTTGTAGTCTGGAGGAGGCACTGCACTCATATCAGTTGATGATGAGGCAGTAGCTCCAGCAGGTGCTCTTGGTGGTCCTGTCAAAATAGAAGCAAAAATACTCTCATCAATAGAGTTCATATATAGTTTAATCCTTGCCTTCCAGATGCTAAACTTAGCCAAGTTGCATGCTGGAGGTCTGGTGCTAGAGTAATCCTTGGACTGGGCCATGATAGTGAAAGTGAATATCTATAAACTTTGGTATCTATCAGGATCTTGTGACTTAGGTGTTAGCCTATTCAGTCAGACAACCTCCCTCCGATACCAATTGAAAGTGAATAGGGATAGATACCGATTGCAGAATTCAGATTATAGATATTTTAGAATAACCCTAAAGCCTACAACAAAGTGTTGTGCACAAAAGGCAGCCAACTGTAATTACAGTTGGCTGCCTTTTGTGCACATCACTTGTGTTAGTCTTTAGGGTTTAATCTCAAATATCTATAACCTTCATTCCGCAATTAACTCCAAGGGAGTTGAGTAGACAGTCAACTTTGCTAGTGCAATTTATGATTACTCTATTCACCCCCCCCCCCTCTAGAGTAGTATCTATCCCTTTTCTTTCAATTGGTATCAGAGGGAGGTTGACTGACTGTTCGGGCTAACACCTGAGTCACAAGATCCTGATAGATACCAAGCTTATAGATATTCACTTCATGGCCCAGTCCAAGGATTACTCAAGCACCAGACCTCCAGCATGCAACTTAGCTAAGTTTAGCATCTGGAAGGCAAGAGTTAAATTATATATGAACTCTTTTGATGAAGATATTTTTTTGTCTATTTTGACAGGTCTCCCAACATCGGCAACAACAACAAAAAGTGCCAGGCTAGCTGATGCCAGAGCAATGAACATCCTAGCTCAGTCATTATCTGATGACTTATTTCAGGAGGTTGTTGAATGCTCAACAGCTAATGAGATTTGGGATTCCCTTCACCAAATGGATTCTGAACCCGTGGATGACACATCAGAAAGAAGCCACAACAGAATATTTGAAGGAGAAGAATCAACATCCCTATATGTTATCTGGGATATCTCAGATGATGAATCATCATTTGAAGATGAAGAGGAGGAAGCAAGGGCCAAAGAATTTTGCTTAATGGCCGTCAACACTTCCTGCAGCAATCTAAAAGCCGAACAAACAGAAGGAAATTCCAAACCTGAAGAGAATTAGGTATTATTATCTAACTCTGTTAATTTAGAAATTCAATATTACTGCAAAGATTTAATAAAACCTGAGAAGGAAACAAAACTTCTCAGAGGATTATTTTTAGAATATATTCAAAGGAAGAACAAATATCTTGAGCTCAGACTGTCGAACTCCGATCGACTATCTTATATAAAAACGTCGAGCTCAATTATTTGCTTTTTCATAAATCTATTTTATAAACAAAAGGACAAATTATTTAGAATATTTTCAAATCCTTCTACCATTTGGAACAGATTTACTAGGAAGCATTTTCTTTTCTTTAGACTGTTTATATCTGATTGATATTTTGTTCAATATCTTGTTCGAATTTCTGAATAAAGAATTCTCTGTCAGATAACTCTATTTCTTATAGATCTTTTTCTAATTTCATCTAGATTGAGTCCTCTACTCTAGTTGCATTGGTCAGCTGAGTTTGAATCTCGTCTGATGAAAAGAAATTCTATAGGAAGGAAGATATCTGATTTTGTTTTTCAGATCCAGAATCCTAATTATATTTGCTGAACAAATATCATTTTTTATGCTAACATATCCCTTTTTCAAGGAGAGAGCAATCTCTACCATAGCTTTCTGCAGGTACCATTTATAAGAATGAGCTGGATGACTCAATCAAAATTCAAAGTCATCCTAGTCTCCTTCAATCACAGGTACCGCATCAATATAGGGGGAGATTGCAAACGCCTGCAAGCAGCCAGCTTTTATCAAAAACTGAAGCCTGCTATGCAAAGCTTTTCTTTTTTATATATCTTATGCTTTGCAAATATATATTTATTATAATATTATTTTGCTAATATCATCCTCACCCAAATAGGGGGAGATTGTTGGAACCTTAGGTTCTTATTTGGGTTAGGATCATTATTAGGATTATTAGTTTGACCCAAATTGTATAGTCTAAGGGTCATAGGATTCTCCAGGTATACATCAAAAGAATCCAAGAAGAAAGTGCAGAAAATTTCAGAGAAGTTCAGTTTTGAAGTTCAGAATTCGAGTTCAACTATAGTAGAACGGAGTTCAACTATAGTAGAATGGAGTTCAACTATAGTAGAACGGAGTTCAACTATAGTAGAACGGAGTTCAACTATAGTCGAACGGAGTTCCACTATAGTCAAACGCAGATTGGAGAAGCTTTCAGATTAAATTTTGGTGATTTCCTGTGCAGTTATTGGTGACAGCTGGCTAGAGTATTTCAAGGCTTAAGTAAAGGAATTTACAGCTAATATATTTAATGCTAAATATTCTTATGAATATAGCCGTTGGGAGGCTGCATTAAATATGAAACAATTCAGAGATTTATTGTCAGTTTCCTTTCCAAGAGAGTTTCCTATCTGAGTCGGTCGACTATCTGTCTGATAGGTCGACGATCTCAGTGGGTCGGTCGACGATCTCCGAGGATCGTTCGACTATCTTTTGTCTGCGTATATATAATTTTATATGCGTTCTCTTCGTTGTATTATTTCTTATATTATCCAGCATATTTTATTATAGATTATTGAATTGATCTTATGCATATATCTCAAAGCAATCTTTGCTTCTATCTTTATGCATAAGTCAATTCTTTCTGACAATATATTTTGTCTTATTATCTGACTTTATATCTGCAGCTGTCCTTTATAGCCGTTGGACTCAAAAGTCCTCTTTGGCTGTAAAGTGTAATCTGATGTGACGTTATCTTGTATTCTTTATTCTGTTTAATATTGCAGCTGCTGTAGCTTTATTCTTTATATAGGAATATATATGTCTGCAAGATATGTTTTGCCTGTATGATATTTGCAGCCCAGATTCAAGGTTGCTGACTTCCGCAAGAAGACAAAGTCTAAGCTCAATTAGAGTCGTTGCTGCTGCTCTTATTTAAAAAGTTCTTTTGAAGAAAGAACTTAGCTAGCTACCAGCATATACAGCAGCTCAGAGAAAAGAGTGAAGGAGTTCAACCTGTACAATGTACAGAGAAAAGATACAGCATACAGCTGCTCTCAGAAATTTACATCTGACTGAGAAGATTATCTCTTCCGTTCTTCTTCAACCTGAGTGCTCCTGTTCAAGGAAGATATACACTCAGAGATTATATTGAAGAAGAAGAAGAAGGAAGCTGAAGAAGAACAACTATTCCAGATCTCTAGTCTTCTTCGAGCTGTATCCTTCAGAACTTCAAGACAGCTTGCTGTCAGAAGTTCTGAAGAGTATTGTGCTTCTCTAATCTTTGTGAAAATAGAGAAGACACTTTTTATCCTCTTTCCCCTCCTGTAAAAGGGTTTTTACTCCCTTCAAAAGTGAACCCTTGGTGGCAGGACACCTGATCAAAAACTTGTGTTGGTTTTTAGACACATGATCAAAAGTCTAAAGGGTCTCTAGATCTACCTGTATCAGATCTTGTTGGTGGCAGGGCACCTGATCAAAAACCTGAGTGGATTCCTACCGTGGAGGTAGAAAAGTGGACGTACCCAAGTTGTTGGGGAACCACTATAATCTCTTGTGTCGTTTGGTTGTTTATTTATTACTTGTACTGTGACTGTAAATAGATTTAACTAGGATTGCTAGTTGCTGGAATAGGACTCTAGCCTTAACTATAATTACAGTTGGCTGCCTTTTGTGCACAACACTTTTTGTTAGGCTTTAGGGTTATTCTAAAATATCTATAATCTGAATTCTGCAATCGATATCTATCCCTATTCACTTTTAATTTGTATCAGAGGGAGGTTATCTGACTGAATAGGCTAACACCTAAGTCACAAGATCCTGAACAGTCAGTCAACCTCCCTCTGATACCAATTGAAAGAAAAGGGATAGATACTACTCTAGAGGGGGGTGAATAGAGTAATCAAAAATTACACTAGCAAAGTTGACTGTCTACTCAACTCCCTTGGAGTTAATTGCGGAATGAAGGTTATAGATATTTGAGATTAAACCTTAAAGCCTAACACAAGTGATGTGCACAAAAGGCAGCCAACTGTAATTACAGTTAAGGCTTAGAATCCTAAACAGCAACTAGCAAACCTAGTTAAAATCTAATCACAGCCAATCAGCACAGAGGATTAATTAAACAATCCAGACGACACAAGGAATTTATAGTGGTTCCCCAAACAACTTGGGTATGTCCACTCTTCTACCAATAAGGTAGGAATCCCCTCAGGTTTTTGATCAGGTGCCCTGCCACCAACAAGATCTGCTGTAGGTAGATCTAGAGACCCTTTAGGCTTTTGATCAGGTGTCTAAAAACCAACACAGGTTTTTGATCAGGTGCCCTGCCACCAAGGGATACTTTTGAAGGAAGTAATAACCCTTTACAGGAGGGGGAAAGGTGGTTAAGATGTCTTCTCTATTTTACAATAGATTAGAAAAGCACAAGAACTTGCACTGAGCTAGAAAGCTCTTAAAGAATCAAGGCTCCCCCTGGCTATAAGAACGTCCAGGTGAAGTCTTGCTTCAGTGTAGAAACACTTCAGAAAAATCTGAAGGAAAAAGCTACAAGAAGATAAAGAATATTAATTAAAATTTCTTCTTCAGGCAGCTATCTTCTTCTTCTTCTTCTTCAAAAAGCTCTGAGTGTAAATCTTCCTGTAAGCAGGAGAGCTCAGGTTGAAGAAGAGTGAAGAGCTAAAACTTCTTCTCAGTTAGATGTGAATGAGCTGAAAGCAGTTGGAAACTGTAAGTTCTAAGCACTACAACAAATTGCACTTATAGTAAGGACCTAAATCGTTACAATAAGTATCAAAAATCGTTATAAAAACTCTTTGGTAACGAAAAAAACTTTATGTAACGGTCGTCCTCTAAAGCTCGACGCTAATACTTCTTGTAACGAATATATGTGTGTCGTTACAATAAATTAGCTACAATAGTAAAAAAGATTCCGCCGCCGGCCGGCGGCGGTCGGCCACCGCCGCCCGCCGGCCGCCCGCCGCCCGCCCGCCACCGCCCGCCACCGCCAGCCGCCCGCCGGCCGCCGGCCGCCCCCGCCGGCCGGCCGCCGCCCACCGCCCGCCGGCCGGCCACCGCCCGCCCGCCCGCCGCCGCCCGCCGGCCGCCGCCGCCCGCCGGCGCACCTACCCGCGAGCCCACGAGCCCAGCATATTTCAAAAATTCATTGTGGAATTGGCTATATAAACCCAAAATTGATGTTTTAACTGGCGGTGTGGGACTAAAAATGGCCAAACATATTGTGAGAAAAAATTACTATTTGTAACGTAACATTAATGTTGTTACAAATACTTATATTTATAGTAACAAATTAATTTTTATTGTAACAAATTATAAAATATTCGTTACACAAAGTACTTTTTGGTAACAACAGAAAAAATTCGTTACTAAATATAGCTATTAGTAACAAACTGTGTTTTAGTTATATTTCAGTCCTTACAACAGGTGCAGTTTGTTGTAGTGAAGCTTGAATACTGTTGTTTGCTTTTTGTATATCAGAACTAGTTTATTTCTTTCTCCAAAGAAGTCTTTATATAGCAGCAGCAGCAACGACTCTTACTTGAGTTTGAATCTTGTCTTCTACTGAACTCTGTAAGTTGGGCTGCAAAAAGCATAAAGCAGAACAAAATACTGCAGACAGATATCCTATAAGAGGATAAAGCTTTCTAAGAAGCTGCAAATAACTCTGATGAAATAATATAAGAGAAAGTCACATCAGAAAAGACTCTTTACAGCCAAGGAAGACTTTTTGAGTCTAACGGCTATAAAAGACAGCCTGGCAGATAAAGCAGAAATCATATCTCAGCTAATAAGACAAACAACTTTGTCAGAAAAAGATTAGCTCATGCATAAGGAATGGAACAGATATTGCATGGAAATAATATCACAATTTATTCAGATAATCTTTTATAAAATATGCCAAAATAAATATGAAATTAATCACATCATAGAAGATGACAAAACTACTCAAGACATACAGCAAAACGTCGAACGACCCTCGGAGATCGTCGACCTAAACACAGAGATCGTCGACCTATCAGACAGATAGTCGAACGATCCAGATAGTCGAACTATCAAAGAAGATAGTCGAACTACCTCAGCAGATAGTCGACCTATCAGAGCAGATAGTCGAGCTATCAGATAGTCGATCTATCAGGACAGATAGTCGAACTACCAAACAAAACAGATAGTCGACCTATCAATAGATAGTCGAACTATCAGATAGTTGAACTATCCAAGCAGATAGTCGAACTATCAAGCAACACAGATAGTCGACCTATCAACAGATAGTCGAGCTATCAAAGCAAATAGATAGTCGACCTATCAACAGATAGTCGAACTATCAAATAGTTGAACTATCCAAGCAGATAGTCGAACTATCAAGCAACACAGATAGTCAACCTATCAACAGATAGTCGAGCTATCAAAGCAAACAGATAGTCGACCTATCAACAGATAGTCGAACTATCAAATCGGACAGATAGTCGACCTATCAAACAGATAGTCGAACTATCAGATAGTTGAACTATCCAAGCAGATAGTCGAACTATCAAACACAACAGATAGTCGACCTATCAAATAGATAGTCGACCTATCAAATAGATAGTCGAACTATCAACGCAGACAGAACGTCGACCAACTGATAGACGATCGTCGATCAGCCGATAGATGATAGTCGAGCGGCGTTCGACCATAGTCGAACGAAAAACAACTTAACCAAATTTACATCTGAAAAAGTGGCCTCTAAAACTAGAGCAACAAACCTTTGACCATAGATAAATCTTGGGTCAAGAGATAGAAATAGAAGACTGAACTCAAATCAAAACCTAGGGTACCAACAGTATTCCCGTTCAACAAATCAAGAGACAAAGGATCTCAAGATAGACACGTGAGACGCGTTGCTTGGCTAAGCTTCTATCGCCAGGAGATCAGGAAGAATCCACGATCAGCGGCGGCGACCACCTTCACGAGCGGCGACGACGGCGGAAGAAATACCGCGATTGATTAGGTCACACGAGGCGGCCGATCCTTTTCTTGGTGTTCCCTGCTATTTACTATTCAAAATATAAGAATATATATATTGTAGGACATCCTTTATGACCGTTGTGGGCCCCACCAAAAGTAGCCCTAAATCCGGTTCAAAACAGCGCCTGTACATTTGGTCCGGTCCAGCGCGCCAACGAAAATAGCCTAAGGCAAATTCAGCGGGAATCATTGGTGATTCTCGATGAATCGACGAGAATCACTAATGATTCCCGTCGAATTCTACTTAGAGGATTTCTAGCTGAAAAGCAAGCCATCTGGAGTGAATCGGCGAGAATCATCATCAATTCTCGACGAATCGTCGAGAATGCAGAGTCATTCTCGACGATTCTTACTTGGCAGATTCCTTGAAGGCGTTGAATCAGCCAGGTGATTCTCTCCAATTTTGACTTGGCAGAATCCTTGAAGGCGGTTAAAGCGTTGAGTCAGCAACCTTGTGTTTCTTGACGGCCGATTCTTACTTGGCAGAATCCTTGAAGACGGTTGAAGCCGATTCTTCCCGTGTGTTTCTTTGACCTATCCTTGCTCCTTTTCTGCTCTTGATCTGTCTCCGCCCTGCACTTGAAAATAAGTGCACCCCAATAGAGAGAGTACACGTAAGCCAACACACTGATCTGCTCAACGAAGGATTATGTTGCGCAGACCCGTGTATATTGACCTACTGCACGCTGACATTGGTGTGTACTTAGAGTGGAGTAACTACAAGCACAACTTAAAGATATATCTTCAAATACATTGTGAATTCATCTTAGCTTGACAGGTGGCTTCCTCAAATCCAGGTAGTTATGGATACAATACCCAACAATCTCCCCCTATTTGACGAAGCCAAAATCTTACTAGCTAAGATGAATACCAACATCCAGAGAATATACACAGCATATTAACAGAGATAAGACACAAAGAAATAAAAGAAATCAGAACAATATTTGAGTCAATCATAAAATCATATATATATATATATATATATATCCACAAGAATTGTTCAAATGATTAACATGAGCAGACAAATAAGCAACATAAAGTAGATAAGCCCAAGTCCTAAGTCTATTTTTCCTTAGCAATTTCATCCTTCAATTGTTGTGCCAAGTGCTTCCTGCTCTGTCTCTCAAAGTATTCTTTGGGCTTGGATAGTATCTGGGAGGAGGAGCTTTATTTGCCACGATGGTTGACCTGAAAAAGATGTTCCTTTTAGCTTCATATGTCTTGTGCAGCTCCCACTCATACTGACTGTATACATCATTCCGATTGATTTCCTCCTTTTGTTGTAGCATAAAAGTATCCAAAATAGTACTCCTTGAAACAAGACTCCATCTTTCATTTCTCACTTCATCCTCCTTCAATCTTACTTTCTTGGAGTTTCCACTTTTCTTTTGCTTTTGCTAAGGCTACTTGGTCAAACATGATACTGAGTGTAGCTTTGGCAGCAGCCTTAGCAGCCTTTTTAGTCTCAGCCTCACTAAGTGGAACTTCTTCAACACTTACTTCTTCGTCAGCAGTAGTATAAACCTCCTCCGGAGGGGCAACTGGAACGTGAATGCCTGAAGCATGCTGTACTAACCAATGACAACTCTCAAAAACATACTTATTGGATTGATCAAAGTTATCAATGATTATCTGTTGAAGCCCTGCCATCTTAGCTTTATTATTTTCCTCCCCCTTTTTGGCTTCGAGGGCAATTGAGTTTGCATAAGTGTGCAATGACTCATCGATGCGAATTACAGTCTTTGGAAACTCATTCAGCAGGGTTTGTTGATTTGCGTTCAGAGTCACCATGCTGGCATCGAATTTCTGGATGGTATTAGCCACAACATGCACATTCTTATTAACCACTGCCAGGTCATCCGTGTTCTTTTTGAGTCCTTGCATGAGAAGAGTAACAGCAGTGCCAGCCTCTGTATACTTGGCCTCAAACTTCTTTTCCATCACATCCAGCTTGTGATTAATTTCCACGACGTTCTTGAGCATTCGATCCTCAGATTTCTTAATCCTTTTCAACACTTTGTTCTGTGCTTGCTCAAAAGACAGTTTGAGCTCATCCACTATGCCTTGAATGACGTTCACTGTGTGATTTGCTAGATTAGATCGAAGTGGATGTCCCTGAGGCAAGCCTTGGTCTGGCTCTTCAGCAGATTCACTAGGGGAGCTTGATACATGCACTATCTCCACTGGGGGGATAGGGGCAGCCTCTGTAGATTTCTCAGGAATGCTCATCAGTCTCTGCTGAGAGGACTCCCCCTCCATTAGTGCACTAAATTTCTCATGATCTATCTCTGGAGCTTGTTCCTCAGATGGAACTTCAGCATCATCTTCAACTTCATCATTCTCTTCTTCATCAGACTCATCTTCCATATCCTCATTCTCAACTGCAGCATCGTCCAAATCCTCCTGGTCTTCCTCCTCATTACCTAGATCAGTGTCCAGGGTGTCAACTGCATCTTTGGATATCTGTGAGATATCAGAAACAACATCAGCAGGTACTGAAATATCTGTCCTGTGAGTTCCAGAAGCAGGGGGTAGAGACTCCCCCTCGGTTCCTGCAGCCAGCAGATAAGGAACTTCACTGGGTTCAACCACGAAATCTACTAGAGTTCTGTTGTCCTCATCCCCATGGGACTCAGTCGGGGATTCATAATGTTCTTCAGCAATGGCTGCTTGACCAATTCTTCTTTCCCATCTATCAAAGACACTCGAATCCATTTTCTTCAGATAATGTAGGGGAACTCCTTTACTCATATCGAACTTGTCTCCATCCAGTTGGTTGAGATAAAGACTAGTAATCCGTCCAAAAATGGGGGTTCGCAGAGTATCTTTTATTCTCTCAAACAACATGGCCCCCCAGTTGAATCTCTTCCGACAGACTATGACTACTAGGATCTTGAATATCTCTCCTGAGATATGATCATGGGAGCCTGGTTTACAGATCAGGACTTTCCCGATGATATCTGACAGAAGCTTCCCTTCCTCATTCATTTCCTTCCTCTTGATAGATTTGGTTCCTCTAGCTAGTCCACAGAACAGAAGGGTCCTGGCTCGATCCTGTTCTTCCAAATAATCCTCTTGATCAGAGCTGGAGAGCTCCAGATATCTTGACAGTTTTCCTGCTGTCATCTTGATCCGATCTCCGGCAATCTTACTCTTGATTACTGTGTCCTCATGACATAGCTTTGTAGTAGCAAAGAATTCCAACACCTCCTTGTCCAGAATTTTGCAAGGATGCTCCAGGATGAAAGTGAGTCCGGCCTCTTCAAGCATGAGGATTATATTCCTGAATTTATCCGAGGCATGAGAGAAGCCTGTTGGAACTAGTTCGCATCCAGTGACAAGGCCTGCTGTGGTTCTTGGAGCCATTTCAAACCTAAGTAGGAAGTACCCGAGTGTCTAAACCTTATTAGTCATTTTAGTATAGAAGCTACACTTCAGACAAACCATTTATAGGAGGAGGAAACGTTACCCTAACACCGAATGTTTGGCGGGACGACGGCGATGGGATCGACGGGATCGATGGGATCGCCAAACGGGAAGAAGTCGACGAAGAAGGAGTCTGAAGCTCTTGCGTCCTTGGGACTTTGTCGACGGGAAACCTGGAAGAGCTCGGGAAGAAGTCGGGATGCGAATCGTCGCCGGGATTCGTCGTCGAGATCGTCGGGAAGCTTGCGATTCCGGGAAGTCGACGGAACTAAGCGAGAAGCAGGGATGCGAATCGTCGGGATGTGAAGGGTCGGCGGGATTTAAGCTATTTATATCATTACGAACCGGGGGGAAAGTCGGTGGGATTAGGCAGGATTTTCCAATTGCTTCTTTTGCGCGGCTAAGGAGAAATCAGACGGCTATTTTCCTGAATATGAAGTCATGAGGGATTTTATGCTATTTTCCTTAGCCAACTATTGTTTGCTAATGAGAATACGACGTTTCTATGCAAGCTAACCGAGGCACGTTAATTTCACGCCTTTTCCCCCATTTTGATTCTTGATCACGAACCCTCGATCGAGTGGAGCGGTATACCAGCCCTATACATAATTACAGTGTAACACTAGGTGAAGAATTGGAGTATTTTATTACACCCACGAGCAGACATTTCTTGATTTCAAATGGACTAATTTACACCCATTGAGGTTCATTATCAATTACATAAATATGTAATTATAAGGAATTCTTCAAATTGTACTTAAGTGTCATTTAGCAGTTGCATTCGTTCATCAGGCGTGTAAACATATATTTGTATGTGTTTATATTTCTATATGAACATTTGCTTTTAGAGTATGAAATGACATATTCATGTGGATATACGTATATAAACATATATAAGCATCAATATAATATAACTCAAGTATTGAAACTGATGCGTGTACCTTGGATCTTAAGATAGATCATGCAGATCCTCAATTTGAAATACACCAGATGTCCAATTTGAGTATGCCATTGTAGTTAGCACTACTCTTTTTCCAAATACTTGTTCCAAGTCATTCTTGGAACATCACATGTCTAGTTCCCATCATATTGACGGGAACCTAGACTATCCTGCGAAAAAGAATTACCCTACCTTAGGAACCCAATATGTATTGGGTCCTAGGTTCTTGTCAGCATAAAATATCGAATGCCTTCCTACAGGAATCCTTTCAGGAAGGCTAGCTCTGCCCAGAGGAAGTGGACATACCCTAGCCCTTGGCACAGAGGGATTGTGCCAACAATCTATGGCAAAGTGACCCACCTTTCCACAGTACCAACACTCGTGAATGTTGTATCGCCGTTTCTGACCTGATCTGCTGACTGAGGTAGTCATGATCTTAGGTCTAAACGGGATAGAGCCGGTTCTGCTCACAAATTTGCCTTTTCCACCGTGACACGTGGGAGAGTGGAAAGAATGCATGAGGTGAGTGTCATGAGGCCTTGGAGGTGGTGCCTTCCTTTCAGTCAGCACACTTCTAGAGGCCCCATGGGTAATTACCACATGTTTCCTGACCCCCCCCCCCCCCTTTCCTGTGTCCTAGGGTGGAAAGAGATGCAGTGAGAGCTAGTTACTGCAGATTCATGATGAGTTGGGGCTGAGGCCGAGAATACGATAAGTTCAGGATGAGCCTTGGGTATTCTCTCATGGGCAGCCATGTCAGCTCTTGCACTGTGGGTATTTCCACCTGAGGGCTGATCATTCTTGA
This sequence comes from Platanthera zijinensis, assembly GCA_039513925.1. Lineage (NCBI taxonomy): Eukaryota > Viridiplantae > Streptophyta > Magnoliopsida > Asparagales > Orchidaceae > Platanthera > Platanthera zijinensis. The sequence goes on along the minus strand of CM077080.1, from coordinate 151,366,139 downwards.
AGTGACCATGGTTGTTCCTGTGGTCATACCTGAAAGCATGATGAGTGCCCTTCCTACTCGGGGTGGGGGGTCTGAACACAGTTTCCCCATTTCTCCATGAATTAATAATTTGGGAGATCCACCCATTTTCTGCTTTTCTCTTGATAGCATCTATCTTGGAAAAGTTAGAAACTATCCTCTTCTCGGTCTCTAGACAACTCTCTAGATTCGATATCTTTGAGTCCTTTACCTTGATGGATTCCAGTTGGAGATTCATCAAGATCTTCAGCTGAGCAATCTCCTTAGCTTGTTCCTAAACAAGTAAGTTGCTCGTCTGAAGGGCACTCTCAAGGGAATCAAGATTTTCAATCTTTTGATTGAAGCTATCCATATCCCTTGCATCACTAGAGCGACAACCCTCTGAACTATTACTGTCTGCAGGAATATCAAGAGGAGAGGGGCAAGATGAAGAAGTTACCTGCACCTGTCTTTGCTGTTCAGGGTTACCGTCAAGATCGGCAGAGACTGTTGAGTCAGCTTCATCAGAACGTCTTTCCTCAACTTCTTCTTCAGTCTCTAACAAGGACACAGGAGCCCTGATATTGACAGATTGATCATGCCCTTCATCTTCAGAAATGAGGACCCCCACATAGGCTTCATCTTCTTGCTGACAACTGGTCCCTGCTTTCTCTGATCGCTTCATGAGGTCTGAGATGGTTTCCCACATGGACTTGGCCGTCCTACACTTGTCCACTCTTGAACGAGATATACCAGACCAAACGTCAGTGATGATCTGACGAATCAACTTGTCCAAGTTGAACAGTGAGAGCTCGGTCTCAGACATTTCTTCGGGACTCTTGGGGATTTGGAGATCCTTTCCTGATCTGGAAGCCTTCATGGGAATGAAGGGACCCTCTTCCAAGATGAGTGACGCTCGAGGGTCGATGGTCTCCATATGAAACATAACTCTCATCTTCCATATGGGATAATACTCCGTTGTGCAAGCAGGGAGCCTCAGAGGAGAGACATAAGAGTCCAGCTCCATGCTTGAGTCTTGTCTTCTTCTTGACACTAGAACCGGGATCTTACTCAAGGTGTTAACCTTATTGCTGAGCAACATCCCTCTGATACCACTTGAAAGTCACACTAGTGCCAACTAACTTCACCTAGGGGGGGATAGGTGATGCGCAGTCTTTTTGTGGAATTAAAATTTTACCTGCACAATAAAAGAAAACAAACAAAGCACAGAAAGACACAGGCAGTTATAGTGGTTCCCCGACTTGGGTACGTCCACTTTCCCCCTTCGACCTATCTCCCAACCAGGGATGACTCGGTCACTTCACACCCTGATTGAAATCCAATCCTCACACAAATGGAAGGAACCCTTCCAACCGAAGGAGTTACCACTCCTCCATTACGGGTTGCACCAACCCTTACAATGAGGAACCAACGTTACTTTACAACAAAAGTAAATATGGATTTTATAAAATACAAACTACTTTTGGAGCGCTAGGTGTCCCTCTTCGTTCGATGACGCATTCCTGAAGAAGTCGAAGAGTCCACGACCTTAGCTCTCACTTGGAAAGGATCTCCTCAAGATCGGCGGCGGCAAAGATTGCGGCGGCGATTCTTTTGAGATCCAACCTTCGTAGCAAAGCTAGCAAGGTCTACCAACGGTCTTACTTGGATTGATCGTCTCAATCGATTCGGAAGGGGAAGGTATTCCCGTTCAATAAATCAAGAGACATAGGATCTCAAGATAGACACGTGAGACGCGTTGCTTGGCTAAGCTTCTATCGCCGGGAAATCATGAAGAATCCACGATCAGCGGCGGCGACCACCATCACGAGCGGCGACGGCGGCGGAAGAAATACCGCGATTGATTAGGTCACGCGAGACGGCCGATCCTTTTCTTGGTGTTCGTTGTTGTTTACTGTTCAAAATATACGAATATATATACTGTAGGTCATCCTTTATGACCGTTGTGGGCCCCACCAAAAGTATCCCTAAATCCGGTTCAAAACAGCGCTTGTACATTTGGTCCAGTCCAGCGCGCCAATGAAAATCGCCTAAGGCAAATTCGGCGGGAATCATTAGTGATTCTCGACGAATCGACGAGAATAACTAATGATTCCCGTCGAATTCTACTTAGAGGATTTCTAGCTGAAAAGCAAGCCATCCGGAGTGAATCGGCGAGAATCATCATCAATTCTCGACGAATCGTCGAGAATGCAGAGTCATTCTCGACGATTCTGACTTCGCAGATTCCTTGAAGGCATTGAATCAGCCAGGTGATTCTCACCGATTCTGACTTGGCAGAATCCTTGAAGGCGTTGAAAGCGTTGAGTAAGCCGGATGCAGTCGGCGAGAATCGGTGAGTGATTCTCGACGATTCGTCGAGAATCACTAGTGATTCTCGTCGAATCGGCGAGTATCACTTAGTTATTCTTGTCGAATCTAACTTAGACGATTTCTCGTCTTTCTTCACGTGAGTTGCTTTGACCCATCCTTGCTCCTTGTCTGCTCTTCATCTGTCTAAGCCCTGTACTTGAAAATAAGTACACCCTAATAGAGATAGTACATGTAAGCCAATACACTGATCTGCTCAACGAGGGATTACGTTGCGCAAACCCGTGTATATTGACCTACTGTACCCTGACATTGGTGTGTACTTAGAGTGGAGTAACTGCAAGCACAACTTAAAGATATATCATCAAATACATTGTGAATTCATCTTAGCTTGACAGGTGGCTTCCTCAAATCCAGGTAGTTGTGGATACAATACCCAACAACATGTGATTTCCTTATGGGCATACCACTGCTTCCGTTGTTAGTTTGTCTACAAACTAAGCTCGCACGGGGGTGGCCCAAGGTTTTGTGGACTACTTATCTTTTGATCGAGGTCTCCTCTGATACCACTTGTGAGACCCCATTTTTTTCCTTTTAAACCACTGGGGTCTTATGCCCAGAATTATCGCTTTGCGGTGGCACCGACACTCGGGAAGGCTGCCACTAAAAACACCAATTCTGCCAGCCTTTTTCGATCACAATAGAGAGAGAAGTAAATACAACATGTCCACATAATCGTATATGAAAGAAGATGACAGTAAGTCCATCAATATATAGAAAGAAGACAGAGTACGGCAAAAGATTAGTACAGATGAAATAAAAATGGGCTTAAGTCCGGTACATCAGATCATCACTATATATCCCTCGTGATGGCGCGCCCCCTCCACCTCTACTTAAAGACAATGCTGACGATGATGAGGTTGATCCGGTTGCTGAGGCGATTCAACTAAAGGACGTGAGGCGTCACGATGATGCTAGCGGAAGGCTACGTTACAACCTCCGCCCGCGGTGCGCAACATTCGTCGCACCGTATTAAAACATTTCCCTTTTCATTCTTTATTATTTCTATTTTAGGAATATAAAATTATCCAAGTTTGAAGTGATAATTTTATATTCAATATTGCACTTTTTATTTTTGCATTTGGACAATATTTTTATTTGGTGTGCATTTAACCATTTGGATGGATGAGATTACATCTCCATCATGAATGGTTAAAGCTTGTTTGTAACTCCTATATAAGGAGGCCTTTGTTATGAGATAATTAGAAAGATTGAACCCTAAAAAAAACCCTCTTGTTGAGATTTCGGCCAAGGAGGTCTCCCTCATTACCGCCGCCCCCTTCTAGTGGTGTGAAGCCGCCGGCCCCCCTTTGCTCCCTCCATCCGGTTCGGTGCGACTCCGACGCGGCTTCCTTCGGTGCGACTCCGTGGAAGAAGGTTGCAAGCCCTTCGGTGTGATGCCGGTGGATCCGTGGAGAGAGTGATTCTCCCACAGTTATCTTGTGTGAACGTTCTCCGGTTGGGTAAAATATCTCATCCATCCTTGTGTGATTTCTTCTAATTAGTTGTGGTGGATCGCAAATCATTTTATCCGCTTTGTTAAATCAATCGCTGCACTTTTCATTTCGAAATCACCATTGCTAGGCTTTTTATTTCCGGATCAGGTGGATCCTATTTGCCGGAGCGGATCTTGGCCTATAGCCTTGGTTTTGCTCCCAAAAAGGTTGGCAATCTTTATGTTAATTTGGGGAACGATCCGACTCAAATTTCGATCGCTATTTTCGAGTCGACCAATCCTCCTTGTTATTTTTATGCGCTGCGTTTGTGTCGAGGAAATATTGTGGGCGATAGGTGCTGTGTAGGTGCGGTAGATCTAAGGCGATATTGGGCGAGGAGTGAATTATTTCCGTAGAGTTCTCCGATTTCGGACATCCTTACATCACCTCACGGAAGCTATAAGATAGTACTAAAAACTCACGAAGCTGGTCACAGTGCTCCAGAACTAGACTGGCCCACCTCCATGCGCACCGTGCTCCGCTGGTGTTGGTCCCTGAGCTGCTGGTCCCTGTCTCCCATCGAAGCTCTTATAATGTTGTGGTTCGAAAACCATTAGTCATAAAGTCTAAGTCCTATCATCCCCTACCCCTCCCCCTACGGCTCCTTGGCACCGAGCGGAGAGGAGGAAAGGGAAGCTACAATGGTGGAGAATAAGCAAGGCGGGTGACAGCGAAACTAGTCTAGCAGTAAATATATATTGTATAAGCAGCTAAGTATGAAAGGTAAATCTAGCAGTTCTAAAATAGTGAGCAGTAAGGTAAATATGTAGTAAATCAATATATAAATGAAAGGACAAGCAGAAATTAAATATGTAACCTTAACTTATATGAATGCTCATACAAACTTATAAGTTAAGGGGTCTTCTACAAGGCTCCCATCAGATAAAAAGTCTCATATCGATTTATAGGTTGTGTGCAAATATAGGAATAATGATATGTTATGCCATGATTCATGCAAGTGCAACTCACGCACATGACTCTATGCGCACAGACCTTTAGTACCCTGATGGTTAAAACGTCAGGTTTCTTTTTATTTTTATTTAAAGATGAGTGGTATTTTATTTTATAAAGGAAAAGAAGAGTGTTTTTGTTTTGTTAGAAATCGAGTTTTAATGAGAGGGAGGCAAGTGCACCTATCGCGTGTAGTACAGGATATTCCCGTGTGGAGGAATATCGGGGTCGTATTGTTCTCGGGGCCGGCTTAGCTATATCTACTCTTTCCCTGAAAGCCTATTATTCTACCGATAATATTTGGTGTGGATTATATAAAAAATGAAATGGCGAACATAAAAATAAATATAATACAGAAAATGAAAGCAGGAAATAAAGTGCAGAAGGCCGACGAAGAACTCGGCGCGACGATATCAAAAGAGAATTTGAACTAAAATAACTTTTAATAAAAAGAGATCCTAATTTTCAAATTAATTAAGGCGGAGACTCGGCCGTGGAGGTTCCAAAGGAATGAGCTCACTTATCTCTAGGACTATCGCTCACCTGAACGCTAAGACTATTCGACCGATCGCTAGACCGACGAAGGATTCCTCTTAACGCCCGCATTACGCTAAGAACCCCGCTATTGGGTGGGGAACCCAATCCGGTAGAGTCACGCGCCTCCTCTCTCGAGGGTCAGCGCGGAGCTCTCTTTACCCAAGGGTGATCGATCCATACGTACGGCCTCTCGGCGTTGCATATGGATAACGGAAATAGTGCTCGCACATCGATATGCGGTCCTACGCGTCGTTAACCCGGGGCAAACCTTAAGAAATTTAATTAAATAGAAAATAGGACCTTTAATTATTTAAAGCCATTTTATCTGTCTCAATGCTCTTCGATATCGAGAGCTAAGGGAGGTTAGCCACTCATCGGAATGGGGACACTTACGCTAGAAAGCGATAAAGAAAGCTGTAAAGAAAGCAAGAAATAAAGCAGAAAATTGCAAGTCCTACTCAAACGAGTAGGACTGAAGAAAGCAGTAAATGCGAATCCCGACTCAAATGAGTGGGCGGGTGTAAATTAATCTCATACACGCACACACTCTACAGGAAAGTAAAATCACACACACGCACTCTACAGAAAAGTAAACACACACACACGCTCGCAAAGTTTTCCTACTCAAGTGAGTAGGAAGAAAACGAAAGCAGTAAATGCGAATCCCGGCTCAAATGAGTGGGTGGGGGTAAATTAATCTCATACACGCACACACTCTACAGGAAATTAAAATCACACACACGCACTCTATAGAAAAGTAAACACACACACACACACACAGTTTTCCTACTCAAGTGAGTAGGAAGAAAATGGAAGCAGTAAAAAAGACAAGTCCCACTCAAATGAGTGGGCGGAAAATGAAAGCAGAGCGGCATTTAACTCTTAACGAGTAGGCGAAAATAAATGCATACGCACACGCTCTACAGAAATTGAAATAAAGCAATAAAATCTAACTCATACACGCACGCACACATGCAAAAAATTAAGAAAAACAAAGTGACTGAAAAATTAAAACAACTGCATTTCTACCGCTAGAATGCGGTAGAAATGCATAAAAAGAGAAAATAAAAATTAACCAGACAAAAAGTTTTTGAAAATAAAGTTAAAAACAAAGTGAGCGAAAAATTGAAATAGCAACTTTTTCATTCTTGTGTTTTTATAAAAACTCCTAAAAAGTGAAAATAAAGAAAAAACAACGAAAAAGTTTTACCAAAATAAAAATGCTAAGTTAAAGAAAAATAAAAACAAACACCTTTTTAGGTGTTTTTATAAACCCTAAGAATGAAAATAAGGAAAGGAAAGAAAAACTAAACCTAAATAAGTGCGGAATATGAAAATAAAACGGGCATTACAACGGCTAGAAAGTGCGATAAAATCATAAACTAAACGAGTTAAAAAGCTTTAAAGATGAAAATATAAAATGAAAAAGATAAGATAAGAAATAAGATTGCTAAAGGGAGAGTTGCTTAGATCCATTCCAAACACGTATAAAGAGAAGAAAAACACGTTTCATTAATTAAAAGAACAAGTTACAAGACAAAAAAATAGCAAAAGCTAAGGAGAGGGGGAGAAATTTCCCTTACATAGCATTTGGAATATATTTGGGCAGCATAACTCCTTAGCAAAATGGCCAAAAAAGGAGACAAGAAAAGCTTCCTGGAAGCTTTTATTTATAAGCAAAAATTCGGGAGTGACACGCCCTAGGTCACGGGCGTGACAGGGGGGCGTGTCACTACTATTCATGAGCTGATCGGGTGATTTGACTGGAGCTTTGACTTTGGCTGAAAACGTGGCAGTCACGCCCCAGGTCACTGGCGTGACAGGTGTCAGTCACGGGCGTGACTAGGGCATGACGGGGAGCTGGCTCTGGGGATTTGACGCGAGCTTTGACTTCGGGGTGGTCCACGTGGCGGACACGGGCGTGACAGGATTGTCACGGGCGTGTAGGGGGGGCGTGACCCGGGACAGCTGGCATCCTGATGTCGGCAACGTTGACAGTTGACGAAGAGTTGAGTGCCGACATCGACACGGGCGTGATGAGCTTCGACACGGGCGTGACTGATGGCGTTGAGCGAGGAACAGTGAAATCATTGAGTTTCTACTGGCTGATGGCGTCGAGCGCCTGACACGCCCGTGTCGGGCATGGTCACGGGCGTGACGGGCCAAAAATTCAGTTTTTCTGAAAATTTTCAGAAAACAAAAAGTAAATTAAGTTAGTATAAAATTTACAAAAAAGAAGCATTTTATTAAAGAAAATAAACTAAAAAAGACAAAAATAAAGTAAAATGACATAATTAAAATACAAAAATATAGGTATATTTACAACTCATCAAATACCCCCATACTTAAGCTTTTGCTATTCCAGAGCAAAAGTTGGAGATGAACCTATAAGGAATAAAAAAGAATCCTAAATTCAACTAACGCTTAAGTTAATTGTAAGAAAGATTGAAATGAATTTCCGGGGTTTCGGAATTAAATCCTAAATTATGAAAATGTTATAAATAGAGGAACCGTTTCAAAAATACTTCTAAACGAGAAAAATAGAAAGCGAAAATTATTTTGTTAGTTTAACAAAAATGGATTTGAATTATCGAAAAAACTTTAGCTAAAAAGAAATTGATAGGAAATAATTCAATTTAAAAATTATGCTCTCAAAAAGTTTTAGATTAATTCTAGAATCATGAAAAATGGATAAGTGGATTGGCGGTTATGAAGAGGGCTTTGATTTTTGAGGCGAGGTAATTTTTTCTCGAACCTCCACATTTTTTCTTTGAATAGTTAGGAAAATGAAATCATATTTTCCTAACAAGTAAATTTTTTTTTATTTTTCTTCATAAATAAAATAAATAAACCCAATGTATATGTATAGGAGTAATGAATTTTATCCTCTTACTCCGTAACATATAATCTTTTTAATTATTGGGTGCCTATGTTTACGGGACAAAATCTTATCCTCATTGACATAAGATCTTTTTAAGGGTGAGTGGGGAATCATGCCAATTAAGGTATGAAAAAAAAGGAAGGGATGAATTTCTAGAAGAAAACTAGAGTTTAATAAAATAATAAAAAATTCGAGAGCAACCTTTTTAATTTGAACGTTCCTACGTTTCGAAAAGCATAAGTAGAAATAATGTAAAATCCATAAATGTTATTTTCTAACATAAAAATGTGTTTTATTTCAAAAAATAAGAAGTGAAAATGAGAAAAACAAGTTCCCTATAATAAGAAAAAGCCATAAAAAATTCTTTAAAATCTTAACCCCAGAAATCTAAGTTATCGAGCTACAATTAATAAACGAATAGTAAATAAAGAATTAATTAAAATTCACTTATAAATAAACTCGAAACGATCATTTTGGAGAGCAAAGAGGTTAAGAAATGAGGTTTTCGAATTATTTATTACAAAATAATTTTTAATTTTTTTTTTTTTTTGATTTTTATGAGTTTTTCTAATTTTTTTTTGATTTTTTTTAGTTTTTTGAGTTATACAGATTTTTTGAATTTTTGGATTTACAGAAATATTTACAAGAAAAGAGAGAATTTTTACAAGATAGGAAAGAGAAGTGGAAATAGACAAGAATATTTACAAAATATTTACAAAGTAGAAAAAGGATCGCCCGCGAACAGACTCTTATTTGTGGTTGGTTCGATGAGTCGAACGTCGCGGAGCGATGTTTTTATTTTTTTTGAAATTTTATTTTTAATATTTAAAGCATGAAAATATTTTTTTTTTGAAATTTTTTATTTTTACAATTTTTTGGGACTTTTTTATTAAGTGCGAGAAATAAAAGGATAGAAAATAGGAAACACCCTCATACTTAAGTCCAACATTGTCCCCAATGTTGCACTAAGTATGATGAATATGATATATATAAAAATCTAAGCAGTATGTACAAAATTTAAAATTAAAAACAGGGGTTTAGAAATCTTCCCTAAATCGCGTTCGGGGAAGCCCGTTAAGAATAACTCTGCAAAAGTTAAAAGAAATAGCAAAAATATAATTTAAAAAATGAAAAAGAAAAATTCGGCGAAAATGGTGCGGGTGAAAGGGGGCGACAAGTGGGTGTGACTAGGAAGCTAAGGCCTTAGTTAAGAGCGAGCGACCGATATGCGATCCCCTAGCGCTCACAATTGCGAAGCGCGCCGAAACGACAAAATAAATACATAATTAATAAATTTTTTGTTTTATATATTTTTTCTTAATTTTTTTTTTTAATTTTTAGATAAGTTTATTTCTTTAGTTTTTGATTTTTTGAAAATAAAAATAAGAAAATAAGAAAATAAGTTAAAGGCAAAATAAAAATGAAAGTGATATATATTTTTTGAATTTTAAATTTTTGGATGAAAAGAAAGATAAAAAAAAAATTCATCATTTTTTTTTTTAGTTTTTTTAAGTTTTTTATTTTTTTTTGTTTTAAAGTTTTAAAGTTTTTTATGTTTTTAAGTTTTTGATTTTTTTTTTTTAGTTTTAAATTTTTCTGATTTATTTTGTTTTAAAGTTTTTTAATTTTTTTTTTAATTTTTTTTTTTTAGTATTTATTATTAATATTAATATTGATATTATTATTATTATTATTATTATTATAAATTTTTTGGTTGATCAATTTTATATATATATATATATATATTAGTAGAAATAAAGGGTAAAATTAATAGGTTTCAGGAATTAAAAATAGTAAGTCGAAATTTTCCCCGGCAACGGCGCCAAAAACTTGATGGTTAAAACGCCAGGTTTCTTTTTATTTTTATTTAAAGATGAGTGGGATTTTATTTTATAAAGGAAAAGAAGAGCGTTTTTGTTTTGTTAGAAACCGAGTTTTAACGAGAGGGAGGCAAGTGCACCTATCGCGTGTAGTACAGGATATTCCCGTGTGGAGGAATATCGGGGTCGTATTGTTCTCGGGGCCGGCTTAGCTATATCTACTCTTTCCCTGAAAGCCTATTATTCTACCGATAATATTTGGTGTGGATTATATAAAAAATGAAATGGCGAACATAAAAATAAATATAATACAGAAAATGAAAGCAGGAAATAAAGTGCAGAAGGCCGACGAAGAACTCGGCGCGACGATATCAAAAGAGAATTTGAACTAAAATAACTTTTAATAAAAAGAGATCCTAATTTTCAAATTAATTAAGGCGAAGACTCGGCCGTGGAGGTTCCAAAGGAATGAGCTCACTTATCTCTAGGACTATCGCTCACCTGAACGCTAAGACTATTCGACCGATCGCTAGACCGACGAAGGATTCCTCTTAACGCCCGCATTACGCTAAGAACCCCGCTATTGGGTGGGGAACCCAATCCGGTAGAGTAACGCGCCTCCTCTGTCGAGGGTCAGCGCGGAGCTCTCTTTACCCAAGGGTGATCGATCCATACGCGCGGCCTCTCGGCATTGCGTATGGATAACGGAAATAGAGCCCGCACATCGATATGCGGTCCTACGCGTCGTTAACCCGGGGCAAACCTTAAGAAATTTAATTAAATAGAAAGCAGGACCTTTAATTATTTAAAGCCATTTTATCTGTCCCAATGCTCTTCGATATCGAGGGCTAAGGGCGGTTAGCCACTCATCGAAATGGGGACACTTATGCTAGAAAGCGATAAAGAAAGCTGTAAAGAAAGCAGGAAATAAAGCAGAAAATTGCAAGTCCTACTCAAACGAGTAGGACTGAAGAAAGCAGTAAATGCGAATCCCGGCTCAAATGAGTGGGCGGGGGTAAATTAATCTCATACACGCACACACTCTACAGGAAAGTAAAATCACACACACGCACTCTACAGAAAAGTAAACACACACACACGCACTCTACAGAAAAGTAAACACACACACACGCTCGCAAAGTTTTCCTACTCAAGTGAGTAGGAAGAAAATGAAAGCAGTAAATGCGAATCCCAGCTCAAATGAGTGGGCGGGGGTAAATTAATCTCATACACGCACACACTCTACAGGAAATTAAAATCACACACACGCACTCTACATAAAAGTAAACACACACACACACACAGTTTTCCTACTCAAGTGAGTAGGAAGAAAATGAAAGCAGTAAAAAAGACAAGTCTCACTCAAATGAGTGGGCGGAAAATGAAAGCAGAGCGCCATTTAACTCTTAACGAGTAGGCGAAAATAAATGCATACGCACACACTCTACAGAAATTGAAATAAAGCAATAAAATCTAACTCATACACACACGCACACATGCAAAAAATTAAGAAAAACAAAGTGACTGAAAAATTAAAACAACTGTATTTCTACCGCTAGAATGCGGTAGAAATGCATAAAAAGAGAAAATAAAAATTAACCGGACAAAAAGTTTTTGAAAATAAAGTTAAAAACAAAGTGAGCGAAAAATTGAAATAGCAACTTTTTCATTTTTGTGTTTTTATAAAAACTCCTAAAAAGTGAAAATAAAGAAAAAACAACGAAAAAGTTTTACCAAAATAAAAATGCTAAGTTAAAGAAAAATAAAAACAAACACCTTTTTAGGTGTTTTTATAAACCCTAAGAATGAAAATAAGGAATGGAAAGAAAAACTAAACCTAAATAAGTGCGGAATATGAAAATAAAACGGGCATTACAACGGCTAGAAAGTGCGATAAAATCATAAACTAAACGAGTTAAAAAGCTTTAAAGATGAAAATATAAAATGAAAAAGATAAGATAAAAAATAAGATTGCTAAAGGGAGAGTTGCTTAGATCCATTCCAAACACGTATAAAGAGAAGAAAAACACGTTTCATTAATTAAAAGAACAAGTTACAAGACAAAAAAAATAGCAAAAGCTAAGGAGAGGGGGAGAAATTTCCCTTACATAGCATTTGGAATATATTTGGGCAGCATAACCCCTTAGCAAAATGGCCAAAAAAGGAGACAAGAAAAGCTTCCTGGAAGCTTGTATTTATAGGCAAAAATTCGGGAGTGACACGCCCTAGGTCACGGGCGTGACAGGGGGGCGTGTCACTACTATTCATGAGCTAATCGGGTGATTTGACTGGAGCATTGACTTCGGCTGAAAACATGGCGGTCACGCCCCAGGTCACGGGCGTGACAGGTGTCAGTCACGGGCGTGACTAGGGCGTGACGGGGAGCTGGCTCTGGGGATTTGACGCGAGCTTTGACTTCGGGGCGGTCCACGTGGCGGACACAGGCGTGACAGGATTGTCACGGGCGTGTAGGGGGGGCGTGACCCGGGACAGCTGGCATCCTGATGTCGGCAGCGTTGACAGTTGACGAAGAGTTGAGTGCCGACATCGACACGGGCGTGACGAGCTTCGACACGGGCGTGACTGATGGCGTTGAGCGAGGAACAGTGAAATCAATGACCTAAATAACCCTATAAGGGTATACCTAGGGTTGGATCAATACCTAACCAGAACATCTCCAAATTAGATGAAAATTTTACTAGAGCCCTAACATGCCCTCTAAGACCACGCACCCAAATTTGGGGGAGTTTTGAGATGTTTAGGATACCTAATTAATTTATTCATGGATTTTTAAATTTTTCTAAAAACTATAGAAAAATATTCTCCAAAATTTTCCATTTTTGGATAGGCCCTAGGTATAACTAGGGTAGACTCCCTACCCAAATTTCAGATCATTTGGAAGAGGGATGAAGGGTGGCAACCATTTGAATCTCAGGATAGCCCTAGGTATAGGTCCCACCAAAATGGGTTCTATTGTCAAACAACTTACCCAAACGAGTTGAAATAAATTTTAAAATAATCTAGACTCGAAGGGTTACAACTTCTGTTACTGGCCATTTTTCCTAAAACGGCCTATAAGGGCCTCATTTATTTAATTTAAAAGGAGAAGAATACTAATGAAAACAATACACTATATAATATATTTAAATATAATAAAACAGCATGACACTGTTCATCTTCTCAAAAATCCAGAACAAGCAACCCTAAAAAAAATGCATACAACCTGTAGCTTTGCATGAGCCACCATCGGCCATTTGGCCACCTCCCTGGCCAGCCACCACCACCACCACCTCCGTCGAGGTGGTGGCTATCGTTCGGCAGTGGTTTGGCAGCCGGAGGTGGTGGTTTCCGGCGAACCCGACCACTATTAATTTAGGAAAAACCATGGAAACGCCCACCCGATCCAGCTCTTTTGAGACCGATATCTCTCTTTATAATTCCTAAGATCTATCCATAGAAGAAGAGGTAGAGGAGGACCTTGTTCGCGGGCTGGAGGCGTGCAGATCGACGTAAAGCCATTTCCGATTGTGGTGCCGCTCGGCTTCTGCAACAGTACGGTGGGAGGGCTCGAAATCTTCAGGTGAAGGCTGGGAAACGTTCCTCTTGGGCCACTGATGGTGTTTAAAGGCTCTGTTAAGGAGGGGAGAGGCCAAAAATTCAATGGCCATTAATGCCATTGAAAGCTTGGCTCGGCCATGGAGGAGGTGGGGTGAACCTGGCTTAATCAAGCCAAGTAACGGCTGGAAACTCCTCCTCTTCCCTAGAGGAGTTGAATCCAGCCATTAAAGAGGAGGGGAAGGGGACACGGCATCAAGTGTCCTAGATAACAGAGCACACTGGCCGTGAAAGCCAATGCTCGGCCATGGCTGAAGCTTTCTGCATGTTCATAACCGTCAGCCACGTGGCCTACCTCCACTGACCGGTCAATATTTTAAAACAAGACTTAATTAGGTATTAATAAAAGAAATGGCTAATTAGCACCTCCTGGCCAACTTCTCGAAACTGCCTGATTCAACAGAACAAGCAGCCAAGCCAAAAACTTTCAGAAAAATTCTAAGTAAAATGGCGTTGTGTGAGCTCAGCTCACTCAACGCCATCAGGCATACGGCGTTAAGTGAGCTCAGCTCACTCAATGCCATCCCGCCTACGGCGTTGAGTGAGCTCAGCTCACTCAATGCCATCCATACTATGGCATTGAGTAAGCTCAGCTCACTCAACACCATCCAGAACATGGCGTTGAGTGAGCTCAGCTCACTCAACGCCATCCAGACTACGGCGTTAAGTGAGCTAAGCTCACTACACGCCATCCATCCAACACAAGATGGCGTTGAGTGCAATCAGTGCACTCAACGTCGTTCAGCTTACTGCATTGAGTGCGCTCGACACACTCAACGCCACCTAGCCTAAGTAAGGTGGAGTTGAGTGCAGTCAGTGCACTCAATGCCGCACAGCTTATGGCGTTAAGTGCACTCGACGCACTCAATGCCATCCAGCCTGTTAGATGGCATTGAGTGCAGTCAGTGCACTCAATGCCATTCTGCTTATAGCGTTGAATGCACTTGATGCACTCAATGCAAGCCAGCCTTTGGCATTGAGTGCACTCGATGCACTCAACGCTTAAGCCCAAATCTTGTTTTAAGCAAATTTCTGACCTACAATTTGCAGACCAAGGTGATTTTCACCTTGATCCCGGGTCACTTAGCCTCCTTGGGCTTCCTAGGGTTTTGTCATGACTTGGTAATGGAAAAACCTCTCCTAGGGTTCTGGTCGAAAATGGGATGTTACAAATAAATAGGTAGTGAATAGATAACGTAGACCCATGGTGGATGGGTTTGCTGGTTGACTGAAGTCCGGGGAGCTGGATGCTCGGGGACTTGGTATAAACTTAGAAGTCTGGGGAGCTGGATGCTCAGGGACTTGGTATAGACATGGAAGTCTGGGGAGCTGAATGCTCGGGGACTTGGAATATACTTGGAAGTCCGAGGAGCTGGATGTAATGACCCTGGCCCATTTAGACCAGGCGCCGCCGGCCTACCAGCGACCGGGTTTAGAGCTCTGAGGCCCACCAATAGTGCGGCTTGTCTCGCCCCACGACCCACTGGTAGTAAGCCTAAACATCATGGCCTGCAGGCCCAGTACATCCCAATGCCATCTTCACGCCTATTTTTCAGCACGGTAGGTTGTTGTTAGGGATCGAACACACGTCCATGATAAGAGAGTTTTAATACACTCCCTCATCACCAGCTGAGCTCAGTTGGTGATGAGGGAGTGTATTAAAACTCTCTTATCATGGTCATGGGTTCGATCCCTGGCAATAACCTACCGCGCTGAAAAATAGGCGCGGAGATGGCGTTGGGATGTACTGGGCCTGCAGGCCTTGATGTTAAGGCTTACTACCAGTGGGCCGTGGGGCGAGACAAGCCGCACTATTGGTGGGCCTCTGAGCTCTAAACCTGGCCGCTGGTAGGCTGGCGGCGCCTGGTCTAAATGGGCCAGGGTCGTTACAAAAAAGTGCACTTTTATTATAACGACCCTGGCACGTACGTAACAGCGTTACGGCCCCACTCTCCAGGAATCGATACAGGGCTGCAGCCCAAGCACCCCAACCCATCTCCAGCTCACTGGCGGGTTGTTGGTGGCCACAACCTCCCTTTGATGAGCTAACTCGACAGTTAAGTTGGGTCGTACGGGGACTTCCCAGGAGGTCACCCATCCAAGTACTACTCTCTCTCAAGCACGCTTAACTATGGAGTTAAGTACTTTATGAAAATTCATAAGTTATATGATTAGAAAATCAGATATATTTTTTAAAGGCCATATCCATCGGCTCGCTGGATCACCTAGTCCACAATTTAAAAGTTATACTTATACGCTGCGAAAAATACATTATTCAGGTTCGACATCCTAAAAGAGTGCATAAGTGTTCTCAGAGGACAACTTATACTATGCAGGACCCTACTTTTGATTTATACTATATATATAGGAAAATGATCTTTTTACGTTATTTGGAAAATGGTGATGAGTTTTATAAAACATGCTGATCATGAGGAATACTTATAATAGTGTTTTTAGGTTTAAAAGTAACTAGTAACCTAGTATAAATCATCCCAAGAGCAAGTAGACTAACTCCAGAAAGGTAGCAGCAAAAAGTAACACATCTAGTATCAAGGTAAAGCTACCAGTGGGCGCCAACAAACTGACACGAAGCCACTGGCAAATATGTATGTCTGTAAGAAAAATAGTAAAACTACCTCACAAGACCAAGGAACTAATCTCCACAGAACAAGAGACCACCAGCAAGAGCACAGCATAACTAGCCACCTAATCGGCTACTAACCAGAACCTGAGGCATTAAAAGAAGAAAAGAATACCTCAGGAAGCTAAACAAGTAAAAGATGCACGGAAATGTTAGGTTATAAGGTAAGCAAGAAGAGTAAGCAAACCGAAAACAAGCACCACTATCCAAGGAGAGACAAAAATAAAAGCACTAAGTGCGAGGAAACAGCAACAACCCTGCCCAAAAATGAATCCTGTAGAGTTTACCAGGCTACCATGAGCCAAAACGTTGCAAATTTATAAAGGAAGAAACGTCTAACACCCTAAGATGTGAGAAATGGTAGTAGAAAAAACAACGTGGATCCGGGTTGGAGGCAAACTCGGCCCCCCAACCACCATTTCCAAGAAACAAACCTCAAGGGTCTACATGTGAAAGCACTAGGGACCTCCCACCCCCTTTCCCAGCCCATACCTGGAGCAAGATAAAAGAAAAAGGGTGGCATTGGCTAAATTACACAACACCTTCCCCAATAAGAGCTTCAAACCACCACTACTAACCACGACCAACAATTCGGCCTTTTTGGAAAAAAAATAAAATAGCCGACAAGGAACCTCAAAATCAAGGAATTCACTCGGGGGAGAACATTAAGGTAAGGGAAAAGCGTTGAGATGACTCAACACAGCATGGCGTTGAGTGAGCCCCACTCACTCAACGCCTAAATAGACAGTGGCGTTGAGTGAGCTAGCCTCACTCAACGCCAAAACAGCAATGGCGTTGAGTGAGGTTCACTCACACAATGCCTTCTGCAACACTGGTTGTGGCGTTGAGTTAGCTAACCTCACTCAACGCCAAAACAGCTATGGCGTTGAGTGAGGTCCACTCCCTCAACGCCTTCAGCAAAGCAGGCTGTGGCGTTGAGTGAGCTAACCTCACTCAACGCAAAAACAGCTATGGCGTTGAGTGAAGTCCACTCCCTCAATGCCTTAGCACTTAACCGCAAAATACGCAACTGTGGTGTTGAGTGAGTCCAACTCTCTCAATGCCAAAACAGCTTTGGCGTTAAGTGAGGTCAACTCACTCAACGCCAAAGTACTTACCCGCAGGAAAAGGCTGCGGCATTGAGTGAGCCCGCCTCACTCAGCGCCTAAACCGCCATGGCGTTGAGTGAGGCCCACTCGCTCAACGCCATCTGGAAGAGTTCGGCGGGAATGTAGATTGATTCTCGCCGAAACGGCGAGAATGCAGATAGATTCTCGTCAAATCGGCGGGTATCACTAACGATTCTCGTCGAAGTCGGCGAGAATCACTAAGTGATTCCCGTAGATTTTGACTTAGAAGGATATTCTCACTCACGAAGCAGACCCAACGTTGAGTGTGTGCACCACACTCAACGCCAAGCCCTGAATCCTCCATTGCTATCTCCAGCAAGTCTATTCCTGTAGTAGTATTAATCTAACAGCCAAACACGTTTCTAGGGTTATAATGAGGACTAGCACAATTTTCGAGTTAAAGCTTCTAACTCCTACCCGGCTACAGCTACGGCATAGGAAAATGCTAACCTAACCCTTACTTCCTTTCCCGGCCCGAGAACAAACAAGCTACAGCGAGGGAAAAAGAACAGAGAACATACACGGCTGTTTTGGGCAAGGTTCTGTACAGGGAATTTTCTAACAGCAAGCTTAGGCATCATCACCGGTTCTTGCACAGGAAAAGAAAGCATTTATTGTACAGGAAAGGAAACTGACTATGGCTAAGCAATGCTTGGTTGTATCAAATAGGCTAACTGGGCATATAAGAAAAACAGGAAAACTAAATGGCAAGGGAAAGAGTACCACTTGCCTCGATTTCTAGCGGAGCTTGGTCGGCCTCCCTTACTCTCACTCGGCACCAGCAGCAACGACACCTAAAGCAGAAATCTGGAGCTTTAATGGCGGAAACGGACAACCCAAGGAAATCGAGACCCCTAGAAACACCACGAAAACTGAATTTCTTATCGTAGGAATGAAGGTCTAGGCGAGAGCAATCCAAATCCGCTTTCGGAATCGAATTCCGTCCATAAACGCTCCCGGAATCGGCGTCCGAAGGGGAGCAGGTTCGGCGGCTTCTCAGCTTCTTTCCGCGAACAGCCGCAGACGGGTTTGGGAAGATGAACAGGAATGGTTTCCTCTTAAGTCTAAACTATCCTATATATAGCATCCTCTTAATCTTAATTAGCTAATTAATTAATTAAGGCTAAAAATGACAAGGCAAAACCGCCAAGCATCCGCACCCTTTCAAAATAATATTTAATATAATATTTATTAAATAGTTTTATTTTTTCATAAAATACAAAACGACGCGAAAACCGAACATCCTCGGAATTCGACGAAATTCGCACCATAGCTAAATATCCATGCTACGAACTCAACGGCGAAGTCGAAATTAACTTTCGATGAACAGAACTTGATTTATACCCACCCGAAGCCAAAACACAAGCATCCCCCGAGAGGCCACACCGGGTCACCCAAAACGACTCGGCTTGCTAGGGAGATCTTATCAATAGGCTACAAAATGTGCCACTCAGTTCTAAGGAGTTAAGACCATACTCCACAGATGGCACAAGCCAAGAAAATGCGTCGACGTAACGCCAAGCAAGAATTAAATAATCGCAGAAAAATCAGGGGTGTTACACTGCATGCTCGGGGACTTGGTATAGACTTGGAAGTCCGGGGAGCTGGATGCTCGGGGACTTGAAATAGACTTGGAAGTCCGGGGAGATGGATGCTCGGGGACTTGGTATAGACTTGGAAGTCCGGGGTGCTGGATGTTCGGGAACTTGGTGAACTAGAAGGCTCGGTAGTCTAGAGAGCTGGAGGCTCAGTACTATAGTTAGATATAAACTTCCATGGTTGCATGTGCATAATAGTGGTGGGTCTTTGGTATTGGGCGATCGATCACACCTTCGTGGGTACGTTGACTCGGGAGACTAGCTGGCTTGCTAGGAATAGTACGGAAATGTACAAGAGGGGCAAGGCCGAGTAGTGGGATTACCAGTCTAGGAGTGGAGAGGCCCAACCAACTGTCTCCATTTTGCCACGGCGGAGGCTCCTGGGAGTTTAGCTAACTCCAAAAAAGGGGAACTAAAGGTCTGTGCGCATAGAGTCGTGTGTGTGAGTTGCACTTGCATGTGTATACCATAGCATACTTGCACGTCATAGCATAATCATTTCATTTAACCCCTGACACATCGTATAAAATGGTATGGGATGTTTTATACGATAGGCCATGCAAAATGACCCCTTGGTCTATAAGGGTAATCCCTATGAATCAATGGTTACATTTCTTGTTGCTTTTACTTACTTGCTACTCCTTACTGTTTACTTTTGTTACACACTTGTTTCCTCATATTTAATTATTGTGATACCTCTGCCATCTATTATTCCTTAGGGTAGATGTCACCTGCTTGATTATGCCCTGCTTTTGGTCCTCCTTTTCACTCCTTTCCGCCCGGTGCCTAGGATCTGCGGGTAGAGGGGTGGGGGATTGTTGACTGAGTCTAGTTTGACTGACGGTCATTTGACCACAACATTTTAGGTGTACCATATGGAAGAAACACGGGTTTGCAGATTCTGACAGAGTTGACCCCACGGCCGTGCTACCATTGTCACCAGTCGGGGCATACACGAGTGAATTGCCCTATGATGGGTGGGCTCCCACCAGCTCAGCGGCCAGGAGGCCGAAAACGTAGACGCAGACGTGGATTGTGAGGTGGCGACTGCAGGCCGAAAAGGAAGAAGAACCCAGAGTTGCAGCACCAGCAGAGTATGGAGTCGGTGGAGATGGGCCAGTCTAGCTTGGGTGCTCTCGGTTCGGTGATGCTTAGTTTTAGTTTTGCTTCCGCGAGTGACTTGTAGTGAGGATTACATATACTGGGCACAAGCCCGCTTTTCCTATTTTACCTTACCATTTACTTTAGAATGTTATGTTGTGGACTATATGATGTTGTGATTTCCTCTTTATTTGATATTGTGGCCTTGGACACTTACATCCTTCTTACTACTTCTTCAGTCGATGGTGATTGAGATTGCTGGCAGAATCAGCGTTTTGTGGTGTCGACCATCCCGGAGGATGGTGTCACCGCAAAATGGCGGTTCTGGGCCTAAGACCTCGGTGGTTGTTGTAAAAAAAGGGGTCTTACAAGTGGTCCTGGAGTCTAAGTCAAAAGTGTCGTGTTAACTCGATGAATTCATCTAGAAGAGTTGGTTTAGCATCGAGTGAAGGCGTTGAGTAAAGTAAACTTTGTTGAGTCAAAGTCCATGTTGGAACCCCTAGGTGATTTGGGCTAGGTTCTCTTCTTAGTTTGTGACCCATATTTTATAGAAGGGTCAAATTTTATGCGTTTCTAGAGTCTAGGCCATATTCTTAGAGTCAACATATCAAATTACCAACCTACAACACTACCAAAGACTCAAGACTTAGAGAAATCAAGAATTAGAAAAAGAAATCTACATTCATCAATCTCAGGTCTGAGTTAGTCGTGCTCAGCTCGACTAACTCAGAGCTAAAATCTCTGAGCTAAGCTCGACGAACTCCGTTCTCAGATCGACTAACTCTTCAACACTCAGCGCCATAATTCACTCAATGCCAAGGCTGACTCAAAGACAAAGAACACTCAACGCCAGATGTGTTATTCACTCAACGCCGATAGATTGACCAAGTTCTTAGATCGACTAACTTCACAGTTTCAGGTCGACGAACATAGAGCGCAGAATTAGTCGTTTTATGCACAGCAGTTGATTCACAGAGCTCAGGTCGACGAAAGCTGATCTCAATTCGACGAAGGCTTATCAAAGGTCGACGAAATCTCAGGTCGACGAAAGCTGATTAGAGGTCGACGAAAGCTGATTAGAGGTCGACGAAAGCTGATCTCAGGTCGACAAAAACTGTAAGACATCTTGTTATTTATTCTTTCTTTTTCTGTCTCATAATTTTATATCTATTATAGGCTATTTATTCCCTTATAAATCAATGCACTTATATTCTCTGAATAGAGCTATTGCTGGCAGCATTGATTGCTAACATCCTCCATGGAATAATTGATTATATCTCGGGACAGACATAGAATAGAATAATTGACAGCATTCTTGCCGTTTTTCATTTCCAAGATTTCGGCTAAACATTTATTGCAGATTTTCTTTTGAATTCGACGAAGTTGAAGTTATCTGATACACATCTCCCTGCCAAGAAAACAACAGGACACAAGAGCAGAGATTCATCATCAATTAGAGTCACGACAAAGAAAACATCCCAAAAAGTGTAGTGAAAAACATCTCTCAGAAAATTGACTGCTCTCAAGAGAATAAGAAAGAACAACCATCACCATCAAGAGTCTTTCTTTCTCTCCCTCTTTGTTTTCAGGGATCTCAAGTGACAGCAACATTAAAATCAGTCAAGGATCTCTGAAAAGCTGAAGGCCTACTCACCCTTTTACAAAGCTTTCTCTCCTGAACCATTCAAGATCTTAGGGGGAGCTTTGTCATCAACAACTCAGAATCCACATAGTCTTCTCATTATGTTTTGAGAAAAGAAAACTTTCATCAAACTCTCATCCCACCTCTGTATAGGGTTTTAATTCCCTTCAAAATTATTCTGGTTGCAAGTCTCCTACCAAAAGACTTGAGGTTTGGTTTTTGAGCACCTGATCAAAAGCTCATTGGTGGAAGTCACCTGATCAAAACCTGTAGTGGATTCCTACCTAGGGTTGTAGAAGAGTGGATGTACCCAAGTTTTGGGGAACCACTATAAAATTCTTGTGTTGTTTTTGTGTCTGTGATCTTCTCTTGTGCCTGTGCTGTGATATAATGTTTGCTGTGTAGCTTAGTTACTTTTCTCTAGTTCACTTGCTGCACTTGTACACTTACCTTTTGTTTCAGCAAAAGGGAAAAGTTTTCAAAAACTTTATTCACCCCCCCCCCCTCTAGAGTTATTCAGAGCTTACCCTATCTTTCAATTGGTATCAGAGGGGGTTAATCATATCATACAGGCTCACACCTTGATATCATACAGGCTCACACCTTGATTAACCAAGATCCTCAGGATAAACTCTGAATAAACTTTAGTTGTCTCTCTGATTATATTTTAGTTTCTGATATCATGGAACAAAACAAGGATTATGCCAGCACCAGACCTTAAGTTTGCAACTTGCAAAAGTTTGGAATCTGGAAGGCAAGAATCAAGCTATACATGAACTCTATTGATAAGGATATTTTGAATTCTATCTTGACAAGACCACTAGCTCCAATAGCCTCTACCTCAACTCCATTAAATCTCAATGAAGTGCCTCCTCCAGACCAAGCTGATGCACATAAGAAGATAAAGATTGTTGATGCCAGAGCCATGAACATACTGGCCCAAACTATATCAGATGACATATTTCAGAAGGTTGCTGAATGTACATCTGCCAAAGCTATTTGGGATTCCCCCAACCAAATGGTAGCAGGCTCTGCTGATGAGAGGAAGGACAGAAGATCAAACCTTATATCTCAATATGAGAACTTCAGAAAAGATGAAGCAGAATCTGTAGAAGTAATGTATAACAGGCTGAGCTCCATCATCAGTGAGCTCAGAACATTGGATAAAGAAATCACTTTAACTGAAGTCAATGACAAGATCCTCATGTATTTCCCTAGCACATGGGATTCTAGAATTTGGCCCATCAAAGAAGCCAGAAGCATGACTGAAATCTCAACAGAATCTTTACTTGGAAAGCTCAAATCCTATGAGCAACTAGTCAGGTCAAGAGAAGCTGCAGTTGAACCAAAAGCTTCAACACCTACTTGGAAGGAAAAAAAACTTAGCACTCAAAGCTGCAGAAAAATCTCCTAGCCTATCTGGCAATGAAGAAATTATGAGTCACTTTGCTAAGAGATTCTATAAAATGGCAAGAAAGGACTTCAGGAGGAAGCCTTCAAGGAATGAAGATAAACCTAGGTATGATAAGACCCCTTCTAAAGAAGTTGTCTGTTTTGGGTGCATGAAACCTGGACATTTCATCTCAAAATGTCCATAAGCTCAAAAGAAATACAGAAGGCATGAGAAGGAGTCAAGAAGACATCAGCACAACAAGGCCAACTCCAGCATATACAAAAAGAAGGAGAAGGGCTTTGTAGCTGAAACCTGGATTGATACTGAAGATGAAACATCCTCATCCAGTTCCAGTGAAGATGATATAGAAGAGAAGAAGGCAAGAGAAGTTTGCCTTATGGAAATAGATGCTGGAAGCAGTAGATTAAACTCAGATGAATCAGAAGATGAAGAATTTCTCTCTGAAGAGGATCAGGTAATTGCTTCATATGATTTTCAGTCTAAAGAATTCAAATCTGAATTTAAACTATTGTGCTTAGACCTAATAGGATATGAGAAAGAAATCAACTTCTCAGGGAAAAACTATTAGAACAAGAAAAAATATTTGCTGATAATGAAAAATTAACTGAAGAGTTAAACCTAGCTAATGAACAAATAATGTTCCTAAAATCTGAATTAAGTAAGGCTAAGGAACTAGAAGAAACCTTAAATGGTAGAAGTTTACAACTGATAGACATAACTAGCACAGTCAATACAAGATCTAGTAATAACAAACTAGGATTAGGAGCCTCATCTAGTGAACCAATCCTTATTCAGAAAAATCAACTATCAAAACCCATAAGTTTTATTTCTGAAAATGGTAAGAAGAATACTGAACAAGTAGAGAAAGTCAATGAAGTGCTTAAACAACTAGACCTTAAGAAAACAAGTCAGAAAAAGAAAAACACACAATATAACTATGTTCAGCAAATTTCGTCGAACTCAGAACGACGAAATGGGTATAGTTTGTGGAACTCAGAATGATGAACTCTGAATGCAAATAATAATGTAATCTATTCTTCGAACTGGGATCGACGAAACCAGTATGGTTTGTCGACCAGAGATCGACGTTTTTGGGGCTCTGAGAATGGATACTTCAATTCTTCGAGCAGAGATCGAAGAACTCAACCCCGATCGTCGAGCTCAGGTCGACGAACATACCCAAATTTGTCAGATCAAGTTCATAACCAGAGTAATCTAAAAACTAATAAATCCTTTAATCCCTTTAGTCAGTGGGTCATACCTCCTAGATGGTATCATCCTTTAGGTTATAAGGATCAACCTGAATGCTCTTTTATTTCAAGTTTTGGCTATGTTAAACAACAAGGACCCAAGGTAACCTGGGTCAAAAACTGCTAATCCTCTTTGCAGGTAGAAGAGAACCCTATCACTCAAAACAAGTGGTACCTGGACAGTGGTTGCTCTAAACATATGACAGGTTGCAAAGAATGTCTAATCAACTATAAGACCAAGACTGGACCTAAAGTAATCTTTGGGGACTCAGGCTTTGGACTGATAGAAGGCTATGGTGACTTCAACTGTGGTGCTGTCACATTCAAAAAGGTGACTTATGTAAATGGTCTAAAGCATAACCTAATATCAGTAAGCCAACTATGTGATACAGGTTATCAAGTAAGCTTTACTAACTCTTTATGTGTTATTTCTTTAAACAACACAACTGTTTATACAGGAACTAGACAAGGAAACATCTACTTAGTAAACTTTGAATCAGCTAAATCTGAAATCTGTTTATTTAATTCTATTAGCATTAAAACTACTTTATGGCACAAAAGACTAGGACATGTAAATCATAAAAATATAGCTAGGTTATCTAAGGACAATCTTGTTAGAGGTTTACCTTCTGGTCCTTACAAGAAGGAAGGCCTCTGTAGGGCTTGTCAACTAGGCAAGCAAACTAAATGTAGTTTCAAATCCATTAATAAGAGTGATTCACCTAGAATTTTGTATTTTCTCCAAATGGACCTTTTTGGTCCTATTGTTGTACAAAGTCAAGGAGGAAAGTCTTATACATTAGTTATTGTAGATGACTTCTCCAGATTCACATGGGTTTTCTTTTTGAGAGCTAAGTCAGATACTTTTCAAGTTCTTACAGATTTTCTCAAGAACATACAGATTGAGTATTCTACTCAAGTTGCATTGATCAGATGTGATCATGGCACTGAGTTTGAATCTCTTCTTATGCTAGAGTTTTGTAGGAAAGAAGGTATAAGACACTGCTTCTCAGCTCCCAGAACTCCTCAACAAAATGGAGTAGTTGAAAGGAAGAATAGAACACTCATTAAAGCTGCAGGTACATTGCTTGCAGATGCATACATGCCACTTTCCTACTGGACAGAAGCAGTGAGCACATCAAACTATGTTCTGAATAGAAGTTTAATACATAAACTAAAGCTTAAGACTCCCTATGAACTACTTAAAGGGAAGAAACCAATAATAACCTTTTTTAAAGTATTTGGGTGTATATGTTATATTCACAATAATGACAAGAAACATCTTAAAAAGTTTGAAGATAAGGCTGCAATGGGAATTTTTCTAGGATATTCCCAAGTTAGCAAGGCATATAGGATGTTTAATAAATCAACACTAAAAATTGAAGAATATATGCATGTGACATTTGATGAATCTAACATGTTTTACAAGGAGAGAGATATCTCTACGAACAGTCATTTATAGGTGCAGAATTTGTGTGAGAGCTTGTATGATCTAAACCTTACCTCAAAGGTTGAATCACATCCCTCTCCATAAGTTATATCAGAAGCTGAAAGTGAAGAAGAGATTGTGGAAGCAAATCAGTCTTCTATAATAGTTGACACAATTCCACAAGAGGAATTTAATCAAATAACTGTTGCTGAACCAACTTCTCTTAATGATTTTGTCACACTTAGGGATCACCCTAGATCTCAAGTAATTGGAAACATATCAGCAGGAGTGCAGACAAGGCATCAACTAAACCCTGATATGATGTTTGCCTGCTTTCTCTCTCAAATTGAGCCTTAATCTATATCTGATGCAGAGCAAGATCCAAACTGGATTATTGCAATGCAAGAGGAACTCAATAAGTTTGAGAGGTGTAAAGTTTGGGACTTAGTTCCAAGGCCTAAGGGCTATCCGGTAATTGGGACTAAGTGGGTATTCAGAAACAAACTTGATGCCCAAGGTGTGATTGTGAGGAATGAGGCAAGGCTTGTTGCTCAGGGATACAGGCAAGAGGAAGGAATTGATTATGATCAAACCTTTACACCTGTTGCAAGACTTGAAGCCATCAGAATTTTCTTGGCCTATGCTGCTCACAAGAAATTCAAGGTATATCAAATGGATGTCAAAAGTGTTTTTCTCAATGGGGAACTAAAAGAAGAAGTATTTGTGGAACAGCCACCAGGTTTTATCTCTTCAACCCACCCCTCCTATGTTTTTAAATTGCATAAGGCTCTCTATGGTTTAAAGCATGCTCCAAGAGCTTGGCATGAGACCTTAGCCAGCTTTCTTTTAGAGCATGGCTTTTCAAGAGACATGGTTGATAGAACCCTTTTTACAAAACTCCATCATGATAAATTCTATTAGTACAAATATATGTAGATGACATAATCTTTGGCTCTATTGATACAAATCTATGCAAAAGATTTTCGGATCTAATGCACTCAAGGTTTGAGATGAGTAGCATGGGTGAGTTATCATATTTCCTTGGTCTCCAAGTGAAACAAACCCCTAAAGGAATCTTCATCTCTCAGTCTAAATATGCTAAAGAGCTTATTAAGAAGTTTGGGATGAATGATGCCTCTATCATGAAGACTCCCATGGTTTCCAATGCTGTTATAGATGCTGATGAATCTAGAAAACCAGTTGATAAGACCAAGTATAGGGCAATTGTTGGATCCCTACTGTATTTAACAGCAAGCAGGCCAGACATTATGTTTGTCACATGTCTTTGTGCTAGGTTCCAGGTGAACCCTAAAGAATCTCACCTTATTTTCTTAAAAAGGATTTTAAGATATATAAAAGGTTGTCAAGATCTAGGCCTCAAGTATTCAACAGAATCAACATTTGTGTTAACTGGATTTTCTGATGCTGATTATGCTGGATGCAGAGTAGACAGGAAAAGCACCTCAAAAACTTGTCAGTTCCTTTGTGACAGGCTTGTATCTTGGTTCTATAGAAAGAAAACATCTATTTCAACTTCCACTGCTGAAGCTGAGTATATGGCTGTAGGTAGTTGTTGTTCACAGATTTTGTGGATACAAAACCAACTACTGGATTATGGTGTCAACTTAAATAATTTAACTATACTATGTGATAATACAAGTGCCATTTCAATTGCACAAAATCAAGTATTGCATTCTAGAACCAAGCATATAGACATTAGACATCATTTCATTAGAGATTATGTTGACAAACATAAGATTAAACTTGAATTTATCTCTACTGATTTGCAAAGAGCAGACATATTCATTAAGCCATTGGACTCATCCAATGGCTATCTGTTCTTTGTCAATCAGCTTGGTATGATAAATGGTCAGGATTTAATCTAATGCTCTGTCTGTAGTCAAAGAATTGTCTCTGTTCGTCGACCTGAGATCGACAAACTGATAACTATTCTTGAGAATTTTCGTCGACCTAAGATCGACGAAATCTCTTACTATAGCTCATTCGTCGATCAGAGGATGACGAATTATATCTCTATAAGTTTTCTGTGAACGATGAAAACTTTCCCTCTCTTCGTTCTTAGATCGACGAACTTTGTCCTTTACGTAATTTTCGTCGACCTGAGATGGAAGAATCTTAAGTTTTTGTCGGATTGAGATTGTCGTTTCATATTCCAGAAAATATTATATCTGTCTTTTCTTCGACCTCAA
Source organism: Platanthera zijinensis (assembly GCA_039513925.1). NCBI lineage: Eukaryota > Viridiplantae > Streptophyta > Magnoliopsida > Asparagales > Orchidaceae > Platanthera > Platanthera zijinensis. The sequence continues at coordinate 151,338,036 of CM077080.1, read as the reverse complement.
GCCCGCGCTTTCAGAATTCCCCTCCTGCACTTGATCTTGTGTTTTCTCTTGCAGGTGTGCTCTTTCTCTCTCTCATTCGATCTTAACGTCACAAATGGCCGCTACTGGATCAACCGTCATAAAGTTTGATCATGGTTTCGATATTGATTTTGACTCTTTCCAACAGTCAGATAAAATTTTCATAGATATTCTATAGCTATTTGAGGAACAAAATCTAAAGCAGTTCATGTCTGATAGAATCAGGATTCCTATGACGGAAATCAAGGAATCGGTTGGCTCTTCTTCTTCAACAGAGATTGAAATGACTGGGACTATCAGTGGTACTCATCTGATTCTTTCTCCATCCGTTCTCTCTGAACTTTTCAATTTGAAAACTGGAGAAGATGATCTAGAACTAGATGATAAGGAATATGAAGATATGTTGTCTATTATGGGTCACTTCGGCGAAAACCCTAACAAACTGTATAAGAAAAATTTCTCCCCAGCATATAAATTTCTTGCGGATGTCGTTGGGAAGGTGTTGTTTGCTAAGCATACAGCACATGACTACATCTCCAGGCAACAGTTCCTGGTTATGGATTCCCTGGTCAGTAAGAGAAGAGTGAACTGGCCACAAATTTTGTTTGACCTAATTAGGAAAAAGAACAGCAGAAAGGAGGTTTCCTATGGCAGAATCTTGGGCTTGTTCTTGAAAGCCAAGGCCAATGCACTACTGCTATCTCAGACAACATGCATAAATGCATCTAAGAAGCTCTCATCTGCCCTCTTTGGCAGATGGGAGAGGACTATCATAAAGCCATCTAAGGGCAGGTCCTCTTCCTCTAAATCTTCTGAAAGTACAAGGGCTACATTAGCCACTCCTCACCCCTCTGCAGAGATTCCATCCACCCCTCCACCTCCTCCTGATTCTCAAGCTCCATCTCAGCCTCAAGTTACACAAACCCCAGCCTCCATTTCTATTCTAATACATACCCCTACACCTCCAGCATCTCAAATTCCTTCTTCCCCTACACATATTCCATCCAATTCTCCCTCTCCTAGGGTTGATACATCCATCCCTACTCCTCCCCAATCTCCTTTTCCATCTCATCTTGTTGATATCCCCCTCTCAACTCTCTCTTCAATCCCATCTTTCAATTTACTTTCATTTTCTCTGAACACTCCTTCTCCTCACCAATCTCCTCAACAGGACCCCCTTGCAGACACTTCCAACCAACCATCTCCTCAAGCAACTATCTTCACTACCTCTATCCCTTCTCAACCACCTCCTTCCCAAACATTTGACTCCATGTCTTTGAATCCCTCTATCATCCAACCACTTCTTGAGCTCCTCAAGCCTATCCTCCAAACCATCATTGCAGAGGCTATTTCCCCTCTATCTATCTCCATATCATCTCTTTCTGCTCAAATCTCTGCCCTCACCTTTACCCTCTCTTCATCTGGGGGCCTGGCTTCAGTACATACTGAAACCAGGCAGGAGGAGATACTTAATGATGAAGTAGCAACAGCAGCACAAGCAGCAGCAGCAGGAACAAATGTTGATATGCAACCAGATTTTCTACATTTTCTTGATACTGATATGGAATCAGATGATATAGAGATAACTGACTCAGTAGAAGATATAGATAATCAAGGTACAAATATTATAGTATCCAATGCTCAAGAGACAAGCTTGCCAGAAGTTCTGCCTGGAAGGGTCCACTTTATTAAATCTAAAGTAAATCTACATACTCTGCTGAAAATTTTTGGATCTTCTATTAATTTCTGCCTCTCTGCTCCCACTCAATCATCCAGAGCAATAGTATGCTACACCTCCCCTACAAGTTCAGAAGTGTTAGCCATTATAAAGGAAAGTTTGATAGCTCCTCCAGTAGCATTATATGAAAAAATATCTAGCCCTCCTGGGCCAACTTTTATCATGGATAATAGCCCTATTCCTAGTTTAGATGATCTAGTAAATCAGAACATTTCTATGGAAGTTGAAGCAGCTGAAGCTGAAGTTGTTCCCACTCAAGCTAGCAAAGAAATTCCCAAGGATCTGATCAGTCAGATTGATGAAATGTATGACAATCCTTTGTCTTATGATGATGATGATGATGATGATGATGATGATTCTGATGATGCTCCAAAGTGGAAGCTAATCTCCTAGAAAAGGAAAGCACCTCCTCCACCTGCTCCAAAACCTAAGTCTACAAATGATATTCCATACTACATTCTGCAAAACATAACTCCTTATAAGGGTATGCCAGCTTGGATCTGGCTATCCAAGAATGAATTAAAGAGAAGAAGGAAAAGCAGAAGATACTCTCCTCCACCTGAGAAATTAAAAAGGGATCCTCCTCCTCCTCCAGCTGCAAGTGCCTCAGGAACCTTATCTCAGAGCTCAGAAGGATTCACTAAACCTACTCTCACTAAAACTTATCAGAGACAGGGAAGACCTTCTCACTATTATTGAGACAGTCAGCATAAACAGAGACATCAGTCTTATTCCAAACATCAGTCAGCTCAACAGCCTATCCCTCAGCCAAATTTTTCCCCTCCCCCATCTCCTGGCAAAGCTAATGACCCTGAAGAACCTCCAATTCCAGCTTATGATCCTGAAACTAGTCCTACTACAAGAATGGTTAGATTCAAGGAATCTGTGGCTCTCTCACAAATCAGGCAAGCCAAAGAAAAATGTCAAGACTCTTCTCAGTTTTCCACTATGTCTAGCTACAGGAAGAAAGAGTTCGAAAGATATCAAGCAGGAAAATTATTCAATGTTGATGAATACATGAGTCTACATCCTGAAGCAATGGTTCCAAGAACTACCTCACAAAAGACTATTGGTGATGCTGATATGACCATGACTATGAAGAAAGCTCATGATACAAAAAGGATAATCAAATTTGCTAAGCCTTCTGATTCTCACAAGAACATTTAAATTGTTTATTTTCTGTGCTTTCTGTGAACAATCTGGGTACATAGCTTTATAAAGATACTGATAGCTTATTTATTCTATCAGTTATCTCAGTTTTTCATGTTATGTTTACCTAATTTTGTCTTATGATCTTTATCTGTTTTTGGTTGAAGTAACCTCACCCAAATAGGGGGAGATTGTTGGAACCCCTAAGTGATTTGGGCTAGGTTCTCTTCTTAGGTTGTGACCCATATTGTATAGAAGAGTAAAATTGTATGTGTTTTTAGAGTCTAAGCCATGTTCTTAGAGTCAACAGATCAAAGGACCAACCTACAACACTGCCAAAGACTCAAGACCTAGAGAAATCAAGAATTAGAAAAAGAAATCTACATTCGTCGATCTCAGGTCGACGATAGTCGTGCTCAGCTCGACTAACTCAGAGTTAATATCTCTGAGCTGAGCTCGACGAACTCCGTTCTAAGATCGACTAACTCTTCAACACTCAGTGCCATAATTCACTCAAAGAAAAGGCTGACTCAAAGATAAATAACACTCAATGCCAGATGTGTTATTCACTCAACGCCGACAAATTGACCAAGTTCTTAGGTCGACTAACTTCACAGTCTCAGGTCGACGAACATAGAGCGCAGAATTAGTTGTTTTATGCACAGCAGTTGATTCACAGAGCTCAGGTCGACGAAAGCTGATCTCAGTTCGACGAAGGCTGATCAGAGTTCGACGAAATCTTAGGTCGACGAAAGCTTATTAGTGGTTGACGAAAGCTGATTACAGGTCGACGAAAGTTGATCTCAGGTCGACGAAAACTGTAAGACATCTTATTATTTATTCTTTCTTTTTCTGTCTCATCATTTTATATCAATTATATGCTATTAATTTCCTTATAAATCAATGCACTTATATTCTCTGAATAGAGTCGTTACTGGCAGCATTGATTGCTAACATCCTCCATGGAATCAATTTTTTATATCTCGGGACAGACAAAATAAAATAATTGGCAGAATTCTTGCCGTTTTTCGTTCCCAAGATTTCGACTGAACATTTATTGCAGATTTTCTTTTGAATTCGACGAAGTTGTAGTTATCTGATACACATCTCCCTGCTAAGAAACAACATGACACAAGAGCAGAGATTCATCATCAACTAGAGTCACAGCAAAGAAAACATCCCAAAAAGTGTAGTGAAAAACATCTCTCAGAAAATTGACTGCTCTAAAGAGAAGAAGAAAGAACAACCATCACCATAATAAGTCTTTCTTTCTCTCCCACTTTGTTTTCAGGGATCTCAAGTGACAGCAACATTCAAATCAGTCAAAGATCTCTAAAAAGCTGAAAGCCTACTCACCCTTTTACAAAGCTTCCTCTCCTGAACCATTCAAGATCTTAGGGGAGCTTTGTCATCAACAACTCAGAATCCACATAGTCTTCTCATTGTGTTTTGAGAAAAGAAGACCTTCATCAAACTCTCATCCCACCTCTATACAGGATTTTAATTCCCTTCAAAATTATTTTGGTTCCAAGTCTCCTACCAAAAGACTTGAGGTTTGGTTTTTGAGCACCTGATCAAAAGCTCATTGGTGGCAGTCACCTGATCAAAACCTGTAGTGGATTCCTACCTAGGGTGGTAGAAGAGTGGATGTACCCAAGTTTGGGGAACCACTATAAAATTCTTGTGTTGTTTGTGTGTGTGTGATCTTCTCTTGTGCTTGTGTTGTGATATAATGTTTACTGTGTAGCTTAGTTACTTTTCTCTAGTTCACTTGCTGCACTTGTACACTTACCTTTTATTTCAGTAAAAGGGAAAAGTTTTCAAAAACTCTATTCACCCCCCCCCCCTCTAGAGTTATTCAAAGCTTACCCTATCTTTCATTCCAGGCATCGATTGAGACTGCTTTTGCATTGAAAGTGTTGAGTGAGGCCTTATCGTTGAGTGAAAGGCGTTGAGTGAAGTCAACTCCATTGAGTTATCTATTGGGCATCGAGCGCGTTGAGTGCACTCAGCGCAGCATTGAGTGGAGTCCAGGCATCGAGTATACTCGACGATTTTCCCATAGACTTGGGTTCTTTCAACAATTTGTCATATATAATAAAGTTAGCCTATTTTTCTTTTTTTTACCAAGGCTAATTCGTCGAGTGTCAACTGTATTCGTCGAGTATACTCGACGAATCAGTGTGGACTAAGATTTTTGTTCCCTGGCCGAATTCAGTCCAATTCATCGAGTTTGACCTGGCTTGTTGAGGTAATTCGCCGAGTATTCTCGATGAATCTGTGCAGACTTAGAAGTTGTTTGTCGAATGACTCTCTTATTCATCAAGTATACCCTTATAGAATTTCTGGTTATTTTCCTTATTTGCCATTCCATGCATCTTTTTGCCTGGTGGATTTTCGGGAGTGATTTTTTGACTGTTGGTGTGTGGAGGAGGAGACCACCACCGGAGGAACCGACTTTGCCCCGATGATGTGTTGTGGGTGAGTGGAGAAGGAGACCACCACCCCTGGGCCCTTGTGAAACTTCTAATGTCAGTGTGTGGAGGAGGAGACCACCACCGAAGGTGCCGGATATGTTGCCGGTGTTTTTTGCCCGCTAAATGATGAGCAGGCTAATCTCTTATATATACACTTACTTATATGTATTTCTTTTTATTTAAAGTTTGGATCTTTATCTCACTTGGTGCAAATTTCTTACCCTTGAACTTTGTAAGTAAACCTTTTATCTCTATCTTATGGCTTATTAGCTTAGGTTTGTCAGCTTTTCTCATATTAAGGTTGGTAACCCCCCTTTTGTCCCTTTATGGATTATTGCTAATTTTGATCTTTGATCAACACTTGTATATTCTTGCAGAGGTATTCTTTTCTTTAGAATGCCTCAGGTTCGGAGCAGTAGCTGGTTGAGCAGCTAGGTTTGGTGGTTGCTGGTTTTCTACTGTTATTGTAGTTGTCATCTCCTCAGCAGTGTGAGAAAGTGTTGTAATTGTATTTTTAGTTCAGACATACTTGCTTTTCCTTTGGTGGGCTCGTGTAAGGATGTTGATGCCCACTAGAGTTTTTATGTTATAAAGATTCATACTAGCTGCTTAGTCTTTTCTTGATGACTGGTTGGTTTTACTTGCTCTCTGGGAAGGTTTTATGTTAGGTTTGCATGTTAGTTATTTTAAAAAGTATAAATATACTATCTCATGCATAACATTGCTTTAAACCAAAGTCACTATATTTTAACTAACGTAAAAGCTATTTCTATACTATAATAAATCTAGAGGTATGCATACCATGAGTTATCCTGTCTGGATGTTTATGCTCATGTAGGATGTTAATCAATATAAACAAAGAATTTTTTGATGCGTATATTCATTTTTATAATTGTGGACTAATTGATCCACTGAGCTAAGGGATACGACCATTTAAACTTAACTTAAAGTATAGTTTTCTTCATAATAAACTCGAGGATTTCATATAAAGTGTTAGTTTGGGTTCTTTCCAGAGCATCTGTAGCTATCCCCTTCTCGGCGTGGCATCATGATGTGTGTTTTCTTATACTCTTATATTTTAATTAAATGCGGATAAAATGCTGATTGTGACAATCACGCCTGGCGACTTTATGATTTTGGACTTATGTTAGCAGTGGATAAAGGACCACCACCTTAGTGCCTACTGTGAATTATTACGCCCGATGGCTTTTTTATTTGATACTTTTGGTTTGTAGTGGATAAAGGACCACCTCCTCAGTGTCAGTTTATTTGGTTGTGTTGGTCTTATGGTTTGTGTTGGAAAGATAACCACCGCCACAGTACCGTTTTATGTCCAGCACTGATGATTCACTCTTTAATCTAATCAATGTTATTTCTATGATTATATATATATATGATTAAGACATCACTATGAGTCCTTTTCGCACTCAGTGCAAATTTTCTCCTAAAATATGACTGCTTCGTGCCAAGCTATTCAATTCCCTTTATCTTATGCTATTGATTTCTATGGTTTTGTAGTTATTCAGTGGGGTTGGTATCCTACTTATCTTATCTAAACCTTGATTTTTGTTTAGTCTCCTTTTGCGCTCTTTCTTGTTGAGGCGTTCTTTTCTTTCTAATGCCTCAGGTTCAGGAAGATAGAAGATAGAGATTACCGAGTTGTTGGACAAGTCTTCTGCAGCTATTTCCTTCCCTCTTTTAGATGAGGAGTTGATAGTGTCTTTTCCTTCTTGGTGTTATAGTTTAGACTTTTGTTGTAAGTGTAATGGGTTTGTGTCAGTTTGTTGGCGCCCATAACAAGGTTTTCTTGTGTTTTAGGCTGTTATTTTGATGTCTCTGCTACTACTGGAATTTTCTTCAATGAAATATTTTCCTTTAGGGATATTTATGATAGGACGCATGTTAGTTATTTTATACATAAAAAATATGCATTTTTAACTCATACTTATAGCTTCTTTTCAGCTTAACATCAACCTACTTTAATGGATATAAAACTCTTTTCCTTTATATATACTAAATTTAAAGGCCGCATATCATTAGCATGTTCGATGGGTTTTCACATTCACATAGGGTAAATGAATGTAGTAAATAAAGGTTTTCCACTAAAATTATATTTTTGTCATCTGTGGACTAGTTGATCCTTTAAACTGAGGGACACGGTCTTTAACTTTAAACTCAAAAAGCATTTTCAACCAAAAAAGTACATGTCTTTTATAAAGTTAATCAGGAGCTTGTCCTCATCTGAGCTTCTGCGGTGGTCCCCTACATGGTGTGTAATACCTCCCCTGTAATGACTATATAATATGGGTCTGATCGGGGCCCCACAACATATAGACGTCACAGCTTTAGCATTAAAAAGTGATATAAAAGAACTACGTATCTCAAAACTTAGAACACAAATAGCGGAAACCCACAAACACTATAAGTTATCCACTTTCACAGGAGTATCAAAACGGCCTTAAGCACTTACAACAAATATGAGTCCAAAAACCTGAAACAACAACAAACATAGCAATGTGCTTTAGCACTCCTAGTCTATCTCAGCATGTTAGCCAGATTACAGTTCATGGAGCAAAGCATTCAACAAAGCATAAGCCACTAAAAAAAGAGTTCACTTCATGAGGCTTAGGCCTTTTTGGCTAGCGAGTTTTCTCCTGCTTGTGATACTTGCCCTGTAAAAATTTGTTGTAATGTAGGTCAGTAAAGGCTGACCTCAACTATGTAACCAACACATCTCCTCTCGGTCATCCCTAACGGACCCAAGGGCACTCCATCACCCTGCAGGTCAGCACTTCGTATGCGAATATACATGAACATAGAAAGCAATAAAATAGGTTTGGATGTCTCATACAACAAACATGTTTCTATGTTGAGCAGGTAAAATAAAGAGGTCTACAATGCAACATGTATGCAATCCTGGGTTTCACCCAAGGCACCCTATAGCGCATGAATCTAACACATCATCATGCATCATCAAATTGGTACATCCAATTTCCCCATCGGCGTTCAAGCCTAAAACACACAGGTACTTCCAATTTACCCTAATGACATACAAGCCGCCACATGGAACTCTTGACAAGGCCCCACCCGCTCGTGGGTCTCAAAACCTGGGCATGCCTGTAAGCTCTGGCCTCTCATGTCAAGATTCCGTCTCACAAACAACAAACCGATGCTAGAAACCCTTGCATGACCCCACCCGCTCATGGGCTTCATCGCCCAATCTTGTCCAAAGCTTGGCATTCTCGTCAATTTCACAGAAGGGGACTTGTCTCGTCGGGACACTCTCCACACATGACTTGCACGCCACGGGCTAGCCAGCCGACCACAGAGACAAAGTCGCGCCTTCGCACATCACAATCAATAGTCTTTCCCACCCTAATCCATCATTCGTTCTCACCTTAAAATAAGGGGGAACAAACATCACAAACGGCATCTTCAAACGAATTTCTAGCAAAATCCTTAATGCTCATTATGTAACATCATTAAGTCATACTAACGGTCGCGAATACCGCTTCACCCACAATGCCTAATCCACTAGTGGAGCGGATTTCTAATGCAACATCATTCTGGGGATGGACACAATCGACTTGGTGGCTTCTCTTGAACCATGGTAACCCGAACCCCTCTTATTTGAGAGATCTTATGCCTAAATGCTTGAAAGAAAGAATAAAATGGATTCCATGCACACATCCTAAATACCGAGAGGAGAAGTGTTGTTACCTTACGACTCATCTTCCTTGCTATAGAAAACTTGATTTGCACGGATGAAAGTGTGCGCCTTCAAGTCCTCTTCATGGATCCGGCATTGGATCGACGATCGGAGCCTTGATGCTTCATTAATGGCAGAAGATGCTTTTCCTCTTCCTCCAAACCCTCTCTCCCAAAAACCCTAACTTAACCTCTCAAATGAGAATAAAATGAGGGGAAAGAGTGTTTCATCCCTACTTATGCCCCTTGTACGGAGTGTACTGGGCCATAGGATAAAAACCGAAGCGAAATCGGACGGTCAGAACACAGATTTACGAAACTACTCCTGTCCACTACTGCGGGTGGTAACTACCTACCGCACCACGGTAGCTTCCTGAGCCGTCAGTAAAATAAAATAAAGTTGCACTACCTAGAGCGGTAGAAATTGTAAGACCCCCCCCCCCTCCCGGAACACAAAACACGGCACGAGAGGGGTCTTATGCCCAGAACAGCAGCCTCGAAGTAGCACTAGCACTCGGGCTAGCCTGTACCACAAGACGCCTATCCTGCCGGCTACAACCAATATCATACAATACGAACCCAACCAAAATATAACATATAAGTCAAATCCACACCAAGCATATAGTCCATAATATAACAATAGTAGAGAAGCTTCAACAAGCTTCTAATATCAGAGTACGTAAATATTTTTCCCAAAAAAGGTACAACAAAAACCTCTCACACACACATCAGTAACCGACGATAGCGACGGTACCGTCCCCTCAGGCCATGTCGTCCTCGCCTGGCTGTCCGGCTGCATAACCTACTGCTCCACCTACGGGGTTTCCTCCTAAAAAGTAAGGCGTAGCAACCGTTAGTCATAAGGACTAAGTGGCTTCACATCCGCTCCCCCGACGACTCCTCGGCGCCGGGCGGAGAAAGGAATAGGGTACAATATATATGAAACATAGGTACAAGCAGGTGGTATATCACTATGTATATAAAGCAGTGTAATAAATGAGCAATAACTTATTCTAGTAATTTTATCATCTACAACAGCATGAGAGTATAATATTATAACAGAAGGTAACTCAACTTATATGAATGCCCATACAAACATATAAGTTGAGGATCGTTCAGCAATAAGTAACTCATCGTATAGGAGTGCCCATATAAACTTACACGATTAGGATCTTATGTATGCAATGGAGTGAAATGACATGTATGCAATGCAATGACTCACCCATGATCACGCACATATAATCTCTATATCGACACAAACTTATAGTTCCAACTTTTCGAGCAGGTAGTTAACCTCTCAGGCATCATCCGTCGTGGCCAGACGGTGACAGTAGAGCGGGCATCTCCACTACTAGGCTGGTCTCCACACTACCTGGCCTAGTACTTTGTATTCCTCAATGCTAAGAACGCAACAGCAGAGCTCACATGCGTACTACGGCTCAGCGGGTGTCTCGGGTAGATGTGCACCGAGATCCTAGCCCCGAACTGGCCCAAGGTGTGATACGGAGGGAGCCTCAGAAATGAGCATGAGGACCAATCCCAACCGTTCACTTGGCATGGAAGGAGCCTCGGGATGTGAACACTGAGGACCAAGCCTAACTGCCTAAGGTCTAGCTGTCAACTCCCATCGGTATGACGATTGGCGAGCCCGTAGACCTGTCATACTATCCTTAACCCGGGATTACGACACCGTATATTGACTCACACCACATGCATTATATCCATATCGTGATACGGAAAAAGCCTCGGAAATGAGCACGAGGACCAAACCCAACCGACCACTTGGCACGAAAGGAGCCTCGGGACATGAACACCGAGGACAAAGCCCAACCGTCTATTTATGATTCTTCCCAATATTACCAACCAGTGCGATCAGATATCCACACTCACCCTTTTTAAAATCTGGTTCCCAAGGCACCTCAGGGGTTTACCACAAACATAGGTGGCGAACCACCACATACAATGGACCATTTTAGACTCCCTTATATGACAAGCCTCAAGACCATGATTTTGTCAATGTTATGGTCACATAACTTTAACATCACCAAGATCAACCATTTGTGTACACATGAGTAAACCATCTATTTAACACCTCACATATTCATATAACCATCACCGAATAATTACCCGAGCTTTAGTAAATCTTGTTATTAAACGACTAATTACAATTCGTTCATTAACCCCCACCAAGTCGTTTCGTTCAACCACATACCATTTCACCATTTGTTTACGTGGGGTCTATCTAGTAATTTCATCATGCATTGAATTTTCACAATTAGGAACATTATGATTCGCCTACAACTTAACGTCGTATTGTTACAAAACCTCTTCCAAGTCCAAACCCAACTTTACACTTACCCAGGAATTTCAGGTACAGAACACCTGCTGGGCAGCAACTTCGATCGAAGATTCCCGTGGCTACAGGAATTCGATAAGTGTGTGTAACCTCTCAATGTAAACGTCTTTCCATGGGCTACAACTTTTATATTCAGTCTGCAACCCAGATCATACTATATCATACATGATATTGGCTCCAAAGCCTGTTGCGTACATAATACAATTTCTACACGCTTAGTCTGACAGCCCCCTAATTCGATCAAACATTCCCGTGGCTACCGAATTCACCAAAAGGATTGTAACCACTCGTCGGAAAGGTAATTCCAAGGTCTACGACTCTCGTGTTTAGTCGGAAGCCCAGATCTGGCCATATCTTGCTTGAAATAGCCAAGAAGGTCGTTGTGTGTAGAACACAAATTTCTGCACGCATCTTAAGGCAAAATGAACGACATCGGTTCATCTTCCTCCTCAAACCGATCCTCCCAAATCACAACCAGAAGTTCCTCCACCCTTATTCACCCTCTTAAGACCATTCCTCTTCATGAAACCACCCCCATCATCACTTTGAAGGAAGGGGAGGTTGAAGATGACTAAACCTTAGAACACAAGTTCTAGCATGGCCCTCCTAGAAATCTTCATCTCACACACCAAGACTCTTTTGAGTCGATATCTCGCCTAAGGATAACTACAGATCTAGCAGCAAGGGAGAGGGGAGGAAGCTCACCTCATTTCCAGCGGTTCCACCATTTCCGGCCATGGATCTTGTCATTCTTCTCGTCGACATCCCTTTTCCTTGGCGGCAGTGGCAATTCCTCTCGGAGTTTGGTTGTCTCCAGCAGTTCTTCCCTCCTCAAGAAGTTTCTCAGGAAGATATGGCTTGGAAGAGATTGAAAACAGCTAGGATTCCATTTTTCCCTTTTTATTTAGAGGTGACACGGGTAGGGACACGCCTGTGTCCTTACCCGTGTCCTGCTCGGGCAAAACGGCGTCAACGGTTCGACTGCTGCTTCGTGCACATACACTGGTACTAACACACCCGTGTCTGTACCCGTGTCAAGGTGGCACGGCCGTGGTTTTGCTCGTGTCTATACCAGTGTCCTGCTCTCGACATATTTTGTCGAGCTTGACTTTACGCACACGGGTAGTGACACGCTCGTATCTCTACCTGTGTCCTTTTCGGGGAAATGACAGCTTAACTTTCAATGCCATGCCACTCAACGCCATGTCACTCAACGCCATGTCACACAGGAAGGGATACGCCCGTGTCTCTACCCATGTCATACCCAAAACAGACACTCAACGTCATGCCACTCAACGCCACAGCACGCGGGTAGGGACACGCTCGTGTCCCTACCCGTGTCCTTCTCAAGACAAGCCACTCAACGCCATTTTCTTATCACTCAGAGCCATGGCACTCAAAGGCACAGCACATGGGTAGGGACACGCCCGTGTCTCTACCCGTGTACTTCTCGGGACAAGCCACTCAACGCTATTTTCTTATCACTCAGAGCCATGGCACTCAAAGCCATGGCACACGGGTAGGGACACGCCCGTGTCTCTACCCGTGTCCTTCTCGGGACAAGCCACTCAATGACATTTTCTTATCACTCAAAGTCATGGAACTCAAAGCAACGGCACACGGGTAGGGACATGCCCGTGTCTTTACCCATGTCCTACACAGGGCCTACTTCATTTTTCCGAACGTGTGCGCGCCTGATCGCTTGCACTCTCTGAGCCTAAATTAGCTCTCCTGACTCATAGAGCGCACAAGGGGCCTAGCGCTAATCGGGACGTAAAAAATCCTATAAACAAAATAAAAGATTTCATCCCCGAAATCAGGTTAAGGCTACGGGGAGTGAAAAGCATAAAATAGACATAAAATAAAATATGCTTTTTAAAGATTACCTTGATGAAATAGCTCCGGATAGCTCTTTTGCATCAAGTCCACCGGCTCCCACGTATACTCCTCTTTCCCATGATTGGACCACATCTCTTTTACTAGGGGAACACTTTTGCGGCGCAAGGTCCTCGTTTTGCTGTCCACTATCCGCACAGGCTCCAGTCGCACCGACCTATCACTTGCAACTGCTCCATCAGTGGTTGGGACATATTGTTCGGACCGTAACAACGCCTTTTGGAGTGATGACACATGGAATACTGATGGAGACTACGGCCCACAACATTTTGAAGACAGCGACGGCATGCTTGCGGACGACCATGCGGAGCGTCAGCATAATAGTCGTCCAGAATGCAAACCCATATATTATTAATTAATAATAATTATTATTAATTAATAAGTCAATTCTATGTTTGGTATTTTTATGTCGTAATGTTATTTTCATTTCATGTATGATGGGTGCTTATAACCATCATTTGTTATTTTTTATTTCATGTTCTTAATTATTGTAATTGTTATGTCATGATGGGTGCAAATAGATATCATGAGTGGTTTAATTTTCTAAGGTGGAGATTGAGTGGTGTAGCCTATATATAGGCATGTATGTTTCATATTTTAAATATTGAATGAAAGAAAATTTGAAAACCTAGCTTGAGAATCTCTCTCCTTCTTCTACTTGGCCGACCCCCCCTCTCTTCTCCTCCTTCTTGGCAGCCGGCCACCATCTTCCCCTCCTCCTCCTCCCTCCTTCATATCTCCCTCTTCCTCTTGCTATCTGAACCCTCCTCTTCCTATATAAAGAAAACCTACCATTTCCATCCAACAAGCCATCGGCCTCCTCCACCTCTCACCAACCTGGCCACCCCTCTCCAAAACCGGCCACCCCCCCCCCCCCACTTCATCACCACCTGAGCCCCTCCATCTCCCACAAAATCCTAGACGCCAGCCACCAACACCAACAAACCTGAACCCCTCCTCATCCCTTTCCTAATTCGACCACCACCTTCCATATTAAGCCCTAAAACCTACCATATTTTCCCTCTCCTACCATATTTAAATATATTTGTTGCCAAATCAAGAAGATGAAGTCATGGGGATTTCCAACGTCGGCGTGACGCGACGAAGGCGAACGAGTTTCTCTCCTACTGGCTTGATTCTAGTGGAGCCGTTGAAGATCGATCCATGCCAAGATAACCGGAATAATCCATTCCAGTTGGGTAACGAAAATTTTCACTCCCGTGTGCTTCTTTCCTTGGATAATCTTGTGGTTGATTTTCTTAGCGTTAATTTTGATAGCATTGAAAATATCGTGGATAGCTTTCATCGTTTTGTGTCTTTTCTTGATTGATCTAATTTTCATAAAGGGGTTTGGCGAGCGCTCGTTTTTTTTTCTTTTGTTGGGAGAGATCTACCTTTTCCGAATCGTGTTTTATTCGGTAGATCTCTTTTGGTACAACACCGCTCGACCAGATCGTGTAGGTCCCTTTAGCCGAAAAGAACATTGACCTATAGCCCTTGTTCGATCCCTATCGGATTGGCTACCCGTACGCTAGTATTAAATTGATAACATTAATTACGTGGTGCCGCGTAAATCGATTGTATGAGTGTAGAATTTGGTTCATAGTGAGCTAGTCGTGCGCGTCCGTAATTATATTTCGGTCCAAATCTGTACGCCTACATCAAATACATCATGAAGATTCTCTAGATCCGGCGGTAACTCCAACCGATATGCCAACGGGCCAATCCTTTCCAATATAACATAGGGCCCAACGTACCTTGGGCTGAGCTTCTTCACACCACGTACCTGAGACACTCCATGCATCGGCCTGATATTTAAGAATACCTTATCGCCAACTTGAAATTCCACCATCCAATGTTTTGCATTATAATACTTTGCTTGGAGACTTTGAGCCTCGAGCATACAGTCCTGTATTAGCCTCACAACCGCATCAGTATCATCTATGTATTCAACTCCCAAAGCCTTCAGATCTTCATCCTGCACCCAAGACAAGGGTGTTCTATACCTTCTTCCGTAAAGGGCTTCATGGGGCGCCATCCCGATGCTAGCTTGAATGTTGTTGTTATATGAGAATTCTACCAAGGGTAGGAGCCTTTCCCACGGATCTCCTCTATCCAACACAAATAACCTCAATAAGTCTTCCAATGTCCGGATAGTCCTTTCAGATTGCCCGTCGATATGAGGGTGAAACGATGTGCTGAAGGTAAGGCGTGAACCCAAATATGCATGCACAGCCTTCCATTCCCTAAGGGTAAACCGACCATCCCAGTTAGAAACGATTGTCATTGGCACGCTATGATACCGTACGAATTGTTCCACAAAAAGGCGTACCAAAACATCTACGTGTGCTTCTTTCTTCATAGGTATGAACCAGGCTACCTTCGTCAAGCGATCAATGTTTACCCATATCGAATCATTCCATGAGCGGGAGCGAGGAAAACAATGGACAAAGTCCATGGAGACATCCTGGAAACTTCCACTCGGGGATGAGCAATGACTGCAACAATCCATCGGGGCTCCTTCATTCTGACTTCACATTTTAATAGGCCTCGCAATGCGTAACAAAATACCTGACGTCTTTCTTCATCCCCGGCCAACACATGGTGTTCCGCAAGTTGGCATACATCTAAAAAATCCTAGGGTGCACAGAATACTAAGAGATGTGTGCCTCTCTCAAGATATCTTCCCGAATTTTACCTCCCTTAGGAATGTAAAGCCGGCCACGGAAATGAACAATGCCGTCCTTTATAGAGTACTCATTGGTTGTCCCATCTCCAATTGACTTTATTGCCAGGGCCATAGCCTCATCCCTTCCTTGCTCCGCCCGGATCCGGTCTCGAACGTCGCACACTATGCTCATCGTGGTAAAGTACTCTATATACCTGTCTGGTTGATCCTTATACACCAAAGTGATCTCCATCTCCTCAAGCATCCGAGCTACCTCCATATGCATCAGACGGGACTCGAGGCTTGTTTCTGGTACCTTCCTGCTCAAAGCATCAGCTACGGAATTTACTTTTCCGGGGTGGTAGATCAGGGTGTATTCATAATCGCACAAAACTCCAACCACCACCGCTGTCTTAGATTCAGTTCCTTCTGGGTATGGACGTACTTTAAGTTCTTATGATCCGAGAAGATTTCACAGTGTACGCCGTATAGGTGGTGCCTCCAAATCTTCAAGACGAACACTACTTCCCCCAACTCCAAATCATGCACTGGATAATTGATTTCATGCTTCTTAAGTTGTCTTGAAGCATATGCGATCACATGCCCGTACTGCATCAATATCGCTCCCATTCCTTGATATGATGCGTCCGTGTAAACTTGAAATCCTTCCTTCCCGGATGGAAGGGATAGAATGGGTGCGGATGAAAGTCTGTCCTTTAGTTCTTGGAATGCAGCTTCAAATTGGGGTGTCCACTTATACGACACACCTTTCTTTGTTAGGGAAGTAAGAGGAAGAGAAATCTTTGAGAATCCCTTTACGAACTTGCGGTATTACCCGGCAAGTCCAAGAAAGCTCCGCACGTCGGCCACTAACTTCAAAGGCGACCACTCCTTCACGGCACGCACTTTGGCCGAATCCACAGCTAGCCCAGCCCCACTGATCACATGACCCAAGAAAGAACCTCCTTAAGACAGAATTCGCACTTGCTGAACTTGGCGAACAGGGCGTGCTCTTTTAACTTCTTCAGTATTAAGGCTAGATGCCCTACATGTTCTTCCTCCATCTTGGAGTAGACCAAGATGTCGTCAATGAAAAAAATGACGAAGACATCTAGATAGGGCTCGAACACTTTGTTCATCAAGCTCATGAAAGCTGATGGGGCATTTGTAAGCCTAAACGGCATCACTGTGAACTATTACAAGTCGTACCTTGAGCTGAAAGCCGTTTTCTGAATATCATCCTCTTGTATTAACAATTAATAATACCCCGAGCGCAAATCTAGCTTGGAAAACCAATGCGCTCCCACCAGTTGATTGAACAACTCATCGATCTGAGGTAACGGATAGGTGTTCCGTACCGACAGTCGGTTGAGCTCCCGATTGTCTATGAACATTCGTAGGGTTTCATCTTTCTTCTTAATGAATAGAACAGGGGCTCCCCAAGGTGATGAGCTGGGGCGAACAAACCCTGATTCTACCAACTCTTGTAGCTGAACTATAAACTAGGCGAGTTCCTTCGGGGCCATTCGGTAAGGAGTCCTGGAGACAGGCTTGGCACCCGGTACTAACTTGATTTGAAAACTACTTCTCTGTGTGGGGGAAATCTTGGCAATTTCTCCGGAAATACTTCGGGTAAATTGCGCACCACCCGCACATCCTTGATATCCAGCGCCAACTCCTTCAGCTCGAAATAGATCATGAAAACTTTATCCCCCTTCATGTTGGCTTTTAAATCCTGGACTGAAGATAACATCATTCGGGGCGCGAAGTTAATACCTTGAAAGATGACCTCCGAATCTCCATGTGAAAGTGTTAAGTTTTCAACCAAAATCACCTAGAGGGGGGTGAATAGGTGAATTGTGCGTCTATATGCGGAATAAAATTTTAAAGAACTTACACACACAATCAAGCAATCACAGACGACAAGAAGATTTATAGTGGTTCCCCAACCTTGGGTACATCCACTTTCTCTCACCGATCTAGTAAATCACTAGATCCGGCTACTCCACTATCTCGGAATGAAATCCAATACTACGCCTCGGAACCAAGTTCCTACAATCTCGATCCAAAAGGGATCTACACTCAGAAGATGAAAACTTCCTATAACCCAGAGATTAATCTCCTACAAAATTTACAGAGAGATTTAAAAAATACAAACAGAAATTTATCTCAGATCTAGAAAAATTCAACTCTAGGTCTTCTTCTTGAACTTGCGGCTTTTTCAGAAAATGTTGAAGAAGAGTTGAGAGATCTGATCTGAGAAATCTTAAACCTACTCGATCAAGGAGAAGATGAAATATCCTTGAACAGCTAGCCTTTCTTGATCGAAAACAGAAGTGTCGATCTTCACGTTGAGCGGCGGCGGCGGCTGAAAGTTCTGTTCATCTTAGAGAGAGACGACCGATCACGATAATAGAGATATACGATTTTCCGCTTAGGGTTAGTCTTAATGAATAGACATTATATAGGAATTCCCCTAATAGTTAGAATTAACATTAGTGATGACACATGGACCAATCACGTCAAGTCATTTGAAAATCCCGTCAATCTGGACTTAAGAGAAATTTTCAGAAAAAAATTTTGTTGTTCTCGAGAAGTAGGAATGAGTTCACGAGAACAAGATTGATTTTTCGAGAGCAAGTCTGTCTGGACTTCAAGTTAGTACTCGAGAACTATGGGCTGAGACTTCTCGAGAACTAACTAAACTTCTCAAGAACTATTACTCGAAAGCCAAATCAAGTACTCGAGAACAATGCTGACTTCTCAAGAACTCGAGACTAAGTTCTTGAGAACTAAGATAGACTTCTCGAGAGAGGGACTTAGAATAATTTTACGTCTGTCTTTGACTACTCGAGAAATAAAGGCTGGGACTTCTCGATAACCTTAGACTGACTTCTCGAGAACTATAAAAAGGTTTCTCGAGAACTATTCTTGGCTTCTCGAGAACTAGAGGAACTTCTCGAGTTCTTCTAAGTCTACTTCTCGAGAACTATCATGGACTTCTCGAGAAGTGTACTTGGAGAAATTTTCTCTACTCTTCAAGAATCCAATCTTCATTCCTTGATCCAAGTGCTTGAATATGAAGTGTATCCTAATTGAGAGGCTACACATGAGTCAACACCTTGGATCACACAGTGAGGGATTACACTGTATGATCGTGTGTTCATGATCCACTATAGACAGACATTGGTCTACACTTAGCAATGATAGTTTGCAAACACACAACTTAAACCAAGATATCAAATAAAAACTATATTCATCTTAGTTCAAGGGTGACTTCATGCAAATCTGGGTTATTGTGGATGTAATACCCAATAATCTCCCCCTATTTGTAGAAGTCAGAGCCCTCTACACTAAGGTGAATTATACCAATAAAGAAAGAACTGTAAATAAAGAAATAGAATACAAATGCAAGATATAAAAATTAAACACACAATTAGCAAAACTAGAAATTGTATATATATATAGTGTTTTAGATTTCCAATTCAACATCATTTCTTCCATAGTCTCAAAAACAAGTATCAGTAGAAAAATCATCACTAGCTCTGATGTTGTCTATCATGCTTCTCCTGTTGTCTCCTCTGGTAGCTGAAAGTCTTTGGTTAGTATCTTGGAGGTTTTGGAGGAGCCTTGGGATTATTCTTTCCATACTCTTTGTCATATATCCTTCTTTTAGTCATGGACTTCTCATAAAGTTCCCACTCAGAGGAGCTGTAGTGGAGATTCCTATTTTCATTATAGTCCATTACTAACATGAGAGTATCAAGAATCAATGACTTGGAGGTAGGACTCCAGACATCAGCAAACTCTTGTGCCTTTCTTTTCTCCGAATCAGGCTTGGGAACACTTTTACTGGCAGAGGGGCCTTCCCCATACTTCCTTTTCTTAGAGGTGTTGATCTCAGGTAAACCTTGACGAATAATATCATCCCATACTTGGTCATAATAAGCAGGAGGAGGATTCTGATCTTCTGGACTAGGAGAAAAACAGGGCATCTGAGGTTGTTGTATCTGATCTGGCATCTGACTGGACTGTCCTTCAACAAGTGGATTTAGGTTATGAGGAATGATATTAGGATCAACCTGAAATTCAGGGAATATTTGGTTGTGCATCCAGACTGAGGTGTCATAGGTATGAAATTTCATAGATTGAATTTGCTCTAAAACATTCTTATTGATTTCACTTATCTCGTCAGACAAAGCTGTGTTTGTAGCAGCAGTAAACTTATCCACAAGTTTTTCCACATGTTCTTTCACCAGGATCTCTCCCTTTCTGAATTCTACACATAGCTTTTCTATGGCATCTTCCTTGAAGGTTCCCACATCTTCACAGATTTTCATAACATGTTCTTGGGCTCTCTTGTCTAACTGGATCTGGTTGTTAGCAAGAGTTACAGATTGTTCCATTACCTGACCAACACTAGTAATGGTGTGGTCTATAGCTTTTCCACCAATCTGAAACAATTCTTTGATGGAGTCTGTGTTGTGCTTGATTTCTACAAATCCTATGCTCATCTCTTTTTCTAGAGCAGTTACTTTGTCTTGGACTACCTTCAGAGATTCATCAAAATATTTCCTTTGTTCTGCCAACATGACTTCAAGCATACTTAGAATGTCTGAATTTATAGGGGTTGCAGAAGCAGCAGGAATGACAGTAGGAGGGGTAACTAGAGGAGTATGAGGAACTACCTATGGAGGGATCTCATCAACTACTACAGAACTTTTGGCTCTGACAGTATGAGGAAATATATCACTTTCCTCACCAAGTAGAGAAGGCATAGATAAATCAAGTGTCTTGAGAGTAGCTTCAACTTCCTCTGGTTCAGGTTCATCCTCTCCTGAGAGAATGATGGTTTCTTGTGGAAGTGATTCTTTTCATGGAGATGGTTCTGGAGATGCTCTTGGTGAAGGTTCTGGAGATGGAGAGGCAGCTGGTGATGGAGAAGGATCCTCTGATGGCTCTTCAGCAGTTTTTGTGTGTAGAGAAGGAAGAGGTTCATCTGAGGTAAGCTCTTTTATCATAATATCAATATCTTCAGCAGTAGATCTAAGGGTTTCTTGCACTTCCATCTGAGATGGTATTATATGAAATGTCTGCCTCTGGGGACTTGGTTGGAGATCTTACTGGTCTTCTGATGGGGGTTCTGATGGGTGAACTGGCTGGTTTTCTGACTGCACTTCTAACTGGAGATCTAGATGGAGGAGGAGGAGAAGGAAGTCTGACATCTGGAACTGAGGCTGCAGGCTCCCCCTCAGTTGTTGCACCAGATGGTTCAGCAAAATTATGAGAGGAGGGAGATGGTGTCCTGACCTCTTTAGCAGGGGCTGCAAGCTCTTTAGCCAGCTACTTTGGATTCTTCAGCTTTAACTCCCATCTATGAATAGAGGCTAGGGAGATCTTCTTCAGGTGATGGATTGGAGTACCTTTAGAAGTCTTGAAGACAGTTGGATCAATCTCATGCAACATTAGGGAGATTATCCTAGCAAATTTTGGTTCTCGTATGCTGTCTCTAATCAAGTCAAAATCATCAAACCATAAGGAAATCTTTTCCTGCAGACTATGGCAGCCATGATATTGAAGAAGTCATTTGTAATAAACCCTATTGACCCTGTTCTGCGCCACAAAATTTTGCCAATAATGTCTACTAAAAGTTTGCTAACATAATTTAAAGAAGTCCTCCTAAGAGAAGTAATGTCATCTGAAACTCCACAGAAATGACAGGTTCTGTCATTGTCATCTTCTGTTATTTCATCTTCAACATCTACATGAGGTAATCTGAGAAGTCTGGACACTATGGTCGGGCTAAAATTAATTTTAATGCCCTTAACTTTGGACTTCAGGACAGTGCCATTTCTCCTTATCTTAATATTTCTGAAGAACTCTTCTAACTCAGGAAATAAAATCTTGATAGGTTTTGATAGAACGAATGTCAAACCTGCTGTGTCCAGGAGAAGAAGAAGATTTCTGAAATCCTCTGAAAGCTCTGTTATCCCTGCTACTACTAGCTCACTACTGACGCCAATTTTAAACTGATAGGCCATTAAGATGAACGACGACGATGGACGGAGAGCGAGTAGGCTGCGGCATGTCGAAGCACTAGTCGGCGGAAGACGAAGAGTTTTCGAGAGAGTCGAGTCTGAAATGTCGGTTAAATTTGGAATTTTAACGTTTTGTATATATAACCCTAGTAATGTCGATTATATGTCTAACTAAACTAAATTAATCCTTGGATTAAGGAAGAAATCGAGCGGGTTTTGAAATAGTAGAAATTGACAGAAATCGAAAATTGACATGGCATTTCTCGAGAGGTAGGGTAGTTCTCGAGAAGTATCACTGTAGTTCTCGAGAAGTAAAGGACTTATTTTCTAGAACTTTCAGTACCTCTCGAGAGACAGATTTTCTGTTCTTGAGAAGTGGACTTGAAGTTTTCGAGAACTAATTTCATGCTTTTCGAGAAGTAATAATAGTTCTCCAGAACTTCCTTCCACTTAAGAAATTTCTGACCTTTTTTTAAGTTTCCTCGATTCTTGAGCTTTGAACTGATTCCCTTTGATCTATCCGTCTTTGTTTAGCATCCCAAGTTCAGTTTTGAAGAAATTGAATTTGGTCTCGTCCAACAGCTTTGTGAAAATGTCTGCAATTTGTCGATCTATTGGCACGTACTGCATATCCACATACCCTTGCTCCACATGCTCCCAGATGAAGTGATATCTAAGCTCGAAGTGCTTTGTCCGGCTATGCGAGACCGGGTTGTTTGCAATTGCTATTACGCTGGTGGAGTCGTAAAACAACGGAATGTCTTTAACCTTCATATTGTAATCTTCTAGCTGGTCCTTTAGCCAAAGCAATTGTGCACAACAACTGCTGGCAGAGATATACTCTGACTCGGCCGTTAAGATTGCGACACAATTTTGCTTTTTGCTGCTTCATGATATGAGCCTTCTTCCAAGAAACTGACATGTCCCGGAAGTGCTTTTCCTGTCATCTTTGCTACCTGTAAAGTCTGAATCTGAGAAACCAATTAGTTCATTGTCATTACTTCTTGTGTACCATAAGCCAAGATTCGGTGTACCTTTAAGGTATCTCAAGATTCGCTTTGCAACAGCATAGTGAGATTCCTTACAGTTCACTTGGAATCTAGCACAAATACATGTAGAGAACATTATGTCTAGTCTACTGGCAGTAAGGTAGAGCAAGGATCCAACTATGCTTCTGTATTTGGTTTCATCAAAAGGTTTTCCTTTCTCATCCTTGTCCAGAGACATAGCTGAGTCCATTGGAGTCCTCATAGAGTTTGCATTCTCCATTCCAAATTTCTTAATCAACTCCTTGGAGAACTTTGTCTATGAGATGAAAATTCCATCTTCAGATTGTTTCACCTAAAGTCCTAAGAAATACTTCAGCTCTCTCATACTACTCATTTCAAACTTCCCTTGCATAAGTTTAGAAAACTTTTTGCAGAGATTGTCGTCCGTAGAACCAAAAATAATGTCGTCGACATAGATTTGCACTAGCAAAATCTTGCCTTTAATTTCCCTAAGAAATAATGTCTTATCTATCTTTCCCTTTGTGAACTTGTTCTCGAGGAGAAAGGTAGATAGCGTTTCGTACCAAGCTCGAGGAGCTTGTATAAAACCGTACAACTCTTTCGATAATAAATAAACATACTCAGGAATGTTAGGATCAACAAAACCTGTGGGCTGTTCCACATAAACTTCTTCCTTTATGTCACCATTCAGAAAGGCGTATTTCATGTCCATTTGGTAGACAGTGAAGCAATTCAGTGCAACATAATCTAGGAAAAGTCTGATGGCCTTCAGCCTTGCCACTAGAGCGTATGTTTGGTCGAAGTCGATTCCTTCTTCTTGACGATATCCTTTGGCGACGAGTCTGGCCTTGTTCTTTATGATTGTTCCATCCTCGTCCAACTTGTTTCAGTAGACCCACTTCGTTCTGATGACATTCTTACCTTTGGGTCTAGGAACTAGTTTCCAAACATTGCATCGCTTGAACTGGTTCAAATCTTCTTCCATGGCCAAGATCCATGATGCGTCTGAGTTGGCTTCCTCAAACTTCTTTGGTTCAACCTGTGAGAGAAAACTTAAATATAAATTTTCGTAAGTTGTACCTCGATGAGTTCTGACACCATCCCGTGTATCTTATATGATCTGGTCCAAAGGGTGATCCTTCAGATGTCTGAGCTCTAGATTCCTAGCATCTGGAACTTCTTCAGCCACTGGAGTGACTTCATCAACTTGGAATTTTTTCTTCATCTTGATCATCTGCCTCCCCAATGGGGCTTGGAGTAGTGATCTTGAAGAACTTTTCTCTTTCACCTACAGTCGGTTCATCCAAGCTGATCTCTTTAATCCTTGTACTTGCATCTTCAACAAGCACACTAGACGATTTGCTTTGCAACAAGCCCATCTCATCAAATACAACATGTATGGATTCCTCTATAACTAGAGTTTTCCTATTGAAAATCTTGTATGCCTTACTATGGCTACTATAACCAACAAAAATACCATCAAAACTTTTCTCACTAAACTTGGTAGTGTGATACTTACCATTGTTAAGCACGAAGCATTTACAGCCAAAAATTCTAAAATATGAAACAGTTGGTTTCCTGCCTTTTAGAAGTTCGTAAGGTGTCTTATTATGGTTCTTATTGATGAATGCTCGATTTTGCACGTAGCATGCAGTATTGACGGCTTTAGCCAAGAAGTATTCTGGTAGTGAAGCATCACTCAACATAGTTCTGCAGGCCTCTATGAGTGTTATGTTCCTTCTCTCAGCTACCCCATTTTACTGTGGAGTGCGAGGAGAGGAAAACTCGTGAAAGATACCTAGGCTTTCACAGAATTCTGTCATGGCCCCAGATTTGAACTCTGTTTCATTATCACTTCTGATTTTTACTACAAAACAGTTGTATTCATTTTGGATCTGCCTAACAAAATTAGTAAAGATGTCGAAGGTATCTGACTTGTGTTTCAGAAAGAACACCCACTCAAAGCGCGAGTAATCATCAACAATAACCAATGTATATTCCTTACCTCCCAAACTTCAAATTTGCACTGGACCAAACAAGTCAATATGAAGTAGATGGAGACATCTACTTGAATTTTTGTCAATAATGCTTCTAAAGGTAGCCCTTGTTTGCTTGCCTTTTACGCATGCATGACAAGGTCTATCTTTTTTACGTACTTGACATTCGGGGCATCACGTACTAAGTTCTGGGAGAATAATTTATTAATAGTTTTAAAATTAATATGTGTTAACCTCTTGTGTCATTGTTCACCAAGAGACGCACTATCTTTTGCCAAAAGACACACTGGTGTAGAAGAATCTATACAAATGAAATTTAAACAAAATATATTCCTGCTTTGAGTGCCAGATAGAATCGTTTCCATATTGTCAACATACTTTATCAGGCACTTGTCAGGGTGGAATTCAACTATGTATCCTTTGTCGCATAGTTGGCTTATGCTTATAAGATTGTGTTCCAATCCCTCAACATAAGCTACATCCGAAAAGGATACACTACCGTTAGTGATCATACCGTAGCCTTTAATTATCCTGCGGTCTAAACCTCCAAAGATGACCTTTTGTCCGTTCAACGTTGGTGAATAATTTTGAAGTAGGCTTCTTGTCCCAGTCATGTGCCGAGAGCATCCACTTTCCAAATACCATATTGGCATTTTTGTGGCCTTTGGACATCCCTGGAATCATAATCAGTTTTTCTTAGGAACCTAAGCATGTTGGGTCCTTGGTCTCGTGTTAGAATGCTCCCCCTACGAGGATTAGCATCATAAGTGATCATTCTCATGTTGCAAACTTGAGGAGTTGCAAAATTTCTTGGATTAAACCAACAATCGATGGCAAAATGACCAATTTTGTCTCAGCACTAACAGTCGAACCTGTTGTATCTTTGCCTTAGGTACTCTTGCTTGACCTTCTGAGATGTTGGTCCAGCAGGGGTAGCATTCTTGAAGGAAGAAGCTTCATGATGATGGCAATCACATGATTTCTTCTCCATTACAGGCTTTTCTACAATGGTTTTTACTTTTGGTGCTTTCTTGAAGTTATGACCATGATCATGAGGGCAATAGCTTATAAGAATGACTTCTTCATAAGGTGCCTTAAAGACACTCTCACCAAAGTTTCTGGGGTGAGTCCATCCTTTGTAACAAGACTTTGGCTCTACATAAGTAGGCCTAGTCAAGTGGTCGTAGGATGAGTCAAGATCAAACTCATTTGTTGGAAATATGACTTTCTTAAAGACAGTCTGATCTTGAGAGCCTTTCTCCTTTTCTTTGGCCAAGGCCTTCTTGGCTGCCTTATTCCTTCTCTGAGCCTTGTTACTCCTAGAAGATTTACTAGGAGCTTCTACATGGCCTAGCCCAGCACCCTTGGCCTGAGTAGAGAACTCAGCAACAAGAGGTAGAACTACATTTGGCTTAGAGAAACCTTCAACAAGTTTCTTTTCGGCCTCTAGTAAGTCTTCCAACCCTTTGATGATTTCATCCTTAAGATCAAGGTGCTTAATAGCCTTGTTGAACTCATCAACAACATTATCTAAGTATTCTCTGAGTGAGTCCCTCTTAACGACTTCCTCTCTCAGAGAGCTTTCTATGGCCTTTAGAGACTTAATCTCGTTTGCCTGAGTTTTCACGACCTTTCGACATTTGTCGTAAGCCATGATCAACTCCTTATACTGGGCCATGAGTTCAGACTCATCGTCAGAGGAGTTGTCCTCAAGATTATGCTCAAAAACTTCATATTCTGAAAGAGGGGTGTGATATTTTACCTCCCCAGTGAACTGAGGCTCTTGTTCATCATCTGATTGAGCACTAAGTCCAAAGTAGGCTTCCTCTTCTTCACTTGACTCAGATGAGTCAGAGTCACTAAGAGTCTTGCCCTTCTTAGCTATCAGGCTCTTCTCTGTCTTCTTCTTGCTGTACGAGGACTTCTTTTCTTCTCTCATGCCACCCTCCTTCTTCTTGTGGGGGCAGTTATCTATGACGTGACCTGGCTTGTTATAATAGTAGCAAACTATGTCAGTCAAAATATGTTTGTTCTGTTTAGAACCATACCTGTTGTGGCTGTTTGAGCCTTTTCTATGTCGATCACCGTCATGTCGTGATCTTCTGTGAGTGGCATCCTTTCCCTTCCATTTCTTTTTCTTGTTCAAGAATTTCTTGAACTACCGTGAGAGTAAGGAGAACTCTCCTTCAGATAGCTCAGATCCCGAGGTACTTGGCTCTGAGTTTTCTTCTTCACTAACTTCTTGTGATGGGGCTGGAGAGGTAGCCTTTGACTTCCTAGAGGTGTCTGCCTTTAAAGCAACAAACTTCTCTTTGGATACAGACCTGCTCTTCTCTTCTTCAGTTTTCCTTGTGTTGAGTTGAAGCTCATACGACATCAGCTTCCCGAAGAGATTCTGAGGATCTGTCTCAGCTAGCTTTCCAAATTCCCGGATAGCACATACCTTATTGTCCCATTCCTTGGTTAAGGATCTTAGGAACTTGTCATTTAGTTCTCCATTGGTGAACCCTCTGCCATATACTCTGAGATCATTAACTATTTTGAAGAAGCTCTCAAATGTATCTGCAATAGTATCCTTTGGACCTTGCCTGAAGGCTTCATACTTATGGTTCAACAGGGATCTTCTATCATCCCTCACTTCTTCAGTATCTTCCATCAGAGTGACTAGTGACTGCCACATCTCCTTAGCAGATTGGCATTGAATTAGGTTCTACAGCATCGAGTCATCGACTGCACTTGCTATAATATTTTTTGCTTTCTTATCCATAGAGACAAGTGTAATCTCGTCCTTATCTAGATCCATCAACTTCTTTGGAACCTTCTTGGTTGGATCTATAGTGGAGATGGTCATGGGCACGTAAGGACCTTCTTCAACAATCATGAAGATACGGGGATCCACAGCTTCCATGAAAAATTTAATTCTCTCTTTCCACATGGGAAAGTTATTCTTTGTGCACAGGGGAAGCTTGGCAAAATCCTTAGCCTTATCCATTGCTTGAAAATTCTCAAAGACAACTTAGAGAGGAAATTGATCAAGGTGTATACCTTTTAACGACCAACCTCCCTCTAATACCAATTTAAAGTGTTAAGTTGTCAACCTAAATCACCTAGAGGGGGGTGAATAGGTGAATTGTGTGTCTATATGCGGAATAAAAATTTTAAAGAACCTGCACACACAATCAAGCAATCATAGATGACAAGAAGATTTATAGTGGTTCCCCAACCTTGGTTATGTCCACTTTCCCTCACCGATCTAGTAAATCACTAGATCCGTCTACTCCACTATCTCGGAGTGAAATCCAATCTTATGCCTCAGAACCAAGTTCCTACAATATCGATCCAAAAGGGATCTACACTCGGAAGATGAAAACTTCCTACAACTCAGAGATTAATCTCCTACAAAATTTACAGAGAGATTTAAAAAATACAAATAGAAATTTGTCTCAGATCTGGAAAAATTCAAATCTAGGTCTTCTTCTTGAACTTGCGGCAATTTCAGAAAATGTTGAAAAAGAGTTAAGAGAACTTATCTGAGAAATCTTAGACCTACTCGATCAAGGAGAAGATGAAATATCCTTGAACAACAAGCCTTTCTTGATCGAAAACAGAAGTGTTGATCTTCACGTTGAGCAGCGGCAGTAGCTGAAAGTTCTGTTCTTCTTGGAGAGAGACGGCCGATCACGATAATAGAGATGTACGATTTTCCGCTTAGGGTTAGTCTTAACGAAAAAACATTATATAGGATCGCCCCTAACGGTTATAATTAACATTAATGACGACACATGGACAAATCACGTCAAGTCATTTAAAAATCCCGTCGATCTGGACTTAAGAGAAATTTTCAGAAAAATTGTCTCTTGTTCTCGAGAAGTAGGAATGAGTTCTTTAGAACAAGATTGATTTCTCGAAAGCAATTCTGTCTGGACTTCAAGTTAGTACTCGAGACCTATTGGCAGAGACTTCTCAAGAACTAACTATACTTCTCGAGAACTATTACTCGAAAGCAAAATCAAGTACTCGAGAACAATGTTGGCTTCTCGATAACTCGAGACTAAGTTCTCGAGAACTAAGATAGACTTCACGAGAGAGGGACTTAGAATAATTTTGCAGTTGTATCTGACTACTCGAGAAATAAAGGTCGGGACTTCTCGATAACCTTAGACTGACTTCTCAAGAACTATAAAAAGGTTTCTCGAGAACTAGTCTCGGCTTCTCGAGAACTAGAGGAACTTCGCGAGTTCTGCTAAGTCTACTTCTTGAGAACTATCATGGACTTCTCGAGAAGTGGACTTAGAGAAATTTTCTCTACTCTTCAAGAATCCAATCTTCATTCCTTGATCCAAGTGCTTGAATATGAAGTGCATCCCAATTGAGAGGCTACACATCGGTCAACATCTTGGATCACACAGTGAGGGATTACACTGTATGGTCCTGTGTTCATGACCCACTGTAGACTGACATTTGTCTACACTTGGCAATGATAGTCTGCAAACACACAACTTAAACCAAGATATCAAATACAACTTAATTCATCTATGTTCAAAGGTGACTTCATGCAAATATGGGTTATTGTGGATGAAATACCCAACACCATGTCTCAATGAGATCCTCTTCTGTGCGCAGTCAATCTTCGCATAGTGCTAATCCAGCCATACCATGCCCAAAATGAGGTCGAACTCTGGAATTCCCAAGACTATGGAAGGGGTGTCGAAGAGCTTTCCTTCAAGGAGAACCTCAAACTCGCACTTCGCGGTTGCCGTCATCTCCGATCCGTCTGGAAGGTGCACCCTTCGAGCAATACCAGTGAAGTATTGCACTCCATCTATATCTTTGATGAAGTCTTCAGACACAAAAGAGTGCGAGGCACCGGTGTCGAATAACGTATAGGCCGGTTTCCCGCCGACCATTACGGTGCCTAAGTGTTAATAATAATTCTCAAGCTAAGCATCTAGTATATCTTAAGCAACTTGAGGGTATTAATGAAAATAAAATGACTAACTGTAATCATACCTGTAATCACATTCTGAGGGTTCCGCTCTTGAGTCATGTCCAACGCATACATCTGATCCCGAGCGGGCCCGGGGTTTCCTTTTTGTGGTCCTCGTCCTCGACCACGCATGTGCCCCCGTCCTCGAGGAGTTGCTGGAGGGAAAGCAAGAGGCGCATTTCCAAATAGTTGCGGGAAGTAGCGTCGAATGTGGCCCGGTTGGTTGCATTCGAAGCACACTCGCTCCTGCCGCCCTCCGGGTTGTTGAAATTGTTGAGGTGGAGGCAATGCTGGCGGTTGCGGAACTGGGCGCTCCATTCTAAAATTCTGGGGGAAACGTTTGCCACCTCTTTGATGTCCTCTTCCTCCTATATTATCAAATCTCATTCTATTGCTGGGGTCGGCTTCCTTCACGCCTTCAGCTGGCCTCTTACCACTTTCCAAGTGGTCCGCTTCCAACCACTTCGCCATGTCAATAATCTAAGCTAGACTAGAGTCCGCTATAAATAAAAGGGCTTGCCTCAGGGTGTCTCGCAAGCCTTTGTAGAATCATTTTGCGTATCCTCTATCATCCAAATCATAAGAGTCAGCAAATCTAGCCAAGTGCTGAAACTCTCGTTGGTATTCTGTCACCGACTTGGACGCTTGCTTCAGTTGAAAAATCTCTCTTCAAGATTATGCCGAGCGACCGAGGGGTTGAAATTCTCTAAAAAGGCTTCAGAGAATTCGCTCCAACTGATATCTATGTACACTCGTCCTTGAAAAGTGGAGCCCATGAATGACTTCCACTACCTTTTGGTGTGCGGCTCTAAGAGTGTCACAATAAGGGTATTCGCCATGTTGTTTGGGCACCTTATTCCTGCCAACAGTTCTTGTACAGTGTGTAACATCCCATTTCCGGCTAGACCCCTAGGAGTCGGTTGGTCGTGACGGAACCCTAGGAAGCCCAAAAATTGAAATAAATCGATCGAGATTTCGGGTCACGGGTTGGTCATGCCCGTGACCGACCCGTCATGCCCGTGACCTAGGGCGTGACTACTTCGATGATCGTCGATCTCCGTGAGACGATCGTCGAACTTGCAGCCCGAGCATGTCACGTTCGTGACCAAGGTGTCACGCCCGTGACCTAGGGCGTGACTCCTTCGACGATCGTCGATCTCCGTGAGCCGATCGTCGAGCTTGCAGCCCGGGCATGTCACGCCCGTGACCATGGTGTCACGCCCGTGACCTAGGGCGTGACTTCTTTGACGACCGTCGATCTCCGTAAGGAGATCGTCGAAATTGAAACTCAGGCCTGTCACGCCCGTGACCTAGGTGTCACGCCCGTGACCTAGGGCGTGACTACTTCGACGATCGTCGATCTCCGTGAGACGATCGTCGAACTTGCAGTCCGGGCATGTCACGCCCGTGACCAAGGTGTCACGCCCGTGACCTAGGGCGTGACTCCTTCGACGATCGTCGATCTCCGTGAGTCGATCGTCGAGCTTGCAGCCCGGGCATGTCACGCCCGTGACCACGGTGTCACGCCCGTGACCTAGGGAGTGATATCCATAAGGAGATCGTCGAAATTGAAACTCGGGCCTGTCACGCCTGTGACCTAGGTGTCACGCCCGTGACCTAGGGCGTGACCACCCTTCGATGACCATCGATCTCAGTTCGACGATCGTCGAACTCAGAATTATCGTTCGGGCCTGTCATGCCCGTGACCTAGGTGTCACGCCCGTGACCTAGGGCGTGACCACCCTTCGACGACCGTCGATCTCAGTTCGACGATCGTCGACCTCAGAATTGTCACCCGGGCCTGTCACGCCCGTAACCTATGTTTCACGCCCGTGACATTGGCCGAAACGACGGTTCAGGCCCGAAATTATTCTAACACGCGTGGTAATAAATGCTGATGTGGGAAGTTACACCAGGAGTAATTACGGGCTGTTTTTCCTTCTGTAATTATATAATAAAGGAGGAAATGTTGGTCCAATAGGAATCGACCTGGCAAACACCTGTTCATCTTCCACCGTTTCCTATCCCTTCACTGTAACCGAAAGATAATTAAGGGGAGCCTTCATGACCATTAAGGCTTTACCCTTTCACCTCCCCACTTGCTGACTTATAAAAGCCCACTTGGAGCAAGAGGAGAAGTTTACACGATCAATCAAACGGATCAATTCTTTGTTCTTGCTGTAGGAGAAGTTCGGCTACGCCACCACTGCGCCATGGCACCCCGTCGTTCATCTCGCCTCCAAACCGCGAACAAGGTCCTCCTCTGCTTCTTCTCTTTCATGGGTAGATCTTAGGATTCTTAGAAAGGAAGTTCGCGCTCAACGGAGTCGGACCCATCTCTCGTTTTCATAGAAAACCATGAAAAATGTATTCTTGAGTTCGCCGGAAACCGCCACCTCCGGCGGCCAAACCACCGCCGACCGATAGTCATCGCCTCAACGGAGGTGGTGGTGGTGGTGGCTGGCCAGGGAGGTGACTGAACTGCCGGCGACGGATCACGGAAAGCTTACAGGAAAAATGGTTTTTCTGAGTTCTGTTTTCGGGTTCATGTAGAAGATGAACAGTAAAATCAATTTTATAATTTATAAACTAAGTATATAACACATGGAGGAAAGATATATTATCTGAGTATATTTTGAGGCTACAAAATGAGGCGCTTAGAGGCCGTTTTAGGAAATGACCAGTCACGAAAGTTGTAGCCCTTCGAGTCTAGATTAATTTAAAATTAGTTTCAACTCGTTTGGGTAAGCGGTTCGGCCGCAGCACCCGTTTTAGTGGGGGCTGTACCTAGAGTTGGGCAGAAATTAAAATGGATGCCCACTCTTCGTCCCTTGTCCAAATGACCTGAAATTTGGGCAGGGGGTTAACCTTATCTATACTTAACGGCAGACCAAAAATGGGAATTTTTGGAGATACTTTGCCTAAAGTTTTTGTTTTAATTTAATAAACTTAGAGGAATTTATTTAAGAGGTCAAATGACATCCAAACTCCCCCAAATTTTGGGTGGTGGTCCCTGGCATCAATGTTAAGATCTGTACAAAATTTCAACTCAATTGGTCGAGTTTTGAATAGGGAAGTATCAAGTCCTAGATAGGTCTTGGTGAGGGATACTTTGGGGAAAAGTACGATTGGAAATGGAGTGGACAAATCTCCTCAAAAGAGGCTGATGTTGTGGCCACTGATTTGTTGAGTCAATGTCTACCCTCTTGGGTAACATGGTGTGGATTAGGGTGGATTTCACCCTAAGAGATTGGCTCAAATCCAGTGGGTGGGAGTTTGAGTTTTGTGAAGGACATAAGAGCAAAAGCTCTTGTATGCCCTTGAAATTTGGAGGAGAGGGGGATGATATGATGAAAACCCTCTGGTTGAAATAGTGAAGGAATTGGAGGTAATTAGGTAGCTCGAAAGTTGAGATTTTGAATTAGGATAAAAATGTAATTTAGATATTTTAAGCACTAAATCTAACCCAAAAATTATGAAACACGGGAGGAGGGAGTTTTAGGATGTTTTAGACTTATGGTAATTTTCCTGGAATTTTATGATTAATAAATATTATACTTCATGTGTTAAATGATTATTAGCCCGATTTGTTGTTTCAATTATTTGGAAGTTTTAAATTAATTATAATCAGTTAAAATTCTGGATTTAGATCTTGACTAGTAGAACATTGATCCCTGAATTTTTTATAGAATTTTATGTTGAGAAATTTTAGAGGTACATTCACAATGTTTTAATATGGGCTTTTGAGCATAAAAATAAATTAGGGCTTGTACAATTGCTGGAAAATTATGATAATTGGAACTTAAAGTTTTTAGACCCTTTTATATCACTGGGAATTATTTGGGAATTTTTAGAGTTACTGTTATAGCACTTCATTCACAAAGCATGTTAGATTGTAATTTAGTATTTGATTTATTATGATTTAATTACTAGCAAGAAAATTATGGGATTCTGTCAAAGTTATTTTCATGATAAAACCAGCACACTGTATTTTATTTGAATTATGTGGAGGACAAATTAAGGTAGTTTATTCATTAAGCTCTAAATAACTGAAATAATGATTAAATAAGTTTAGGCCCTTGAAAATCATTGTAAAACTACCAAACTTTGGAAACTTGATATTTAGGCCTACTATTATTTACCTTAATTTTGTGATAGCTGGAATCAACTAGAATGTTATACCTCATGTTCAAAATGATGATATTAGACCCTTAAGAATAAATAAATAAGTTATCGGATTTATTAGGAAAATTCCAATATTTTGGATTTAGGCAAATCTTGTTAGGATAGACCCCCGATAAATAAATTGTGGCATTTGGATGAAAAAGTAAATTACGTGTAATCTTGATTATCGTGTAGCCTAGGTGAGTCCCTAGGAGGTTTGGTTTAGCACTGATGGTAGTTGGAAGATTAGGTGTTACGCGAGTATGGAGGAAGACCTTATTTCCGTGTGGAGAGGGTGAAGAGTCAAGCTACCCTAGGTTTAGTTTAATGTAACTCTTAAAGGGAAAAAGGTAAGGTGAGAAACCAATTAAAGTAAGTGCCTTGCGAAAGGGAACTTCGGGTCATAATGTCGCCGTCTTGGTTCCTAGTGCCCCTTGAGAGCCCTTCACGGGGAATACCGGGGGCATTCCTGGGCTAACGTAAACTGTAATAACAAACTGGCAAGAGTAACTTAGTAACTAGGGCTGCACCTTTCACAAACACTGTTGGCACAGGAAGAATGATGGGAGCTTCGGCTCGGTTGGTCATAAGACGGACGTTTTGGTCCGGGGAGCTTCGGCTCGGTTGGTTTGGAGACGGACGTTTTGTTCCGGGGAGCTTCGGCTCGGTTGGTTTGGAGACGGACGTTTTGGTCCGGGGAGCTTCGGCTCGGTTGGTTTGGAGACGGACGTTTTGGTCCGGGGGCTTCGGCTCGGTTTTTGTGTGTTTACGATTAAACTTGCATGTGCATAAAATAGGAAAAGTTAAGGTGGTGGGTTTTCGATATCGGGGAGTTCGATTGCACCGACACCGATATCGTTGACTCGGCGAGGTGATTAGCCCTTCGCCAACAGAAGTCCGGTGCACCAGCCGGCAAGAGCACGCAGGCGTCCGCTTAGTGCACCAAGCATTGAGGCGTACGATAGGTCAGACCAGTGGTGCTTTTACTGGTTTTGAGGTGGGCGAGGCCCAACCCACCGCTTCCGTCCGCCACTACGGAGGTATCCTGGGAGGTAACGGCTCCGAAAGGGGGAACTAAAGGTCTGTGTGCACAGAGTCGGGTGTGTGAGTTGCACTTGCATGTTTCATCATACCCACTTGCATGTCATAGCATAATCGATTCATTTAAGCCTGACACCTAAAGTATAAGTGGTATGGGACGCTTATACATTAGGACCTGCAAAACGACCCCTTGGTCTATAGGCTTGTGTGGGCAAGTTTATAAATCAAAGGTTAATTTCAATATATATACATACTGTTGTTTGATAACCGTCACCCCAACGTATAAGTGGTATGGGACACTCTATACGATGGGAGCCTTGCAGAAGATCCCTTGGCTTATGCGCTTTCGCACATATGTTAAGGTTACCTTTTTTACTTTCTGTTTTCTGTCATATTATTATAGAATTGCTAGATTAGTTCCGCTGCCATCTGTTTCTTGATTAATCTCTACCTTCATGTCCTTCCCTTTCTTCCTCTCCGCTCGGTACTTAGGAGCCATGGGGGAAGGGGTAGGGGATGATGGGGCTTAATCTTTATGACTAACGGTTTTCGAACCGCATCATTTAGGGGATCGTGGAGCCCAGCATGGAGGAGCAGCCCCAGAGATCGGTGCGCCTGGAGATGGGGCAGTCTAGCTCCGGAGTTCATACAGCCGGGACCGTGAGTCTCGACCCTGAGTAGTTTCTAGTTTTGCTTCCGCATTGAGTAACATTGTAGAGAGGACATGATGTATCGGGCATAAGCACGCATTTATAGTACTCTGATTATTGTTATTCTGTGGACACTCCCTTCGTGGAGATTTTATTTTATATACATGTGATTTATTATTGTGGACTGCATTGCTCTTACTTCAATTATTGTGCTACCTTTCTGTGATCGAATTGGCCGGCAGAATCGGCGCCTTGTGGTGATGACCCTTCTGGACGTGAAGGTGTCACCGCAAAGCGGCGACTATGGGCCTAAGACCCCGGGTGTTTAAAAAGAAAAAAAGGGGGTCTTACAAGTGGTATCAGAGGAAACATCGATCAGAAGAAAGTAGCAGTCCACAAACCCTGGGTCACCCCCGCGTGAGTTTAGTTTGGGGACAAACTAAGCAGCAGAAGCAGTGGTGTGCCCAAATGGGGGTCACATATAAATTGTCCACTTTTATTTAAGATTGAACGTTTTCTCAGCATGTGTTTTTGTTACGCAGCCTCCAGCACGGCCTACGCCACAAGGTGGAGTTCAACAGGCTCAGGATGTTGCACCACCTCCACCGGTCCCCACTCCTTTCCTTCAGTCAGACATGGGACAGACTCTGACTGCCATCCTGGAGGCCTTCAGGGCCCAGCAGGTTCCGGCCCCGCAGCCAAATCCGGAGGCCAACTGGCTAAGCATCTTCCGAGGACTGTCTCCCCCGTCCTACTTGGGGACAGAGTCGGCAGTTCGGACGGAAGAGTGGCTGGATATCATGTACGAGATGCTGGTCGGGATACGGTGTCCCTGGGAGGAGAGGGTGGCTCTGGTCGTCTCTTGCCTAGAGTCCCATGCAAAGAGGTGGTGGAAGACGATGTTGGACACGACATTTGCCGACAGGGAGGTCGCGGAGGTTACCTGGGAGGAGTTCAGGGCCGCACTGCTGGAGCATTTTGTTCCGCAGTCGGCTAG
Source organism: Platanthera zijinensis (assembly GCA_039513925.1). Lineage (NCBI taxonomy): Eukaryota > Viridiplantae > Streptophyta > Magnoliopsida > Asparagales > Orchidaceae > Platanthera > Platanthera zijinensis. The sequence goes on along the minus strand of CM077080.1, from coordinate 151,301,142 downwards.
GGATGATTTGGAGGAGCGGTTCTTACAGCTGAAGCAGGGCACCCGGACCGTGGTGGAGTACCATCGAGAGTTCGACCATATGGCTCGATACGCAGATTCCTAACAGCTGGACGAAGCAGGGTATATCAGGAGGTTCTATAAGGGCCTGCGGGAGGACTTGAGGGAGGCTTTGTTGTTTGTATCTGACGGGCCCATCTCCCGGATTTTGGAGATGGCAAAAAGGATTGAGGCAGATTGGCACGCCACCCGGGGCCGGAAACGGCCAGCAGAGGATCAGGGACGGAGAGGTAGAAATGACCAGCGGCGAGGTGATGTACCAGAGGGTAGGAGGACAGAGGACCAGCCTCGTCAGGATGTGAGGCAGGAGCCGAGGGAACAGGTGATATTGGCCCCTCCACCTCTTCGGATGCAGGAGATGTCGAGACCCAGGGGAATGGCGTATCCCCCACCAGAGTGCTTTCTTTGTCATCAGATTGGGCATATTCGGAGGAACTGCCCCATGAGGGGGGCACCACCTCCAGCACCACAGGGCGGCCCACCAGCTCAGCATTACGGAGGCCGAGGACGCGGCCGCGTTCGTGGATACCAGGGGGGAGATCGTAGACAGGAAAGGGAGCAGGTAAATGCCTTAGACCTTGCGCAGCCTCGGAATCTGGAGCAGGTCATAGCAGGTACGCTGCAATGCCTCTTTATTTTCATAGAATTTCCCTTCCAATAGTTAAAACTTTGAATCGCACTAGATAGATTAGCAAGGAAAGTAAAACTCACTATAGAACCCTAAGATATCTAATCACCCCAGGTATAGTCTTCATCAGCGGCAAGCCGGCCCGCACGCTGTTCGATACTAGAGCTACTCACTCCTTTGTGTCGGAGAAATTCGTAGAAGGACTGGAAGGCGTGGAGTGGTTCACAGGCTCGAGGATGAGGGTACGACTACCGGATGGGTCTGAGCTCCTTACCACGGATCACTGCAATATGGAGGCAGAAATTGGTGGAAAGGCATTCGAGGCTCCAGCGATGATTTTGAAGCTAACGGACTACGACCTGATCCTGGGCATGGTATGGCTGCACTGGAACCATGCCCAGATTGACTGCCAGGCGAAGAGGATCACCGTGAGACACGGGGGCTCTTTCATTATCATTGAAGGTATAAGACCTGTCTCTCGTATACTCTTATCTTCGGTACAGGCCGTTAAGGCCCATCGGCAGGGAGAGGAGGTCTATCAGATTCTATTTGAGATGGCGGAAGTTAAGGAGTCGGTGACAGACATCCCGGTGGTGCGAGATTTCGCTGACATCTTTCCAGAGAAACTGCCAGGACTACCTCCACACCGAGAGCAGGATTTTCAGATACAGCTTGTGCCGGGGGCCAAGCCGGCATCTAGGGCCCCTTATCGAATGGCCCCAAAGGAGTTGGCAGAGTTTCAGACTCAGTTGCAGGAATTGGTTGAGGCAGGATTTGTTAGACCGAGTTCCTCGCCATGGGGAGCGCCGGTCCTATTCGTGAAGAAGAAGGATGGGACACTCCGCCTGTGCATCGATTATCGAGCACTAAACAGGCTGACCGTCCGGAATACCTATCCGCTCCCACGGATAGACGAATTGTTCGACCAGCTAGAGGGAGCCCATTATTTCTCGAAGCTGGACTTGAGGTCAGGATACTACCAGCTACGGATCCAGGAGGAGGATATCCCGAAGATGGCCTTCAGTAGCAGATATGGCCTGTATGAGTTCACCGTGATGCCCTTCGGGCTCACGAATGCTCCGTCGGCGTTCATGAGTCTCATGAACCGGGTTTTCGAGGCCTACTTGGATGTGTTCGTCATAGTATTCATAGACGACATCCTGATCTACTCTAGGACGGAGGAGGAGCACACTCGGCATCTGGCACTCACTCTGGAGAGGTTGCGGGAGCATCGCCTTTATGCAAAATTCAGCAAGTGTCAGTTTTGGTTGAAGGAGGTGGCCTTCTTAGGCCACATTATCAGCGGAGCCGGGTTGGCAGTGGATCCGGCAAAGATTCGGGCAGTTCGAGATTGGCCGTAGTTGAAGACAGCCACCGATGTACGAAGTTTCTTGGGACTTGCCGGTTACTACCGGAAGTTCGTAGAGGGGTTCTCTCAGATTGCCCTCCCCCTCACATCTTTGGCGAAGAAGGAGGCACCTTTCGTTTGGACCCCGCAATGCCAGGCGGCTTTCCAGGAGCTGAAGGACCGACTCCTCTCAGCCCCTATTCTGGCCCTTCCATCTGGAAAGGAAGGATTCCAGGTGTACACCGACGCATCATACTAGGGGATGGGAGCAGTGCTGATGCAGAACGGACACGTCATAGCATATGCCTCCTGCCAACTGAAGACCCATGAGAAGAACTACCCAGTGCACGACCTTGAGATGGGAGCGGTCGTTTTTGCTCTGAAGGTTTGGCGCCATTATCTTTATGGAGTCCACTGCGACATCTACTCCGATCACAAGAACCTGAAATACGTGGACACACAGAAGGAGCTGAATATCAGGCAGAGGCGCTGGGTGGAGTTCTTAGCAGATTATCAGTATGAGATGCACTACCATCCAGGGAAGGCAAACGTGGTGGCCGACGCATTGAGTCGAAGAGCTGCCGCTTCCGAAGCTGGGCCCCAAGTTATGTACATGGAGCTAGTCCGGTCATTCAGAGATATGCAGATATCCCTAGTGTCCGAGGATGACCCAGTTCTGTATAGGGAGTATCTGGCATCGATAGTGGCCATAGACAATATTCGGGATCGCATTCGGGACGGACAGAGGACAGATGCATGGGTAGAGCCGATGTTCCGAGCCTTGGAGGAGGGTTTGACAGTAGATTATTCCCTGAGAGATGGATTGCTACATTTCAGAGGCAGAGTATATATACCCGTAGGAGGCCAGATCCGAGAGGATATTATGACGGAGGCGCATTGCAGCCGGTACTCTGTGCACCCGGGGATCACAAAGATGACCGCTGATCTGAAGAGGACGATGTCTTGGCCGGGCATGAAGAAGGACATTACGTACTTCGTGACCCATTGCGAGGCGTGTCAGTTGGTGAAGGCGGAGTGCAGGAACCCCGCAGGACTGTTGCAGCCACTCCCGTTGCCGGAGTGGAAGTTTGAGGATATAGCTATGGATTTTATACATGGTCTTCCCCGGTCTCGGACGGGGAATGACTCGATCTGGGTGATTGTTGATCGGTTGACGAAGGTGGCCCGCTTTATACCGATCAGGAAGGATGACTCGGTGGGAGTGCTTGTGCGGAAGTTCGTGGAGCAGTATATCTGATATCATGGCGTGCCTCGGACGATAGTGTCGGACCGCGATGGACGGTTTACATCCAGGGAGTGGCGGTCAGTGCAGCCATATCTGGGCACCCGATTGACTTTTAGCACGGCCTTCCACCCTCAGACGGACGGTCAGACAGAGCGCACTAACAGGACGTTGGAGGATCTACTACGACTGTATATACTGGACCGAGGGGAGCCATGGGAGAAGATGTTACCGTTGGTCGAGTTCTCCTATAACAATAGCTACCAGTCCAGCATCAGGATGGCACCTTATGAAGCCTTGTATGGAAGAAAATGTAGGACCCCACTTTCTTGGGTTCAAGACGAGGATCCGAAGGTGTTGGGATCGGATTTTGTTGAAGACACCGAGGCTCAGGTGAGACTGATCAGAGATAGGATGTTGGAGGCGCAGAGCAGACAGGCTAAATACTATGATGCCCGGCATCGTCAGGTGGAGTTTCGGGTAGGGGATCGAGTGTTCTTGAAGATCCGGCCCATGCACGGAGTCTCACGGGTGCGCGGTCGGAGGAAGAAGCTCAGCCCTAGGTATATGGGCCCTTACCGGATCCTGGAGCGGATCGGACCCCTAGCCTACATGCTAGAGTTGCCACCAGAGCTGGCAGCTCTACACGACATCTTTCACATTTCTTCGCTAAGAAGGACTCTACTACGCCTGGAGCAGCAGATTTTGACCACCGAAGGGCCGGTAGCTTCAGACCGATCAGTTCACTTGGAGCCGGTCCGGATCGACGACAAAGGAGTACGGATCTTGCGCCGCAAGAAGATCCCCTTAGTCAAGGTTCTGTGGAGAAACCACGGTCAGGAGGAGCACACCTGGGAACCGCAGGACCTGATGAGGCAAAGATACCCGGAGTTGTTCAGTCAGGTATATCTCACCACCTCTCGTTATACTATAGGTTGCCTTCTTGTTTTGGACAGTTAAGACTAGATAAGGAAAATTCAGGACCTAGGCATGCGCACTCAATCAGAAAGGTAGGGGCTAATCTTTTGTTTATTGGGGAGATTATCTTCGTTTATCAAACGAATAGTTGCTTGAACCCAATAGAAAGATCGTATGGGATGTTACAAGTTTAATTTATTCCGATAGAAATCCCCGTAGGCTCAACCTCAATTTCGGGGACGAAATTTTTGTTTTGTTTATTGGGATTTGTAACATCCCATTTCCGGCTAGACCCCTAGGAGTCGGTTGGTCGTGACGGAACCCTAGGAAGCCCAAAAATTGAAATAAATCGATCGAGATTTCGGGTCACGGGTTGGTCACTCCCGTGACCGACCCGTCACGCCCGTGACCTAGGGCGTGACTACTTCGACGATCGTCGATCTCCGTGAGACGATCGTCAAACTTGCAGCCCAGGCATGTCACGCCCGTGACCAAGGTGTCACGCCCGTGACCTAGGGCGTGACTCCTTCGACGATCGTCGATCTCCGTGAGCCGATCGTCGAGCTTGCAGTCCGGGCATGTCACGCCCGTGACCATGGTGTCACGCCCGTGACCTAGGGCATGACTCCTTCGACGACCGTCGATCTCCGTAAGGAGATCGTCGAAATTGAAACTCGGGCCTGTCACGCCCGTGACCTAGGTGTCACGCCCGTGACCTAGGGCATGACTACTTCGACGATCGTCGATCTCCGTGAGACGATCGTCGAACTTGCAGCCCGGGCATGTCACACCCGTGACCAAGTTGTCACGCCCGTGACCTAGGGCGTGACTCCTTCGACGATCGTCGATCTCCGTGAGCCGATCGTCGAGCTTGCAGCCCGGGCATGTCACGCCCGTGACCATGGTGTCACGCCTGTGACCTAGGGCGTGATATCCGTAAGGAGATCGTCGAAATTGAAACTCGGACCTGTCATGCCCGTGACCTAGGTGTCACGCCCGTGACCTAGGGCGTGACCACCCTTCGACGACCATCGATCTCAGTTCGACGATCGTCGAACTCAGAATTGTCGTTCGGGCCTGTCACGCCCGTGACCTAGGTGTCACGCCCGTGACCTAGGGCGTGACCACCCTTCGACGACCGTCGATCTCAGTTCGACGATCATCGACCTCAGAATTGTCACCCGGGCCTGTCACGCCCGTGACCTATGTGTCACGCCCGTGACAATGGCCGAAACGACGGTTCAGGCCCGAAATTATTCTAACACGCGTGGTAATAAATGCTGATGTGTGAAGTTACACCAGGAGTAATTACGTGCTGTTTTTCCTTCTGTAATTATATAATAAAGGAGGAAATGTTGGTCCAATAGGAATCGACCTGGCAAACACCTGTTCATCTTCCACCGTTTCCTATCCCTTCACTGTAACCAAAAGATTATTAAGGGGAGCCTTCATGACCATTAAGGCTTTACCCTTTCACCTCCCCACTTGCTGACTAATAAAAGCCCACTTGGAGCAAGAGGAGAAGTTTACACGCTCAATCAAACGGATCAGATCTTTATTCTTGCTGTAGGAGAAGTTCGGCTACGCCACCACTGCGCCATGGCACCCCGTCGTTCATCTCGCCTCCAAACCACGAACAAGGTCCTCCTCTGGTTCTTCTCTTTCATGGGTAGATCTTAGGATTCTTAGAAAGGAAGTTCGCGCTCAACGGAGCCGGACCCATCTCTCGTTTTCATGGAAAACCATGAAAAATGTATTCTTGAGTTCGCCGGCAACCGCCACCTCCGGCGGCCAAACCACCGCCGACCGATAGCCATCGCCTCAACGGAGGTGGTGGTGGTGGTGGCTGGCCAGGGAGGTGACCGAACTGCCGGCGACGGATCACGGAAAGCTTACAGGAAAAATGGTTTTTCTGAGTTCTGTTTTCGGGTTCATGTAGAAGATGAACAGTAAAATCAATTTTATAATTTATAAACTAAGTATATAACACATGGAGGAAAGATATATTATCTGAGTATATTTTGAGGCTGGGAAATGAGGCGCTTAGAGGCCGTTTTAGGAAAAATGACCAGTCACAAAAGTTGTAGCCCTTCGAGTCTAGATTAATTTAAAATTGGTTTCAACTCGTTTGGGTAAGCGGTTCGGCCGCAGCACCCATTTTAGTGGGGGCTATACCTAGAGTTAGGCAGAAATTAAAATGGATGCCCACTCTTCGTCCCTTGTCCAAATGACTTGAAATTTGGGCAGGGGGTTAATCTTAGCTATACTTAACGGCAGAGCAAAAATGGGAATTTTTGGAGATACTTTGCCTAAAGTTTTTGTTTTAATTTAATAAACTTAGAGGAATTTATTTAAGAGGTCAAATGACCTCCAAACTCCCCCAAATTTTGGGTGGTGGTCCCTAGCTTCAATGTTAAAATCTGTACAAAATTTCAACTCAATTGGTCGAGTTTTGAATAGGGAAGTATCAAGTCCTGGAGAGGTCTTGGTGAGGGATACTTTGGGGAAAAGTACGATTGGAAATGGAGTGGACAAATCTCCTCAAAAGAGGCTGATGTTGTGGCCACTGATTTGTTGAGTCTATGTCTACCCTCTTGGGTAACATGGTGTGGATTAGGGTGGATTTCACCCTAAGAGATTGGCTCAAATCCAGTGGGTGGGAGTTTGAGTTTTGTGAAGGACATAGAAGCAAAAGCTCTTGTATGCCCTTGAAATTTGGAGGAGAGGGGGATGATATGATGAAAACCCTCTGGTTGAAATAGTGAAGGAATTGGAGGTAATTAGGTATCTCGAAAGTTGAGATTTTGGATTAGGATAAAAATGTAATTTAGTTATTTTAAGCACTAAATCTAACGCAAAAATTATGAAACTCGGGAGGAGGGAGTTTTAGGACGTTTTAGACTTATGGTAATTTTCCTGGAATTTTATAATTAATAAATATTATACTTCATGTGTTAAATGATTATTAGCCCGATTTGTTGTTTCAATTATTTGGAAGTTTAAAATTAATTATAATCAGTTAAAATTCTGGATTTAGATCTTGACTAGTAGATCATTGATCCCTGAATTTTTTATAGAATTTTATGTTGAGAAATTTTAGAGGTACATTCACAATGTTTTAATATGGGCTTTTGAGCATAAAAATAAATTAGGGCTTGTATAATTGCTAGAAAATTATGATAATTGGAACTTAAGGTTTTTAGGCCCTTTTATATCACTGGGAATTATTTGTGAATTTTTAGAGTTACTGTTATAGCACTTCATTCACAAAGCATGTTAGATTGTAATTTAGTATTTGATTTATTATGATTTAATTACCAGCAAGAAAATTATGGGATTCTGTCAAAGTTATTTTCATGATAAAACCAGCACCCTGTATTTTATTTGAATTATTTGGAGGACAAATTAAGCTAGTTTATTCATTAAGCTTGAAATAACTGAAATAATGATTAAATAAGTTTAGGCCTTTGAAAATCATTGTAAAACTACCAAACTTTGGAAACTTGATATTTAGGCCTACTATTATTTACCTTAATTTTGTGATAGCTGGAATCAACTAGAATGTTATAACTCATGTTCAAAATGATGATATTAGACCCTTAAGAATAAATAAATAAGTTATCGGATTTATTAGGAAAATTCCAATATTTTGGATTTAGGCAAATCTTGTTAAGATAGACCCCCGATGAATAAATTGTGGCATTTGGATGAAAAAGTAAATTACGTGTAATCTTGATTATCGTGTAGCCTAGGTGAGTCCCTAGGAGGTTTGGTTTAGCACTGATGGTAGTTGGAAGATTAGGTGTTACGCGGGTATGGCGAAAGACCGTCTTTCCGTGTGGAGAGGGTGAAGAGTCAAGCTACCCTAGGTTTAGTTTAATGTAACTCTTAAAGGGAAAAAGGTAAGGTGAGAAACCAATTAAAGTAAGTGCCTTGCGAAAGGGAACTTCGGGCCGTAATGCCACCATCTTGGTTCCTAGTGCCCCTTGAGAGCCCTTCACGGGGAATACCAGGGGCAGTCCTGGGCAAACGTAAACTGTAATAACAAACTGGCAAGAGTAACTTAGTAACTAGGGCTGCAACTTTCACAAACACTGTTGGCAGAGGAAGATTGATGGGAGCTTCGGCTCGGTTGGTCTGGAGACGGACGTTTTGGTCCGGGGAGCTTCGGCTCGGTTGGTTTGGAGACGGACATTTTGGTCCGGGGAGCTTCGGCTCGGTTGGTTTGGAGACGGACGTTTTGGTCCGGGGAGCTTCGGCTCGGTTGGTTTGGAGACGGACGTTTTGGTCCGGGGGCTTCGGCTCGGTTTTTGTGTGTTTATGATTAAACTTGCATGTGCATAAAATAGGAAAAGTTAAGGTGGTGGGTTTTCGATATCGGGGAGTTCGATTGCACCGACACCGATATCGTTGACTCGGCGAGGTGATTAGCCCTTCGCCAACAGAAGTCCGGTGCGCCAGCCGGCAAGAGTACGCAGGCGTCCGTTTAGTGCACCAAGCGTTGAGGCATACGATAGGTCAGACCAGTGGTGCTTTTACTGGTTTTGAGGTGGGGGAGGCCCAACTTACCGCTTCCGTCCGCCACTACGGAGGTATCCTGGGAGGTAACGGCTCCGAAAGGGGGAACTAAAGGTCTGTGTGCACAGAGTCGGGTGTGTGAGTTGCACTTGCATGTTTCATCATACCCACTTGCATGTCATAGCATAATCGATTCATTTAACACTGACACCTAAAGTATAAGTGGTATGGGACGCTTATACATTAGGACCTACAAAACGACCCCTTGGTCTATAGGCTTGTATGGGTAAGTTTATAAATCAAAGGTTAATTTCAATATATATACATGTTGTTTGATAACCGTCACCCCCAACGTATAAGTGGTATGGGACACTCTATACGATGGGAGCCTTGCAGAAGATCCCTTGGCTTATGCGCTTTCGCACATAAGTTAAGGTTACCTTTTTTACTTTCTGTTTTCTGTCATATTATTATAGAATTGCTAGATTAGTTCCGCTGCCATCTGTTTCTTGATTAATCTCTACCTTCATGTCCTTCCCTTTCTTCCTCTCCGCTCGGTACTTAGGACCCATGGGGGAAGGGGTACGGGATGATAGGGCTTAGTCTTTATGACTAACGGTTTTCGAACCGCATCATTTAGGGGATCGTGGAGCCCAGCATGGAGGAGCAGCCCCAGAGATCGGTGCGCCTGGAGATGGGGCAGTCTAGCTTCGGAGTTCATACAGCCGGGACCGTGAGTCTCGACCCTGAGTAGTTTCTAGTTTTGCTTCCGCATTGAGTGACATTGTAGAGAGGACATGATGTATCGGGCATAAGCCCGCATTTATAGTACTCTGATTATTGTTATTCTGTGGACACTCCCTTCGTGGAGATTTTATTTTATATACATGTGATTTATTATTGTGGACTGCATTGCTCTTACTTCAATTATTGTGCTACCTTTCTGTGATCGAATTGGCCGGCAGAATCGGCGCCTTGTGGTGATGACCCTTCTGGACGTGAAGGTGTCACCGCAAAGCGGCGACTCTGGGCCTAAGTCCCCGGGTGTTTAAAAAGAAAAAAAAGGGTCTTACACAGTGTCGAGCCATTCTTCTGTACGCACTGCCGACTCCGTCCCAAGGTAAGCAGGAGGGGATAGAGCTCGGAAAGTGCTTAACCAAGTGGATCCCGGACCCTGCTATTTTACAGGGGCTTGCTGGGATTGGGACCTGAAGGCGTCCAGGATAGCTGTGAGCGTCTGTCCCAGCTCAGATTATTGGAATTGTATAGGTACGGACGGGGCAGGGGTGCCCCTTACCGGCTCAACATGTACTGGGATCTACACGTAAGGTATAAACTTAAGGTTAGATCGGCTAATCGAAGGTCAAAGATGGACAAACTTAGTGTGAATTACATATAAGCACACCACTGCTTCCGCTAAGTAAGTTTGTCCCCAAACTGACTAATCGAATGGGGTTTGCACCATTGTTAAATGACTTCTTCAGTTTAGGATCGTAACAAGCTGATACCATTTGTAAGACCCCCCCTCGCGGAACACAAAAAATGGAATGAGAGGGGTCTTATGCTAAGAACAGCCGCCTCGCGGTAGCACTAGCACTCGGGCTAGCCTGTACCACATGACGCCTATCATGCCGGCTATAACCAATATCATGCATTGCCAACCCAACCAAAATATAACATAGAAGTCAAATTCACACCAAGCATATAGTCCATAATATAATAACAGTATAGAAGCTTCAACAAGTTTCTAATATCAGAGTACTTAAATAGTTTTCCCAAAAAGGGTACAACAAAAACCCCTCACACTCACATCAATAACCGACGGTAGCGACAGTACCGTCCCCTCAAGCCCTGTCATCCTGCCCTGGCTGTCCGGCTGTATAACTTGCTGCTCCACCTGCGGGGTTTCCTCTTAAAAAGGAAGACATAGCAACCGTTAGTCATAAAGACTAAGTGGCTTCACATCCGCTCCCCTGGCGACTCCTTGGCACCGGGCGGAGAAAGGAACAGGGTACAATATATATGAAACATAGGTACAAGCAGGTGGTATATCACTATGTATATAAAGCAATATAATAAATGAGCAACAACTTATTCTAGCAATTCTATCATCTACAACAGTATGAGAGTATAATATTATAATAGAAGGTAACTCAACTTATATGAATGTCCATACAAACATATAAGTTGAGGATCGTTCAGCAGTAAGTAACTCATCGTATAGGAGTGCCCATACAAACTTATACGGTGAGGATCTTGTGTATGCAATGGAGTGTAATGACATGTATGCAATGCAATGACTCACCCATGATCACGCACATGCAATCGCTATGTCGACACAGACTTGCAGTTCCCACTTTTCAAGCAGGTAGCTAACCTCCCAGGCATCATCCGTCGTGGCCAGACGGTGACAGTAGAGCGGGCATCTCCACTACTAGGCTGGTCTCCACACTTCCTGGCATAGGCCTTTGTATGCCTCAATGCTAAGAACACAACAGCGGAGCTCACATGCGTACTACGGATCAGCGGGTGTCTCGGGTTGATGTGCACAGAGATCCTAGCCCCGAACTAGCCTAAGGTGTGATACGGAGGGAGCCTCAGAAATGAGCACGAGGACCAAGCCCAACTGTTCACTTGGCACGGAAGGAGCCTCAGGATGTGAACACCGAGGATCAAGCCAGACCGCCAAAGGTTTAGCTATCAACTCCCATCAGTGTGATGATTGGCGAGCCCGTAGACCTGCCACATTATCCTTAACCCAGGATTACGACACCGCATGTTGACTCACACCACATGCATTATATCCACATTGTGATACAGAAGGAGCCTCGGAAACGAGCACGAGGACCAAGCCCAACCCACCACTTGACACGGAAGGAGCCTCGGGACGTGAACACCGAGGACCAAGCCCAACTGTCATTTATGATTCTTCCCAACATTACCAACCAGTACGATCAGATATCCGCACTCACCCTTTTTACAATCCGGTGCCCAAGGCACCTCAGGGGTTTACAACAAACACAGGTGGCGAACCACCACATACAATGGACCATTTTAGACTCCCTTATATGGCAAGCCTCAAGACAATGATTTCGTCAATGTTATGGTCACATAACGTTAACATCACCAAGATCAACCATTTTTGTACACATGAGTTAACCATCTATTTAACACCTCACATGTTCATACAACCATCACCGAACAATTACCCAAGCTCTAGTAAATCTTGTTATGAAACAACTTACTACCCTTCGTTCATTAACCTCCACCAAGTCGTTTCGTTCAACCACATACCATTTCACCATTTGTTTACGTGGGTATCTAGTAATTTCATCATGCATTGAATTATCACAATTAGGCACATTATGATTCGCCAACAACTTAACGTCGGATTGTTACAAAATCTTTTCCGAGTCCAAACCCAACTATACACTTACCAAGGAATTTCAGGTGCAGAACACCTGCTAGGCAGCAACTTCGAACGGAGATTCCTGTGGATACAGGAATAGGTTTATGCGTGTAACCCTTCGATGGAAAGGGCTTTCAATGGTCTACAACTTTCATGTTCAGTCTGCAACCCAGATCAGACTATATCATACATGAAATTGGCTCCAAAGCCTGTTGCGTACAGAATACAATTTCTGCACGCTTAGTCTGACAGCCCTCTACTTCGATCAAACATTCCCGTGGATACCAACTTCAATTGAAGGAGTGTAACCACTTATCTGAAAGGTAATTCCAAGGGCTATGACTCTCGTGTTTAGTCGGAAGCCCAGATCTGGCCATATCTTGCCTGAAATAGCCAAGAAGGTCGCTGCGTGCAGAACAAAGATTTATGCACGCATGTTGAGGCGAAATGAACGGCATCAGTTCATCTTCCTCCTCAAGCCGGTCCTCCCAAATCACAACCAGAAGTTCCTCTACCCTTATTAACCCTCTTAAGGCCATTCCTCTTCACGAAACCACCCCCATCATCACTTTGAAGGAAGGGTAGGTTGAAGATGACTAAACCTTAGAACACAAGTTCTAGCATGGACTCCTAGAAATCTTCATCTCACATATCAAGACTCTTTTGAGTTTATATCTCGCCTAAGGATCACTACATATATAGCACCAAGGGAGAGGGGATAAAGCTCACCTCATTTCTAGCGGTTCCACCATTTCCGGCCATGGATCTTGTCATTCTTCTTGTCGGCATCCCTTTTCCTTGGCGGCGGTGGTGATTCCTCTCGGAGTTTGGTTGTCTCCATCAGTTCTTCCCTCCTCCAGAAGTTTCTCCAGAAGATATGGCTTGTAAGAGAATGAAAACGGCTAGGGTTTCATTTTGCCCTTTTTATTCAGAGGTGACACGGGTAGGGACACGCCCGTGTCCTTACCCGTATCCTGCTCGGACGAAACGACATCAACAGTTCGACTGCCGCTTCGTGCACATACATGTTACACGCCCATGTCTGTACCCCTGTCAAGGTGACACTGCCGTGGTTTTGCCCGTGTCTATACCCGTGTCCTGCTCAAGACATATTTCGTCGAGCTTGACTTGATGCACACGGGTAGGGACATGCCCGTGTCTCTACCCGTGTCCTTCTCGGGGCAATGACTGCTTAACTCTCAATGTCATGCCACTCAACGCCATGCCACTCAACGTTATGTCACACGGGTAGGGATACGCTCGTGACTCTACCCGTGTCATACCCAAAACAGACACTCAACGCCATGCCACTCAACGCCACGGCACACGGGTAGGGACACGCCCGTGTCTCTACCCGTGTCCTTCTCGGGACAAGCCACTCAATGCCATTTTATTATCACTCAAAGCCATGGCACTCAAAGCCACGACACACGGGTAGGGACACGCCCGTGTCTCTACCCATGTCCTTTTCAGGACAAGCCACTCAACGCCATTTTCTTATCACTCAGAGCCATGGCACTCAAAGCAACGACACACGGGTAGGGACACGCCCGTGTCTCTACCCGTGTCCTTCTCGGGACAAGACACTCAACGCCATTTTATTATCACTCAAATCCATGGCACTCAAATCCACGACACATGGGTAGGGACATACCCGTGTCTCTACCCGTGTCCTACACAGGGCCAACTTTATTTTTCCCAACGAGTGCACGCCTGATCGTCTGCACTCTCTGAGCCCAAATCAGCTCTCCTGACTCAAAGCGCGCACAAGGGGCCTAGCGCAAATTGGGACGTTATAGAAATACCACTGCGTGGTAGTTCACTCAATGCTTTTGTCTTAACGCAAGGAGGCTAATGCCAAGCGGTAACTAGCTAACGCCACGCGCTAGCACTCGATGCAATCAACACCTCCCACTCAATTCCTGCTACTCAACGACTCAACGCCATGCTACCGCCGAGTGGTAGCTATCTAACGCCGCGCCCCAGCTTCTAGAGGCTCAAGTACTGAAAAATTAGGGTGTTACAACTCCTCCCCCCTTAGAAGAATTTTTTCCTCGAAATTTAGCATGTGCTCAAACAAAAGGCATACCTGAAGTAAAAAGTTCTTGAAAGTCCTCATGCATTACTTACTAACACACCCACAAGAATTCATCTTGTCCTCAATTATCCCTGTAAAACCCCATATTTGCTGGGTGGGACCAAGATGCCCCAAGGACCCGGATTAGGCTAGCCTTAGGCTAGCTTTGGCCTGAAATCAGATCAGATAAGTGTTGAAGTATGAGACCAATCGGTCTGGCGGTCTAAGTCTGGCGGGTTTGTCAACAACCCGCCAGACTTAGACCGCCAGACCGATCGGTCTAATACTTCAACACTCCCCCTCAAGCTAGAGCATAGATATCAATCATGTCCAGCTTGTCACAAATGTGGAAGAAGGAAGTAGAAACCGGCTTGGTGAAGATATCCGACAACTCTTTGTCGGAGGTGACGAACGGAGTGCAAATCTGTCTCTTCAAGACCTCTTCCCTAATGAAATGGAAGTCGACTTCTATATGTTTCGTTCTCTCATGGAAGACCGGATTTTTGGATATGTATATAGCGGCCTTATTGTCACAGAACATAGGAAGAGGATAGTCGTAGACCTCTCCTAGGTCAAGCATGAGAGCACGCAACAATTTTAACTCACACATGGTTGACGCCATACTTCGATATTCGGATTTTGCACTGGACCTGGACACAATAGACTGTTTCTTTCTCTTCCAGCTCACAATATTTCCTCCAACGAATGTGCAAAAGCCAGATGTAGATTTACGGTCACCTTTATCATCCACATAGCTTGAATCTTAGTAGGCTTCAACCCTCAGATGACCATTATTCTGAAAGAGTAGCCCTTTTCCTGGTGCTGCTTTGACATTCTCTAATATCTTCACGGCAGACTGAAGATGGCATTCCCTAGGAACTTGCATGAACTGACTAACCTTGCCTACAACATAGACGATGTCGGGTCTTGTCACTGTGAGATAAATTAGTTTGCCCACCAAACGTCTGTACCTCGTGGCATCGGATAGAAGAGGCGAGTCATCTGTCCATGTTTTGTCTTCTCCAGTAGCCATGGGATACCTGGCCGAGTTCACACCAGTCAATCCTGCCTATTGTAGAAGATCAAGAGCGTACTTCCGTTGGGAGAAAACCAACGAGTTGGGCTACCGAGAGATTTCTATCCCCAAAAAGTATTTCGGGGAGCCCATATCTTTCGTGACCAGGTGTTGACGGAGGTGTTTCTTTTTCAAGTCAACCCAAGACTGATCATCGCCGGTAAGAAGATTATCATCCACATACACTACCAAAACCACCAGTCCATATGCGGTTTTGTGAATAAACAAGGAGTGATCGGCCGAACTTCTTGCAAAGCTGATGGCAGCTACAATTCCACTGAACTTGTCGAACCATTGCACAGGGCTCTATTTTAGGACATAGATGGCCTTCTTCAACTAGCATACTTGTGTCTCCCCCTGAGCAACATACCCAGGAGGTTGCTCCATGTAGACGTCCTCCTGAAGATCCCCATAGAGAAAGGCATTCTAGACATCAAGCTGGGATATAGCCCAATCCCTGTTGACGGCCACAGATAGAAGAACCCGGATGGTGCTGAGGCAAGCAACCAGAGAGAAAGTATCAAAGTAGTCAACCTCATAAGTCTCACTAAAGCCTTTGGCCACCAGTCGGGCCTTATAGCGCTCCACAGTGTCGTCCGGGCGAAACTTCACAACAAACACCCAGCGACAGCCGACCACATCAGTACCCACTAGTGGAGGAACAAGGGTCCAGGTACCCTATTTAGTAAGAGTGGCGATTTCCTCATCCATATCAGATTTCCAATGAGGAATAGTAAGATCCTATTGGTAGGTGCAGGGAGTGGTAGTAGCTGAGATAGCCAAAGAAAAACACCTGCAAGAAGGAGTAAGCCGATCAAAGGAAACAACTGCCACAATCGGGTGTTGGGTACACGTCCGCACCCCTTTGCGAAGAGAAATGGGAAGATCCAGGTCAACTCGTTCCTCATTGGCCGGAGCGTCCGCGGCTGAGAAAGCTGCCCAGGACTGGAGAGAGACGGTTGTTAAGAAGAGGGGGAAAGTGGATGGGGTATAACGGAGAGAGGAGGAGACAAAGGAGGAGATGAGAAAAGAGTGGAGACGTCGATATGCGTGGAAGGAATAGAGAGAGATGGTGGAGAGTCAGAGACATCAAGAGGAAGAGGGGATTGAGGAGAGAAGTAGGACGCATTTTAAAAGAAGGTCACGTCCGCGGAGACAAACTGCGTAAAACGGGGTCAAATAAACAATAGCCTTTTTGAGTGGTCGATTAACCTAAAAAGATACACTTGGTGGAACGGGGGGAAAGCTTGTCACGAGTAGCGGACGGAGCATGCACAAAAGCTGAAAGTGTTAAGTTGTCTACCTAAATCACCTAGAGGGGGGTGAATAGTGAATTGTGCGTCTATTTGTGAAATAAAAAATTTAACGAACTTATACAAAAACAATTAAGCAATCACAAATGACAAGAAGATTTATAGTAGTTCCCCAACCTTGGGTACGTCCACTTTCCCTCACCGATCTAGTAAATCACTAGACTCGGCTACTCTACTATCTCGGATTGAAAACCAATCCTACGTCTCGGAACCAAGTTCTTATAATCTTGATCCAAAGAGATCTACACTCGGAAGATGAAAACTTCCTACAACTCAGAGAACAACACTCCTACACTCGGAGAATAATCTCCTACAAAATTACAAAGAGATATGAAATATAAACAGAGATTTGTCTCAAATCTGGAAAAATTTATCTCTAGTTCTTTTTCTGAACTTTGTGGCTTTTTCAGGAATGTTGAAGAAGACTCTCTGTATATCTGACCTGAGAAAATTAGGACCTACTCGATCAAGGAGAGGATGAAGATTCCTGGAACAGTAAGTCTAACTTGATCGAAAACAGTCGTGTAGATCTTCAAACTGAGCGGCGGCGGCGGCGGCTTCTATAAATTAGTTCTTGGAGAGAGATGGCCGATCAGAATTTTAGAAAGAGTACAGTTCACCGCTTAGGGTTAGTCTTGATGAAAATACATTATATAGGATTTCCCCTAACGGTTAGAATTAACATTAATGACGACACGTGGACCAATCATGTCAAGTCAATTGAAAATCCCGTCGATCTGGACTTAAGTAAATTTTCTGAAAAATGAACTGTTGTTCTCGAGAAGTATGAATAAGTTCTCGAGAACAAGGCTGATTTCTCGAGAGCTATACTTTCTGGACTTAAGTTAGTACTTGAGAGATAAGCGTTGAGTCACCTCAAGAACTAAATTACGCTTCTTAAGAATTAAAATAACATTACTCGAGTGCTAAAACTTGTACTCGAAACCTAAGCTGACTTCTCGAGAACTAAAAGCTAAGTTCTCGAGAAGTATAACTAGCTTCTCGAGAGATGTACTTAGAAAATTTTCACGACTGTCTCTAGCAACTTGAGAAATATAAGAAGTGACTTCTCGAGAACTAGGCTAAGCTTCTCGAAAACTTTAATGATGTTACTCGATAACTAGTCTAGGCTTCTTGAGAACCAAGTGAGCTTCTCGAGTCTGCTAACTCTACTTCTCGAGAACTATACCAGACTTCTCGAGAAGTGGACTTAGAAAAATTTTGAACTTAGAAACTTTTTCTCTTCAAGAATTCAATCTTCATTCCATGGTCCAAGTGCTTGAATATGAAGTGTGTCCCAATAGAGAGGCTACACATTAGTCAACACCTTGGATCACACAGTGAGGGATTAGACTGTATGGTCATGTATTCATGACCCACTGTAGACTAACATTGGTCTACACTTAGCAATGATGGTCTGCAAACACACAACTAAACAAAGATATTAAATACAACTTAATTCATCTTAGTTCAAGGGTGACTTCATGCAAATCTGGGTTATTGTGGATGCAATACCCAACAATCTTCCCCTATTTGTAGAAGTCAGAACCCTCTACACTAAGGTGAATTATACCAATAAAGAAAGAATTGTATATGAAGAATAGATTCAAATGCAAGAAATGAAAAATTAAACACAGAATTAGCATAACCAGAAATTATATATATATATATATATATATATATATAATGTTTTAGATTTCCAATCAACATCCATATCATCCATAATCTCAAAAATAGTTATCAACAGAAAGTCATTCCTTGCTCTGATGTTGCCTGTCATACATTTCTTATTGTCTTCTCTGGTAGATGAAAGACTTTGGGTAGTACCTTGGAGATTTTGGAGGAGCCTTAGGATTTTTCTTGCCATACTCTCTGTCATAGATTCTCCTTTTAGTCATGGACTTCTCATAGAGTTCCCACTCAGAAGAGCTGTAGTGGAGATTCCTGTTTTTATTGTAGTCCATTACTAATTTGAGAGTATCAAGAATTAAAGCTTTAGAGGTAGGACTCCAGACTTCAGCAAATTCCTATGCTTTTCTTTTCTCTGTGTCAGGCTTAGGAATACTTTTGCTTGCATAGGGGCCTTCCCCATACTTCCTCTTCTTAGAAGTGTTGATTTCAGGTAAACCTTGAGGAATCACGTCATCCCAAACTTGGTCATAAGAAGCAGGAGGAGGATTTTGATCTTTTGGCCTTGGAGAGAAGTATGGCATCTGAGGTTGCATCTGAGCAGGCATCTGACTTGACTGACCTTCAGCAAGAGGGTTCAGGTTATTAGGAATGACATTAGGATCAACTGGAAATTCAGGGAATATTTGGTTATGCATCCAGACTGTAGTGTCTTAGTTATGGAATTTCACAGACTGGATTTGTTCTAAAACATTCTTATTAATTTAAGTTATCTTGTCAGACCAAACTGTGTTTGCAGCAGCAGTAAACTTGTCCATAAGCTTGTCCACATGTTCTTTCACCAAGCTCTCCCCTTTCTGAATTCTACAGATAGTGTAGCTATAGCATCCTCTTTGAAGGTACCAACCTCTTCACAGATTTTCATGAGGTTTTCCTGGGCTTTCTTCTCCAAAAAGATTTGATTATTAGCAAGAGTTACTGTTTGATCCATGACCTTACCAACACTAGTGATAGTGTGGTCTATAGCTTTACCACCAATCTAAAACAGCTCTTTGAGAGAGTCAATATTGTGCTGAATTTCTGCAAATCCTCTGCTCATCTCTTTCTCTAGAGCAGTGACTTTGTCTTGGACTACTTTGAGAGATTCATCAAAATATTTCCTTGGCTCAGCCTACATAACTTCAATCTTACTTAGTATATCAGAACTTACAGGGGTAGCAGCAGCAGGAACAATATAAGTAGCAATATGAGGTTGAGGTAGAACTGCCCATTGAGGGATCTCTTAAACAACTACAGAGCTTTTAGCTCTGGTAGTATGAATGACTATATCTCCTTCTTCATCAAGGAAGGTAGGAATAGAGAAATCAAGTCTCCTTAGAGGAGCTTCAACTGCCTCGGGTTCTGGCTCATCCTCTTCTGATAGAAGGATGGTATCTGGTTGAGGTGAGTCTTTTCTTGGAGAAGGAGAAGGAGTTGCTTTAGGATAAGGTACTGGAGAAGGAGAAGGAGCTAGATATGGATCCTTTGAAGGTTCTTCAGCAGTTTCTGTGTGGAGGGGAGGGAGAGGTTCATCAGAGGTGAGCTCTTTTATCATATTTTCTATATCTACTGCAGTAGAGTTGAGGGTTTTCTGAGCTTGCTCATCTGAGAATGTCTCATCTGATAAGTCTGCCACTGGGGACCTAACTGAAGATCTGATAGGACTCCTGAATGGACTTTTGACTGGACTTCTCACTGGAGGAGGAGAGGGAATTCTGTTAACTGGAACATAGGAAGCAGGCTCCCCCTCAGTTGTTGCACCAGATGGTTCAACAACTTCATAAGAGGAGGGAGATGGGGTCCTGACCTCTGAAGCAGGGGTTGCAAGCTCTTTAGCTATCTGCTTTGGATTCTTCAGTTTTAACTCCCACCTTTGAATGGAAGCTAAGGAGATCTTCTTCAAGTGATGAATTGGTGTACCTTTTGAAGTCTTGAAGACCACTAGATCAATCTCATGCAACATCAAGGAGATTATCCTGGCAAACTTCTGTTCTTTAATGCTATCCCTGATCGTGTCAAAAATCATCATACCATATGGAAATTTCTTCTTACAGACTATGGTTGTCCTGACATTGAATAGGTCATTGGTTATGAAACCAATAGACCCTGTCCTGTACCAAAGAATTTTCCCAACTATATCCACTAGAAGTTTGCTAACATCATTCAGAGCAGTTCTCCTTAGAGAGGTAATGTCCACTGGAACTCCACAGAAATAACAGGTTCTGACATTGTCATCTTCTGTCAGTTCATCCTCATCATCCACAATAGGCAATCTTAGAAGTCTGGACACTATGGTCAGGATTAACTTAATCTTAACTCCCTTGACCATGGATTTCAGTACAATGTTATTCCTCCCTATCTTGACATTTCTATAGAACTCTTCTACTTCTGGAAATAGAATCTTACAAGGTTCTGAAAGAACAAAGTTCAAAACTGCGATTTCTAGCAAAAGAAGCAAATTCTTGAAATCATCTGAAATATCTGCAATCCTGGTGACCACAAGTTCACTGCCGACTCCGATTCTGGACTGCTGTGCCATTGAGACTGACGACGGCGATGGATGGAGCACGAGAAAGCGGTGATGTCGAAGCTCTGCTCGGCGGAAGGCGAAGAGTTTTCGAGAGAATGGATTTTGAAATGTCGGTTGATTTGAGATTTCTAAAGTTTTATATATATATAACCCTAGTAATGTTGATTAGGTGTCCAATTAATCTAAAATAACCCTTGGATTAAAGCAGAAGTTGGTCGGTTTTCGAAATAGAAGAAATGAACAGAAATCAAAAATAGACGGGGCATTTCTCGAGAGGTATGGTTAGTTCTCGAGAGACATGGTTATAGTTCTCGAGAAGTATATTTCTTGTTTTCGAGAACTTATTGTACTTCTCGAGAGACAGATCTTTAGTTCTCGAGAAGTGGACTTAAGTTTTCGAGAACTAGTTATGTACTTTTCGAGAAGTAACTGTATTTCTCGAGAACTGCCTTCCACTTGAGAAATTTCTGACCTTTTTGTAGTATCTTTGATTCTTGAGCTTTGAAATGATCTCTTTTGGTCTATCCTTCTCTATTCAGCATCCCAAGTTCAGTTTTGAAGAAATTGAACTTGGTCTCGTCCAGCGGCTTTGTAAAAATATCTACAACTTGCCGATCTGTTAGCACATACTGCAGATCCACATCCCCTTGCTCCATATGCTCCCGGATGAAGTGATATCTGAGCTCGATGTGATTTTTCCGGGTGTGCGAGACTGGGTTGTTGGCAATTGTTATTGCGCTGGAGGAGTCGCAAAACAATGAAATGTCTTTAACCTTTATGTTGTAATCTTCTAGCTGGTTCTTTAGCCAAAGCAATTGTGCACAACAACTGCCGATAGAAATATATTCTGACTCGGTCGTTGAGATTGCGACACAATTTTGCTTTTTTTGCTCCATGAGATAAGCCTTCTTCCAAGGAACTGATACATCCCGGAAGTGCTTTTTCTATCATCTTTGCTACCTGCAAAGTCTGCATCTGAAAAACCAATTAGTTCACTTCATTACTTCTTGGGTACCATAAGCAAAGATTCGGTGTACCTTTAAGGTATCTCAGGATCCACTTTGTAGTAGCATAGTGAGATTCCTTACAGTTCACTTGGAATCTAGCACAGACACATGTAGAGAACATTATGTCTGGTCTACTAGCAGTAAGGTAGAGTAAGGATCCAACTATGCTTCTGTACTTGGTTTCATCAAAAGGTTTCCCTTTCTCATCCTTGTCCAAAGACATAGCTGAGGCCATTGGAGTCCTCATAGAGGTTGCACTCTCCATTCCGAATTTCTTAATCAACTCCTTGGTGAACTTCGTCTATGAGATGAAAATTCTTTCTTCAGATTGTTTCACCTGAAGTCCTAAGAAATACTTCAGCTCTCCCAAACTACTCATTTCAAACTTCCCTTGCATAAGTTTAGAAAACTTTTTGCAGAGGTTGTTGTCTGTAAACCAAAAATAATGTCGTCAACATAGATTTGAACTAGCAAAATCTTGCCTTTAATTTCCCTAAGAAATAATGTCATATCTATCTTTCCCCTTCTGAACTTGATCTAGAGGAGAAAGCTAGATAGCATTTCGTATCAAGCTCGAGGAGCTTGTTTCAAACCGTACAGCGCTTTCGATAATAAATAAACAAAGTCAGGAAAGTTAGGATCAACAAAACCTGGGGGCTGTTCCACGAACACTTCTTCCTTTATGTCACCATTAAGGAAGGCAGATTTCACGTCCATTTGTTAGACAGTGAAGCCCTTCAGTGCAGCATAAGCCAGGAACAGTCTGATGGCCTCCAGCCTTGCCACTAGAGCATATGTTTGGTCGAAGTAGATTCCTTCTTCTTGACTGTATCTTTTGGAGACGAGTCTGGCCTTGTTCTTTATGATTGTCCCATCCTCGTCCAACTTTTTCCTGTAGACCCACTTCATCCCGATGACATTCTTACCATTGGGTCTTCGAACTAGCTTCCAAACTTTGCAACACTTGAACTAGTTCAGTTCTTCTTCAATGGATAAGATCCATGATGCGTCTGAGTTTGCTTCTTCAAACTTCTTTGGTTCAACCTGAGAGAGAAAACTTAAATATAAATTTTCATTAGTTGTACCTCGACGAGTTCTGACACCATCCCGGGGATCTCCTATGATTTGGTCTAATGGATGATCCTTCAGATGTCTGAGCTCTAGGTTCCTAGCATCTGGAACTTCTTCAGCCATTGGAGTGACTTCATCAACTTAGATGGTTTCTTCATCTTGATCATCTACCTCTCCAATGGGGGTTGGAGTAGTGATCTTGATGAACTTTTCTTTTTCACCTTCAGTCGGTTCATCCAAGCTAATTTCTTTCGGCCTTGTACCTGCATCTTCAATAAACACACTAGACGATTTGTTTTGCAGCAAGCTCGTCTCATCAAATACAACATGTATGGATTCCTCTACAACTAGAGTTTTTCTATTGAAAATCATGTATGCCTTACTATGGCTATTATAACCTACAAAAATACCTTCAAAACTTTTCTCACAAAACTTGGTCGTATGCTACTTACCATTGTTAAGCACGAAGCATTTACAGCCAAAAATTCTAAAATATTAAATAGTTGGTTTCCTACCTTTTAGAAGTTCGTAAGGTGTCTTATCATAATTCTTATTGATGAGTGCTCGATTTTGCACGTGGCATGTAGTATTGACGGCTTTAGCCCATAAGTACTCTGGTAGTGAAGCATCACTCAACATAGTTCTGCAGGCCTCTATTAGTGTTATGTTCCTTCTCTCAGCTACTCCATTTTGTTGTGGAGTGCGAGGAGAGGAAAACTCATGAAAGATAGCTAGGCTTTCACAGAATTCTGTCATGGCCCCAGACTTGAACTCTGTTCCATTTTCACTACAGAATAATTGTATTCATTCTGGACCTGCCTGACAAAATTAGTAAAGATGTCGAAGGTATCTGACTTGTGTTTCAGAAAGAACACCCACGCAAAACGCGAGTAGTCATCAACAACACATGAATATTACCTCCCAAGCTTCTAATTTGCAGTGGACCGAACAAGTCCATATGAAGTAGATGAGACATCTACTTGAATTTTTGTCAATAATGCTTTTAAAGGTATCCCTTATTTGTTTGCCTTTTACGCATGCATGACAAGGTCTATCTTTAACATACTTGACATTCGGGGCATCACGAACTAAGTTCAGGGAGAATAATTTATTAATAGTTTTAAAATTAATATGTGTTAATCTCTTGTGTCATTGGTCACCAAGAGATGCATTATCTTTTGCCAAAAGACACACTGGTGTAGAAGAATCTATACAAATGAAATTTAAACAAAATATATTCCTTCTTCGAGTGCCAGATAGAATCGTTTCGATATTATCAACAGACTTTATCAGGCACTTGTCAGCGTGGAATTCAACTATGTATCCTTTGTCGCATAGTTGGCTTATGCTTATAAGATTGTGTTCCAATCCCTCAACATAAGCTACATCCGAAAAGGATACACTACCATTAGTGATCATACTGTAGCCTTTAGTTATCCCTCGGTCTGAACCTCCAAAGATGACCTTTGGTCCGTTCAACACTGGCGAATAATTTTGAAGTAGGCTTCTTGTCCCGGTCATGTGCCGAGAGCATCTACTGTTCAAATACCAGATTGGCGTTTTGGTGGCCTTTGGACATTCCTGCAATCATAATCAGTTTTCCTTAGGAACCCAAACATGTTTGGGTCCTTGGTCTCGTGTTAGAACACTCCCCCTACGAGGATTAGCAACATGAGTGGTCATTCTCATGTTGTCAATTTGAGGAGTTGCAACATTTCTTGGATTAAACCAACAATCGATGGCAAAATGACCAATTTTGCCACAGCACCAACAGTCGAACCTATTGTATCTTTGCCTTAGGTACTCCTGCTTGACCTTCTAGGATATTGGTCCAGTAGGGGTAGCATTCTTGGAAGAAGAAGCTTCATGATGATGGAAATCACATGATTTCTTCTCCATCACAAGCTTTTCTACAATGGATTTTACTTTTGGTGCTTTCTTGAAGTTATGATAATGATCATAAGGACCATAGTCCTGAATAATGACTTCTTCATAAGGTGCCTTAAAGACACTCTCACCAAAGTTTCTGTGGCGAGTCCATCCTTGGTAACGAGACTTTGGCTCTACATAAGTAGGCCTAGTCAAGTGGTCGTAGGATGAGTCAAGATCAAACTCATTAGTTGGAAATATGACTTTCTTAAAGATAGTATGATCTTAAGAGGATTTCCCCTTTTCTTTGGCCAAGGCCTTCTTGGCTGCCTTATTCCTTCTCTGAGCCTTATTCCTCCTATAAGATTTACTAGGAGCTTCTACATGGCCTAGCCCAGCATCCTTGGCCTGAGCAGAGAACTCAGCAACAAGAGGAAGAACTACCTTGGGCTTAGAGAAACCTTCAACAAGTTTCTTTTCGACGTCTAGTAAGTCTTCCAACCCCTTGATGATTTCATCCTTCAGATCAAGGTGTTTGATAGCCTTGTTGAACTCATCAATAGCAGTATCTAAGTCTTCTCTGAGTGAGTCCATCTTAACGACTTCCTCTCTCAGAGAGCTTTCTATGGCCTTTAGAGACTTAATCTCTTTTGCCTGAGTTTTCACAACCTTTCGACATTGTCGTAATCCATGATCAACTCCTTATACTGGGCCATGAGTTCAGAATCATCATCAGAGGAGTTGTCCTCATGATCATGCTCAGAAACTTCAGATTCTGAAAGAGGGGTGTGAGATTTTACCTCCCCAGTGAACTGGGGCTCTTGTTTATCATTTGATTGAGCCATAAGCCCAAAGTAGGCTTCCTCATCTTCACTTGACTCAGTTGAGTCAGAGTCACTAAGAGTCTTGCCCTTTTTGTCTATCAGGCTCTTCTCTGTCCTCTTCATATTGTATGAGGATTTCTTTTCTTCTCTCGTGCCACCCTCCTTCTTTTGTGGGGGAAGTCAGCTATGACGTGACCTGGCTTGTTACAACAGTAGCAAACTATGTCTATCGAAATATGTTTGTTCTGTTTAGAACCATACCTGTCGTGGCTACTTGAGCCTTTTCTGTGTCGATAACCGTCATGTCGTGATCTTCTGTGAGAAGCATCCTTGCCCTTCCATTGCTTTTTCTTATTCAAGAATTTCTTGAACTACCATGAGAGTAAGGAGAACTCTCCTTCAGATAGTTCAGATCCCGAGGTACTTGGCTCTGAGTTTTCTTCTTCACTAACTTCTTATGCTGGGGCTGGAGAGGTAGCCTTTGACTTCCTGGAGGTGTCTTCCTTTAAAGCAACAGACTTCTCTTTGGATGCAGACCTGCTCTTCTCTTCTTCAGCTTTCCTTGTGTTGAGTTGAATATCATACGACATCAGCTTCCCGAAGAGATTATGAGGATCTGTCTCAGCTAGCTTTCCAAATTTACTGATGGCACATACCCTATTGTCTCATTCCTTGGTTAAGGATCTTAGGAACTTGTCATTCAGTTCTCCATTGGTGAAGACTCGGCCATATACTCTGAGGCCATTAACTATCTTGAAAAAGTTCTCAAAGGTAACTACAATGGTATCTTTGTGCCCTTGTCGGAAGACTTCATATTTCTGATTCAAAAGGGATCTTCTGTCATCCCTTACTTCTTTTGTACCTTCCATCAAGATGACGAGGTATTGCGACATCTCCTTAGCAGACTGGCAGTGGATCAGGTTTTTCAGCATGCAGTCATCGACTGCACTTGCAATTATATTTTTAGCTTTCTTGTCAAAGGAGATAAGTGCAATCTCATCTTTATCTAGATCCATCAGCTTCTTTGGGACTTTCTTTGTTGGATCTATAGTTGAGATAGTCATAGGAATGTGGGGACCTTCTTCAACGATCATGAAGATCTGGGGATCCACAGCTTCCATGAAAAATTTAATCCTCTCTTTTCACATGGGAAAATTGTTCTTTGTGTACAGGGGAAGCTTGGCAAAATCTTTAGCCTTGTTCATTGCTTGAAAATTCTCAAGAGATAACTTAGAGAGGAATTTGATCAAGGTGTTAACTTTTTAATGACCAACCTCCCTCAGATACCAATTGAAAGTGTTAAGTTGTCTACCTAAATCACCTAGAGGGGGGTGAATAGGTGAATTGTGTGTCTATTTGTGGAATAAAAAATTTAACGAACTTGTACAAAAACAATCAAGCAATCACAGACGATAAGAAGTTTTATAGTGGTTCCCCAACCATGGGTACGTCCACTTTCCCTCACCGATCTAGTAAATCACTAGACTCGGCTACTCCACTATCTCGGATTGAAAACCAATCCTCCATCTCGGAACCAAGTTCCTACAATCTTGATCCAAAGGGATCTACACTCGGAAGATGAAAACTTCCTACAACTCGGATAACAACACTCCTACACTTGAAGAATAATCTCCTACAAAATTACAAAGAGATATGAAATACAAACAGAGATTTGTCTCAGATCTGGAAAAATTTATCTTTAGGTCTTCTTCTGAACTTTGCGGCTTTTTCAGGAATGTTGAAGAAGACTCTTTGTAGATCTGACCTGAGAAACTTAGGACCAACTCGATCAAGGAGAGGTTAAAGATTCGTTGAACAGCAAGTCTAACTTGATCGAAAACAGTCGTGTAGATCTTCAAACTGAGCGGCGGCGGCGGCTTCTATAAATTCATTCTTGTAGAGAGACGGCCGATCAGAATTTGAGAAAGAGTACGGTTCACTGCTTAGGGTTAGTCTCGATGAAAAGACATTATATAGGATTTCCCCTAACGGTTAGAATTTACATTAATGATAATGCGTGGACCAATCACGTCAAGTCATTTGAAAATCATGTCGATCTGACTTAGTAAATTTTCAAAAAATAACTGTTCTCGAGAAGTATCAATAAGTTCTCGAGAACAAGGCTGATTTCTCGAGAGCTATACTTTCTTGACTTAAGTTAGTACTCGAGAGATAAGCGTTGAGTCAACTCAAGAACTAAATTACGCTTCTCGAGAATTAAAATAACATTACTAGAGAGCTAAAACTTGTACTCGAAAACTAAGCTGACTTCTCGAGAACTAAAAGTTAAGTTCTCGAGAACTATAACCAGCTTCTCGAGAGTTGGACTTATAAAATTTTCACGGCTGTCTCTGGCTACTCGAGAAATATAAGAAGTGACTTCTTGAGAACTAGGCTAAGCTTCTCGAGAAATTTAATGATGTTACTCGAGAACTAGTCTAGGCTTCTCAAGAACCAAGTGAGCTTCTCGAGTCTGCTAACTCTACTTCTCGAGAACTATACTAGACTTCTCGACAAGTGGACTTCGAAAAATTTTGAACTTATAAACTTTTTCTCTTCAAGAATCCAATCTACATTCCATGGTCCAAGTGCTTGAATATGAAGTGTGTCCCAATAGAGAGGCTACATGAGTCAACACCTTGGATCACATAGTGAGGGATTACACTGTATGGTCCTGTATTCATGACCCACTGTAGACTGACATTGATCTACACTTAGCAATGATGGTCTGCAAACACACAACTAAACAAAGATATTAAATACAACTTAATTCATCTTAGTTCAAGGGTGAATTCATGCAAATCTTGGTTATTGTGGATGCAATACCCAACAAAAGCCGTACACCCAAAGATACGGAGAGGGAGAGGAAATGGTTCCTTACCTTGGTAGAGAATGGAGAAGGGGGTTTGGCTGTGGAGAACCGTAGAAGGAATGCGATTGATGAGATAGCAAGCAAGGAGAACAGCATAGCCCCAGTAGGAGCGAGGCACCTGCATCTGCGTCATGAGAGTGCGAGCGACATCGAGGAGATGATGATTCTTACACTCCGCTACCCCATTTTGGTTGGAGGTTTAAACACAGCTGGTCTGATGGATAAGACCATGTTGCATACAAAAAGAGGAAAACTCATGACTAAGATATTCCTTAACATTATCAGAGCGAAAGACTTTAATAGAAATATCAAACTGAGTTTTAATCATATAATAAAAGGATTGTCATACAGAAAAGAGTCAGAGCGATCTTTTAATAGATACACCCAGGTACATCTAGTGAAATCATCAATAAAGGTTACAAAGTAAGAACTACCTCGACCAACGGTGAGAGTAGGAGCAGGACCCCAGACATCAGAATGAATGAGATCAAACGGGCGAGAAGAGCCACGGCCTTGCTTCGAAGGGAAGGAGGATCGATGATGTTTGCCAAGCTGACAGGCATCACAGTTGAGCGGAGGACTGGTCGGAGGTAAGTGGGACAGAAGCTGACGAAGAATCCGAGGAGGAGGATGTCCAAGGCGAAGATGTCATTGAAGCAGATCTATAGAAGAGGAGGAGAAGGCGGATAGAGCGAAAATGTTGTCGAGGAAGTAGAGGCTGTCGCTCTCAGTCCTAATAGCAATCGTATGATGGGTCCTTAGGTCCTGAAAAGAACAAGAAGTGAGAGTGAATAAGACAGAGCACTGAAGTTTCTTGCATAAAGTAGTAACGGATAATAAATTGCAAGGGAATTTTGAGACATATAGTGTGTCCGCCAAGAGAAGAGACGGGGTGACTTGAACCACGCCCATCCCATGAACCGGGGAAGGTGAACCATCCACAACAAGAACTGGGGGCAACCGATCATTCATTTCTAGAAGAGAGAAGCATTGAGGACTGCCGGTAATGTGATTTGTAGCACCATAGTCAATCAGCCACTTACCTCGGGTAATGATATGGGCACAACTTGAAGTCGTGGCCACAGAGGCAGACGGCTGAGAGGAGGTAGAGAGATCGGAATTTTCTATACAGAACACTGGAAACCACATGAGTAGAAGATAAGTCGCGCTGATAAAAAGGGAGAAGGTCGCACTGACAAAAGAAAGAAACTGCAACAGGCTAAGAGAAGCTACAACGGTCACGGTGTCAGCACACCAGCGGCAAGAAGGGCCATGACCAGGAAGCAGAATAAAGTAAAGGGATAGAGGTCATGTAAACTGTAAAGATTCCGGGCGAACAGCGAAGAAGTCGCTCGAACATACACAAGGTTCGAGCAAACTAGAAGAGAGAGAAGAAGCAGAGAGCGGCAAGAAGACCAGGCCGCGGAAAGACGAACAGATCGTGGCGACAAGAAAGAAGCAGACAAATAGAAAGAGACTGCGAGAGCAAGAGAAACCACAGTGGATTCGAGGAAAGCTGAAGCAGACAATCAAGGAGAATGCGGCGGTCAATGTGCCAACACACCAGGGCCAGAGAAGCCACGACCAAACCGCGAGACTAGAGAAGTAGAACAAATCAGAGGGGAAGAAGTTGTGCGACCAAAGGAGATCAAACGAAGCAAGGCAGGACACGCGAGAAAATAGAGTTTGGGCAAAAGATAGGAAATCGCGCGACTAATGGAGGTCGCGTGAAGAAGAGGAGAAGAGAGACCGCGAGAAACAGGTCGCGAATAGAAAAGGAGGAAGAGCAGAAAGGCCGCACACACAGAGGGGCAGCAACAGGGCGCTCGAGTAGGAACAAGCCGCTCAGACAGGTTGAGCGGACAGAGAGGGCTCAAAGAACTGGAGGATAAGGGCAAGCCGCACGAATATAAAATAACAAACCGCGTGGATAGAGGCAAACCGAATCAGGTGGCAACGATCGAGTCCACTGATACCATGTGAAAGTAGCGAACAGGAGACTAAAAACAAGCCAAAAATTTGAATAATTGAAAGTTTTATTATCCAAAAAGATAAGATTTACAAAGGTATGGCCTCCCTTTTATAGAATGGAGGAGAGAGGAGAGAGTACAAATAGACAATGTGGGACTAAAAAATTTACAGAGCTGTGCGACTAGAAATAAAGTGACCGAACAGGCCGAGCGGTTAGACAGATGGGCTAACCGCTCAGCAACATTAGAAGGAAGAAAACAAGCTGCAGTAGGAGATCGCTAGACCGCCCGGTCTCCAAGATTCCGGAGATAAACCGCCAGATCGCTCGGACCACAAAAAACAACAGTCTGGATATCAAACTGCTGGAGAGTAACCGCTAGACCGCGTGGTCAACAACCCACCAGACTTAGACTGCCAGACCGATCGGTCTCATACTTCAACAATAGGTAAGTAGGCGAGAAGGTGCTTAGGGACGGCAAAAGGGCTTGCGCCTCGGGCCGGCGGGAACCCTTCGGATCTTGGCATTGGGTGATGCTTCCCTCACCTCTCGCCACTTTAGTCTTTTGGCTCCCGCCCACGGTAGGCGGGAAGGCTCGCACCCATGATAAGTAGGAGGCCCACAAGGATTAGCGGGATGGCTTCTGCCAGGTAGGGTCCAGAGGTGGAATTACCTATATGCCCCTAGGTCTGCATTTAACTCCTCAGAATAGCGGAGTTTGGCTGTTTCCAACCATCCCAGGTTATTTTAGAAATTCTAGAACAACGGAATTATGCTTTTTGTAGACCGGATATTGGAAATATATAAATAGACCCAAAGAGTTCCACATATGGCAAGCATTGATAATTTCTCAAAATCTTCTAGTGCTTTCTGAGGTACTCCTAGCCCAGCGATTTGCTTTGGAGGGTAAGCGCTCAAAGATCTTCCAGGTTAGTGGAGGGACCTCCCAGCAGACCCTTAGGGTCAGTTCCTTGTTCTTTGTTACTAGTCAGGGGTCTGGGTTTGGGAGAAGTAGGTGTTAGCTACACCCCAAGGTACGAACTCTCGTTGTGGCCAGTTTTTGGCTTCAAAATTTCTTGTAGAGTGAGCATGGACTGTAGCTGTTACAAGAAAATCTCAATCTAAGTCTCATCATTGGAGGCGAAGGTGAAGGAGCTGGTTTGGGAGGTTCCCCCTAGGGGAAGCGGGGTGACGATGGGGATGTTGGAGGACTTCAGGCGGGAAGTCTTGCAGACAATCCACTTAGCCTTCTTGGCGAGAGGCGAGTGGGCGGCACCGTCCGCTCTGGTGGTCACGGCCCCTTCATTGGACGAGAATGCTCCTTGATAGTGTCCCGGGAAGGAGGTTCCGGCAGAGGTTACTGAGAGGGATGTCGCCGGGCGGGAGCTTTTCCCCAGCAAGCGAGCACTGACAGGGCTAGCGAGCCGAGGCAGCGAGAGGATCCCTCTCGGCAGGTTATGGGACGAGTTAAGTGAGGTTCATCTCTTAGTGGGAAGAAAGACAACTTGCCGACGTACCAGTGGAGGAATTCTCAAGGTTGTTCTTGGCCAGATACCTACCTTCTGCCCAGAAGCTTGAGATGGAGAATAAGTACCTTGGATTGAATCAGGGAGCGAGTAGCGTGGATGAGTATCTCCACGAGTTTACTCGGTTAGGTCGTTATGCTGGTGTTATGTTTACTAAAGAAGAGAGGAAGACCAACCGATTTTATGAGGGTCTACGGAGCGACCTACAGCTACTCCTTGCTAGGCCTAAGGCACATGGCTTCCTAGCCTTGGTAAATGCGGCTCGGTCTCTGGAAAGGGTTGCAAGGAAGGTGCAGGAGAAGAAGGACCCAGTGGAGAAGAAGTCAGAGTTTAAAGTGCCAAATACAAAGTCAGGTTTCCGTAGATGGAACAAGAAGCAGAAGACTTCGAGCTCAGCCCCTTCGTCTGGTACGACGGGGGCAAACCCTAGTCGAGTCCCAGGAGCCTGTTACAATTGTGGAAAGGTGGGACATTTTACAAGAGATTGTTGGAGCAGACGTGCAAAGTCCGAAAGGAGGCAAGTAACAACTTATGAGGAAAAAGGGAAGGCGGCGGAGTCGACCGCATCCCATCATGCTCAAGCCCAGCCTAGAGTATTCAACCTTGGCCGGCAAGAGGTCATCAAACAAGCTTACGTGGTGACAGGTATGAGTTTAATTTATTATAGTTTAGCTTTTGTTATAACTGTTACCTTTGTATGTGTTAGCTTATTTGTGTTGGTGTTAGGCTTTATATTGATTTTCAATCGTCCGGCGAGAACCCTATTTGATACGGGAGAATCGCATTCCTTCTTGTCCGAAAGATTTGTATCGCTCATCGGAGTCCCTTCTTCGATGGCAAAGGACAAGCTGGATGTGTTGTTTCCCAATGGGTGCTCAATGCGTGCGGATAGAGTCTGCGTGATAAAGTTGTTGATTTGGGATCATGAATTCGTTTTGCAAGCGTCGGTCTTACTGTGAGTAGAGTTCGACATAATATTTGGAATGGACTGGCTTTCGGAGCAGCGAGACTGCATTGACTGTAACCGAAAAGAGGTTAGGTTGGTACTGAATACTGAGCAGGAGACTACGTTTGCAGGCATGAAAGGGTCGAGCAAGATTATGATGTCGGCTCTTCAGGTGATTAGGGCAGTTCGGTCTGGTGCTGAGCTGTTTGTCATTTCAGTACAGGCTTCAATGCCTAATCCTAGTCTAGACAGTATTGCAGTGGTGTCCGAGTATCCTTATGTTTTTCCAGACGATCTCCCGGGAGCCCCTCCTCAACGGGAGATTGATTTTACAATTGGGCTGGTGCTGGGTGCCAAACCGGTGACACGTTCTCCGTATCGGATAGCACCTAAGGAGATGGCAGAGTTGAAGGTACAACTGCAAGAGTTGTTAGAGCAAGGGTATGTGCATCCAAGTTCGTCACCTTGGAGCGCACCGGTCATTTTCGTTAAGAAGAAAGATGGGAGTTTGTGACTTTGTATTGATTATCGGGAGTTAAACAAACTTACAGTAAAGAATAAGTATCCAATCCCAAGGATTGACGATCTATTTGATCATTCAGTTGGGTAAACAGTATATTCGAAGCTAGATCTGAAATCCGGATACTACCAGTTAAGGATAAGGGAATGTGACATACCTAAGACAGCGTTCAACATGTGATTTGGACACTACGAGTTCACAGTCATGCCGTTTGGGCTGACCAATGCGTCATCCGTGTTTATGGATCTAATGAACAGGACGTTCAGAGAATACCTAGACCAATTTGTGATAGTGTTTATCGACAACATCTTGGTGTACTCGCGGTGTGAGGATGATCACTACAAGCATCTATATATGGTGTTGGAGACGTTGAGGAAGAATCAGTTGTATGCTAAGTTCTCCAAGTGTGAGTTTTGGTTGTCCTCAATAGCGTTCCTTGGGCATAGTGTTAGTGGTAATGGGATTGCGGTGGATCCATCAAAGATAGCGGCAATTCAGGAGTGGCCTGAGTTGTCTACGGTGGCGGAAGTCCGGAGCTTTTTGGGGCTTGTCGGCTACTACAGGCGCTTTGTGGAGAATTTCTCACGGATCGAGCTACCACTCACGACGTTGACAAGGAAGGATTAGAAGTTTGCATGGACGTTGGAGTGCGCGCGGGCTTTTGAAGAGTTGAAGAGGCGGTTGATCTCGGCACCTATCTTGTGTTCGCCGAGTGGGTCCGAAAGATTTGAAATTTATAGTGATTCTTCGGGCAGTGGTTTGGGCTGTGTTCTGCTACAGCATGGGAGTGTAATAGCGTACGGATCACGACAGTTAAAGGTCCATGAGAGAAATTATCTGATCCATAATTTGGAATTAGCGGCCGTGATATTTTCTCTAAAGCTGTGGAGACACTATCTGTACGGTGTAAAGGTTGACATTTACACCGATCATAAGAGCCTGAAGTATTTACTAGATCAGAAGGACCTGAACATGAGGCAGCGAAGGTGGATGGAGTTCTTGGGGGACTACACTTTCAAGATACATTATGTGCCTGGGAAAGGAAATGCAATGGTGGATTCTTTGAGTCGTAGAGCTCCGGCACAGGCCAACTGGTTGGCGATGCATGATGAGAGTTTAGTCCATGATTTGGAGGCATTGGAGATCTCTTGCGTCGACAAGCAATCTCGTGCTGAAGCAATATTATGTTGGACGGAGGTGCAGTACGACCTAGCTGATAGGATTCGGCAGGCTTTGGTTTAAGATAGCACTATGAAGGAGGCATTGGATGAATCATTTGACGGGTCAAATTCCCAGTTTGCAGTTGTGGATGGACTGCTAAGGAAGGACGGTCGCCTATGCATTCCTAGTACAGATAGACTTAGGGAGGAATTTATGTATGAGGCTCATCACACCAAGTACTCAATCCACCCGGGGAGCACGAAGATGTATAGGGACATGAAGAAGTTTTTCTGGTGGCCAGGGCTGAAGAAGGATGTAGCGTTGTATGTGGCAAAGTGTCAAACATGTGCCTTAGTGAAGGCGGAGTGCAAGAAGCCCAGAGGTTTCCTAAAGTCCTTGCCAATTCCGGAATAGAAGTTCGACGACATATCCATGGATTTTGTGCACGGTTTGCCAAAGTCACAGAAGGAAAATGACGTCATTTGGGTGGTCGTAGATAGGCTGACAAAAGTATCGCACTTCATTCCGAATAAGAAGAAAGATCCGGTTGAAAAGTTAGCCAAGCTCTATGTGAATAATATTGTACGGTTGCATGGTGTGCCCCGCAGTATTATTAGTGACCGAGATGGGCGCTTCAAGTCCAATGACTGGAGGTTGGTGCATAAGTTGTTGGGAACTAAGCTGAGTTTCAGCACAGCCTTCCACCCGCAAACGGATGGTCAGACCGAGAGGGTCAATAGGACGATGGAGGACATGCTCCGCATGTGCGTCCTAGATTTCGGAAAACACTGGGAGGATCACCTATACATGGTAGAGTTTGCGTATAATAAAAATTTTCAAGCGAGTATTGGAATGGCGCCTTTCGAGGCCCTTTATGGGAGAAGGTGCCGCACACCGTTGTCTTGGTTGGAGGCAGGCGAGTCAAAGTTATACAAATGCCAGGCGGTGGAAGAAGCCACTTCAATGGTACATACGATTCAGGAACGGTTAAAAATCGCTCAGGATAGGCAGGCAAAATACAATAATGCCAAGCATAGAAACATGGAGTTCAGTGTTGGCGATTGGGTGTATCTGAAAATCAAGCTGTTCAAGGGTTTCTCGCGGATTCAACGCCTGAAGAAGTTGAGTCCGAGATACCTTGGGCCGTTTGAGATCCTGGATCGGATAGGGGAAGTAGCGTATCAGTTGAAGCTGTCGGTGGAGTTGAGTAGGCTACACGATGTGTTCCACGTATCGGTGTTGCGGAAGGTGGTTCGAGAGCCTTCATAAGTAGTTGTTGTCGATCAAGTTTCGATTGATAGTGGGTTGACGACAAAGGTCAAGCCAGATTGCATTGAAGACTTTGAAGTCAAACGGCTCCGCAACAAGGAAATTCGAATGGTTAAGGTCCGTTGGGATAACTGTGGACGAGAGGAGCTTTCTTGGGAACGAGAGCACGCTATGTTGGAGGAATATCTCGAACTTTTCAACTCAGGTAATGTTTAAAATATTTTGTGTACCTTTTTCTTAATTTCGTGGACGAATTTCTTTAAGGGGAGGAGAATTGTAACACCTCAAAATGTAGAGTTGAAACGGGCGGTATTTGTACCAAGTTTGGATCTTGGTAGAGTGAACACAGCCTGTGATACGGGCGTGTCACACGGTCGTGTCAGCCTCAGGTTGTCCAGTGAAGGACACGGACTAGGACACGGGCGTGTCCCAGGGCGTATCAGTACATACGGCATGGGACACGGGCGTGTCACTTGGCCGTGTACTTCTCTGGAATTTTCTGAGTTTTGCATCGACTGTCGAACACGGACGTGTACTGGTTGACACGGGCGTGTCAAATCCGACACGGACGTATCTTCACCCGTATCCACCAAGCGACGTGGCGGTTGGCGTGGAGGTTGGCATGGCAGTTATCCGTGACAAGGCCCCTGGACACGGGCGTGTCGAGGACCCGACACGGGCGGGTCAGGTTGGGACACGGGCGTGTCCCAACCTGTGTCCTTTTTTGTGCTCGATTTGGGTGGCTGGATCGAGGCACACGGCCTGGAACACGACCGTGTGCAAAGCCTTATTTGGCCCAGGATTAAAGTTTTCAGGCTAATCTGAGCCGTTCATTTTCTTTAAATAAGATCCAACGGCTCAGATGAGTTCCTGCTGATGTTTAATCCGGGATTAGAGGTTTTATTCCTCATTTTCACCTTTAACTCCCTCTTTCTAAGAAATAAGAGAGAGAAGAGATCAAAGGAGAAGGGAGGGAGGAATCCGGCCGCCGGCAGAGCATCAGAGCACCAATCTGAGAACCAAAACCGGATCCGTGGAGAGAATTTCTTTGCGAAGCTTTTTATCCGACTAGTTTTTCATGGCACTGAAGAGGACTTCAAGGGTAACGATTTTCAACTTGAGCACTTGAAGCTTTTCTTCCTTTGCATGGGAAAACTCGCTCTCACGAGTGTGCGGTGAGTGCGCGGTGTTCCTTGGGGTAGATATGTGAAGTCCCCCTTGTTAGAGTCCGGAATCGAAGTACGGGCATAGGCATTGTGTGTGAAGCCTACCCAGACGTGTTTGTCTGGATCGGTGATATTGCATTGCATGAATAGCCGGAGAAGACTCCGTGCGTTGTTTTCGGATTTCTACGTGGTAGATTGCGACAGGGATCCTTGGAGATTAACTCCAAGGCGTACCCGGAAAACTGGGCTGAAATGTAATTCTACTAACTTGGCGGCCGGGGAGTCAGCCTTGAACATAACTGGGTATGTGTTGATTGGAAATGATTTAGGATCCGGGTGAAGCTTGGCCCGCGCGTACGTCTTAAAGTGACTAGGCGGCGTGAGCAACGGGCGGGTGGATACGGACCTGGGCTATGTGGTTTCGTGCTAGAGGCCCTAAAGTGGAACTGGCCGTTGGCATAGTCCAGAGCCTTGGACTACGGTCGGAAGGACTCAAAAATGCTCACATTGCTTGCCATCCAAAGGATGGTGGTGAAGCCACGGAATTGACCGGATTCACCGTTAATGTACCCTGAGTGCACTGGGTGTTTGGTCGAGCGAGCCTACACATGTGGCGAAAGTATTTATTTGCACTTTATTATTTAGCTGGGCTAACAATATGCAGGGAAGAATCACCGTCGTCCCTATAAAGGGGACGGGGTCGTTATAATTTGGTCACCTTTAGCTGACCGTTGCTTTATTTGCCACCATGCGGTGGAATAATTGCTTGTAGGTGCTGCGGAACTAAGCGCCAAGTAGCGAGTTGAAGCCTAAGCTGTTGTGCAGGCCCTCTAAGGCCGAAGTGAACTGCTATTTTTACTTTCTGCCATGTATGGCCGGCCTGCGAGCCGATGTTTGTAAGACATTACCTTATTAAGAGAAAGTTTGTAAGGCCATAAGGCAATGTACTCTTCTATGTATTCATTTTATTTCATTCCTATTTTGGTTAGTGGACATTCATGTCATGCTTGTGCAAGTTTTGGGTTCTATTAACTGTTTAAAAAGCTTCCGCTATAATGCTCTGTGTTAGGACGAGTAGTCGAGATCTTGGTATTTTTTCTGTAACCCCTCTGACTGCCCGTGGTATATGGCGTCGGGTTCCAGCTGAACCTTCTGTTATATGCCATACGACGGATGGGGGTATTACACAAGATGAGGCTGAATCCCTAGAAGTGTGTCTTTCGGGCAAGCCGAGTAAAATTCCTTGGGCACCTTCTAACCCCAGCAGGGGTAGAGCCCAACCCGGATAAGGTGAAGGACATTGTGGAGTTGTAATAACCTCGCAATGCTTTCTGAGCATTGAAGAACCAGCTCTCTCAAGCCCCACTCCTTCAGAGCCAGAAGGAGGGGGAGGAACTATCTTTCTACCTAGGGGTAGGGACAGAGGCCGTAAGTTCTGTATTGGTAAGGAAAGAAATAGTTGCCAATCTACTACGTTAGTAGGATCTTGAAGAAGGCGGAGCTCCGCTTCCCCATCCAAGAGA
Source organism: Platanthera zijinensis (assembly GCA_039513925.1). Taxonomy (NCBI): domain Eukaryota; kingdom Viridiplantae; phylum Streptophyta; class Magnoliopsida; order Asparagales; family Orchidaceae; genus Platanthera; species Platanthera zijinensis. The sequence continues at coordinate 151,262,635 of CM077080.1, read as the reverse complement.
AGTTGGCTTTCCTCTGATCAATTCGGCCAGGAAACTTAGGCCATATTTCTAAGCACATTCAATCAAGGTGGTGACGGACAATCCATTGCGCAAGATTTTTGAAGGGGTGGAACACTCTGGGCGGTTGTCAAAGTGGTCGATCGAGCTCAGTGAGTTTGACGTCTCTTTCGTACCAAGGCTCTCCATCAAGGCACAGGCGGTGGCTGATTTTTTTGCGTACTATGTCGTAGAGGAGAGGAGGCACTGCCACGGGAGGCATGGAAGATATTTGTTGACGGAGCCTCGGGGAAGCATTCTCTTGGGGGAGGAGTAGTATTGGTAAGCCCTTGAGGGGTCACCATAGAGCAAGCAGTGGAGCTGCACTTCCCGGTCAAAAACAATCAAGCGTACTATGAGGCCATCATAGTCGGGTTGTAGTTGGCACAGGAGCTTGGGATTCATGATGTAGAAGTGCTTATGAATTCGTTAGTAGTGGCATCACAGATCAAGGGTGAATATGAAGCCTGGAAGACCACCCTCCTAAAGTACTTATCCATGGTTAGAATGATTTTCGGAGGGTTCCGAGCATTCTCAATCAGACATGTCCCAAGGGGGGAGAATGAAGCGGTCGACCGATTGGCCAAGTTTGGACCCCGGGGGGGACCTTGACCGATCTGTTTCATCCGAAAATTAAGGAGGGAGAGTTGATGGAGGCGGATCGGCGACCATCGTGGGTGGATCCCTTCGTAGCCTACTTTGCTACGGACAACCCTCCTGAAGGGACCAAGGATGCAAAAGGCTTTAGGCATAAGGAAACGCACTACCGCGTGCATGAAGGAGGGCTGCATCAAAAGATGTTGTCGAGGCTTTTGGCCCTATGTGTGGCGGAAGAAGAGATCCCAAGAATTTTGGAGGAAGTGCACTCGGGCGAGTGTGGCAACCACTCGGGTGGAATAACCTTGGAAGAAAGGGTGGTCAGGCAAGGGTACTTCTGGCCATCCCTAAGGAAAGATACGGCGGAGTATGGGAGGAGGTGCCAAAAATGCCAGTTATATGCCCCCCTCCAACTCTTGCCTGCCCAGCGACTCCAAAGCATCACGACGCCATGGCCTTTCGCCATCTGGGGAATTGATTTAGTTGGGTCCTCCCCCCCCCCCCCCCGGGCGAGTGGGCAGAGGAGGTATCTTTTAGTCATGATAGATTAATTATCGAAGTGGCTGGAGTCAAGGCATTGGTAAAAGTGACCTCTCAGGTCATTAGGAATTTCATGTGGAGGGAGATCATCTGCAGGCATGGGTTGCCTCAGGCCATTGTCACGGACAATGGGCCTCAGTTTGCTAGCGAGGAATTCATCAGCTTTTGCACCCAGTTGGGAATCAACCTTCGGTTTGCCTTCGTCCACCATCCAAGCAGCAACGACTTGGTTGAGGCGGCAAACAAAATAATAGTGAACCTGCTCAAGAAGAAGGTGGAGAACCTAAGGGGGAGTTGGGTGGAACAACTCCCCTCGGTGTTGTGGGCTTTGCGAACAACTCCGAACACGACCACTGGAGAGACCCCCTTCAAGCTTTCATATGGGTGTGAGGCGGTCCTGCCTGTGGAGTTCGACGTTCAATCCCCACGAGGTTTGGGAGCCAATCGGGGAAACGAGGCATGGAGGGAAGAAAATGAAGGGGAGATGTGGCTCTAGCTGGATATGATGGAAGAACTTCGTGATTTGGCTGTCTTCAAGCAGGAAGAGGTCAAGCGACGAATGGCAAGGTACTTTGACAAGCATATCCGCATCAAGCAGTTCAAGGAAGGTGACCTGGTTCTGAGGAAGGTCGACGCCGCGGGTAGGTCGGCGGTTGTGAGAAAGCTCAACCCTAACTGGGAGGGTCCTTATATAGTCTAAAAGGTCTTGGAGTCAGGGGGATAAACCCTCCAGGATGTGGAAGGGGTGTTCATGAGCTGTGCTTGGAGTGGGGATGACTTAAAGCGCTTCTACCCCTGATTTGAGTAAGGTTGTACATTCTATTAATATAAATTCATTGAATGGTTACAAGTTTGTTTTCTCTAACAAACTGTGTGAAAAATATATGTTTTGCAATACCCCGAGAGGATCCCACTGTCAGGCTCCCAATAGCTGGCAGGGCTGGAAGGCGCACTCAGCCCCGAGTAGACCCGTTGTTAGGCTCTCACTAGCTGGCAGGGACGTAAGCTCACTTGGGGGGTAAGGGAATACCCTGAGAGGATCCCACTGCTCAGACTCCCATTAGCTGCCAGGGCTGGAAGGCGCACTCAGCCCCGAGTAGACACACTGTAAGGCTCTCACAATCTAGCAGAGTCATAGGCTCGCTTGGGGGCAAAGTAAAAAAGGTTGGTAGTTTGCAAGACCCTGAGAGGATCGCACTATCAGGCTCCCATTAACTGGCAGGGCTGGAAGGCACACTCAACCCCGAGTAGACCCGCTGTCAGACTCTCACTACCAGGCAGAGTCGTAGGCTCGCTTAGGGGAGGGGGTAAGGGAATACCCCAAGAGGATTCTGCTGCTCAGGCTCCCATTAGCTGGCAGGGCTGGAAGGCACACTTGGCCCCGAGTAGACCCACTGTCAGGCTCTCACTTGTTGGCAGGGTCGTAGGCTCATTTGGTGGGAATGGAAAAGAGGTTGGTAGTTTGCAAGACCCCAAGAGGATCCCGCTGTCAGGCTCCCATCAGCTGGCAGGGCTGGAAGGCGCACTTGGCCCCGAGTAGACCCGCTGTCAAGCTCCCATTAGCTGTTAGGGTCGTAGGCTCGCTTGGGGGCGGGGGTAAGGGAATACCCTGAGAGGATCCCGTTGCTCAGGCTCTCATTAGCTGGCAGAGCTGGAAGGAGCACTCGGCCCCGAGTAGACCCACTGCCAGGCTCCCACTAGCTGGCAGGGTTGTAAGCTCGCTTGCGTGGAAAGGAAAAGAGGATGGTAGTTGGCAGGACCTCCAGTAGACCCGCTGCCAGGCTTCCACTAGCTGGTAGGGTCATAGGCTCGCTTGGGGGGAAAGGAAAAGGGTATGGTAGTCGACAAGACCCCAAGACAATCCCACTACTCGGGCTTTCACTAGCCAGTAGGGCCGTAGGCTCGCTTGAGGAGAAATAGATAGAATTCATGACTATAGCTGGCACCAGAGGGGGCAGCCGACCAGGCTCCCATCAAGCTGGCCAGGCTAAAGGGTTCACCAGTTGACAGGACGAAAAGGAAGAACAACCAAATCGGGGGCCACTCCTGCCGTCAGGCTCTCACCTAGCCTACGGGGCAGTGGGGCCCATAATGAATGTCACGAAGAGTCTCACTAGAAGGCTTACAGATAGCTAGCTCTAGTTCTAAAGTTGAGAAGGGGAAACTCATGGCCTCCCGACACATGGCCTTTCGACAAAGGCTTCTCGACACGACCATTCGTTGCATCATCCTTGGCAAAGTTTGCCTGTGTTAGGAATGGGCGAAGGTTATCGCCTGAAAGGCCTAAGGCATACGTAAGGGTGCCAAAGCGCGGGCAACCAACTTGAAATAAGGGTAGGTAAAGTTTGGCGACAGGCTCCAGAGGGGAGAGACCCTCTCGGTAAAAGCCTTTTCGGCGGAGCCCACTCGATGAACTCTCTCTCGACAGGGGATAGGTCTGCGGTTACCACCTAAGAGCCTAAGTCTCTAGCGAGAGCGCTAAAGCCTACCGTGAGCAAAGCACAAGAAAAAAGGGGCACGGGACCATTTCAGCAAAAGCATAAAAACTGTCATTACATACAAGTATCCCAGAAATTTACATGGGGGTCTCTCCCATTACATGAAAAATCAGGAAAAATAAATTACAAGTTTGAGATATGATAAGGAAAGGGGGGAGGCCGTCAAGCAGGGCCTTAGAGGTTTCGCTAGAGCTTTCGCCGAAGCTGTCGCTGGGGGTCTCGCCAGAAGTGCTGCCGCCAGACCCATCATCCTGGCCGAGCTCTAGCGCACCTTCCTCCAGGAATTCTCCCTCTCCCGTAGACTTGGGAATGGGTTTGAACAGCCAGAGCAAAACAACGCGTGTGGTAAGGGTCTCGCCACCTTCGTTCAAGTGGCCCGATTCTCACAACACCTCGATCGCCATCGCAGACGCCCTCTGCGCGTCATCCTGCATCATCATTTCGATTTCATATTCCAAGAAGTGACAGCTTTTGAGCCTCACGTCCAGGGAGGGCAGAATCGGCACCTTGACTCCTTGCGCAAGCTTGAGCTCTGTCTTAAGCAGCTTGTTCTCGCATTCGAGGTGGGCCACCCTCGCGCGCAAAATCTGGTCCTAGGCGGAATCCTGTGGGGTTTTTGGGATTAGAACTAGCATAAGATTGCCAAAAGGCGAAAGGCCTTTGAATATTTGCATACCTCAGTCACTAGGCGAAGGGCGAGGAGTTATTGGGCGGCCGCTAGGTCATCCTTCAGGGTGGCCATCTCAGCACTGATGATTTACCTTAATTTGAGAATGTCGACAAGGTTGCGCTCGAGGGTGATGCCGCGGCGCACAGTCTTGTGCGCGAGCACAAACACACGCATTTGGGCTCTAGCGGTGTTGTTGGCAAGAGACCAGGTAACCTCCTGGTCGAACACACGGGCATCGTTCTGGTTGTAAAGCCCGAAGCTCAGTGCGAAGGCATTGCCGGAGATCGTGTCCTGCTCCGCCAAGATGGGGAGAAGTGACGAGATGGAAACCTGATTGACTTTGGGGTCCCACCGGAGCAGGGGCTGAACCTCTTCATCAACCAACTTCCCATCAATGCCGAAGTTCCAATTCCCTTTCGGCACTGGCTTGGTGGGGGCCTCGGCGGGGGTCTCGACAGCTTGCCCTGCGGGGATCTCGGCAGACTTCCATGCGACTATCGCTTCGCCATTGGCAAATAGGGTCTCGGCTGGATTCACAACGAGGGACTTGCCCTTATCTGCCACATTTATTTTCTTCTTGGGAGGAGTCGGAGGAGGGGTGTTGGGCTTCCGCTTTCAGCCACTTGGTGCGGATGAGGAGTCGGGCTCCTTTCGGCAGGCCTGGACGGCAGATTTGGCGAGAGCCAGGGTGCTGGCGAAATCTCAATCCTCGTCGAAGGGCTGGAGGAGGGGAATTTTTGGTTCACATGCAGAAGCTTTAGCAATTAAAACTCTTAATCTATGGCGAAGGGTAGCAGACATGGGACGAAAAGGTACCTTTGCCAGGAGGGACTAGCAGAAGAGTGTCTAGGCCTCGCCGAAGGAACTGGACGTCAAAAGCCTTTGACTCGAAGAACTCGACAAGGGCGCCCTCTTGCCCCCCAAGGGAGAGAGGCTTGTAGGTCGCCTCGTCATACTGAACGAGCGCGAGGGGAATATTGCCGAAAGGCCCGGAAACGAAGTAAAATTTTTGGGCCCAATGGTGGTTTTTGTTGGTAAGGCTGCCAGTCTTCACCGTTTTCCCGGAAAAGAAAACCGCTCCCCCTTTGGCCTGGAAGTTGAATAGCTTCCGGAAGAGATTTCGTCTATTAAGAAGGATTCCCCGAAGACATGGACAGGCTGAACTCGATCCTTTCCGCCTGCATGTTGCAGGCAAAAGGAACCAGGATTGCGACAGAGTTGGGGTTGAGCTGGGTTGGCACTACTCGGTAGTAGCGAAGGGCCTGGCGCACATTCGGCCAGAGGGGTAGGCGGAACCCCACCTCGAAATGTTCTAAGGGGATGGCGAGCTCCCCTTCTAGCGCAAGGTTGACCCTGTCCTCATTCCCTGGGTTTCAAGCAACGAACCCCTGCGGGATGAAGTTCTCAACTATCGAGAGGTATTTAGCCTGGGTCAGCCGGCAGGGCGTAAAGATATGGTCCAGGAAGATCTACGCGCACTTAGAGCAGCCCTCGGTATCGCCAGGCATCTTGAGAAAAGGTGGAAGGGAAGTAGGCGAGATGCTCTGAGTTGTAGAGGGAAGCGCGAGCAAGGTAAAGAGAAGGACGAAGGTGCGGAATCAGAAAGAAATAAATGAGGTTGGTGGGCTTGCCCATTTATAGAGAGAGAAGAAATCATTAGGGATTTCCTAGGCGGTGCGGTTAGCAATTTTAGATATTTTGCCTCTTCATATTCCACCCCGCATCGCCAACGCCTCTCGCACCTGCAAACGGCGAGAGCATCCGAGAGGGATCCCGGGTAAGGGCAAAGTAGCATATATATATGAAAAGCAAAAAGGATGTGGGACCTAGGCACTCGTCAAGATAGATAAAACCACAGAACATATAAAGCTAAACATCAAAGGTATCCCGCTGGGTGATAGCCATAAAAATAATAATATTAATCACAAGCAAACATTTCTGTTCAGAGGGCTGAAAGGGTACATAGTGGGAAGGGTAGGCTTACAGTTTGGTGTTAGAAGAGGTGAGATCCGCAGCAGTTCAATACTGCTCCCAATGCCATCGTCCCCGACCTCGCCTCCCAAACCTCGGCGGCACCCGCAGGTAGTGGTAAGCGATCAGGGCAGTGAGCCCCTGGTTGGCCAAGCGCATCTGATCCCGTACTCACGCAATATTCCTTCCAGGGGATGTCTCCTCGCATTCATCCTGGTGCCCCTACTCGCCGAGAAGGTGAGTGTGGTTCCTCTCGATCACAGTCATCCTCTGCTCGACCGACTTTTTGAGTCTCTTCAACGCCAGCGAATCGGCTTGTCATATCGCAACGAGCTTTGTCAGGACTTCTATTATCCGCTTCCGCCGAGTTCTGCTGCTCCCATCAGCGTCAAGATACTCCTCTATGTCATTAGGGTAGGGCAGGGGCGATATCGTCCCCTCTTCATCATCAGATTCTACCTCCGCAGCTGTCAGATCTAACAGGAAAAATCTAATCAAATCAAGCATGGAAGAAAAGACTGGGCAAGGACTGCTTACCTATGTCAGGGGGCGGGCTCTTGGCCACAGATCGAAGAGAAGGGTCGGGCTGCTCTTCCGTGCTTTTTCCAAAAATAAGGTGGAGCGGCTTGCCTCGTCCCGAGGGGTACGCCACGTGCTCTAGAGCGATGATTTTTGCCAGTTGGGGAGCGACGGTACCTTCTTCCGCCGGAGGCCGGGACCCTGATGCAGGTGCGGTTGATTCAGTGATAACCCTTCCAGGAGAAAGGGGAAGATGGGCTACTATGTTCTCGGGATCGTTGGGTGCGGGAGTTCGGGGGCTCAGATGGGTGAGCCTCGGGTTGCCAGGAGCGGGGACTGCAAAAAAACGAGTCAGCGGGAGGAAAGCAGGTCGTGCAAGATGAATGACAAAAGAGGTTACCGGGATGGATCTCGTGCTGGACTTGAGTAGTCAGGGGGATGGCCTCCGAGACCAGCTGCAGGTTCTAGCCCGGGGGATGAATCATCTCGGTATCTACCGGAAGGTTATCAGTGGCAGTTCCTGGAGCCTGTCAATGATAAGGGAAGGGTGTCAGACTCATCAAGGCGGGTTCACAAAAAAATACAAGAAAAGGGGAATACCTCCAACAAGGAAGGAGGCTTCTCGGAGCGGTTAGGGGTTGGAATGGGAGAGGTCAGGTCCTTCTTAAAGTGGTCTCGCCTAACCGACTTAGCCTTCCTCTTCTTCGGCCGGGGAGGAGAGTTGGTCGGCCTCTTGCGCATGAGCCAGGGGTCAACCCCGGCGTAGTTTGAACCGGCTCTCGCTTGTGTCGCGGCGAGACGGTCTTGGATTTACTTCAAGATTTGCTTCTCTCTACACTTGGCATACATCTTGAAAGCCTTGCGAGACCTAGAGAAGAAGGCGACGACAGCAATGGTGGCCTGAGGGCTGGCCTCGTGGCGTATATATATTTATATATATAAGGGCAAGGTAGGGCCCGCCCAAGATTCCCTTCCCGGTCAGTAAGCGCATATCGAATATCCGGGGTTGGACATGTCTTTTCGAGCGCAAGGCTAGCTCGCAAAGAGCGGGTGTCACAACCCGCATTTTCTCCGAATTAAAGAATTATAAGAGTATGAGAAAATGCACGTCATGATGCCACATCAAGCAGGGGATAACTACTGACGCTCAAGCAAAACCATCTACTACACTTTATGAAAGAAATTCATGAGTTTAATGATAAGAAAATCAGTTATACTTTAGAGGCCGTATCCCTTGGCTCGGTGGATCACCTAGTCCACAGTTAAAAACTATACTTATGCGCTGCGGAAAAATACTTTATTCAGGTTTGACTTCCTAAGGAGTGCATAAGAGCCCTAAGAGGATCACTTATGCCATGCAAGACTCTACATTTAATTTATATTATATATAAGGAAACGATCTTTATACGTTATTTGGAAAATAGTGATTTACTTTTATAAAACATGTTGATCATGTGATGTACTTATAATAATAATAATTATATTTTAAAAATAACTAGCAACCTAGCATAAATCCTTTCCAGAGCAAGTAGACTATCTCAAGAAAATGGTAGCAGCAAAAGTAATATATATCTAGTACAAAGGTAAAAACTACCAGTGGGCGCCAACAACCTGACACGAACCCACAGGCAAATATGTATGTCTGTAAGAAAAGTACAGGGTAACTACCTCACTAACAAAGCAACAGGATCTCCAAAGTCCAAGAGACCACCAGCAACACCACTGCAACCTAGCCACCAAACCTGTTACTGCTCAGAACCTGAGGCATTCAAAAGAGGAAAGAATACCTCAGCAAGCAAAACAAGGAAAAACTGCATGGAAGTGTCAACCAGGGAATAAATAAAAGAGGAAAACACACAGCAGTAGAAGTCACAACTGCCCAAGGTAAGACAACAAGGAATGCACTACGGGCGAGGAAACAGCACCAACCCTGCCCAGAAACTGCATCCTGCAGGGTCTACTAGGCTACCAAGAGCCCAAAGTGCTGCAATCTACCAAGGAAGAAACTTCTAACACCCTAAGCTGTGGGAGATGGTAGTAGAAAAAACAACAGCATGGATCCGGGTTGGAGGCAGACTCAGTCCCCCAACCACCATTTCCAAGCCAACAAGCTCAAGGGTCTACATGTGAAAGCACAAGGGACCTTCCACCCCCTTGCCCAGCCCGTACTTGGAGCAAGATAGAAGAATAAGGGTGGCATTGGCTAAATTACACAACACCTCCTGCATGAAGAGCTTCAAACCACCATTACTATCCACGACCCACGATTCGGCCATTAGGAAAGAAAACATGGCCGACAAGGAAACTACAAATATAATCAAGGAATTCACTCGGGAACGAAAATCGAGGTAAGGGAAACAGTGTTGAAGTTACTCAACACGGCTTGGCATTGAGTGGGACCCACTCAACGCCTAACCAGACCTTGGCTTTGAGTGAGTTAGCCTCACTCAGTGCCAGAACAGCCATGGCATTGAGTGAGAATCACTCACTCAACTCCCACCGCAAGAACAGCTCTGGCGTTGAGTGAGCTATCCTCACTCAACGCCAAAACAGCCATGGCGTTGAGTGAGGTCCACTCCCTCAACGCCTTCAGCAAAAGAGGCAGCGGCGTTGAGTGAGCTAACCTCACTCAACGCCAAAACAGCTATGGGGTTGAGTGAGGTCCACTCCCTCAACGCCTTAAGCCGAAACCACAATACCCAACAGTGGCGTTGAGTGAGTCCATCTCCCTCAATGCCAAAGCAGCTTTGGCATTGAGTGAGGTCAACTCACTCTACGCTAAAGTTCATTCCCACAGGAAAACCCTAAGCCAACGCCAACAAGAGGAGGTCGGCGGGAATGCAGGATGATTCTCGCCAAATCGGCGAGAATCCAGAATGATTCTCGACGATCGGCGGGAATCAAGGATGATTCTCGCCGAATTGGCGAGAATCCAGAATGATTCTCGACGATCGGCGGGAATCAAGGATGATTCTCGCCGAATCGGAGGGAATCAAGGATGATTCTCTCCGATCGGTGGGAATCACGTCGAAATCAGCGGGAATCACTTGGTTATTCCCGTCAATTTTGACTTAGACGAAAATTCTCACTCAATAACCCCACTGAAAGTGAAGGGATAGATACTACTCTAGAGGGGGGGTGAATAGAGTAATCAAATTTTGCACAATACAAAACTTAACTGTCTACCCAACTCCCTTGGAGTGAAGTGCGGAATGAAGAGATTATAGATATTGGTTTAACCTTAAAGCCTAACACAAGTGATGTGCAAACACAAGCTAACTGTAATTACAGTTAAAGCTTGGAAAACCTAAACAGCAACTAGCAACCTAGTTATATCTATTCACAGCCACAGTACAGGAAATATAATAAACAAGCCAGACGACACAAGGAATTTAAGTGGTTCCCCAAACAACTTGGGTACGTCCACTCTTCTACCCAAACGGTAGGAATCCACTACAGGTTTTTGATCAGGTGCCCTGCCACCAACAGGATCTTCTTCAGGTAGATCCAGAGACCCTTTAGACTTTTGATCAGGTGTCTAAAAACCAAGCACAGGTTTTTGATCAGGTGCCCTGCCACCAAGGGATACTTTTGAAGGGAGTAATAACCCTGTACAGGAGGGGGAAGAAGGTTAAGATGTCTTCTCTATTTTACAATAGATTAGAGAAGCACAAAAAGCTTGCACTGAGCTAGAATGCTCTAAAGAATCAAGGCTCCCCCTGGCTCAAGAATGTCCAGGTGACGTCTTGCTTCAGTGCAGAAAAACTCTTCAGAAAATTCTGAAGGAAAAGCTACAGGAAGAAAGTAAACAATAAAAAGAAACAGTCTTCAAGCAGCAATCTTCTTCTTCTTCTTCAAAGAAACTCTGAGTTGAACTTCCTGAAAGCAGGAGAACTCAGGTGAAGAAGAGATGAAGATCTTAACACTTCTCAGTTAGATGGAGTTTGCTGAGAGCAGGAAACTTGAGCTTGATGAAGGCTTGAGTGCTTTTGAATATGTGTGTAACACTAGCTTCTCTTAACTAGCTTGAATCCTTTTGCAAAGGGTTCTTTATATAATCATCAGCAAGCAACGGCTCTCTTCCATTTGAATTATTTGTCTTCTTCTATGCCTTGAGACCTGGGCTGTAAATATCAAGAAGACAGAAATATCTCTGCAGCAAAACATTCTATAAAAAGGAATAAACCTCTTTCTAAGAAGCTGCAGGCTTAAATCAAATAATCAGATAGACTAAATAAAGTCACATCAGAAGCAATCTCTTTATAGCAAAAGAAGACTTTTCAGTCTAACGGCTATAAAGGGCTGTCAGCAGATAAAGTAAATTAAAATGACAGCTAATAAGACAAACAACTTTATCTTAAAAGATTTTAACTCAGGCAATAAGAATAGAACAAATAATGCCTGGAAACTTTATCATACAGCTTAAAATAGAGTGCCAGAAAATGTATTAATTAATTAAATATAATAAATAAATACAAAATACAAAGGCAGACAGAAAACGTCGAACGACCTTCGAAGATCGTCGAACGACGCCAGGAGATCGTCGAACTATCGGGCAGATAGTCGAACGATCCAGATAGTCGAGCTATCAAACAGATAGTCGAGCTACCGCAGCAGATAGTCGAACTATCAGGACAGATAGTCGAACTATCAGATAGTCGATCTATCTAGGACAGATAGTCGAGCTATCAAGCGCACAGAGATAGTCGAACTATCAAGCAGATAGTCGACCTACCTCAGAAAACAGATAGTCGATCTATCAAAAGATAGTCGAACTATCAAAACAAACCAGATAGTCGATCTCTCAACAGATAGTCGAACTACCAGTGCAGAACAGATAGTCGACCTATCAACCGATAGTCGAACTACCAGCGCAGAACAGATAGTCGACCTATCAACCGATAGTCGAACTACCAGCGCAGAACAGATAGTCGACTTATCAACTGATAGTCGAACTATCAGCGCAGAACAGATAGTCGAACTATCAACAGATAGTCGAACTATCAGCGCAGACAAAGCGTCGACCAACTGATAGACGATCGTCGATCAGCCGATAGACGATAGTCGAACGGCGTTCGACTATAGTCGAACGAAAAAACTACTTAACCAAAATCTCAGTTTGGAAAAGCGAGGACACTACAGCTAGACTCCTAACCATTGACCATAGATATTTCTTGGGTCAAGGGCACAAAGGAGAGGACTGAACTCAAATCAAACTAGGGTACCAACACCCACCACTCAGCCGCAAAGAACAAACCGAACTATGGCTTTGAGTGTGTCCACCACACTCAACGCCAAGTCTGGGCGGCTTTTGGCTTTGAGTGTATGCACCAAACTCAACACCAAAACCTGAGAGTCTACACAGACTGGTTCTAACCAGAGCCCTACCACAACAACCTCCCTCACTCTCTCTCTCGGCTCCACCCGCAAAAGAACCCAACTAGAACTACAAATCTGGAGTTTAAATGGTTATAACAATCATCGGGTTGAGCAAAACAGCACAAGGGGGGCTCATAGGCGAATCTAAGCCCTAAATTCAGCAAGGTAAAAGAGAATATGCTTGGTTTCTACCCTAGGGCTAATCGGGAAACATTCTACAATATCAAAGAACAACAAAGGCAAGGGAAAGAATACCACTTGCCTCGATTTCCGGCGAAGCTTGGTCGGCCTTCCCTCCTCTTCGTTCTGCACTAGAAGGAGCAGCACCTAACAAGCAAACCCGCACTTTAATGGCGGAAAAGCACAAGAACCGGAAATCCAAGTCTCCAAAAACTCCACGAAAATCAAATATCTTACCGTCGAAATGAAGATCTGAGCGAGAGCAAGACAACGCCGCTTTCAGAATCGAAATCCGTCAACGAACACTCCCGGAATCGCCGTCCGAAGGAGAAGCAGGTCCGGTGGTTTTCCTCTGTTTTCCCCGAACACGAGAAGCGGTTTCTTCTGGTCTCTGGAGGAAGAAGAATGGGCCGCTGATTCTAATTAAGGCTTTTATATAAGCTTAGCCATGACGGTACAGCCTAACTGCCTCCCAAGCCACCGGTTCACTTAATTTAAAAGGGTTTCTAATTAGATTTTACTAATGGCACACCCAAAACGACACGAAAACCGAACTACCTCGGAATTCGACGAAATTCGCACTGTAGCTAAATATCCACGCTACGAACACAACGGCGAAGTCGAAATTAACTTTCGACGTACAGAACTCGAGTTATACCCTTTCGAAGACAAAACACAAGCATCCCCCGAGAGGCCACACTGGGTCACCCAAAACGACTCGGCTTGCAGGGAGGTCTTGCCAACAGGCTAAAAAAAATAGGGCACCCAGTTCCAAGGAGTTAAGACCACACTCCAGAAATTGCACAAGCCAAGAAAATGCGTCGACGAAACGCCGAACGAGAATTAAATAATCGCAGAAAAATCGGGGGTGTTACAGTCACTCCCCCTAAAAGAAAGTTTCGTCCCGAAACTTTACGCCTAACACTTCTACTATAGAAGGAAAGTAATAATCCAAACATTACAAGAAGAAAAACAAACCAAACTAATCAGGGAAACAGCTGAGGGTAAGCCTCCCTCATAGCCGACTCTAACTCCCAAGTCGCGCTCTCCAAATCCTGATTCCTCCAAAGAACTTTCACCATCGGAATAGACTTCTTTCGCAGCACCCGTTCCTGAGTATCCAAAATACGGACCGGCACTTCAACAAAAGAGAGGTTGGGCTCCAACTGGGGCACAACGTCCAATACTTGCCCACTGCTTCTCACACACTTCCGCAATTGGCTAACATGGAAAACATTATGAACACCTGGGAAGTTTGCTGGCAAATCCAACCTGTAAGCTGACACGCCAATCCGCTCAACAACCTTAAACGGGCCCACATACCTCGGGTCCAATTTCCGATTCTTACCAAACCTCTTTACACCCACCATCGGGGAAACCTTAAGAAATACAAGGTCCCCCACAGAAAACTCCAAGGCAGACCTACGCCGATTAGCGTTCTTCTCGTACCTCTCCTGAGCTATACAAAGCTTCTCTTGAACAAGCTTCACTGCGACTTCCATTTCTTCGAGCACATCAGGACCCAACAATGGCCTCTCACCTGCCTCAGCCCAAAACAACGGAGTTTTGCAGCGCCACCCATACAAGGCTTCGAACGGAGCCATCTGCAAGCTCTCCTGATAACTATTGTTGTAAGCAAATTCCATAAGTCGCAGCCGCTCATCCCACGCCCCACCGTTATCTAAAATGTAGCATCGGATTATATCCTCAACTATCTGATTCACCCGCTCCGTCTGCCCATTAGTCTGTGGGTGGTACGCAGTAGAATACCTCAGATCCGTACCCAAACCCTCCTGCAGACTGCCAAAAACGAGAAGTAAACCGGGAGTCTCGATCAAAAATGATGCTAACCGGCACACCATGCAGTCGGATGACTTCATTCAAGTACAACTCCGCTATCTACTTCATCGGGTAATCAATCTTATATGGCACGAAGTGAGCACACTTCGTCAGTCTATCCACTATGACCCAAACGGAATCAAATCCCCTCGGGGATTGCGGTAAACCCGAGATGAAATCCATAAATATACTTTCCCACTTCCAAGTCGGGATCTCTAACAGAGTCAACTTGCCACAAGGCCTTCCATGATCGGCCTTCACCCGCTTGCAAGTGTGGCACTTCGCAACAAATCAGGCTATATTTCCTTTCATGTCATACCACCAGGCAATTTGCTTTAAGTCACGATACATCTTCGTAGATCCTGGATGGTAGGCAATGCTGGATCCATGAGCCTCTCTGCAAACCATACCCCGAATGTCCCCAACCGCGGGGATGCAAAATCTGCCGCGGTACTTTAAAGTTCCCGCATCATCGATGGAATAATCCGGCAACTCTCCTCTCTCAGTCCTGGAGTATATGTGTAGAAGATCCGGGTCGTCCTTCTGGTGAAGTCTGGTCAAAGAAATCCAAGATGGCTCTGCCACTGACAAACTACTCTGCAAGCCACAGCATCTCACTGATATATCCATAAGGAGGAACTCCTCCACTAAACGATCGGCAGTGAGATTAAAGATCTTTCCCATCTTTCGGCTCAAGACGTCGGCCACCACATTGGCCTTGCCTGGATGATACTGGATCTCTACATCATAATCGGCCACATACTCTAGCCACCGACGCTGGCGCAGATTTAACTCCTTCTGCGTGAACACGTACTTCAGGCTCTTATGGTCGGTGAAGATCTTGCACTGAGCCCCATAAAGTAGATGTCTTCACAGCTTCAACGCATAGATAACCGCTGCGAACTCGAGGTCATGTGTTGGATAATTCTTCTCATGAGTCTTCAGTTGCCTTGACCCATAGGCAATTACCTTACCAACCTGTATTAATACGCATCCCAGACCTACATGCGAAGCATCTACGTATACATCATAATCCACGCCCTCGATAGGCAGGGTCAGAACGGGCGCAGTGCACAATCTCTTCTTTAACTCCATGAAGGCTTCTTCGCACTTCTCGCTCCAAACAAAAGCCACATTCTTCTGAGTCAGCTTAGTCAAAGGTGCAGCTAGGGTAGAGAAACCTTCCACAAACCTCCTGTAGTAACCGGCCAACCCTAGGAAGCTCCTGATCTCCTTGGGCGTGCCCGGCCTACTCCAATCCATCACTGCTGCGATCTTTTTCGGGTCAACCGAGATCCCATCCTCATTCACCACGTGGCCCAGAAACGAGACCTGAGGCAACCAAAATTCGCACTTGCTCAACTTGGCAAATAACTTATGGTTCCTCAACTCCGATAGAACCAAGCGCAGATGCTGCTCATGCTCTTCAACACTGCGAGAATAAACCAACACATCATCGATGAAGACCACCACGAACTTATCTAGGAAATCCTTGAACACCCGGTTCATCATATCCATGAACGCTGATGGAGCATTGGTCAATCAAAACGACATCACTAAGAACTCAAAATGTCCATGTCTCGATCTAAACGCTGTCCGTGGAATATCTGCATCACGGATCCTAAGCTGATGATAGCCTGAATGAAGGTCAATCTTGGAGAAGATCGTGCTACCGCGCAACTAGTCAAATAAATCATCGATCCTCGGCAGAGGGTACCTGTTCTTAATTGTGACTTTGTTCAGCTCCCTATAGTCAATGCAAAGCCGCATTGACCCATCTTTCTTCTTCACAAATAAAACAGGAGCACCCCAAGGTGACGAACTCTTCCTGATAAACCCTTTCGCCAACAACTCATCTAACTGAACTCGCAACTCCTCTAGCTCTCGAGGGGCCATCCGGTACGGCGCCTTAGCAATAGGATGCGTACCCGGCTCCAAATCGATCACAAACTCAACATCCCGCTCGGGAGGAAGACCAGGAAGGTCATCAGGAAAAACATCGGCGAAATCACGAACAACTGGAATCTCCTCTAAGTGCGGTACACGAACAGCGGTCCCAACCACTGAGACCAAACAAGCAAAATAGTTCGTAAGAAAAAGCTTCTGAGCACATACCGTAGAGATGACAGGAGAATCCTGGCTCAGATTTGCATACACGCTTCCGGGCTGACCGTCGTCCCTGATGAAGTCCAAGCGCTTCCCTTTGCACTGAATGACTGCATCATACCTAGACAGCCAGTCCATGCCCAAAATAACATCGAAGTCCTCCAGATCAATCATCTTCAGGTCTGCCTTCGCAAGAAAGCCCCCCAACATAACAGGGCAATCTAACACGCCCAAATCCGACAGCACAGATTCACCAGAGGGGAACTTGACACGAAAGGTATCCCGAACTCGATCTAAAGTCAACCGATGTTGCTTTATAAAGGCTCTAACCACGAACGAGTGGGTAGCGCCGGAGTCAAACAGAACACGCGCCCAGCGGTTCTTCACCTTAAACTTCCCTATAGGAACATATATAACTAAGGAACTACCACAACAATACTACAAACATTCTAGCAAGACAAGAACAAAACATTCAGGTTGGAAAGACAACTAACCTGAGATGACCTGAGTCGAAGCTTGAGCCTCCTCGGAAGAGATCACGTTCAGCTCTCCCTTCCCTTTGTCCACACGCTGAGGTGGAGGTAACGCTTGAAGAGGAACTGCAGGAAGAGCAGGCTAAACCTGAGGACACCTAGACTTGATGTGTCCCTTTAGCCCACACTGAAAACAGACCTTATCCTTGGACCAGCACTGGGCAGCATCATACCCGGGTCGCTTGCAAACAGAACAGGAGACATCTCTCCTCGGAGCACCCTGAATCGCATGAACCTGCTCCTTCCTTTGAGATGCTGCTCTCTTGAAACATCTCTCGACAGGGTGGCATGACCGGCCACAGAAACTGCACACCACTTTGCTCTTCTTTCCCGGAACTGTATCCGGTACCTGGGGTCTCTTTTCCTCCACAGACTTCCTCTTATCCTTCCTACTTTGCTGTCCTCTGCTCTTTGCGGTCTCAATAGCCTCCACCTTCAGAGCAGCCTCCACAACTCCTGCATAAGTCTTTGACCTATAAGCACTGGTCAACTACTGCACCTCACTCCTCAAACCACCGAGAAATCGCTTAACTCGATCAGCCTCAATGCTGACCAATCCAGGGGCAAAACGGCTCAGCTTGCTGAACTCTATCTCATACTCACCCACCGTGAGTTGCCTTTGCTTCAGATGGAGGAAGTCGTTCATGAGGCGGTCACGCTCGATCGAGGGTAAGAACCTCCTTAATAGCATCTCCTTGAACACCTCTCAAGAGCATCCAGCTACCAAGCTCTCCTTCTCTCTCAGCCACCAACTCTTAGCCAAACCTTTAAGCTGATAGGCGGCTATCATCACCCTCTGATCGTCTGCAATCCCTGAGTACGAGAACATCTCCACCATGGAGATCAGCCAGTCGTCTATCACCATGAAATCTGCCTTCCCGTCATAAGTGGGAGGACTCAGCCTCTGAAACTGCGAGATGAAGGCCATCTCCGCTGGCACCACCACTGGAGGTCTTAAGGGTATAGGAGGGGGAGGAACAGCAATCCCCCCTGCAGGGCATTGCACTCCCTGAGTCTGACCTGCCACAACTGCTACCAAAGACTGAATCTGGGCTCGCACCTCCACCAACTGCCTGGTCAAGGAATCGCTACTCTGCCGCAAGCTTTCGATTACCGCATCATTCTGAGCTCCAGATGACTCACCCTCGGACAGGGGAGTTGATCTAGTTGAAGGACGTCTTGCCATCCTAAAGTCATAGCAACACTAGTTAGATCCTAGTACAACGGCTAGACCCATCTACAAGTACAGACAATACATATATAGATATGAACTTAAAGTTGCTAAACTTGCTCTGGAAGTTTATCTTTTTACAAAAAATGATGTTATGCCCTAACCTAGGATGGTTAACCACCACCATACTAATTTTTTTGCCTAGATCGGGAATGCATGACTTTATATTATTTTTTACTCGAAAACTTATGTGTGTACATATGTCATCCTGCCAGTATTTAGCTTGGCACATTGTGCTTATGCCATGTTATGCTATGCATGTTTGTGCTATGCATTCTAAAAAGGCCCTAATGCATGTTATGAGCGGCGTACACATGAAAATGTTATACATCCCATACTACATAACATTCGCATGCAACGAAAAAGAAAACGTGCTAGTCGCAGCCATGTGGTGAGGTTATGCATCCCATACTACATAACCCTCACATGTTGCCCCTATGGTGGATCCATATACGAACACATATTATGCATCTCATACTACATAATATGCCCCATATACTTCATGTTATGCGATGAGTGTAGTGTTCGTGCTTCTGCCAAGACGTGCTGATGACATATCGGTGTGTGAATGACATGATGCTGAACTACTAATGCAATCAAAAGGGAAGGTTGCCCGACTAACCCGTTAGGCAACCTCCCTCTGATACCAACTGTCACAACCCGCATTTTCTCCGAATTAAAGAATTATAAGAGTATGAGAAAATGCGCGTCATGATGCCACGTCAAGCAGGGGATAACTACTGACGCTCAGGCAAAACCATCTACAACACTTTATGAAAGAAATTCATGAGTTTAATGATTAGAAAATCAGTTATACTTTAGAGGTCGTATCCCTCGGCTCGGTGGATCACCTAGTCCACAGTTAAAAACTATACTTATGCGCTGCGGAAAAATACTTTATTCAGGTTTGACTTCCTAAGGAGTGCATAAGAGCCCTAAGAGGACCACTTATGTCATGCAAGACTCTACATTTAATTTATATTATATATAAGGAAACGATCTTTATACGTTGTTTGGAAAATAGTGATTTACTTTTATAAAACATGTTGATCATGCGATGTACTTATAATAATGATGCAGTGCCACCGCTACTTGATGATGACCCGGTTGTCGAGGCGCTGCGACATAAAGATCTGAGACGTCGTAATGACGCTGAAGGAAGTGCACGTTATAACCTCCGCCCGCGACGTGCTAAAACAGCCATGGAAAAATTAGCCTAATTTTCTTATTTCATGCACTTTATTTAATATTTTGGGAATATAAAATTATCCTATGTTTAAGTGATAATTTTATATTCATGGCATGTGTTATTTTTCATTTGGAACATTATTTTATTTTGGTGTGCATTTAGCCTTTTGGATGGATGAGATTACATCTCCATCATGGAGGGCTAAGAGTTATTGTAAACTCCTATTTAAGGAGGTGATTATGAGGAATAAGATCATTGAATATTTGAAACCTAAACTCCCTCTCCTTTGAAAATTTCGGCCAAGAGCTTTCTCCAAGCCGTCGACCCCTTGGTGGTGTGAAACCGCCGCCCCCCCCCCCCCCCCTTGTGTGGTGTGAAACCGCCGCCCCTTGCTCCCTCCATCCGTTCGGTGCAACTCCGGCACGGCTTCCTTGGTGCGACTCCGTGGAAGAAGGTTGCAAACCCCTCGGTGTGACGCCGGCGGATCCGTGGAGAGAGTGATTCTCCCACCTTATCTTTTTGTGAACTTTCATCCCGGTTGGGTAATCTCTTTCTTTGTGTGATTCTTGCTTTAGTTTGTGGAGGTTTTTCATGCACCGTTTTTTCCACGATTTTTAAATCCGTCGCTTGCAAAATCTGAATTTGAAGGTGTTGTTATTAAATCTCTTGTTGTCTGGAACGGGTAGATCCGTCTCGGGAGTGCAACGTGGCCTAGCCTCGATTTGCTCTTCCGTTCGGCGCAATTTATGTGCCAACAAGGGTATTAATTACGACTCGAATTTCGATCGCTCTTAAAGGTTTTCCGCCGCTCCGAAATAAATTATTGCTGCGCATGAAATGGCTATATTGAAATGAATAGATGCTTGTGTAGGTGCGGTGAGTTGTGTGCTTGTTGGAGAGGTAGGTCTTAAGAACGTTGTATCGAGTCCGGCTTACGGTGAGTTGTGTGCTTGTTGGAGAGGTAGGTCCTAAGGACGTGGTATCGAGTCCCGGATTTTGGGAACCAACCGACCCCTTTTCGTTCGCTTTTGGTCGGGGTTCCCTCTTTTTATTTCTTGTTCGGTAACGTTTAGGAGTCCGTATTGTAGTCACGTCCGAATCACGGTCGTCACGACATCAATTTGGTATCAGAGGCGGTTGTTTCAACTCCCAAGTTGCAAACATCCTCTTTGCGTTCTTCGTTGGTCGATCTCATCTTTCTAGGATCTGAAATTTTCGGATTGGTCTGTGTTTAGTAAGACCCTTCGAAATTTTAAACTTGTCAAAAAAATCTGAAAAAAATTCGGTAGCTTCCTGCACTTATTTCCAGCAACATTAAAACAGAAAATTTTTCGATTCGTCCTCGTTAGGTCAGCCTGAAAATTGGAACATCGTAATTCTGTCCAGTTGGTCTGCAAATAGCGGGCTGAAATCTTTATTTTTCAGCGAAATTTCAAAAAAAAAATCCAAATCTCAAAATTAAAATTTCAAAATTAAAATTTCAAATTTAAAATTTTCAAAATATCAAATTTCAAAATTCAAATTTCGAATTTTAAATTTCAAATTTTCAAAATTAAAATTTCAAAATTTAAAATTCAAATTTGAAATTGAATTTCAGATTTCAAATTTCAAAATTCAAAATTCAAAATTCAAATTTGAAATTTCAAATTTCAAATTTCAAAATTTCAAATTTCAAAATTTCAAATAATAAAATTCAAAATTTTAAAATTCAAATTTCAAATAATAAATTTCAAATTTCAAATTTCCAACTTCAAATTTCAAATTTCAAATTTTTCTCAAAATTACAAAAAAAAATAATAGTGGTCTGCAAATAGCGGCCTAAAAATGTTATTTTTTTCCTCAAAATCTAAATTTTAGAATTCCTGGTATTTCTCCATCTAATTATTAGTAAGAAAACAAAAAAAAATTATTATTTTTCATTTAGTAATTATTTTTATTAATTAATTTGAAAATTTTGTATTTGCTGTGCCAATAGCCGGCTAAATTTTATTTTCTGCAAAAAAAAAACTGAAAAAATTAATTAATAATCCTTATAATTTTCTTGCTCAAAAAATAAAAAAGTATGCATATATTATTTTTTGAAACTAGCGGGAACAAATCTTTGAGATTTAATTAGGGTCAGTTTACTTTTCTTTGCATGTGCACAAGTATCGGATCGAGTTTTTCTCCGTTTCTCACTAAATGGCATATGACGTATATGATTCTCGGTTAGACTATTCCTATGCTAAGGATATGGCTAAACACACCCCTAGGGCACACCACATTTATCCTACTTATGACGGTTTAGAGTATCCCCAAAATTTTAGAGACTGGCTTAAGGGATTAGAACAATATTTTAATTATCACTTATGGGATGACTACGAAAAGGTTAGCTTTGCCCGAGAGCGATTAGTAGGTCGGGCCCGATTATTTTGGTTAAACGAAGAGCGTCGTGTTGGTAGCTATCGTTATGCTTGGCCGCACATGCGTAACCTCCTCTCGGATCAATTTGATCCCGCCTACCTACGCACTAATAGCACCACACCCGTTAGTAAGAATAGTTACAGCACTAGACCCGTTTCCGCTTATAGGAGTGACCCTACGCCTCAGGATAGATCCTATCCCCAGAGAGGTAGTATTACCCAGACTGTGCCTAGTCCCACCTATAGAAAACATAAGACATTCCGACCCAAAAATTTGAACTCGAAAGAGGTTACTATTAGGGTGCTTGCTTCCTTAGCCTCGACATCTAAGCCCTCTGATATAGTGACTTATACCTCTCAGGATGCTTATGTGGATATGGAATCTCTGGAAGATGAAATTAATCAGCTAGGTAAGAGTCTTCCTTCACTTACGATAGTGCCTGACTCTCCTGTTGAACCTGAGGATGTGATTAGGACTGCGCCCGTCACTGAGGACGAGGCAAGTTTCACTGACGCTTTTAGTGACATTCAGGAGATGGTTACCCTAGTGATCTGGAAGAGGATTTCTCCCCTGAGGAATCATCTCCAATCCCCTTCGACGATAATTTAGTCATGGAATCTTCTGTTGACCCTGAGCCAGTAGACATTCCGGTTGAGTCGGTAGAGTCATCCGATGCTGAGAGCATACATGTTACCGATTTAGGTGAAGACTTGCTAGGATCCGACGTTATATTGGTTGACCCAGGATTATTAGAGGTTTTTACGGTATTCGTAGAGTCACCTTGGGATGGATGTTCAGTTTGGGATAAGCTTAGTGTGATACATCCGGGAGTTAGTCCTTCGACGTTATTATCGCCGCTTGGAACTCAAGCTAATTATTATACTCCCCTGGATTCGATTTTCCCATCCCCCTATTCTGACTTACACGATGTCCCCAACTCATGGGAAGAATTATGTTTGGATGACGATAGCACTGAGGGCCCAACTGACTTTTCTTTGATGATAGCCCCTTCACCTGAGGCCCAAGTTAGTTTGGAAATTTTATCGGATACGAATTTGCCTACTATTGAGACGATCACTGTTTCTGACTTAAGTAAAATTTCTAATGATTTGGTGGATTCATTTTGGGGCGAAACGTTAACTGAGGATGAGTTTTCAGTGAGGACAAATCCACTATTCGAGTTTACTTTTGATTTTAAAGGCTTGCAACCGGAGGCGTTCTCTTGGATGCTTAATCCATGCTTTGACGTTGAGTGTGACTTGGTTCCCCCTACGGAGTCAACCCTGTCGACTCTCTTTCCGGTTCCTTAGCTCGAGTAGATGATTTAGTCATTTCTAGCCCTTCATATTTAGAGAAGTTTATTATTCCCTCCATCCCATTAAACTTACTTAGAAGGACGTGGGTGAACGTAGTTGATGACGAACGTTTTCCGCTGACTATTTATTATGATATTTTTAAATCAAAATTTAATTTTAAATTTAAAACGAAAACGTTGGAACCCACTACATTAATTTTTGAATTTAAAGCACATGTGCCACCGAACATAATTCTGTTATTTTATACTATTAATTCAAGACATGTGGCACATGGGTTCTCCCCTCATGGTTTTAATTTAATCAGGCGCATTTTTAATTTCTTGACCCTTCTAAATGCGTCCTTTAAATTACTTGCGAGGTTGTTTCAAATAGTCTTCCACTGTTATGTGAATGGTTTGGTTTTGGATAATCGAAGCTTGGGTAGCCTTCTTAGATGCCTCGTAAGCGATCACAAAGGCACGTGGGATCTTATTCTTCCCCACGCCAAATTAGCTTATAATAATTCCAAAAATCGGTCTACTGGTCTGTCACCAAATGAGATTGTCCATGGATACAAGGCCCCTGTGCCTATTGACTTGGTACCGTTTCCCCCAACATACAAGACAAGTCAGTTTGCACAATCCTTCGCCCACCATATTCATGACTTACATGCGCGTATACGAGCTACCTTGACTGCTCAATACGAGTCTTATCAGTCGCACGCTAATTTACATAGGAGGGTGTTGCACTTTAAAGTTGGTGATTTGGTCCTAGTCCGTTTAGTTCTCGAACGCTTGCCATCTGGCACCGTTAAGAAGTTGGCACCGAAGCGCGCCGGCCCTTTTCGGATTATCAAGACACTAGGTGACAACGCTTTCGTTTTGGATTTGCCGGCTGATTGGGGTATCTCCCCTATTTTTAATGTCTCGGATTTGACGCTGTTTGTTTTACCTCCACCTGAGTTGAATTCTCTGTCGTCTTCTCCCTCCACTGAAAATTCAAATGAGTTGGGGAGTGGTAGTTCGGATGATCTCTCTCCTTCGGTCCCCACAGGTATAACATCGGATGGTACGTTGCCTTCTTTTACTCCTACTGCTGACATGTTTCCCAGGTTCCCCAGGACATTTCTCACTCCAGATATGATACTCGCTGCGGAACCATTCACTATTTCGGATGGTACTACTTACCGCTTCCTTGTCCGTTGGCGTGACCGCCCCGCTTCGGACGACTCTTGGGTACTCGCGACAGATCTTCAACATTTGGATGTCGAGCTTCTCCGCTGCTATCTCCCCACTCACGCATCAGAGATACGTGATTTTGAGTGGGGGAGGATTGATGAAGCGCCACCGCTACTTGATGATGAACCGGTTGCCGAGGCGCTGCGACATAAAGATCTGAGACGTCGTAATGACGCTGAAGGAAGTGCACGTTACAACCTCCGCCCGCGACATGCTAAAACAGCCATGGAAAAATTAGCCTAATTTTCTTATTTCATGCACTTTATTTAATATTTTGGGAATATAAAATTATCCTATGTTTAAGTGATAATTTTATATTCATGGCATGTGTTATTTTTCATTTGTAACATTATTTTATTTTGGTGTGCATTTAGCCTTTTGGATGGATGAGATTACATCTCCATCATGGAGGGCTAAGAGTTATTGTAAACTCCTATTTAAGGAGGTGATTATGAGGAATAAGATCATTGAATATTTGAAACCTAAAACTCCCTCTCCTTTGAGAATTTCGGCCAAGAGCTTTCTCCAAGCCGCCGACCCCTTGGTGGTGTGAAACCGCCGGCCCCCCCTTGTGTGATGTGAAACCGCCGCCCCTTGCTCCCTCCATCCGTTCGGTGCAACTCCGGCGCGGCTTCCTTGGTGCGACTCCGTGGAAGAAGGTTGCAAACCCCTCGGTGTGACGCCGGCGGATCCGTGGAGAGAGTGATTCTTCCACCTTATCTTTTTGTGAACTTTCATCCCGGTTGGGTAATCTCTTTCTTTGTGTGATTCTTGCTTTAGTTTGTGGAGGTTTTTCATGCACCGTTTTTTCCGCGATTTTTAAATCTGTCGCTTGCAAAATCTGAATTTGAAGGTGTTGTTATTGAATCTCTTGTTGTCCGGAACGGGTAGATCCGTCTCGGGAGTGCAACGTGGCCTAGCCTCGATTTGCTCTTCCGTTCGGCATAATTTATGTGCCAACAAGGGAATTAATTACGACTCGAATTTCGATCGCTCTTAAAGGTTTTCCGCCGCTCCGAAATAAATTATTGTTGCGCTTGAAATGGCTATATTGAAATGAATAGATGCTTGTGTAGGTGCGGTGAGTTGTGTGCTTGTTGGAGAGGTAGGTCTTAAGAACGTTGTATCGAGTCTGGCATACGGTGAGTTGTGTGCTTGTTGGAGAGGTAGGTCCTAACGACGTGGTATCGAGTCCCGGATTTTGGGAACCAACCGACCCCTTTTCGTTCGCTTTTGGTCGGCGTTCCCTCTTTTTATTTCTTGTTCGGTAACGTTTAGGAGTCCGTATTGTAGTCACGTCCGAATCACGGTCATCACTACATCAAATAATAATAATAATTGTAGTTTTAAAATAACTAGCAACCTAGCATAAATCCTTTCCAGAGCAAGTAGACTATCTCAAGAAAATGGTAGCAGCAAAAGTAATATATATCTAGTACAAAGGTAAAAACTACCAGTGGGCGCCAACAACCTGACACGAACCCACATGCAAATATGTATGTTTGTAAGAAAAGTAAGGGGTAACTACCTCACTAACAAAGCAACAGGATCTCCAAAGTCCAAGAGACCACCAGCAACACCACCGTAACCTCCTGCTACTGCTCAGAACCTGAGGCATTCAAAAGAGGAAAGAATACCTCAGCAAGCAAAACAAGGAAAAACTGCATGGAGTGTCAACCAGGGAATAAATAAAAGAGAAAAACACACAGCAGTAGAAGTCACAACTGCCCAAGGCAAGACAACAAGGAATGCACTACGTGCGAGGAAACAGCACCAACCCTGCCCAGAAACTACATCCTGTAGGGTCTACTAGGCTACCAAGAGCCCAAAGTGCTGCAATCTACCAAGGAAGAAACTTCTAACACCCTAAGGTGTGGGAGATGGTAGTAGCAAAAATAACAGCATGGATCCGGGTTGGAGGCAGACTCAGTCCCCCAACCACCATTTCCAAGCCAACAAGCTCAAGGGTCTACATGTGAAAGCACAAGGGACCTTCCACCCCCTTGCCCAGCCCGTACCTGGAGCAAGATAGAAGAATAAGGGTGGCCTTGGCTAAATTACACAACACCTCCCCCATGAAGAGCTTCAAACCACCATTACTATCCACAACCCACGATTCGTCCATTAGGAAAGAAAACATGGCCGACAAGGAAACTACAAATATAATCAAGGAATTCACTCGGGAATGAAAATCGAGGTAAGGGAAATAGTGTTGAAGTTACTCAACATGGCTTGGCATTGAGTGGGACCCACTCAACGCCTAACCAGACCTTGGCATTGAGTGAGTTAGCCTCACTCAGCGCCAGAACAGCCATGGCGTTGAGTGAGAATCACTCACTCAACTCCCACCGCAAGAACAGCTCTGGCGGTTAGTGAGCTATCCTACCTCAACGCCAAAACATCCATGGCGTTTAGTGAGGTCCACTCCCTCAATGCCTTCAGCAAAAGAGGCAGCGGCGTTGAGTGAGCTAACCTCACCCAATGCCAAAACAGCTATGGCGTTGAGTGAGGTCCACTCCCTCAACGCCTTCAGCCGAAACCACAAAACCCAACAGTGGCGTTGAGTGAGTCCACCTCCCTCAACGCCAAAGAAGCTTTGTCGTTGAGTGAGGTCAACTCACTCTACGCCAAAGTTCATTCCCGCAGGAAAACCCTAAGCCAATGCCAATAAGAGGAGGTCGGCGGGAATGCTGACGGATTCTCGCCGAATCGGCGGGAATGCAGGATGATTCTCGCCGAATCGGCGAGAATCCAAAATGATTCTCGACGATCGGCGGGAATCAAGGATGGTTCTCGCCGAATTGGCAAGAATCCAGAATGATTCTCGACGATCGGCGGGAATCAAGGATGATTCTCGCCGAATCGGCGGGAATCAAGGATGATTCTCGCCGATCGGTGGGAATCACGTCGAAATTGGCGGGAATCACTTGGTTATTCCCGTCGATTTTGACTTGGACGAAAATTCTCACTCAATCACCCCACCACTCAGCCGCAAAGAACAAACCGAACTATGGCTTTGAGTGTGTCAACCACACTCAACACCAAGTCCGGGCGGCTTTTGGCTTTGAGTGTGTGCACCACACTCAACACCAAAACCCGAGAGTCTACCAAGACTGGTTCTAACCAGAGCCCTACCCCAACAACCTCCCTCACTCTCTCTCTCGGCTCCACCCGCAAAAGAACCCAACTAGAACTACAAATCTAGAGTCTAAATGGTTATAACAACCATCGGGTTGAGCAAAACAGCACAAGGAGGGGGCTCATAGGCGAATCTAAGCCCTAAATTCAGCAAGGTAAAAGAGAATATGCTTGGTTTCTACCCTAGGGCTAACCGAGAAACATTCTAGAATATCAAAGAACAACAAAGGCAAGGGCAAGAATACCACTTGCCTCGATTTCCGGCGAAGCTTGGTCGGCCTTCCCTCCTCTTCGTTCTGCACTAGAAGGAGCAGCACCTAACAAGCAAACCCGCACTTTAATGGCCGAAAAGCACAAGAACCGGAAATCCAAGTCTCCTAAAACTCCACGAAAATCAAATATCTTACCGTCGAAATAAAGATCTGAGCGAGAGCAAGACAACGCCGCTTTCAGAATCGAAATCCGTCCACGAACACTCCCGGAATCGCCGTCCGAAGGAGAAGCAGGTCCGACGGTTTTCCTCTGTTTTCCGCGAACAAGAGCAGCGGTTTCATCTGGTCTCGGGAGGAAGAAGAATGGGCCGCTGATTCTAATTAAGGATTTTATATAAGCTTAGCCATGACGGTTCAGCCTAACTGCCTCCCAAGCCACTGGTTCACTTAATTTAAAAGGGTTTGTAATTAGATTTTACTAATGGCACACCCAAAACGACACGAAAACCGAACTACCTCGGAATTCGACGAAATTCATACCGTAGCTAAATATCAACGCTACGAACACAACGGCGAAGTCGAAATTAACTTTCGACGAACAGAACTCGAGTTATACCCTTCCGAAGCCAAAACACAAGCATCCCCCGAGAGGCCACACCGGGTCACCCAAAACGACTCGGCTTGCTAGGGAGGTCTTGCCAACATGCTAAAAAAAATAGGGCACCCAGTTTCAAGGAGTTAAGACCACACTCCAGAAATGGCACAAGCCAAGAAAATGCGTCGACGAAATGCCGAACGAGAATTAAATAATTGCAGAAAAATCAGGGGTGTTGCAGCGGGGATTGTGTACAACCCAATATTCACTGTGTGGGACCAAGATGCCCGAAGGACCCGGATTAGGCGCGCATTGAAATACTTCGCCTCCCAATCTTGAGCAACCTCCATGCGCTCCTGAATCGTTCGCACCAACTCACAAACATCAGCCACCACCTATTTTCCCAAAAGTTTGGTGTCTCCCGCCTCTATCCATGACATCGGTGTTCGACGCCGCCTTCCATACAAATCCTCGTATGGCGCCATCTTGATACTCGCCTGAAAACTATTATTGCAGGCAAACTCCACAATGAAAAGGTGATCTTCCCACCTCTTGCCAAAATCAAGGGTACACATTCTCAGTATATCCTCCATAGTACGATTCGTCCTTTCGGTTTGACCATTGGTTTGAGGATGTAACGTCGTACTAATTTTATGCTTTGTGCCTAGAATTTTCTGTACCAATCTCCAGTCCATGGACGTGAACCGTCCATCACAATCACTAACAATACTCTTGGGAATTCTGTGCAACCACACAATATTGCGAATATACAGTACTACCAACTTCTCCACGCCATCCTCCTTCCGATTCAGGATGAAGTGAGCCACTTTGGTCAAGCGATCCACGGTCACCAAAACTGTATCATTAGCCTGCTGCGAATGAGGTAAGCCATGCACAATGACCATAGAGATGTCATCAAATTTCCACTCGAGGATAGGAAGAGTCTTCAGGAACTCGCCCGGCTTTTGACACTCAGCCTTCACTAAGGCACAAGTATGGCACCGACTCACGTACAAAGCTACATCCTGCATCAAACCAGGCAACCAAAAGGATTTCTTCATATCCAAGTACATCTTTGTACTGCCCGGGTGAATGGAGTACTTCGTGAAATATGCCTCAAACATCAAATCCTCGTGGAGTTTGCCAAACTGTGGTACTCATACCCTTCATCCCTTCCTTAAAATTCCATCAATTATCTCCCAGGTACTACCCTCACCTTTTTTATCTTCCAACACAAATGGCTGGAACTCCACATCTATATTGGTCACTTCCGGGATATGATCAGATAAGTCATTCTACAACTCTATCCAGTTCAACCAAGCCATGCTATACTCGCCTCTTGCTACACACTCAATGCCAAGGGACTCAAAATCCTGCATTAACCGCTCATCATGAGGTTCAATACAATTCCCTTATCCTGAATACTTTCTACTCAAGGCATCAGTCACCATGTTGGCCTTTCCCGGCGTATACTAAATCTCCACGTCATAGTCCCCAAAGAACTCGACCCACCTGCGCTGCCGCATATTCAAGTGTTTTTTATTTAGAAGATACTTCCGACTTTTGTGGTCCGTGAAGATCTCCACTTTCGTACTGCACACATAGTGCCGCCACAACTTCAATGCAAAAATTACCATCGCCAACTCCAAGTCATGGACGGGGTAATTCCACTTATGAGGCATCAACTGTTTAGATCCAAAGACTATCACACTGTCATGTTGCACTAGCACGCAACCAAATCCTCAACCTGACGCTTCAATAAAAATCTGAAATTCTTCTGTCCCGTTAGGAAGACTTATGATTGGAGTCGACATCAACCTTTCCTTTAAGGTATCAAACGCTTGATTGCACTCCTGAGTCCACACAAATCTCTAGTCCTTACGATTCAGAGTAGTGATGGTCAGAGCTATCTGCGAAGTGTTCCACAAATCTTCTATAATACCCGCCTAGTCCAAGGAAACTCTCGACTTCCGCCACGGTGCTCAAAACTGTCCAATCCATGATGGTCTCAACTTTTGCTGGATCCACCGCATCCCCATCACCACTAATCACATGGCCCAAAAATGCCACCTTCTCAAACCAGAACTCGCACTTTGAGAACTTTGCATAAAGCTGGTTCTCTCTCAAAGTCTACAAGACTACACTCAAATGAGGCTCATACTCTGCCTCTTATTTGGAGTATAAAAAAATATCGTTGATTAAGACCACCACAAACGAGTCTAAATATTCCCGAAACACTCGGTTCATCAAATCCATGAATGCCGATGGCGCGTTCGTCAACCCGAATGACATCACTAAGAAATCGAAGTGACTATACCTCATACAAAATGTTGTTGTTGGGTACACTGGAAACTGTGTACCAGATTTGGAGAAGCCTCACTTAACTCAATGATATACATCAATGTGTACTTGATGGGATGTTGAGTTTCAATGTGCAGGTTAAAGAAATGCAGGATAATTTTCTGAGTACAAGTGTCGACACTTGTGAGGGAAATGTGTAGACACCAGAAGCAAGATTGTGTCGACACACAGAACTTGTGTCGACACACAGAAATTCTGTCAGCAGCAGTTGTGTCGACACATAGGACTTATGTCGACACACACTTAACACCAGCTATGTTGAAGACCAGAAGTAGTTATGTCGACATACAGGACTTGTGTCGACACACACTCAACACCAACTATGTTGAAGACCAGAAGTAGTTGTGTCGACACACAGGACTTGTGTCGACACAAACTCAAGAAATTTGTCAATAACAGCTATGTAGAGACCAGAAGCAGTTGTGTCGACACACAGGACTTGTGTCGATACACACTCAATAAATCTGTCAATACCAGTAATATTGAGACCAGAAGAAGTTGTGTCGACACACAGGACTTGTATCGACACATCCAACAGAAGCTGTGTCGAGAAGATAAAAAATGACTGTGTCGACACATTGGGAGATGTGTCGACATCATCAAGACTTGTGTCAATACATGGTCTATTTGTGTCGACACATCTGAAGTGTTATGCTGACAGTTCTCTGCTATGATAGATGTTCAAGGAGGAGTCAGTTGTCAAGACTGAAGACCTGACAACTGTCATAAGTAATGAAGCTGACACATCTGTCAGAGCTGCCAGAAGGCCGTTATAAACCAGATCAGCTGATAACCTTGGATGGATTCTATATATAGACCTATTCTATCACAATCAGAAGTAATGAACAAGAAAGGGGGAACAAGAGACAATCCCAGAAGAAGGCTGATCCTGAAGAGTCTACAAGAAAAATCTAGATCTGATTCTGAATTCAAGAAGGAAGCTGGATTGAAGATCAACTCCAACTCCAATTAAAGATCAACCTTACTTAGTAAAAATTCAAGAAGCTTTGAAGAAGCTAAGACAGGTTGGATCTAAAGTAATCAGTTCAATCAAGAACTGATCAAGAAGCTTTCACCCTATTCTCTTTCTATCAGGGTGAAGATTTTATTGTTTTAAACAATTAATTTCCTTATAAGATCTTATATAGATCTGAGTTGTAAGCCTAAATTTATAAAGGCTGGGGTAGGGCTTAGAGCCTGAGGTAGGATTTGAAGAAGTCTGAGTTGTAGGCCTGGTGATAAAGGTTGAGGTAGGGTTGTTGCCTGAGGTAGGATTCTTGGGAAGAATCTGAGGTGTGGGACTTGAAGAAGTCTGAGTTGTAAGAACAAGGTTGGTTCTGAGTTGTAAGATCTGTGGATCTGAGATAGTGGAAGGAAGTTTGGCAGAATCCAGCTCTCTACTGGATAGGTGAAGGCAGAGAGTGGAAGTACCCACAAATTGAGGAACCACTATAAACCATTATATCTGTGCTGTGAATTTTCTGTGATTGTTATTCTTTGTGCTATGATAATTGTGTTGTGTATAACTTTGTTAATTGTCTAAGTTGTTAAAAAGGATTAGAACCTATTCACCCCCGTAGGTGTTTAGGCTCCTTAAACCAAATCTTTCAAGTGGTATCAGAGGGAGGTTCACTCAAATATAGATCAAACAGTCTATATAGATCTCCAAGGCAATTAACTGTTAGCCAGAATGGGTTCAAGTGAGAATCAGAAGGAACTTGGATCCATGAAACTTCCTATCTGTAGGAAAGAAAACTTTGGCATATAGAAAGTGAGGGTCAGATTATTCATGGAGGCATCTGATCCAAAAATCACAGTTCAAGAAGGTCCTTTCATTCCAATGAATATATCAGTTCATGATGCAAATCTCAAAACTCCAAAGAGCAATTCTGAAATGACTAAGGAAGAGATCATCCTAGTAACCTTAGACAAGAGAGCACAAAATATAATTGTGAGTGTTATAGATGATTCTACATTCCAGAATCTGGTACATTGCAAAACCTCCAAGGAGATGTGGGACACTTTGACTGTCTACATGGAGGGAACTGAAGAAGTAAGAGAGGATAGAAAGTCCATGTTAAATCAAGAATATGAGAGCTTTAAACAAGCCAATACTGGCAGCATAGCTGAATGTTACAAGAAATTCTTTAGAATTGTAAATGAGCTAATGACCTATGGAAGAGTATTTAGCACATATGAATTGAATGATAAGTTTCTCAGGTCACTAACCAAGGACTGGGATACCAAAATATGTGTCATCAGAGAGGTGGCCAGGCTTACTGATACACCTCCACCAACCTTGTTTGGAAAATTGTTATCTTATGAGATGCAGCTCACTGCCAGAAAGGAGGAGGATAAAATCAATAGGTCTGAATATAAAGAAAAGTTAGTAGCCTTCAAGTATGAAGCTACAAGAAAGGGTAGGAGAAAGTCTCCTTCTCCACCCAGGAGAATTGCTGAGGCTGAATATGAAAATCCTGACATCAACACTTCAGACAATCACAACTCTGATGAAGATTTTGCTGCCTTTACAAGGAAGTTTCAGAGGTTCATGAAGAAGAAGAAATGGAGAACAAAGCCATTTACATCTTTCTTTAAAGATGACTATTATAAGAAGAAGAAACCTTCCAAGGATGACAGGTATGGCTCTAATCCTAGTAAACAAACTACTTCTAAAATTATTTGTTATTACTGCAACAGGCCTGGACATGTCATAGGTGATTGTCCTGATAAGAGAAACGAGTCTAAGGACAAGAAGAAGCATCAAAATAAGGGAAAGAAGGAGAGGTCTCTTGTTACCCAGAAGCAGAAGAGTTGGACTGACTCTTCATCATCAGAATCAAGAGAATAGGATGAAGCAGAAGCCTATATAGGATTGTTCACTATAGAAGAGGATTTTGTGGAAACAGAATTCTTGCAAATGCTGAATTCCATAAATGGAAGTGAAGATCATTATTGCAGAGGGCTGATGGCTCTATCTGAGGAAGATCAGTGCCAGGATCAGCTTGGTCCCAGTAAGTTATACAATCCATCCATATTTTCTAATTATTATATTGTATCTGAATCAAGAGATGTGGATGGTTCTGAATCTGAAGGGGATGTTCATCAATTAATTGATGAGTATGGTAGTCTGTTGCAAGCTATTAAGAGAAGCAAATTCCTTGTCAAGAAGCAGGCTGAGGAAATTGAATTTCTCAAACTGCATCAAATTCAACAAAGATGTTTGATTTAAAATTGAAAGAGATTGTTAAACTGAAAAACATAACTGTTATTCAGATGGGTAGAATCACTTTCAAAAAGGGTAAGACAGGATTAGGCTTCAAGGGAAGAATAAGGGCAGCCAATTCTCAAAGAAAAGGCGAAGCCCTAATTCAGCCATTAGCTATGAAACCCCCTATTTATTTTAGAAAAGTGATGCAGCCTACTAACAGGTATAATCATGACATCACTCATGGTCATTGTAAGTATGGTGATCTGAATGGCAAGGGTACAAATGCTAATAGGGCACCCCATGAGCAAACCCATCAGGTTCTTAAGGAATCCTTAGTGTTTGCTGCTCCAGCACCTGCACTGAAAAGGACTGCTGACAGCAATATTGTTAAGCCTATACTTAAGAAAAGGTACAATAGATTTGAGTGCTGGTGTTGTGGCAAGGTGGGCCACTTTGCCATTGATTGTTGGTTCAATGCTAGTATTCAACATAAGGCCAGCTTACCTGTCAGAAAGGCTATAGGTAAGCATGTCAAATATCAAGCTGACCTGGACCTAGGACCCAATAACAATTGGGGTTCTAAGGATAGGTAATTTTATTTGATGTAGGTGAGTCCAAGTGATCATACCCCCTATATGGTACTTGGACAGTGGATGTTTCAGGCACATGACTAGAACAAGAAGGATGCTGAAGGATTACTCTCCCATAGAAAATGGACCCAAAGTGATCTTTGGTGGATCTGAAAAGGGAGTCATCAAAGAGTTTGGAAACATTTCTAATAACTCTATTACTATCACCTAAGTGGCTTATGTGAAAGGTCTAAAACATAACCTAATTAGCATAAACCAACTAAGTGATCTTGGTTATGACACTTCTTTCCTCAAGAGTGTGTGTCAAATAAGAAGGTCAGGTGATCAAGAGATCATTCTGACAGGCACTAGGAAAGTAAATGTCTACTGTCTTAACTTTGATTGTGAGAATAAGATTTCTCCTATCTGTCTAGTTATAGATGAGAAAGCATCTCATTGTGTCCAATGGCACAAGAGGCTAGCTCACCTGAACTACAAGTCAATAGGAAAACTCTTTAGTATGGAGTTAGTGAGGAATGGTCCTCAGGTCAAGTGCATTAAAGAGGGTGTATGTTCAGCTTGCCAAAAGGGCAAACAGACCATGACCTCTTTCCATGGACATGATACCAAAGATTCTGTAAGATGTCTATATCTTCTGCATATGGATCTATTTGGTCCTATTCCAGTTCATAGTCTAGGTAGGAAAGCTTATATATTTGTAATTGTGGATGACTATTCTAGATTCACATGGATTTTCTTCTTGAGGCAGAAATCTGAAACCCCTACTGTCTTTCAGAATTTTGTTAGGCAAATTCAGAATGAACTTAAAAATTCAGTGGTCAAAATCAGAAGTAACTATGGAACTGAATTTCAGTCTGAATGCATGAAAAAGTTCTGTGAAGAACTTGGGATTCATCAGGAGTTCTCCTCACCTAGAACTCTCCAACAAAATGGTGTTGCTGAAAGAAAGAATAGGACTCTTATTGAGGCAAGTAGAACACTACTAAGTGACACTTCTCTCCCAGAATATTTCTAGGCTGAGGCAGTAAATACTGCATGTCATGTTCTCAATAGAGCATCCATCAATAAAAGACACAAGAAGACACCCTATGAGATTATGAAAGGAAAGAAACCAAACATAACCTACTTTAAAATCTTCGGTAGCAAGTGTTATGTTCTAAATAATGGAGAGGACTATCAAACTAAGTTTGCTGCCAAATCCCTAGAAGGGATATTTGTTGGGTACAACAATAACAGTAGAGCTTACAGGATCTACAATTTGACTACATAAGTTGTAGAAGAATCTGTCCATGTGGTCTTTGATGAGTCTAAGCTAATTAACTGTGAGTTGTCTAGCACTTCTGTTAGTCTTACAGGTTTGAAGGAAAAGATGGACAAGCTAACAATTAGTGAAGACCAACCTGCAAGACAGGATGAATAAAATGATGGATGCTGTCCAGGGGGAGTACAAGTCTCACTGGATGGAGATGAAGACAATGAAGTACATCTAGATGAAGACAATGAAGAAGACAAAGAGGTGGATAGATTTCCTCCTATAAGAAGACATTTGAAGGATCACCCAGCACACCAAATCATTGGTGATGCAAGACATGGAGTTTTGACTAGAAGCAAGAGCATGAACATAATTCTGTGTTCAAGCTTCATGTCCCAAATAGAACCTAAGAAATTTGAAGAGGTTATACAAGACACAAATTGGATTGATGTCATGCAGGAAGAAGGGATAGACTTTGATCAGACATTTGCCCCAGTGGCAAGGCTGGAAGCCATAAGACTATTCTTAGCTTATGCAGCCTATCAAGGGTTCAGAGTATTTCAAATGGATGTAAAGTCAGCATTTCTGAATGGTGACTTAAAAGAGGAAGTTTATATTGATAAACCTTTAGGTTTTGTAGATCCTCTTTATCCTAACTATGTATATAGGCTTAATAAAGCTCTATATGGATTGAAACAAGCCCCTAGGGCTTGGTATGAAACTTTGTCAGCCTTCCTTATTAAGAATAAATTCTCAAGAGGGAAAGTTGACAAGGCTCTATTCTTTAGGGAATCAAAAGGTAAGATCATCCTAGTCCAGATATATGTAGATGACATTATCTTTGGTTCTACTGAAAACAACCTTTGTAGTAAGTTTGCCAAACTCATGTAAGGGAAGTTTGAGATGAGCAGCATGGGTGAGCTGAAATTCTTCTTGGGACTCCAAGTTAGACAGACTGATGATGGATTGTCCATTTCTCAGTCTAAGTTCACCAAGGAGTTAATTAAGAAATATGGCATGGAGTCAGCCTCCACCATAAAAACTCTAATGGGGACAAGTATGCCTATAGGCAAAGATGAGGCAGGAAAACCTGTCGATGAGTCTTTATATAGAGGGATAATTGGCTCCCTACTTTACTTGACTGCTAGTAGACCTGACATCATATATGCCACATGTGTTTGTGCTAGGTACCAAGCTTGCCCAACAGAGTCTCATTATTCTGCTATTAAGAGAATCTCAAGATATCTTAAGGGCACACCTAATCTAGGTCTTTGGTACCCTAAGAATAGAGATTTCTTACTAACAGGTTTCTCAGATGCAGAATTTACAGGCTGCAAAGAAGACATGAAATGCAACACAGGAAAATGTCAGTTCCTAGGTGGAAGGTTGGTGTCATGGAGCAGCAAAAAGCAAACAAGTGTAGTTATTTCCACTGCTGAATCAGAGTATATAGCTGCAGCCAGTTGCTGTGCTCAGTTGTTGTGGATACAACATCAACTTGAAGACTATGACATTAAGGTAAGTAGAATACCATTATATTGTGATTCTACTAGTGTTATATCTATTGCTAGAAATCCTGTTTCACATAGTAGAACTAAGCATATAGAAATCAAGTTTCAGTTCATCAGAGAACATATTGAAAAAGAAGACATATGTTTAGAATTTGTCACACTAACAATCAAATTGCTGATATATTTACAAAACCTCTGGATGAAAGTAAATTCAATTATTTTAAAATTTAATTAGGTATGTTGAACCTAGAATGAGATGGTAGGTCAGCACAAAATTTCTCAAAAAATTTGGCTAAGTTAGAAAGTTTGTGTCGACACACGCCAATTGTGTCGACACTATCAGCAAATTATGTCGACACCACTCTGTCGAGACCATGTACTAGTAGATTTTTGTGTCGACACACAACAATCATTATCGATACATAGACATATCAACACCCTAAATACTCTGTCAAGACTTAAGTTGTCCATGTCGACACAAGCAAAAGTATGTCGACACATAAACATGTCGACACCTACAAAGTACTGTCGAGAGCTAGGTTGTCTATGTCGACATATGTAAAATTTTGTTGACCAAGTAAAATCCCTAGTTAGGCACGTGTTTTGACCTTCCTTTTACAAGTATACTATAAATAAGAGAAGACAAAATCTGGCCGACTGTGGTTTCAGAACTCTCGACTCTAGACTTTGTGTCGACAAGAAAATCTCTCGTCGACTCTCTTCTCTCTCTTTCACCAATGGCGCCATAATAGGAAGACAAGATCAATGAAGGATATGAACTGGTATGCAAGGCGTTTGAGACTGCCTCGCAAGAAATCAAGGGCGTGATTACCCTAATCACAGAAAATAGATTGGAATACTTGGTCTCTGCACCTTCAAGGATATGGAAGAAAAAAGTTCTTGAATTTTACTCTTCCACAACAATGGATTCTAAAGGAAAGAAGATAAAGTCCTATGTTAATGGTACTTGAGTAAAACTCTCACCAAAGAGTATACGAAAGTCTCTTCAACTACCCAAGATTACGAAAGAAGATGATATCGCATCCTCCATGACAAGGGATGCACTCCAATGGTGTGGGCTGGATCCCAATACCAAGATTGGATCTTCACTAACTAGAAAGGGAATGAATTCCCAGGGTAAGTTTCTATCTGAGATAATGGGCAAAGTTATTCTCTGCAAAATAGGAGGACATGATAAGATCTCTGCCTATATGTTCAAACTAATGACCAAAGTTATCTTCAAAGTGAAAATAGACTGGTCCGCTATAATTTTTGACAAGATCAAAGAAAGTACCAAGAAGCCTAATTTGGGTAGGATATTGAGCTTGTATCTGGCTTCCACCATCCCAGAAGTGATGAATCAAACTTCAGGAACAAAGATAAATCACATGAGAAGAATGGATTTGAGAATACTATCCAGATGGGATAGAGTTTTGACCAAAGATGTTTCTACTCCACAGAAACCAGGGAAGAAAGATAAGAAAAAAAAACTACCACCCAGGAAGCAGAATCTTCTAGTGATTCTAAAGAGCAGGTTGTCTTCAGCTCAGATGAAGAACAACGAAGAAAATCACCTACACCATAACCAGATAAAGAGGCTCAAGCCCAAGGGGAGAGTATTCAACTACCATAAAACCAGATGGTCTCCACTCTAGGGGGAGACAACACTGAGATTACAATTGTTCAAGAACCTGAACAATCTCAGCAGCCAGCCCAAGGGGGAGGTATAGCTGAAGTTGCCCTGGAGAGTGAGTATGCAACTGATACTGTTATGGACATAGTATCAGAAATCAACAATGCAGCAATAGTCATCACTGAAAAAGAAGCACAGGATGTGCATATGCCAGATCCAGATCAAGATGAGCACCTCCACTCCTCCAGCTTAGAGAAAACCCTGGACAACAATCTTGATGTCTAGGGAGAACCATTTATTGGACAAGAGAACTTTATACCTCCTGTTCAAATACAGCAGGAGGTAACTTTGGAAGAGTTGTTCCCTGACCCCAAGATGCAAGGACTGAGGGGGAGCTGCAAAGGACTGAGGGGAAGATGTCACTGCATGCCTCTAGTACTAAGGAAACTGTGGATATACAAAGTTCATCAAATTCTTCTGATGATGAAGAAGCTTCCAAGGCTAAGAAAAGGAAGCTGGTGGCTCTCAGGAAGAGGAGCACAGGCTATAAGAAAGCCTTACAAACTGCCTCTCAAGCATCTGCTCCAAGAATGGACTTTAGTTCACTATTGGTGGAACTGCAAGTGAAATTGGATGAGCAAAGACTTGCTTTGGAAAAGTATGTGGATGAGTCACACAAAGAAATGCAGTTCCAGCTGGCCCAAGATATCAAGTCTATCAGATTTGAACTAAATTTGCATAAGAAGAAGATGACAGATTGCTTCCATAAGAAAGGTAATGTTGTAGTATACTTGGCCACACAACAACAGGACATGAAAACTAAAATAGCTGACATTGCAGAAAAATAAGGATATATTCTATAAAATCAATTCAGAACGAATGAAAATCTCAAGGACTCACATGATGAAATTCTCACAAAACTGGGAGGTATTGCTACTAATTTGAAAACTGAAGTATCTAACCAGATCAAAAAAGATCTAGCTGCTATACAAACAGCAATTTTGGCATCTCAAAAGACTATTTTAGATCAACTGGAGAAATTCAGACTCTACTACAAAGAGGGCATAAACTATCTAGCTGATCAAGTAAGGTTTCAGAAAGATGATCTAAGAGATCGTGTGGCCAGAGAAGTCATAAAGGGGAAGAGAGTGTTAGTCAAGGCAAGCACAGATCATGCCAAATGGGTATCCAATATAATCAGAGCTACTCTTGGATATCCAACTCTTTGTGATGATGATAATACTGTTGAATCTTATATTCAACCTGCTCACATTGAAGGGTTTCAGCAGGAAGTTGCACAAGTCATCTATCCTCCATCAGATTTTAAGGCAGTACAGCAGGAAGTATATAAAATGTATAGCCCTCCACAGGAGGCACATAAGGTTATTATTGAAATGTTGAAATGTCTGAAGCTGCTAAGGATGCTCAGAAAGAGACTCAACTTTCTAAGAAAAGATTTAGAGAACATGCAGAATTAAAGCCTGATTTTGAGCAAGGGAGTCCAACCTCCAGAAATATCATTCTTACTGCCTGAAAAGCTATGAAAGATAATATGCATGATAGAGGCAAATGGTATTCTGAATAAGAGTGGGGTAAATATTAGAAAAGGCAAGATGTCATACATCAGTTCAGAAGGGATATCAAAGCTGGGAATTTACCTGCTAACTCTGTGGAGCCTAGCAAGTACTTCCCAAAGCCTTATCATTACTTTGAAAGGCAGAAGTTTAAGGCAGAAGAGCTCAAAATGAAAGATCTGAAAGGGAAGAAACCAGCTGATGACACAGAATCCAAAGTACAAGCTAAGATTCATCCTGGCAAAGGAATAGTTATCAAGGAGCCTGATCAATCTTAGGGATAGATAGGCTAGACTTAGAACTATGTAAATTTTGTTCTAAACAATCTTGTAAATCAAACACTTATTCCTGATTAATGAATTATATCATATTCTATGATGATATTAAATGATTATTTGTGTTTATAAGTTACCCTGACTGTGAAATGATTTTATACATCTTAATCTTTGTTTTATTATAAGTGATGTATATCATTGACTAAGGGTTATGACTTCTCCAAATAGGGGGAGATTGTTGGGTACACTGGAAACTTTGTACCAGATTTGGAGAAGCCTCACTTAACTCAATGATATACATCAATGTGTATTTGATGGGATGTTGAGTTTCAATGTGTAGGTTAAAGAAATACAAGATAATTTTCTAAGTACAAGTGTCGACACTTGTGAGGGAAATGTGTCGACACCAGAAGCAAGATTGTGTCGACATACAGGACTTGTGTCGACACACAGAAATTATGTCAGCAGCAGTTGTGCCGACACCTAGGACTTGTGTCGACACACACTCAACACCAGCTATGTTGAAGACCAGAAGTAGTTGTGTCGACACACAAGACTTGTGTCGACACATACTCAACACCTGCTATGTTGAAGACCAGAAGTAGTTGTGTCGACACACAGGATTTATGTCGACACACACTCAAGAAATCTATCAATAATAGCTATGTCGAGACCAAAAGAAGTTGTGTCGACACACACTCCAGAAATCTATTAATACCAGCAATATCGAGACCAGAAGCAGTTGTGTCGACACACAGGACTTGTGTCGACACATCCAATAGAAGCTGTGTCGAGAAGATAAAAAATGACTGTGTCGACACATTGGGAGCTGTGTCGACATCATCAAGACTTGTGTCAACACATGGTCTATTTGTGTCGACACATCTGAAGTGTTATGCTGACAGTTCTCTACTATGATAGAAGTTCAAGGAGGAGTCAGTTGTCAAGATTGAATACCTGACAGCTGTCATAAGTAATGAAGCTGACACATCTGTCAGAGCTGTCAGAAGGCCGTTATAAACCGCATCAGCCGATAACCTTGGATGGATTCTATATATAGACCTATTCTATCACAATCAGGAGTAATGAACAAGAGAGGGGGAATAAGAGAGAAACTCAGAAGAAGGCAGATCCTGAAGAGTCTGCAAGAAAAATTCAGATCTGATTTGGAATTCAAGAAGGAAGCTGGATTGAAGATCAACTCCAACTCCAATTGAAGATCAACCTTACTTGGTACAAATTCAAGAAGCTTTGAAGAAGCTAAGACAGGTTGGATCTAAAGTAATCAGTTCAATCAAGAACTGATCAAGAAGCTTTCACCCTATTCTCTTTCTATCGGGGTGAAGATTTTATTGTTTTAAATAATTAATTTCCTTGTAAGATCTTATATAGATCTGAGTTGTAAGCCTAAATTTATAAATGTTGAGGTTGGGCTAAGAGCCTGAGGTAGGACTTGAAGAAGTCTGAGTTATAGGCCTGGTGATAAAGGCTGAGGTAGGGTTGTTGCCTGAGGTAGGATTCTTGGGAAGAATCTGAGGTATAGGACTTGAAGAAGTCTGAGCTGTAGGCCTTGTGATAAAGCTGAGGTAGGGTTGTTGCCTGAGATAGGATTCTTGGGAAGAATTTGAGTTGTAGGACTTGAAGAAGTCTAAGTTGTAGGACTTGAAGAAGTCTGAGTTGTAGGAACTAGTTGGGTTCTGAGTTGTAAGATCTGTGGATCTGAGATAGTGGAAGGAAGTTTGGCCGAATCCAGCTCTCTACTAGATAGGTGAAGTGGGAGAGTGGACGTACCCACAAATTAGGGAACCAATATAAACCATTGTGTCTGTGCTGTGAATTTTTTGTTATTGTTATTCTTTGTGTTGTGATAATTGTGTTGTGTATAACTTTGTTACTTGTCTAAGGTTTTAAAAAGGATTAGAACCTATTCACCCCCCCCCCCTCTAGGTGTTTAGGCTCTTTAAATCAAATCTTTCAGTTGTCTTGGTTATGTCCTAGTCTCGAAACCGTAACTGGTAGTACCCTGACTTAAGGTACAACTTAGAGTACACCACCAACCCTACCAACGTGTTGAATAGGTCATCTATCTGGGGGATCAGATACTTATTTTTGATGGTTAGTTTATTAAGTTCACGGTAGTCTATGCACAACCACATACTACCATCTTTCTTCTTCATGAACAGCACTAGCGCGCTCCATGGCGAGGAGTCGGGACTATTGTACCCCTGCTCCAATAGTTCTTTCAACTGCACCTTGAGCTCGTCCAACTCCTTCGGTGCCATCCTAAAAGGAGGACGTGACACTGGAATGGCTTCTAGCACTAACTCAATCGAGAAATCGATCTCCCGTCAAGGAGGGGTTGGGATGCTCCTCAAGAAACACATCCTCAAATTCTGCAACCACCTGAACTTCTCCAAGTGATAGCTTGGAAAGTTGAACTTCCAACAACACTACAAAACCTACTCCTCCCTGGTTAACTACCCGCACCAACTTCATAGCCGAAATTAGGGAATAGGCTACTCCACTAAGGCACTCAAATTTGACTTCTTCCTTTCCTTCACTTCTCATGATAACCACTTTAGATAGTCAGTCAATACTGGCGTGCTACTCTGCCAGCCGGTCCATCCACAAGATCATATTGAACTCAGCTAATGGTAGAACTGCTGCTACCAACATGAAGTCAACTCTGTCTAAACTTTAACCAATTCTCCCTTTCATCTTGGTGGTCATGAAAGACCCATTGGGCATGCGCACTCTAAGTTTTGCATCCGCCAAAAAGGGCTCGACTACAAATCTCTGGATAAAGCTTTCCGCAAGAAAGGAGTGTGACGCTCCCGTATCAAACAATACCCTAGTGGGGTAACCAGAAACTAACACGAAGCCTAAAACACAGGCGATGCCCTTAAAAGCCTCAAAATTCTAAAGCAAATAAATGAACTTAAAATTTCTCATACCTATCACCACATCGGGTTGTCGAATCGCTTCCTGTTGCCTAAGGTTGTAAGCCCTTAGTTGCATGGGTTTGAACTGTGAAGCGCTCGACTCTGTCATCTTCCCTTTCTCCGCTATGCTGGAACCGGACCGCACTGACTGCTCCTGCCTTCGCTCCTGCTCAGCACCGCCCTCAGTGCAGAAATGAGCTATGAGGCCTGGCTTGCCACACTTATAGCACAATGGTGGTCCCTTGAAGCGAGATCCCCTAGACGTCGTACTGCTCATCTCACCGGACTTGAAGGGATATGGCTTCTTCCTCCATTACTCCCTTCAGACTTCCCTTGCGATTGAGAAGACTTTCCTTCTCCCTGCTTTACTTCCAGTCCCTTTCCATGCTGGGCTCATTCCATATCACTTTCCAAAATCCTAGCAGCCTCAATCGAATCGTTGAAACCCGCATTTTTCATAGCTATCAGGGGTTGTCTCAGATTCTCTCTCAACCCATGGTAGAAGAGATTATCCCTCTCCTCATTGTTAGCCATGGTCGTTATAGAATAACAACCCAATCGAGTAAACTCCTAAATGTACTCATCTACAGTCTTATCCCACTGCACCAAGTGCAGAAACTGCCTCTAAAGGGCTAACCTTGTTGACGAAGGGATATACTTCTTTAAGAAGGCATTCCCGGACTCTCTTATGGACGGGGTGCGTCTAGGAAACTGGTTCCCGCCATGGCTCACCCACCACAACTTAGCGTCACCTTATAACATGAAGGTCACAAACTGAGACTGCTTCTCCTCTGGTGTCTCTGCTACCCTCAGATGTTCCTGAATCCTCACCCACCAGTCCTCTACATCGATCGGCATGCTGACTCCCTTGAATGTTGGAGGATGGAAACTTAGAAAATACTTCATTTGTCGTTCTCCTTACCCAACTACCACTCTCTCAGTCAATGGATCTGCCTTCCTGTCTCCTTCGCCTGGTATGACCTGTGTCGCATCCGGGGTAACATGAGTCGTTACCTGTGTAATAGGGGTCACAACTTGCGCTGCCACTGCAGCATGGGTCGCCACCATTGCCTCTGCATGCATGCGACAGAAATAGGTAGGGGTTACACCCATGCCCATAAGACCCGAAGCAGTAGCACTGCTCTCCAAATTCTCCTCTTATATCCTCGTCATCCCCGCATCGTCACATACACCCTTAGCAAAAGCAAGGTAAAACAAGAATCAGCTTCTATTCGCAAAACTTAGACACTAGGACACTCGTGTTGGATCTAGTGGCCAACCTTAGAGGGGGGTGAATAATGTTTGCTTATCAATTGAAATATTCAACTTATTCTAGTACAGAAAATA
The DNA here is from genome assembly GCA_039513925.1 of Platanthera zijinensis. Lineage (NCBI taxonomy): Eukaryota > Viridiplantae > Streptophyta > Magnoliopsida > Asparagales > Orchidaceae > Platanthera > Platanthera zijinensis. Next base: position 151,217,770 of record CM077080.1, on the reverse strand, counting down.
AGTACTGGAAGCTACCGCGGGGCATTAGGTAGCTAATGCGCGGTGGTAAGTTAAAGAACTCGTTTTCTTGGGCAAATCATCCTATGGAGAAATACGCACACTAGAGAGAATTTGATCGTACACCACATAGAATAATAGAAACATAGAAACTAGCTTTATTAAAAATAGAATCAACACTAAGTTCTTAACAATTACAAAAACATGATCCCTGTGATGCCAGAGATCGAAGGCAGTGAGAAAGAAATACTCTTTTGTTTTCTATACCTACCCGCTCTACGGACTGGTTGGCTCTCTCCCTTTCCCTCCAAGAAAGGTCTTCGAGCCGGTCTTTCACCTCCATGCAAGGAAGGGTCTTAGAGTCCCGCTAGATCACCCGATCTAGACATCCCAACCCTGGGATGATTTCCCACGGAATCCTCCCAGATTCTGATGAACTTTACCGGTCGATATTCCTCACCATAAGAATGAACAGAAAAGAAGATTACAAAAAGAAGGTTTAAAGAAACTAAGATTAAAGTCTCCCTCTTGATGATTTCTTTGTATCGCGATCCGTGGCCGGTGCTTGAGATCTCCGTGTGCTTGCAACCGATCGTCTCTTTGTACTTGATGTAGTCCTTAGATCGTCGGAGTTCTTCATTTATGAATGGGAGGTATGTGGAGTTCTTTTCCTTCGACGAAGATGACTGGAGCGGAACGTAGAGAAGCGGCCGAACCCTCGAATGCACAAACTTGTCCTTTTTCATCTTAGGTCCTCAGCACATAAATCGAGGCGTCTTTATATACGTCTTCGTGAAAATAGGCTACCGTCGGCGGTTGGACTAGCGCCCGACGGTAGGTTCACACGCTTGGTGTGCCAGCTGTCCTCCAAATTAGAAAAAATATTCAAAATGAATATTTTCCTTTTTCCAATGCTAACACGGTGCGGTAGGTAGATAGCGCCCAGCAGTACACCTATCTCAACGCACTCAATGCCTTGGAGCATTGAGTGGGTTACCGCGGTGCGGTAAAACGATAGCGCATAGCGGTAGACCTATCTCAACGCACTCAATGCCTTGGAGCATTGAGTGGGTTACTGCAGCGCGGTAAAATAATAGCGCACAGCGGTAGGTTCCCGAGCACCTGCTAAATTAAATCATGTTAGAGCTAGCGGTAGGTTCCCGAGAGCTTTGTCTAATTAATTCGCGGCTACCGCTCGACGGTAACTTCTATCGCTCGGTGCTAGTATCTATAGGAGACTTCTTTTTCTTTACGTGAACCTGTCAACCTGCACACTCTATCAACACAAGACGTGATCAAATACAACTTGGGATTTGATTTTCTCAAACACAGGGAACGTGAAACATTGGTTCCAATAACTCATGGTCCCACAATACTCCTTTATGGATAACTTCTTTACGCGATCTGATTATGTCACCTCGACCACTAAACCTAACCCTGGACACTAACACTACTAAAAAATGAGTATTAGCTACACGTTTTTTTTTCAGGGTTCAAAAATCGTGGCTAATACACTAGTATTAGCCATGATCGCAAAACCATGGCTAATATTTAGGTTTTAGCCAGTGCTATAAAAAAGCATGGCTAATACCTTTGTATTAGCCACGAAAAGCAAAAAAGCGTGGCCAATATTTAGTATTTGCTAACATCTAAGCAATCACAACCATTCATGTATTTTCCCCCATCAACCGTACTCCCCTATTTCTATTTCCAAAAAAAATGTTAAAACCCGCGCCCATCCCGTGCCCTGCTCTAAATCGTGCTTCCGCTTCCTCCTCGACATTCCACCCATCCCATGCCCTATTTCGCAAACCGCTCCTGAACCTGATCCCCCCACGACGGCGTACAACCCTTCGAAGTTTCCTCGCACATCTCGTTGGCGGCGTTCACGTTCTCTCTCGGCGACGGCGTCCACGATCTCTCTCAACGTCGGGTCCATGATCTCTCTCGCATCTCGGTAGGTATAATAGTCGCACAGCTTCATCCTCCATCGATCTTCTTCCCATTTGCCGTATATTTGGATCTTATCTCCTTTGATGTTATGTTGTTTTTCAGAAAAATCATTGAAAATCAGTGAGTGCCCGTCCACGATCTCTTTATGTTAGGTTATCTTTTACTGAAAAATCGTTAGGTTAGGTAATCTTTTACTTCTTATTCTCTGCAACTCAGGTTTGACAATCTTCTTTCCTTTTTATTTAACTTAAGTTGTTCTAAAATCTTGGATTATCTAACGTAATTATTTTAAAAGAAGAAGGTTTGTTATTTTTTACCTTTACCGGCTATCTTAATCAGTAGTTGAATTACCCAAGGCTTCATGTTTTATCGGCTACTCATAATTCTTTGTTAACTGTGCTAGGATTTACATAAGTAATTGCATGATATCATCTGATATGCTCTGTTACTTGGTACCTACTAAAGGAAAAATAATGTAAATGGACTACGGTTGTTTGGACAGATGAAAAGGGTAAAAGATGCCCCAATAATGAAAGCTATTTGAAATAATATAGAAAAATAACCTAGAGAAAACATGAAAACAAATTGCAAAAATAGATGAAAACAAATCGCAAAAATAGATGGAAAAATTTAATATTTAAAACTCCATGTTGCACTTGACAGCAATATTGAAAACAAATCGCAAAAATACTATTTGCTACGGCCAATTCGTGGCTTAAAAGTTTTAGCCACGTCGACTTTAGCCAAGGATTTTTCCCATGGCTAGACCGTGGCTAAAACTTTTTAGCCACCGTTTTGGACTTTTTGCCAGGGAAATTTGCCTTGGCCAAAAGTCAGTTTTCTAGTAGTGTAACCTGTCTCTAATAACAAATTGTAACACCTCCCCTGTAATGATCATATAATATGATTCCGGACGGGGCCCCACAACATATAAATGCCACAGCTTTAGCATTAAAAGTGATATAAAAGAACTACGCATCTAAAAACACAGATCACAAATAGCGGAAACCCAAAAACACTAGAAGTTATCCAGTATCATAAGAGTATCAAAATGACCTTAAGGCATTACAATAAACATCAGTCCAAAAAACTGAAACAATAACAAACATAACAATGTGTTTTAGCACTCCTAGGCTACCTCGACATGCAAGCCGGATTACAGTTCATGGAGTAAAGCATTCAACAAAACATAAGCCGCTAAACAAAGAGTTTCCTACGTGAGACTTAGGCCTTTTTGGTCGGCGAGCTTGCTCCTGCTTGCGATCCTTGCCCTATAAAAATTTGTTGTAACATGGGTCAGCAAAGGCTGACAACAATTGTGTAACCAAAACATCTCCTCTCGGCCATCCCTAGCAGACCCCGAGGCACTCGATCACCCTACAGGTCACCACTTCGTATGCGAATATACATGAACATAGAAATAAAAAAAAAAGTTTAGATGTCTCATACAACAAACACATTTCTATGTTGAGCAGGTAAAATAAAGGGGCCTACAATACAGCATGTATGCAATCTTGAGTTTCACCCAAGGCACCCTATAACACATGAATCAAACACATCATCATGTATCATCAAACGAGTACATCCAATTTCCCCATCGACGCTCAAGTCGCAAACACACATGTACGTACTTTCAATTTCCTGTAACGGCATACAAGCCGCCATATGGAACTCTTGCCAAGGCCCCACCCGCTCGTGAGTCTCAAAATCCGGGCTTGCCTGCATGCTCTAACTTCTCATGTCAGGATTTTTTCTCACAAACAACAAACCGATGCTAATAAACCTTGCTTGACGCCACCCACTAGTGGGCTTCATCGCATGGGCTTGTCCAAAGCTTGGCATTCTCGTCAGTTTCACAGAATGGGACTTATCTCGCCAGGACATTCTCCACACATGACTTGCACGCCACGGGCTAGCCAGCCGACCACAGAGATAAAGTCGTGCCTTAGCACGTCACAATCAATAGCCATTCCCGCCCTAATCCACCATTTGTTCTCGCACGAAAATAAGGGGGAACAAATATCACAAATGGCACCATGCCGCAAACGGATTTCTAGCAAAATCCTTAAGGCTCGTTAAGAAACATCACCGAGTCAGACTAACAGTCGCGACTATGGCTTCACCCACAATGCCTAATCCACTAGCGGAGTGGATTTCTAATGCAATATCATGCCGAGGACGGACACAATCGACTTGGTGGCTCCTTCTAAACCATGGAAACCCGAACCCCTCTCATTTGAGAGATCTGATGCCTAAATGCTTGAAAGAAAGCAAGAATAAAACGGATGCCATGCACGCATCCTAAAGACCGAGAGGAGAAGTATCGTTACTTACGACTCCTCTTCCTTGCACTGGAAAACTTTGTTTGCACTGATGAAAGTGTGCGCCTTCAAGTCCTCACCATGGATCTGGCCTTGGATCGACGATCAGAGCCCCAAAGCTTCGTTAATGGTGGAAGATGCTCTTCCTCTTCCACCAAACCCTCTCTCCCCAAAACCCTAACTTCAACTCTCAAATGAGAAGAAAATGAGGGGAAAGAGTGTTTCAACCCTACTTATGCCCCTTGGATGGAGTGTCCTTGACCATATGATCAAAACTGAAGTGAAATCGGATGGTCAGAACAAAGATTTACGGAACTGCTCCCGTCCACTACCGTTGGGCAGTAACTACCTACCACACCACGGTAGCTTTCCGAGTCCTCAGTCAAAAAATAAAGTCGCGCTACTGCTAGCGGTAGAAGTACCACTGCACGGTAGCTCACTCAATGCTTCCGTCTCAACGCAAGGAGGCTAATGCCAAACGCTAACTAGCTAACGCCATGCGCTAGCACTCGATGCACTCAACGCCTCCCACTCAACGCTTACTACTCAACGCACTTAACGCCAGACTACGGCCGAGCTATAGCTATCTAATGTCGCACGCTAGCTTCTAGAGGCTCAAGTACTAGAAAACTGGGGTATTACATGGAGTGACATCACTGTGCGTATTTTCTCTTACTCTGAGAATACTTTAAACCTCAAGAAAATGCATGTTGTGACAGTTGGTATCAGAGGCAGTTTGGGTTTGTTTGGCAGGTTAGACGAGCGTCCATTTCCTTTTAGTTAGGTTTTGGGTTATTTCATTTCATCGCATACACACATCGATATGTCATCAGTATGTCTTAGCGGAAGCATGAACACTACACTCATAAGCATGACAAAAGTATATGGGGCATATTATGTAGTATGAGATGCATAATTTGTTTGTATATGGATTCTCATCGGCATAGCAACAAGTGACTATTAAGTTGAAATGGGCGACTTAACAACCATCACCTAGATGCTCATTAGATTTTATTTTTCATTACATGCGATATTATGTAGTATAAGATGCATAATATTTCATGTGTACACCGCTCATAACATACTTTATGTCCTTTATAGAATACATATCACGATATGCATAACATAACATAGCATAAGCACTTCGTGCTCAGTTAAGATCTACATGATGACACTCATACACACATGATTCGAAAATAAAATTTAAGTGATCATTCATTCATAGTATATGCACAGGAGATGAGGAATGATAGTGTATCATCCTAAGTTAAAGCATAACATCATTCATAGAAAATCTAAGAGGAAGGTAGTAGCAAGAGTAGATGCTACTGTATTTTTAGTCTGGTATAAGTTGAGTAATTCTAGCAGTTAGCTAAGTCTTGATGAGACATTCGTTCGTATTTGTAGAATATGGCCCCAAAGCGTCATACGTTAAGATTGGCTCCCCGGTCCGAGGGTGAGTCTTCATGAGCGCATTGTGAAGTGATGATAAAGGAGTTATATCTGAGCAATGAGACTTTGTTGAGATAGATGGTTGTGATGCAAGCGCAGATGCAGACGCTATTGACCGCCATCTTAGGGCAGCAGCCTGGTGCGCAGGCCACTATGGTGGATCAGGCTGTGTTAGTCCCCCATGCCCCTTTAGTACCTCCTATTCTTTTGCCACCTGAAATAAATTTCATCTCGCATTTTTAGTGTTTAGGACCCCGACTTATGATGGGAGGGCCGATTTCATGGCATTAGATGACTGGATCATTATTATTGAGGAGATGGTTTCCTAATCGGGAATTTTTGAAGACCAAAAGGTTATGGTCGCTGCTTACAAACTGAAGGGCCTTGTTAAAGGCTGGTGGATCAGAGAGAAGGAAAACCTTATAGATGGATGCTCATGGGAAAGGTTTAAGGGAATGTTGTTGAAGAAGTTCTTGCTGATAGTTGAGCGATAAGTTGATGAACAATTTTCTTCATCTGAAGCAAAGGCAACACAGTTTGTGAGTATGAGATTGATTTCAGCAAGCTAAGCATGTTTGCTCAAGAGTTAGTAGCCACTGAGGAAAGCAAAGTTAAGCATTTTTTGAGTGGTCTTCGAAGCAATATCCAACAGTTAGTCAGCGCTTACCGATATGAGATTTTTACAGAAGTGGTGGAGGCAGCATTGAGGGTATCGATAATACCAAGAATCGTGGCCTGTTGTTGAGGAAAGAAAAGAGAAAGGTTGATCATAATGAAGGCTCTTGGGCATTTGGCCCTGCTCCGAAGAAAAGAGGCAGAGAAGTATACAGTTTTTTTGGTCGTTCGGGCCACCCTATTGAGAAGTGTTTCAAAAGATTGGACGCTTAGAAGCAACATAAGGTGCTTGAAATTCAAAGTGAACCCAATGGAGACCTTACCTGCACATTTTGTAAGTAGAAGGGGCACGATGTCGCTCGTTGTTGGCTAAATGACAATACCTACTACCAATGCTGATAGAAAGGACACATGAAGTCTAGATGCTCGCAGTTCCAACCCGCATTGCTACCAGTTCCTCTTTAAGCTCTGCCACCACCGAAGCTGCAGCAGTTGGACGTAGGAAAGGGTAAGCTGAACGTGGTAACCAGGGAAGAAGCTCAGTCTTCAACCCAAGTGATTTCAGGTTTGATTCTAACCTAGTTTCTTGCTAATAGTTGTAGGTTTATTGGCGGTCATATTAGTTATGCGTGCGATTTTAAAGTCGAGTTTAAGGTACAGATTTCTTAGGCACGCATTCTTTTCGATTCGGGTGCCTACTCATTCCTTCATGGCTAGGAATTTTGTAGACCGACATCGTTTGTTTACCGATCAAGATGGCGATCCGCTTCGTGTTAAGTTCCCATCCGATGATTTGGTGGTGTCTGATCAGGGTATCCAGAATTTTCCTATTCTCTTAGGGGATTTCTAGCATGTGCCGATCTGAAGGTGCTAGATTTGGAAGACTTCGATGTGATTTTGGGTGGATTGGTTGTCTAGATATGATGCAGTCATCCAATGCAAAGTTAAGCATTTGGATTTCAGGATGGATAATGGTCAACCCATGAGCGTGTTTGGTTTTCCGTGTAAGGACTCCTTAATCATATCTACGGTACGTGCTCGGAACCTTCTTGAAACTAGTTGTAGTATTTACCTTGTTTCTATTTTGGAAGCTGCTCGCGATTTGCCGCGTATCGAGGATATTTCTGTAGTATGGGAGTTTCCTGATGTTTTTCCGGTCAGACTTCCTGTTCTTCCTCCTGTGAGAGATGTAGAATTTTTTATAGACCTTGAGCCTGGTACTCGTCCTTTTGCGAGGGCACCTTATCATATGGCTCTGTATGAGCTGGAAGAGTTACAAACTCAATTGGATGGATTGTTGTAGTGTGGTTTTATTAGGTCCAGTTCTTTGCCTTGGTATGCTCCAGTCCTCTTTGTAAAGAAAAATGATGGTTCTATGAGATTGTGTATAGATTATAGAGAGCTTAATAAAATAACTATCAAGAACATATATTCATTGCCTCGGATCAATGATTTGTTTGACCAGATGTGAGGTAGTACAATGTTCTTTAAGATTAACTTGCGTTCGGGCTACCATCAGTTGAGGATCCGTGAGTCGGACGTTCCACGAACTACCTTTCCTTCCCGGTACCAGCATTTTGAGTTCTTGGTAATGTCTTTGGGATTAACAAATACACCATCTGCTTTTATGCACATGCTGAATAATGTGTTCAAGGATTTTCTATATCACTTCGTTGTTATCTTTATAGACAACATTCTAGTATATTCAAGGAGTGTCGAGGAGCATGCCTTGCATTTACGCTTGGTTCTTTCCACACTGAGGGAGCACACGTTGTTTGCAAAGTTAAGTAAATATGAGTTCTAGTTGACACAAGTGTCATTCCTGGGACATGTGGTAAATAAAGATGGGATTTTAGTAGACCCAACAATGATAAGCGTAGTTTTGGATTGGAAGAGGCCTATAAAGCCTAAGGAGATAAGGAGTTTCCTAGAGTTGGCAGGTTATTATAGAATATTCGTCTAGAGATTTTCAGTGTTGTCTGCACCCTTGACCAGACTTACGCAGAAAAGCATAGCTTTTGTGCGGAACGACGATTTTGAGGAAGCCTTTCAGGAATTGAAGGAGAGGTTGTGTTCTGTCCCAGTTTTGGCGTTGCCCACTGAGGGAGTTGAATTTGTCATTTATGTTGATGCTTCGCGAGTTGGTCTTGATTGCGTTCTGATGCAAGAAGTAAAGATGATTTGGTATGGATCAAGACAATTGAAGGTACATGAAAGGAATTATCCTACTCATGATTTGGAATTTGTTGTGGTCATCTATGCCTTGAAGTTGTGGAGACATTTTTGTATGGAGTGATCGCGTATGCCAATTGTAAATGTTTGCTTTAGGATTGAGAATGACCTAAAGGGGGTGAATAGGTCCAATTTAAACTATGGCTACCCCTTTAAATATTCAGAGTAATACTTTCTTTATGTTGATTAACACAGTCAGATAAACAAGATAATCTTAACAGTAATTTAAAAATTATCACAGCACAGCAATCAGCAATCACATAACAATGCACATAGATTTATAGTGGTTCCCCAATTTATGGTTACATCCACTTTCCCCCTTCGCATATCTAGCAATGAACTAGATTCGGCCAAACTCCTCCTTTTGCTCAGATTCTCAGATCTTCCATCTCGGTGCCGCATCCGCCACTCGCGGCCCCCGGTGTCCTTTGGTTATTTGATTTTGCTCCGGGGGGCCGCGAGTGGAGGGTGCGGCGCTGAGATAGTGGATTGCGTGGAAGCGGGCGAAGCCCGCTTCTATGCGGCCGAATACCACCCGAAGAACGGGCAAAGGCCGTACGCAGGCAAGCTAAGCCCGCCTGATGTAACCGAAGGCCGTCCGAGAGCATCGAGCACGGGCGAAGCACGTGCGAAGATGATCGTATTAAATAATATTAAAATAAATAATATACATATAATATATATATATAATAATTATTATTATTATATATATATTTATATATATATACTACTACTAATATACGAAAACTATTTTTTTTCCTGTCCGTAACATTGGATATGCCCGTTTTACCCCGCTTGCATTCTCCTCACCGCTCTTGTCGTTGTACCCAAAACAAATAAATGTACTCAGACGTTTGTATATTAATATCAATAATATCCAGCCATTTATCCACCGCTTTAACCTCCACCACCGCTTGAAAGTCCATCGCTCCAGCCATTTATCCACAGCTTTACCGCTTGAAAGTCCACCGCTCCAGCCATTTATCCACAGCTTTACCGCTTGAAAGTCCACCGCTTAGCGTTATTATATATTAGGAGAGAGACCGAGGAAAAGAGAGAGGGATAGGGAGAGAGAGGGAGAGAGAAGGAGAGGTCCGTTGCAGAGCTTGAGGCGGCGAAGGCCCGGCGTCGCAGCTAACGTCTTAGGAGAGAGAGAGCGGAGAAGAGAGAGGAAGGGAGGAGAGAGGGATAGGGAGAGAGAAGGAGAGAGGAGAGAGAAGGAGAGGTCCACTGCAGAGCTGGAGGCGGCGCAGGACCAGCGTCTTTGTTCGTCGAAGCGTCGAACGGCGGTCAAGAGAGGAGAGGTACGCTGCAGAGGTGGAGGCGGCGCAGGACCGGCGTCTTTGTTCGTCGAAGCAACGAACGGCTGCGACAGGCTTCGCTGTCTCCATAGAGAATCAAATGTTGCGGAAGAGTCAGTGCTGTTGGAGATCTGAAAGATCACGCTGAAGTTGAAATCGATCGACCCCCGCCGCCTCTACCGGCCAGAAACCATCATTTCGCTCCCAGCCATCGCCGGTTAATTTGGCGTCCAAATTAACATTCTTGGAGAAGGAAAGTCTAGGAGGACTCTCCAAAAAAATTCCTTCCGTCGCCATGGCCAAGTGAGAATCAAAGAAACGGGAAGATGAATTTGATGAGAGAGAGAGAGGAGAGAGAGGGAGGGTGTATTAGAGATTTGGGGAATAAGACACAGTTCACGGGAATCATGGAGCAAGTAGCAGCGTGTGATTGTCTAAATATAAATACAGGGGTGTGTCCACGGAACCAGTATGATTTGTCAAAATAGTTGCAATTTGGACAAATAAATAAGGGAATTATTATACGCAAACCTTTGTTAATGGCAAACCATATATTTTGAAAATTACTATGTGCAAACCAAATTGTTAAGCACAAATCATTATTGTTAACCACAAACCAACAACTCAACTTACGTAATCTATTGGTTAAGTTTAGACAAAAAACAATTCATGAGAAGTCTAGGTGAATATGCTTGTACGCATTCATTTAACAAAAAAACACCAAATAACTGAACAATAATGAAAAATGAATATGCTTGTACACATCCATTTAACAACGTGATAATAATGAAAAATGACATGAAATAACTGAATAGGTGAGGTTTTGCCCGTTCCAGCCATACCCAAAACAAGAGTGTAATCCTTCACAGAAAGTATCTGAAAACAATAAAACCTAAGATAAATAAAAACCATCCCAAGTAAAAAAACTACAACAAAAATCTTGCCTTCTTGATAGCTATACGTTGGTAATCTTGTATGCCTTCTTGACAAAAATCTAGGTAACTGTAAGAAATCGATAAAAAAAACATTAGATGATGCTACCTTGTATGATAGTAAGAACAAATCTTGCATTCTTGATCAACAACCAAAGTTAATACCTTCAAATAATCATGATTCCTCCAAACCAATAATTGGAGTACCATCTAAACTTTGTCGCGGAAGTGTAAGCCTTGACACGTACAAAGATTTCCATGCGTCGGCAATAGGCTCATGATACCTTGTCCACGGTGTGAATAACGGCAACAATGGACAATGTTCCCGCATTGTAATGAGAATGAAATGATTTCCATTAATGAAACCTATGAAAATAATTTTGGCCAATGTAGGTGGCATAGAGTGAAGTGGTAGAAATGTAAAACTTTGCTCGCATGAAACCGAGACCACAGCAACATTGTAGCATGATGCAATCACAAGACCCATATCAGGAAAAGACATCCAATTTTCAAGTGGTGCGGGGGTTACCGTGCATTCAAGAGATTCCATTAACTTTTTTCGTCAACTGTTTCCAAACACTGCATCATATAAAGAAATATAATTCTGAAATTCAAGATAAAGAGTTCTCCTCTCTTGCTCTGTTTAAGAATGCTAAAAAGATTTTGATTCCTAAACAAGAAAAACTAGAACCATATTGATTCTCAAACACTAGAACCCTAAACTCGAATCAAGAATAGCAAAATCAAGGAACAAAAAACAGAAATCATCCCAAATTAAAATCTGAAATAAAGAGTGTAAACCCACCAAAAGTTCCGTCTGCTGCGATAGAGACGACGATGGAACCTGCCGGCGATGGAATCGGCGATTCTTCTGTCTCCTGGCCACGCGTTCGCTCATCGGAAGACATCCAGACCGATTAAATTGCCTTAGAATTGCAGCAAAAAAGGAGCTCGTGGAAGCGAGGAGCAGTATGGAGAAGGCTAAGGATGAGGTAAATTGCCTTAGAATTGCAGCATTTTCCCTCAAGTCTCAACTGGAAGCAGAAACTTCCGTACTCTGTTCACTCAGGGAGAAGGAGAGGATGTCATCATTGGCAATTTCTTCTCTAAAAGCAGAGTTGGAAAAGAATCAGTCTGAGCAGGAGGAAGTTCAGGGAAAGGAGAAGAAATCCATTGGAGAGATGAGAGAGTTCTCACACGAGTTGCAGGAGAAAACAGAGGAAGCTGATGATGCCAAATCAAAGGCTCATTCTGCATGCCAGGAGCTAACGGAAGCCATGGAGGAAGCACAGATGGCTAAGGCTTGCGCCAGCACGATGGAACTCAGACTACAGGCAGTCCTTAAAGAGATTGAAGCGGTCGTGGCTTCTGAAAGACTGGCGCTTGAAGCCGTCAAAGCAATACAGGGGAGCGAGAGGCGGCGGGAAGGAGCGGGAGAGGGCCGGCCTGCGGGAGAAAAAACGGGAGAGGGAGCGGCGCTGGGCGTTGGATGGTTTGCACGGTATTGGGGTTTGCGTGAAAAAAACAGCGGGGGAGAAAAAAGTGTTGGTTTAGGTGTTTATGGTTTGGGTATATCCATATAAGGTTTGCGTTTAACAATTCCCATAAATAAAGTAGTATTTACTAAATAGAATGAGTCCTTTCAAAGTTCAAACTCACCCTTTTTAATTTAAAAATATATTTTTATTGAATTATTAGCAAAATGGGATTTTGTTTTTCATATGCTAAGAGCGGCATAGGAAGGACGTTAGCTTGCTCGATTTTTTATCCACGTTATTAAATTTTTTAAAATAATTTCCTGCCTAACATTTACATATAATTCAAAAAAATGTATATGTTCATCTCTTATCTCTCTATATATATACTAATTATTATCTATACTATGGATAACTTACCATTACTTAATCTCCATTGTCCGATCAATCCAGAACAAAATGACGCAATAAACTTCCCACCATCTCACAACCAGCCCCACCCCCGTCAATGCCATATTGGTTCGTTTACCCATCGGGGGCTTCTCCGATGGAAAATTACTTCCATTCTTCAAGACTACTACAACAGTTCCCACTTCCACGGAAAACAACAGCTCCGGCCTGCAGCTACGGTCGATCTTCGCCCACGGGGGCACTCAACGCCCCAGATCAGGAGCTCAAAGCTCCAGATTTAGGGCGTTGACTGCACTCAACGCCCCAGATCAGGTGCTTTGAGTGCACTCAACGCCCCACCATAGGGGCGTTGAGTGCATGTCGGGGGCTTGCGACACGAATGGGGCCATAGCTTGCCATCACCAGCCAGTTATTATCGCACCTTAATATGAGCGTCGAGCTCATCTCGATTAGCGTCGAGCTCAGCTCAACGAAACATCGAGCTCAGCTCGACGAACACAACCTAATTATACAAATAATTTATACATATATATATTAATTTTGAGTGGAGGGCATCCTAAGGCCGCTTCTATGCAGCCTAAGGCCGCCCAGAACATCATACACGGGCGAAGCCCGTGCGCAGGCGGGCGAAGTCTGCCTGGATGCGGCCGAAGGCCGCCCGAGAGCATCGAGCACGGGCGTAGCCCGTGCGAAGATGCTCGTATATATATAAGAATAGACAGGTGAGAAAGGTAACTTGGGAAGATCGAATGTAACCAATAGGTTAGTGCAGTAATGAAGTATTGTCTTATATATTAGTATAAGAAAGATATATTAATATAAGATGTAAAACAAAGATGATATTAGAAAATTATAATAATCTGGAGAAACTAATATAGGGAAAATTATCAAGTTAAAATGTAAATTATTTTCTCATATATATCTTTATTATATAAAACAATATAGATATCATGGAAGCACATCAAAAATTCACTTTCAGCCGTTGGATCTTCAAAATATTATTTCTCAATCGCTAGATCTCATACTCTTTGATATATCCCGCTCCTCTCTGTTTCACTTCTCCTCAAAATCCCGATACTCCATTTTCACGCCCTAAACACCTCCGCGATGGCAGCTCCTACGGTTTGTCGTTTCTCCTCAGTCCTCCCCCGTGCAAAACCTCCACAGGTGCATCTTCGGCGACGACGGGGCTGATCTTGCAAGCAGACGCGATCTCATATTTGCCGCTTGACTCCAATCCATCGCTCACTAACCCTACTCGCACCCTCACGGAGTTTGCCCTCGCCTCTCCATCCCGCGCCGGATCTAGAGCAGAAAAAACCACACCGGCGTCCTTTCTCTCGCACATCTTCATCCAGACCTTCCGGCGATCGCAAACATGATGGCGTCGATGGTTCAAAATCAACATCGCGTTGGATGCCTTCTCATTTCTTCCTCCCGTGCCCTAGCGAGATCTTCTCGCTGCAATCCAGGCTGCGCACGATCGATCGACAGATCCTCACACGCAAATGCACGTAGTCAATCGGACCTGTAGAGGTATCCTCCAATTCAATTTTCCGTCCTCCATTCTCATTTTTCTTCATTTAATTCATCACCCTTCCTTTTTTTATTTTAGTTTTATATCCCAGGGCAAGGCAAAAACAAGGAAAAGCTAGGGCAAAGACATTCCAAGTTCATTCTGGGTCATGGGCATCATGGATTACCCTATCCCCACAGACAAATGCCCGCAGCTCATTGCCCATGCACAGGTATCCTCCATTCTCATGTTTCTTCATTTGATTCATCACCCTTTCTTTCTTTATTTTAGTTTTATATCCCCAGGCAAGGCAACGACAGGGCAAAGGTAGGGCAAAGGCATTCCAAGTTCATCCTGGGTCATGGGCATCATGGATCACCCTATCCCCACATTCAAATGGCCGCAGCTCATTACCCATGCACAGGTATCCTCCAAGTGTTACTGTATGATCAAGTAATGACTCTTTGGATGAGATTAAGCTTTTTTCCTTTGACAGTGAGTTTGGCTTTTGCCATTCCATATTTCATTCAACTAGAATAAATGTCATACAATTTTGAGATATCTATTATGATTTTGGGTCATGTGTTTATCCCCTTGCTGATCTATGTTTATCTTGGTTCGACCTTCAAATAAATATCATCTGTAAAGAGACAGAGGATTTGACTCATTGAAATATAAGTCATATAGATGATACAAAATAAAAGACACGATCCATTCCCATAACCTGAGTACACTATCTCTTAACAGGAGGAAACCCAAAAACCATCTCTTAATTGGAATTTCCAACTTATGTTTTGCAACATGTTGAAATAAATGATTGGATCAACCGCTCCAATTTATACTTTTTAAGAACTAATGTATATTATTTTATGATGAACGTGATCATCAGCTTAAATTTCAAATAAAACTATTGGAAATTACTATTTTTAAGTAGATTTGTGTTTGCAGGTCATCTCTGGCCTTTGGCGCAGAAGTCGTACGTCGTTCGACGAATGAATTTTGACGAATGTCGTTCGACGAATGACATTCGACGAATCTAGCCTTTGGCGCAGAAGTCGTGCGTCGCTCGACAAATGTCGTTCGACGAATGCAATTCGACGAATCTGGCCTTTGGTACAGAAAGAGTTGACAGCGTTGAGTCCATTTAACTCCTTCGTCGAGTCAAGTGTTGATTCGGCTGAAGGTTGGAGTTGTGTTCGTCGTATGTGCTATAAGACACTCAATGATTCGACGAGTATAAATTGATACTCGACGATTTGTCGTATATCCGATAGATATTCGACAATTTGTCCAGACAAACTATTGTTTGGCAGAAGGTCTATTTTGTATAAGTCCTTGGTCTGCGATTAGCGATGGGCTGCTTTATTTATTCCCTTTGGGTATAAATAGGAAACATTAGGGCTTTAACAGTAAGCAATCACTCTTCTGTATAAGCACACGAGCCATCACTGTGCGAAAGACGGTTAACCCTAAAAGCCGACAGAAGCGTTCCGCCGACCCCGTCACCGAGCCCGATCCCGGCGAGTGTCGTCGCTGCCTCTCCTTCAACAGACCTAGCAGTTTATGAAGACTCTGAGTGTTCTCTCCCGACCTAGAACTTGTGCTATAAGTTTCTACGGGTTCTCCCGATCGTGTGGATTTCCTGTAGAGGCGCGGATATATTTTCTGCGCTCAAGACTCAAGCCGCTAGTGACCGTTTGGAATTTTCTGGAGCATCTAGGTTGAGTATTGACTCAATCCCTCAAAGGTAATTTTATTACAACATGCTTTACTTTTTGATTCATGAATATTGCTAGATCCGAACTCGTTTGGGTTTTTTTTGTTCTTATTTTCGCTACGTGCACAAGTGTTGTGCCATCCCCAAAAACCCAACAACTTGGACCCGAATGTCCTACAAAGCTCTAATCTTGTCGGAGGGGCCCACTCAGCGAATACAAGGTTGTACAAATACACTATATCTCACCCTATTTTGATAATACCAGAAGGGTGAGAATGAAATTAAAGAAATATTTCCTTTAGGAAGAGTACAAACTAGAAAGAATCTATGTAGGAGTATCCATCTAAGAGGAGTATGCATTAAACGCTTATCAATTAATATAAATGCAAACACCATTTTTATGCAATATTTTATCATAGTGGATTTTTTATTATCAAAAGATGAGTTTATTGGAACATACGTTCCGCATCTCTTGTTTGAGAATAACAAATCTCAGTGTGTATTTGATCGCATTTATTGTGTGTTTATAGTGTGCAAGTTTAAAGGTATGACGAATCATATTTCCAAAGTCCGTGACCTACCGCTGGGCACTAGACCTATCGCTAGCACTAGCAACGCAAGATTAAAGTTGAGCACGAGATGATTCCTCTCTATGACCTGACACCGGGAGCCAGCCCTACCGTCGGGCCCTAATGATGCAGAATTAATGTTGAGCGCGCAATGATTCTTCATTCCGACCTACCGTCGGGCGCTAGCCTTACCACGCCATACTTGAAGGTTGTCAAATCAATAACGTCAAGAAGAAACAGCTACCGTCGGGCGCTAGCCTTACCACGTCACGATATCCAAAAGCCGTGAAATAATACTTTAGGATATTTTCCTAATTAGTTGGACAGCTGGCGACACCGCGTGAAAAAGACCTACCACCGGTGGTAGCTTATTTAAAACGACTATAAAAGCCTGCAAATCTTCAGCTGCTTGAGCAGTAGAAAAGGAAAGAGCTTTGATGGTGCAGCGCATACAAAGATATCGCCTCACGGTAGCTTTAGGAAACTCCAAATAAGTGTCATGATTTGAATGAGAAACCAGAATGAGTACCCAATATCATTTGGAAGGCAAGAATACATCATATTTTCATGGGGAATTATTTCTTTCTAAAGATGAAGGCAAAATCCACAAAATTGAAAAGAAGAAAAGGAAGGAATTTGAAGTTTGCGCGCTACCGCCCGCGGTAGCTCCCAACACAGCTTTCTCTATTTAAACTAGCCCAAAATAGAGTTTCAAGAGACGGTTTTTCACAAATTTGAAAGGGGAGTTCGCCCTTGTCGTCTAGAGGGAAGGAAGTGGTTTTCCCAACTCATTTAGGAGGAGAATTCCTCAGAAGAGATTAAAAGAAATTCATGCACAAGGATTGAAGGCTATCAACATGATGATCAAAAAGCCTTCTTCTTAATATTCACGTGGAGGATTCTCGCTACAAAAACTCTCATCAAGCGCACACCTTCACAGATCTAAAGGACATCGAAGAGGAAGACTCTCAAGCCACAAAGATTGAACCATTGCAAGGAAATTGACTTCAACATCACGGGTTTTAGTTAGAGGGAAGTTTTCTCTTATTCTTATATTTTCTTTAACTTTTTTGTATTCTGTGCGAAGAAATCGTCTAGTGTGGACGTCGAATTCTTGGGAGGAGTTTGTGAGAAATCGGCCTGGGAGGTCGTCGGATTTCTGGGAGGAATCTGTAGAAATCGTCTTAGGAGAACGTCTAGTTCTGAGAGATCTAGTAGACTCTAAGACCCTTCCGGGGAGGAAGGTGAGGAATCGGCTCGTCAATCTTCTTGGGATGAAGAGAGAAAGTCAACTGGTCCTGGGTGAGGGTCAGTATAGAAAACA
The DNA here is from genome assembly GCA_039513925.1 of Platanthera zijinensis. Lineage (NCBI taxonomy): Eukaryota > Viridiplantae > Streptophyta > Magnoliopsida > Asparagales > Orchidaceae > Platanthera > Platanthera zijinensis. The sequence goes on along the minus strand of CM077080.1, from coordinate 151,199,955 downwards.
AAAGAGAATTGTTTTGTTGTTTCATCGCCTCTGATCCCCAACGTCATGGAGATCTAGTTGTATGGTTGTAAACCACGTTTTATTTTTTAATTAAATTAAAGCTCGTTTATTTCATCTTAAATTCGTGATTGCGTGTTACTAGGGTATTGAGGATTGTGTGAAAAATTGGAAAACATTTTTTAACAAGAAAAGTGTTTTTGTGACCTACCGCCACGCGATAGCCTTACCGCTCACGATAGCTTTCAGAATAGGCTATTCTGTTGAAATTTATTTTATTTCTGAATTTAATTGAAAACTGAAAGTGATGATAGATACAACTCTAGAGGGGGGGTGAATAGAGTATTCAAAAATTAGAACACCCAACTCAACTCCCTTAGAGTTAATTTGCGGAATTAGTTTATAGATATTGATAACCCTAGAGCCTAACACAAAGTGTAGTGCACAAGAGAGAGCTAACTGTAATTACAGTTAAGCTTGAAGTCCTATCACAGCAACTAGCAATCTTAGTTAATTCTACTCACAGGCACAGTACAATGAATTAAATAAACAGCACAGACGACACAAGGAATTTTATAGTGGTTCCCTCTAAATAGGTGCGTCCACTCTTCTACCACCATGGTAGGAATCCACTACAGGTTTTTGTTCAGGTGCCCTGCCACCAACTGATCTGCTTCAGGTAGATCAAGTAGACCCTTTGAGCTTTTGATCAGGAGCTCAATATCCAACACAGGTTTTTGATCAGGTGCCCTGCCACCAATGGTTCACTTTTGAAGGGAGTAATAACCCTTTGTACATGAGGTTGATAGAGTTAAGGCTTCTTCTCTATTGTTAAACAGATTAGAGAAGCTAGTGGATTGCACAGAGCAAGAAGCTCTAAAGAATCAAGGCTCCCCCTGGCTTAGAGAATATCCAGGAAAGAGTCTTGCTTCAGGGTGCAGGAACACTTCTGAACTAAGACAAAGAATTGTCTTGAAGTTCTGAAGGAGAAGCTGGAGAAGATTCTTGATATGGAACAGGTGTTCTTCTTCAAACAGCTTCCTTTCTTCTTCTTCTTCTTCTAAAGGCCTCTGAGTGAAAGTCTTCCTGTAAGCAGGATGAACTCAGGATGAAGAAGAATTCAGAAGAGCTTTGATCTTCTCAGTTGAATAAGAAATGCTGAGAGTTGTAGAACTTTCTTGCTTTCACTCTTTTTCTATGCTGCTGAGTGTATATGATCTGGGTTTTGTGTCTTTCTCTCTTTCAAAAGAAGCTCTTTTTATATGAGCCTTTGCAACGACTTTAATTTGAGTTTGAATCTGTCTTCTTCTGGCATCAGCAATCTGGGCTGCAAAAAACATAAAGCAAAAACAAATCCTGCAGACAGACATACTATAAGAGGATAAAGCTTTCTAAGAAGCTGCATAACCAATCAGATAAGAAGGGGCTAGAAAAAGGTCACATCAGAAAGAACTCTTTACAGCCAGAAAAGACTTTCTGAGTCTAACGGCTATAAAGGACGGCATGGCAGATAAAGCAGAAATTGCATTTCAACTAATAAGACAAAATACTTTGTCAGATAAGATTGGCTCATGCATAAGGAATGGAGCAGAAATTGCATGGAAATAATATCACAACTTTACAGAAATAATATCCCAAATAAATATGAAATAAATCATAAAATAGAAGAGGACAAAATTATTAAAGACATACAGCAAAACGTCGAACGACCCTCGGAGATCGTCGACCGAAGCACAGAGATCGTCGACCTATCAAAACAGATAGTTGAACGATACAGATAGTCGAACTACCCAGGCAGATAGTCGAACTACCACAGCAGATAGTCGAGCTATCAGAACAGATAGTCGAGCTATCAGATAGTCGATCCATCAAGACAGATAGTCGAACTACCAAAGAAAGCAGATAGTCGACCTATCAAACAGATAGTCGAACTATCAAAGAAAGCGGATAGTCGACCTATCAAACAGATAGTCGAACTATCAAAGAAAGCGGATAGTCGACCTATCAAACAGATAGTCGAACTATCAAAGAAAACAGATAGTCGACCTATCAAACAGATAGTCGAACTATCAGATAGTTGAACTATCCAAGCAGATAGTCGAATTATTAAACAAAGCAGATAGTCGACCTATCAAACAGATTGTCGAACTATCAAGGAAAACAGATAGTCGACCTATCAAACAGATAGTCGAACTATCAAAGAAAACAGATAGTCAACCTATCAAACAGATAGTCAAACTATCAGATAGTTGAACTATCCAAGCAGATAGTCGAACTATCAAACAAAGCAGATAGTCGACCTATCAAACAGATAGTCGAACTATCAAACGAAATAGATAGTCGACCTATCAAACAGATAGTCGAACTATCAGACAGTTGAACTATCCAAGCAGATAGTCGAACTATCAAGAAATCTGTCTGGTCAAAAGAAGTCGAGCGGGGTTCGACGATCGGCGAGGCAGATTTCACAGAACGTCGAGCTACCAAGAGTTAAACTAACTCAGAGATAGACGATCTGCTGACAGACGAACGTCGAACAACTGATAGACGATCGTCGACCAGTCGATAGATGATAGTCGAGCGACGTTCGACCATAGTCGAACAAAAAACAACTTAACCAAATTTTCATCTAGAAAAGTGACAACTCTAAATCTAGAGCAAACTAACTAAACAACTAACCTTTGACCATAGATAAATCTTGGGTCAAGAGACAGAAGGAGAGGACTGAACTCAAATCCAAACTAGGGTACCAACAATCTCCCCCTATTTGAGTTAAGTCTCTCAACAACAACAAAAAACACAAAACTAATTACTAAAAACAAATAAAGTGCATGAAGGGAAAAATTTAAGCAGATAACATCAATCAATCAGATAAGAAAATAACTATCAATCAATGAATTTTAAGAGGCATCAGAATTAGGTTTAGGAACAGAAGAACTAGGAATAAAAGTAATTTTCCTAGAAGGGTCTAGAGCTTCTTTCTTTGACAGCTTTAGGTCTTGTTCTCCAATGATTTTAGATTCAGATGCCCTTGGAACAACTGCCTCAGGATGCTTTTCCATGTATTTTGAAGGGTCAAATACCTCAGGTCTAACCTGGAATTTATCAAGCTCCTTCATTCTGAATTTGGACATAGTTGTTAATCCTGCAGTGTCTTTACCTTCAGCTTTGGCTTTCTTAATTTGGGCTGATCCAACAAGCTCAAGAAATCGAGCCATCCTGAAATCAGGATCAAGCTCTTGGCTTTCATACACATTTTCAGAGGTTGTATCTACAGGTTTCACAGCTTTAAATTTAATAGACATATCTAGCAGACTTTCAGCTGGCTCTTTATCCTGAATAACTAGAGAAAAAGGAGGAGCAAACTCAGCAAATTTCTTGCTAGATTTTTCAGAGAAAATAATTCTTTTACCTTTTGAAACAGCTTTCACTGCATGATCTGGCTTTGGAGAGGATGTGCTCTTGAATTCTTTGGAAGGAGGAGGAGAAAAAGTTGGTCTTTGTTAAACCACCTCCTTCACTTGTTCCTTTACATCAGCATCATGTCTTTGATAGTCAGATTGCGTTCTGCCTTGATATCCTTGAGAACTTTTCCTTTGAGATGACTGAGAAGGGTTAAACCTATCAGTCTGAGCAGAAGGATTTGCAGATAGGTTTCTAGTGGCTCCTGCACCGGGAGGTGGAGGAGGAGGACCTCTAGGAGTCCATCTTGGGGCAAGACTGTCATACCTCTTAGACTATTTTCTTAGCTTCTGCTGATTCTTAGAAAATGCCATCCAGTGCTGGAACTCTTTAGATTTAGGATCAATGCCCTTCAGGATATAATAGGGAGTATCATTATCAGGATTTGGAGGAGGAGGAGCCACAGCTTTCCTTTTCTTCTTAGCAAATCTCTTTCTCTTGGACTCATCAGATTCATCAGAATCATCCTCATCCTCAGAATTTGAAGAAGGAGGAAGATCATACGGATCATACGCCTCTTGCACAGCTTTTTCTTTCTCTTTTAAGGCAGCTCTTTCTAACTCTTCTTCCATGGCATCCTGTGCCAGGAGAGTATCTAAATCCAATCCAGGGGAATCATCCCGGACAGTAGACTTTTCTATTTGAGTTTTTGAAACCTTTTCTTTTTCATCAGTAACTGTCATGGGGACCAGTTCTTCTTGCACTACTAACTGAGCTGGCAGAGCAGCCTCAGGATCTTGAATAATTTGTTCTGGTTCAGGTTGAACTTCTGGAGCTGGTTGGTGATCAAGCTCTTGGACATCTAATACTTCGTCCATTATATCTGTAGTATTATGAACAAAAATTTGCTAAGTGACATCGTATCATTCCTTCTAGGTATTCCCACACTAGCATATCAGTTATCAAGTCTAGAAAATGAGTAAAAGGGATACCTTCAGAATTTTCTTTTGAATGTCCTAACTCCCATAATTCATCTAGGAAGGAAGTAATAACTCCTTCTAGGTAGAGGGCAACCAGGGGAGTGGAGCATTCTTCTAGGTATACTTTGACAATAAACTCAGACTTCATTACAGCATCAGAAATCTCTTTTTCAGACAATGGAGGAGGGGCTGATTCTTCTATCTCTTTTTCTGCATCTGCTTGAGGATCTGCTGGAAGGGAGGCCAAGGGTGTAACACCCCAAAATGTTGTAGGAGCGACGGGGATCACTTTTGTCCAAGACAGGGTTTTGGTGCAAGTGACACGGGCCCCGACACGGGCGTGTCGGAGGCCGTGTCGGGCGTGTCGAGCTCGGGCCGTCGAGCTGGCCGTGTAGTCGACCAGTTCAGGTCGACGATGGTCGTGTGGTGGAACACGGCCTAGGACACGGGCGTGTCCCAGGCCGTGTCACACCTGGGCTGTACGGTGGGGTACACGGGCAATGACACGGGCACAAACACGGGCGTGTCTAGTTTGACACGGGCATGTCTGATGCCGTGTCACCAAGCCGTGTACCTCTCTGACTACGAATTGTTGGCCGATTGCACACGGGGGGCGTGACACGGGTCCCGACACGGGCGTGTCGCAGGTGACACGGGCGTGTCGGAGGCCGTGTCACATGCCGTGTTGCTGGTTTTCAATTTTGGTCGAGACGGCGAATGAGCTACACGGCCAGGCACACGGCCGTGTGTGAACCCGTGTTCGGCCCAGTTTTTGTGATTTCAGATCTAATCCTGGCCGTTCGTTTCCTTGGCTTTGGATCCGACGGTGGGGGGCTGCTCCTGGGTGGTTTTAGCCGGGAATAGGGTTTTGAAACCCTTATTTCACTTGAGTACTCTCTCTCTAAAATCTAGAGAGAAGGGAGAGCTTGGAGGAGGAAGAAGGAGGTCAACTCCGGCGGCCGGTGGAGATTCGAAGCTCCAAATCGCGAGCCGTCTTCGGATCCGCGGAGGCAAGGAGATTGCGGTGCTTTTCATCCGCATAGATTTTCATGGCGCCGCAGAAGAACGCAAGGGTAACGATTTCTCATCCTTAGGCATGTGAAGCCCTCTTTTCCTTTGCATAGGAAGCCCTCTCTCGCGAGTGAGCGAAGAGTTGGAGCGTTCCTTGGGGTAGATATGTGAAGTCCCCCTTGTGTAGAGTCCATATGTGTAAACGGACATAGGCATTGTGTGAAGCCTATTCGGACATGTTGGTCCGGATCGGTGATGTTGCATTGCATTTGAACCGGGCAAGAATCCGGGTGTTTGGGCATTTTTCGGGTTTTCTACGTGGTAGATTGCATCAGGGAGCCTTGGAGATTAACTCCAAGGTGCACCCGGAAAACTGGGCAAAAGCGTGTTTTGCCAACACGGTGGCCGGGGAGCCAACGTGAACATAACCGGGTTATGTGATTATTGTGGTGGAAACGGGACTCGGTGAGTCTTGACCTGCGCATATGGCTTATATTGCCGTTGCGGTGTGAGCACGGGTCAGGCGGAACCGTACCCGGTCTATGTCGTTCGGTAGGACCGTTGGCATGGATGAGGGTCTTCGGCGGTCTATGGCTTAAATTGCCGTGACCAAGGCCAGGAAGACAAAATGCTCATATGGATGACCGTCCAAGAGGCGGTGGTGGATTGGGAACGTCTATGGCTTGAATTGACGTGACGTTGGCCGGTTCGCCGAGAATGTGCCCTGAGTGCACGGGGTGTGTGGCCGTGCGAGCCCACGCCTGTGGTGAAGTGCAAATACTTTATATAATTGCCTATGCTAATAAAGTGCAGGGAAAGAGCATTGCCGCCCCGAATGTGGGGGCGGGATCGTTATAATTTGGTCAGCATTGCTGACCGTTGCTATTGTTTGCCACCGGGCGGTGGTTTGTGGCTTGCAGGTGCTGCGGAGCAGAGCGGGAAATAGTGGGCTAAAGCCCTTGTTGCTGTGCCGGCCCTCGAAGGCCTAATTGCTTATGTTTCTTTCCCGTTTTTCATGTACGGCCGGCCTGCGCGCCGAAGTTTGGAAAACACTTCTTTTGTTAAGTGAACAGTGTAAGGCTTTAAGGCCATGTCTCTTTTGGTGTATGTATACATTCCTGAGTTTGTAGTGGACATTCATGTTGTTGTGGCTGGGTTCTTATTTCTTTTGCAACCTAATAAATTGCTTCCGCTAGCTGTTGTGTAGGACGACATGATTGGTTGAATGGTTTCAACGCGTAACCAACCGGTCTGTTCGTAGTATATGGCGTCGGGCCCCGGCCGGACCTACTACTATATGCTATCCGACGGATAGGGGTGTTACAAATTGGTATCAAACTTCTGGTTTCGGTCAAGCTTAAATGAATTCGTGGACGAATTCACTTTAAGGGGTGGTGAGCACATGTGTGCGTCATCGTTATAACATGAAAAGAACCCATGAATGTCCACTTAGGAATGAAAATACACATGTTTGAGGAACCTGCGCTTTCCTATAATTGCTGTTTGCAGTAATTTTTGGTCGCTTATCGGTGTTTTACACGATTATAGGTGACCAGAAGTGGTGCTGGGCCGTCTGAACGGCCAGGTTCTGAGGCGAGCAGTGCGCCAAGCGATGTGCCTGCAACACCTCCGTCTGCTAAGACCATTAGATTGGTGGCAGAAGCGGTCATGGCAATGATCAATGTGCAGCCTGCAAGGCAGGTGCAGCCGCCTGCTCCTGTTGTGGAGCAAGTACCGCTTCAGACGGCAGAGCAAAGGAGGGTTGAGCAAGTAGTTTTGGAGCCAGAGTTGCCTAGGAGAGCAACTGAAAGACAGCTGAAGCACGTGATGGGCTTTCATCCACTGGTATTCACGGGGGCAGAAACCCCGACCCAAGCAGAGGATTGGCTCTCAAGGGTCAACAGGGTGATGACTGCGACGGAAACGGAAGAGTGGCAGAAAACCACAATAGCGACGTTCCTGTTGGATGGGGACGCAAGGTTGTGGTGGGAAGGCCTAGAGCTACACCAGTTGAGGGGAAGGCCGTTGGCCGAAGTTTCGATGGAGGAGTTTGCGAGACTATTCATGGCTCGATACCTCCCCTCGGCGCAGAGAATTGTGCTAGAAAGCGAATTTCAGAAGTTGGTGCAAGGGGATTGCACCGTTGATGAGTACCTCCACGAGTTTACTCGATTGGGGAGATATGTCGGCGCTACCTTCGCAGACGAGGAGCGCAAGACGAGCCGCTTCTATGAAGGGCTAAGAGGCGATTTAAGGTTGCTACTGTCGGGGCCCAAGGCGCAGGGTTTCATGACCCTGGTCAATTCGGCCCGGTCCTTGGAGAAGGACATGAAGAATGTCCAAGCGAAGAAGGAATCCGGTAGTAAGAAAGCGGAGTTCAAGGCACCGACTACGTCGAAGTCGGGCTACCGCAGATTCTATAAGAAAGCTAAGACGTCGGGTCCAGCTTCTTCAGGTGCCTCGGGGGCAACTACCAATCGAACCCCGGACGCTTGTTTCACGTGTGGAAAGACGGGGCACTTTGCCCGTGATTGCTAGAGTGGACGCTCAAAGTCCGAAAGGAAACAAGGAGCTACCTACGAGGAGAAGGGCAAAGCGGTGGAGTCGACCGCGTTCCACTATGCTCCGACTCAGCCTAGAGTCTATAACTTGGGCCAGCAGGAGGCCATCAAGCAAGCGGATGTGGTGACAGGTATGAGTTAATTTATAGCAAGTTAGCTATAATACCATTATCTATTGCTTGTTAGCCTAATATTGTTTGTATAGGCTTTGTTGTGATTAGTGATAGTCCGGCACGGGCACTGTTCGACACGGGAGCTTCACATTCCTTCTTGTCCGAAAGTTTCATATCGCACATCGGAGTCCCTTCTTCGATGGCGAAGGACAAGTTGGATGTGCTGCTACCGAATGGGTGCTCGATGCGTGCGGACAGGGTGTGCACCGTAAAGGTTCATATTGGGAGCCAAGAGTTCGACTTGCTAGCGTCATTGCTGCCGCTAGTAGAGTTCGACGTGATCTTTGGGATGGATTGGCTTTCGGAGCAGAAAGCTTGGATTGACTGTGACCGGAAGGAGGTCAAGATGGGTGTTGGGCGGGGGACAACATTCGAGGGACTCAAGGGGTTGAGCAAGACGCTGATGTCTGCTCTTCAGGTGGTAAAGGTAGTTCGTGCTGGAGCGGAGCTATTCTTCGCAATAGTGGGGGCGGTGGAGCCAAAGTCCACGTTGGATAGCATTCCCGTGGTTTGCGAATACCCCGATGTGTTCCCGGATAGTCTTCCCGGAGCCCCACCGCAGCGGGAGATTGATTTCACCATCGAGCTCGTGTCGGGGGCCAAACCGGTGTCACGTGCTCCGTATAGGTTGGCGCCTAAGGAGATGGCAGAGTTGAAAGTTCAGCTAGAGGAGCTGATGGAGCAAGGGTTTGTGCGTCCAAGCTCGTCGCCTTGGAGCGCACCGGTCCTCTTCGTTAAGAAGAAGGATGGGAGTATGCGGCTGTGTATCGACTACAGAGAGTTGAACAAGCTGACGGAGAAGAATAAGTACCCGATCCCGAGGATTGATGATCTCTTTGATCAGTTAGTCGGATCGTCGGTATACTCCAAGTTGGACTTGAAGTCGGGGTACTATCAGCTGAGGATCAGGGAGTGTGATATCCCGAAGACGGCGTTCAGTACGAGGTATGGGCATTTCGAGTTCACAGTCATGCCGTGTGGACTGACGAATGCGCCATCGGTATTTATGGACTTGATGAACAGGACGTTCCGAGATTTCCTGGATCGCTTTGTGATCGTCTTTATTGACGATATATTGGTGTACTCGCAGTGCGAAGAAGATCACTTCAAGCACTTGCATTTGGTGTTGGAGACTTTGAGGAGGAATGAGCTTTATGCGAAATTCTCCAAGTGCGAGTTCTGGCTACCCTCAGTAGCGTTCCTTGGGCACATTGTTAGTGGGGAAGGTATAGCGGTGGATCCGGCGAAGATCGTTGCGATACGGGAGTGGCCTGTGTTGTCTTCTGTCGCAGAAGTCCGTAGTTTTCTCGGGCTTGCCGGATATTACAGACGCTTCGTAGAGAACTTCTCGCGGATAGCGCTACCTCTCACGAAGTTGACAAGGAAAGATCAGAAATTCTTGTGGACGCAAGAGTGCGTGCAAGCTTTTGAGGAGCTGAAGAGGCGGTTGACCACGGCGCCAGTGCTTAGTTCGCCGAGTGGGACCGAGGGCTTCGAGGTGTATAGCGACGCTTCGGGTAGTGGCTTGGGCTGCGTGTTGTTGCAGCATGGGAGCGTGATAGCGTATGGATCGCGTCAGTTGAAGGTGCATGAAAGAAATTATCCGGTGCACGACTTGGAGTTGGCGGCCGTGATATTTGCACTCAAGTTGTGGAGGCACTACCTTTACGGCGTAAGGGTCGATATATACACCGATCACAAGAGCCTAAAATACTTGTTGGATCAAAAGGACCTTAATATGAGGCAGAGGAGGTGGATGGAGTTCCTAGGGGACTACACCTTCAAAATACATTATGTACCCGGGAAGGGCAACGCAGTTGCGGATGCGCTGAGCCGCAGGGCTCCCGCCCAAGCCAACTGGTTGTCGGTGCATGATGAGCGGCTAGTACGGGAGTTGGAGGAGCTTGAGATCTGTTGCGTTGACAGGCAGACGAGCGCCAAAGCAATGTTAAACTGGACAGAAGTTCAGTATGACCTGGCTGACCGGGTTCGGCAGGCATTGGAGTTAGATGACTCCATGAAGGAGCTTATGGAGACCGCTCTGGATGGGTCAAATTCCCAGTTCTCGGTGGAAGATAGTTTATTAAGGAAGGATCATCGGCTGTGCGTCCCGAGTGGGGGTAACCTCCGGGCGGAGTTGATGTACGAGGCTCATCATACCAAGTACTCAATCCACCCAGGGAGCACGAAGATGTATCGTGATCTCAAGAAGCTGTTTTGGTGGTCGGGGCTCAAGAAAGACGTGGTGTTGTACGTGGCTAAATGCCAAACGTGCGCCTTGGTGAAGGCGGAATGCCAAAAGCCGGGAGGATTTCTGAAGTCCTTGCCTATACCGGAGTGGAAATTCGACGATATATCTATGGACTTTGTGCACGGGTTGCCAAGGTCGCAGAAGGGGAATGACGCCATCTGGGTGATCGTAGATCGGCTAACCAAGGTGTCGCATTTTATTCCGCATAGGAAGGATGACTTGGTGGAGAAGTTGGCGAAGCTATACGTGGACAATATTGTTAGGCTGCATGGTGTGCCCCGTAGCATTGTGAGTGATCGCGATGGGCGGTTCACGTCAAATGATTGGAGGTTGGTGCAGCAGATGCTGGGAATAAAGTTAAAGTTCAGTACAGCTTTCCATCCGCAGACGGATGGGCAGACCGAGAGGGTCAATAGAACGATGGAGTACATGCTACGCATGTGTGTTCTGGATTTCGGTAAACATTGGGAAGACCACCTGTATTTGGTGGAGTTCGCGTACAACAACAGCTACCAAGCAAGTATACAAATGGCGCCCTTCGAGGCCCTGTATGGTAGGAAGTATCGCACGCCGTTATCGTGGCTTGAAACGGGTGAGGCAAGGTTGTACAAGAAGCAGGAGGTGGAGAGTGCTACCTCGTTAGTGCGGATCATTCTGGAGCGCTTGTTGATCGCTCAGGGCCGGCAGGCGAAGTATTACAATGTCAAGCACCGGAACGTGGAGTTCACGGTAGGCGATTGGGTATATCTCAAAGTGAAGCCGTTCAAGGGGGTTTCGCGGGTAAGACGCTTGAAGAAGCTGAGCCCAAGATATCTTGGACCTTTTGAGGTTCTGGAGCGAGTCGGCGAAGCGGCATACCGTTTGAGGCTATCGGAGGAATTAAGTGGATTACATGATGTGTTCCACATTTCTGTGTTGCGGAAGGCGGTGCAAGAGCCTTCGCAGGTGATCGCGGTTGACCAAGTGTCGGTGGACGAAGGGTTGATGACTAGGGTCAAGCCCATTCGTATTGAAGATATTGAGGTCAAGAGACTCCGTAACAAGGAGATCCGGATGGTTAAGGTCCAGTGGGATAATTGCGGGCGAGAGGAGCTCTCTTGGGAACGGGAGCAGACTATGCTGGAGGAGTACCCGGAATTGTTCCGCTCAGGTACTGATTTACGTTAAGTCCTGTTTTTCCTTTATTAATTTCGCGGGCGAAATTCTTTAAGGAGGGTAGAATTGTAACACCCCAAAATGTTGTAGGAGCGACGGGGATCACTTTTGGCCAAGACAGGGTTTTGGTGCAGGTGACACGGGCCCCGACATGGGCGTGTCGGAGGCCGTGTCGGGCGTGTCGAGCTCGGGCCGTCGAGCTGGCCGTGTAGTCGACCAGTTCAGGTCGACGATGGTCGTGTGGTGGAACACAGCCTAGGACACAGGCGTGTCCTAGGCCGTGTCACACCTGGGCTGTACGGTGGGGAACACGGGCAATGACACGGGCACAAACACGGGCGTGTCTAGTTTGACACGGGCGTGTCTGATGCCGTGTCACCAAGCCGTGTACCTCTCTGACTGCGAATTGTTGGCCGATTGCACACGGGGGACGTGACACGGGTCCCGACACGGGCGTGTCGCAGGTGACACGGGCGTGTCGGAGGCCGTGTCACATGTCGTGTTGCTGGTTTTCAATTTTGGTCGAGACGGCGAATGAGCTACACGACCAGGCACACGGCCGTGTGTGAACCCGTGTTCGGCCCAGTTTTTGTGATTTCAGATCTAATCCTGGCCGTTCGTTTCCTTGGCTTTGGATCCGACGGTGGGGGCTGCTCCTGGGTGGTTTTAGCCGGGAATAGGGTTTTGAAAGCCTTATTTCACTTGGGTACTCTCTCTCTCAAATCTAGAGAGAAGGGAGAGCTTGGAGGAGGAAGAAGGAGGTCAACTCCGGCGGCCGGTGGAGATTCGGAGCTCCAAATCGCGAGCCGTCTTCGGATCCGCGAAGGCAAGGAGATTGCGGTGCTTTTCATCCGCATAGATTTTCATGGCGCCGCGGAAGAACGCAAGGGTAATGATTTCTCATCCTTGGGCATGTGAAGCCCTCTTTTCCTTTGCATAGGAAGCCCTCTCTCGCGAGTGAGCGAAGAGTTGGAGTGTTCCTTGGGGTAGATATGTGAAGTCCCCCTTGTGTAGAGTCTGTATGCGTAAACAGACATAGGCATTGTGTGTGAAGCCTATTCGGACATGTTGGTCCGGATCGGTGATGTTGCATTGCATTTGAACCGGGCAAGAATCCGGGTGTTTGGGCATTTTTCGGGTTTTCTACGTGGTAGATTGCATCAGGGAGCCTTGAAGATTAACTCCAAGGTGCACCCGGAAAACTGGGCAAAAGCGTGTTTTGCCAACACGGTGGTCAGGGAGCCAACGTGAACATAACCGGGTTATGTGATTATTGTGGTGGAAACGGGACTCGGTGAGTCTTGACCTGCGCATATGGCTTAAATTGCCATTGCGGTGTGAGCACGGGTCAGGCGGAACCGTACCCGGTCTATGTCGTTCGGTAGGACCGTTGGCATGGATGAGGGTCTTCGGCGGTCTATGGCTCAAATTGTCGTGACCAAGGCCAGGAAGACAAAATGCTCATATGGATGACCGTCCAAGAGGCGGTGGTGGATTGGGAACGTCTATGGCTTGAATTGACGTGACGTTGGCCGGTTCGCCGAGAATGTGCCCTGAGTGCACGGGGTGTGTGGTCGTGCGAGCCCACGCCTGTGGTGAAGTGCAAATACTTTATATAATTGCCTATGCTAATAAAGTGCAGGGAAAGAGCATTGCCGCCCCGAATGTGGGGGCGGGATCGTTATAATTTGGTCAGCATTGCTGACCGTTGCTATTGTTTGCCACCGGGCGGTGGTTTGTGGCTTGTAGGTGCTGCGGAGCAGAGCGGGAAATAGCAAGCTAAAACCCTTGTTGCTGTGCCGGCCCTCAAAGGCCTAATTGCTTATGTTTCTTTCCCGTTTTTCATGTATGGCCGGCCTGCGCGCCGAAGTTTGGAAAACACTTCTTTTGTTAAGTGAATAGTGTAAGGCCTTAAGACCATGTCTCTTTTGGTGTATGTATACATTCCTGAGTTTGTAGTGGACATTCATACTGTTGTGGCTGGGTTCTTATTTCTTTTGCAACCTAATAAATTGCTTCCGCTAGGTGTTGTGTAGGATGACATGATTGGTTGAATGGTTTCAACGCGTAACCAACCGGTCTGTTCGTAGTATATGGCGTCGGGCCCCGGCCGGATCTACTGCTATATGCTATCCGACGGATAGGGGTGTTACAAAGGGCAGCTCAGAGGCATCTTCATAAAGCATCTCCCCCTGTCTGGTTTCAGTGGAAATTGAGACCAGGCCCTTAGATGAAGAGGGCTCAGCAGATTTTGAGAGTGCTTGGATGGCAGCAGTCAAAGAAGAGATGGAGGAAGCAAGGTGAGCAATTGCCTATTCAATCATGATTTTGATTGAAGGAGTAATTAACTCCAGGATGCTAGAGATGAAAGCTGGGGTGATTTCAAATGAAGGTGGGGGAATCACAGAAGATGGATGATCAGCAGGGATGGTGTATTCTTGATGAGATAGAGAGTGAACTGGAGAATGATGGGTCGATGCAAGAGGATCAACATGATCTGAATGAAGAATTGGAGACTGAGGAGGAGTGGATAGCTCAGAAACCAATAAATCAAAACTAGGATGAGATATCCTAGCAAGATGATGAGGGAGAGGGGATGCTGGTGGTGATGCATGGAGAATTGTGGAGGAATCAAGAAGATGAGATGCAGAGGATGGAACTTCAACTGAAGTAGATGGTGGCACTTCAGTGGAGGTTGAAGGTAATGCAGATGAGGTGGATGGAAGGGAGAGATTGGCTGAGCCTGCTTCTTGAAGGAGGGGAGTGACTGAAGCAGTCCTGGTGCTCTCAGATGCAGCTGGAGCAGCCCCTGCAGGAGCGGGCTTCAGAAAACTTCTCTTCCACTTGACGAACAGGGTTGGGTCCATCTTTTTGCTGGCATTGATTGAAGTAGAAACAGAGACTAATAAATGGGGATATTTCTCCTTTAGAAAAATCCCAACCACCCTACCCAGGGTGACTTCCTTCTTGCTATTCTTTTTCCTGATCAAATCAAACAAAACTCCTACCCAATTAATTTGCTTCTTGTTCACGATGGCACACATCAGGGCAAACTATTGCCTGGTAATATTATCATGGGCAGAGTGCTTTCCCAGTAGCACTTTTCCGACGAGTTCAGCAAGGAACTTAATCTTCAACGGAAAATTTACCTTAAGCAACTTAGAGGGAATGCCTTCGGCATGTCCCAGTTCAGTTAACATCCTCCCAAACTCAGGGGTATCTTGCTCATAATCTTCTTCCCCATTCAACAATCCAAAAATTTCAATTAAAATGGCGGGAGTCAAAATTACCTCTTCTCCGCCAATTGTTCCGGCCATAGAGTCGTCATTTGAGGACGAAGTGAATGCCCATTCCTTAATCTCGGGAATGTTTATCTTTATTCTTGTTGACATGAGCTTTTCCAATCCTTGGTCTTTGCATAAGTTGAGGATTTCCACTATAGCAGATTCGCAGCAGCTGAAAGAGTCGAAGTCCACACTGAAGCCAGCATCGAACTTTACTACGGACAGGAGGGCTGGAGCAATCGCCATCGAAGAGGGTTGGAGAAGGCGGGAGAGACGGCGAAGGCGAAACGGCAGAAATCGCGAGACAGTGAGAAAGCAGAAATGCAGAATGCGAGAAGACGCTCTCCATCGACGATAAAAAGAACGATCTCTTAACCTAGGTCGACCATCGGTTTTATATTAAAACAGCAATAGTCGATCTATTTTAAAAGATACTGGAGACGATGGTCGAACGGTCGTTCGACGATCATTCCTGAAGCAGAGTAGTCGATCAATCGTTCGACTATTTCTGTCTTCACAAACAACAAGCTGTCGTCAACCATAGATCGACGATAAGCTCGACCTGTTCGACGATCTTCGAACGTCGATCGACGATCTTCAAGCAGATAAGCCATCATCAACCATAGGTCGACGATAGGCTCCATCCGATCGACTATCTTCGAACGTCGTTCGACGATCTTCAAACAGGTTTCAACACAGGCAGACGTCACACTTAGTCTTTTCTATTAATCATGCCTAATTGAACCAAAAAGAACAGATGCTTCTGTTCATCTAAGGGCTTGGTGAAAATATCACCTCTCTGAAGGTCAGTGGATATGAACTCAAGGCTGATCTTGTTCTTTTCCACACAATCTCTCAGGAAATGGTGTCTAATCTCAATGTGCTTGGTTCTAGAGTGGTGCACAGGATTTTGTGCAATTGAGATAGCATTGGTACTATCACACATGATTTTTGTGTTCTTGTGTGTGTACCCATAATCCAAAAACTGGTTTTGAATTCACAGGATCTGTGAACAACAACTAGCAGATGCTATATATTCAGCCTCTGTAGTTGAAGTTGAGACAGAAGTCTGCTTCTTACAGAACCAAGAGACCAATCTCTCTCCCAGGAACTGGCAAGTTCCTGAGGTACTTTTCCTGTCAACTCTACAACCAGCATAATCAGAATCATAGTATCCAATTCTCAAATTCTGACTCAGCTGGGTACCATAGTCCTAGATTTGGACATCCCTTCAGGTATCTCAAGATTCTCTTGAGAAGAATCAGATGAGATTCCTTGGGGTTGACCTGGAACCTAGCACATAGGCATGTAGCAAACATTATATCTGGCCTACTTGTAGTTAAATACAATAGGGAACCAACAATGGCCCTATAATTCTTTTGATCAACAGGCTTTCCCTGATCATCAGAATCTATAACTACATTAGTAGTCATAGGTGTATGCATTGCTGAAGCATCAGCCATCCCAAATTTCTTTACCAATTCCTTGGCATATTTGGATTGGGAGATGAAGATGTCATCAGCATCTTGCTTTACTTGGAGACCAAGAAAGTAAGACAGCTCACCCATACTACTCATCTCAAACTTGGAATGCATCAAGTCAGAGAACTTTTTGCACAGTTTGGGATCAGTGGAACCAAAAATAATATCATCTACATACACTTGAACTAACAGGATTGTGTCCTTGTGGTGCTTGACGAAAAGGGTTCTATCAACTACTCCCCTAACAAAGTTGTACTCTAACAGGAAACTAGCTAGAGTCTCATACCAGGCTCTGGGTGCTTGTTTGAGTCCATAAAGAGCTTTTTGCAACTTGAAAACATGTGAGGGCTGAGTTGAAGAAACAAACCCAGGTGGTTGTTCAACAAACACCTCTTCCTTTAGCTCACCATTTAGAAAGGCACTTTTGACATCCATCTGAAAGACCTTAAACTTCATATAGGCTGCATAGGCTAGAAAGATCCTTATTGTCTCTAGCCTTGCAACAGGAGCAAAGGTTTGGTCATAATTTATACCTTCCTCCTGTCTGTAGCCCTGAGCTACAAGCCTAGCTTTGTTCCTTACAATGATTTCATTTGCATCCAACTTGTTTCTAAACACCCACTTGGTGTCTATGATCAGTTGGCCTTTAGGTCTTGGAACCAAAGTCCATACTTTACATCTTTCAAACTGATTGAGTTCCTCTTGCATAGCAATGATCCAGTGGGGATCTAGCTCAGCATCTTTAATGGTGAGGGGCTCAATCTATAAAAGGAAACAAGCATGCATCACATCCTGTCTTAATTGATGTCTTGTTTGAACACCAGCTGATATGTCTCCAATCACTTGAGATGTAGGATGATCTCTAAGTGTGACAACATCAGCAGGTGGGATGTGATCTTCAGCAATAATTGGGATTAATTCTTCAGGAAGAATTTGATCTACTATTGGTGGAACAACAATAGCTTCTGCAAGGTCTTCATCACTGTCTGATTCAGTGATATGAAGAGTTGATAGATGGAGAATCTCTTGAGCGACATCTTTACTAGATTCTGGTACCTGCAATGAACTTGAGGAAGGGGAAGTTTCCTTCTCCTTGTAAAACATCTGAGATTCATCAAAAGACACATGCACAGATTCCTCAATTTTAGAAGATGATTTATTAAATACCCTATAAGCTTTGCTTACTTGGGAATATCCAAGAAAAATTCTCATTGAAGCTTTTGCTTCAAACTTTCTAAGGTATTCTTTATTATTATTATGAATGTAAACTACACAACAAAATACTCTAAAATAATTTATTTTAGGTTTCTTTCCTTTAAGCAACTCATAAGGAGTTTTATACTTAAGCTTGTGTATAAGACTTCTGTTCAGCACATAATTAGTTGTGCTAACAGCTTCTGCCCAATAGGAGAGAGGCATGTTAGCATCTGCCAATAATGTACCAACAGCTTCAATCAGGGTTCTATTTTTCCTTTCAACTACCCCATTTTGTTGGGGAGTTCTAGGAGCTGAGAAGCTATGTTTGATACCTTCTCTCTCGCAGAATTCTTGCATGAGAAGAGAGTCAAACTCAGTACCATGATCACTTCTGATCAAGGCCACATGAGTAGAGTACTCAGTCTGCACACATAATAGAAAATCTGTAAGGGCTTTGAAGTTATCAACCTTAGTTCTCAAAAAGAACACCCAAGTGAACCTAGAGAAGTCGTCTATAATTACTAAAGTGTAATACTTCCCTCCTAGACTCTGTACATTTATTGGGCCAAAGAGGTCCAAATGTAATAAATACAGGATTCTAGGTGAATCACTTTTATTTACTGACTTAAATGAATCCTTGGTTTGCTTGCCTAATTGACAAGTTTTGCATAGGCTCTCCTTCTTGTAGGGGCAAGAAGGTAAACCTCTAACAAGGTTGTATTTAGATAACCTAGATATGTTCTTAAGGTTAACATGGCTAAGCCTTTTATGCCATAAAGTGTTGTTATTTGTTACTTCATTAAATAAGCAGATTTCAGAATGGGTTGAATTAAAATCTACTAAATAAATATTGCCTTGTCTAATGCCTACTAACACAACATTACTATTTAAAGTAATATTACAAAGAATGTTAGTGAATGATACCTGGTATCCTGCATCACATAACTGACTTACTGAGATAAGGTTATGCTTCAGTCCAGTTACATATGCAACCCTCTTGAAAGTTACTGCTCCAATGGTAATCCTACCATATCCTTCAGTTTGACCACAGCTAGAATCCCCAAAGATCACCTTTGGTCCAAGCTTGGCCTTGAACTTTGACAGATTTTCTCTATTCCCTGTCATATGTTTGGAGCAACCACTATCCAAATACCACTTGTCCTGAGTGATAGGATAGGTCTTCACCTGCAGTGAGTTAAGTTAAACATTGTGGACCCAGGTAACCTTGGGTCCATTATTCTTTACATAATGAAAACTTGAAATGAAAGAATAAGCAGGTTGGGGTTTATAACCTAAAGGGTAAGATCTCATAGGTGGGATGCTCCATGCAGTTAATGGGTCCACAAACCTAGGGTTTCTATTCATATTCAGGTTGCTAGGGTTCTGATTATAATTTTGAAATTCATGTTGAAAACGTCGATCGGCGTTCGACGATGGATGCACAGATCGTCGAGCTTCATTCGACCACTGAGCATGCGATCATCGAGCAGCGTTTGACGCTTTTTGTATTTCCTTAAATTTTTGTTTCCTTTTCTCTCTCTTAGCTTTATTTAAGACTTGATTAACTTGTCTTACTTGCTCATTGTTCTTTATCCCATCAGCTGAGATAAAGTTCACTGGAGTTGAAAGATGATTTTTAAGGATAATTGGGGGTTCACAAGATGAAGCTCCTAAGCCTAGCTTATTATTGCCTGACCTAGTGTTTGACATGCTGGTAATTTCTAGCAACTTAAGGCTTCTACCATTCAGAGATTCTTCTAACCTTTTTGACTTAGCTAATTCATTCTTAAGAAATTTTATTTCTTCACTAGAATTAGTGAGTTCTGCTGTTAACCTAATGTTTTCATTAGAGATAAATTCAGATTCAGCAAGCTTATTTCTAAGGTCCTTAATTTCTTTTTCAGAACTAATTAAATCTAAACACAAAGATTTAAAATCTGATTTAAATTCAGCAGATGTAAAATCGTAAGAAGACAATACCTCATCTTCTGTTGGCATTTCTTCATCAGAATCTGAACTCTCTGCAGCTGAGTGATTGCTGCAGGCATCAATTGCCATCAGGCAAATTTCCTTTGCCTTCTTCTCTTCCTCATCCTCACTGGAGCTTGAGGAGGAAGATTCCTCATCAGAATCACTCCAAGTTTCAGCAACGAAGCCTCTCTCCTTCTTTTTGTTTTTGTAGGAGGAGGGCTTGAAATGCTTCCTGTGCTGTTCTTTTTCCTTCCTTTTCTCTTTATTCTTTTCCTCTGGACACTCTGGTAGAATATGTCCAGGCTTCCTGCAACCATAGCAAATTATTTCTTTAGCAGGAGAACGATCATACCTTGGTTTATCTTCATATCTTGAAGATTTCTTTCTGAAGTCTTTCATTCCCATCTTGAGAAACCTCTTGGCAAATAATGTCATTAGTTCCTCATTGGATTGGCTTCCTTCAGAAGCTTCAGCAGCTTTGAGAGCAACAGATTGCTCTTTTCTTGTTGGAGTTGGAGTCTTTGCTTCAGCCTCAACTTCCCTGGTCTTCAGCATTTGCTCAAAAGACTTGAGCTTGCCAAGGAGAGCTTCTGTTGAGATTTCAGTTGTACTTCTGGCCTCCTTGATAGGACAGATCCTCAGATCCAATGTGCTGGGGAAGCATATCAGAATCTTATCATTGACCTCTGTCAATGATATATCCTTGTCAAGAGTCCTCAGCTCATTGTTGATTGAGCTGAGCCGGGTGTACATTGCTTCAACTGATTCAGCATCAGTTTTCTTGAAGTTTTCATACTGGGAGATAAGGTTGGACCTTCTGTCCTTCCTTTCATCAGCTAAACCAGCTACAATCTGGTTCAGTGTATCCCACATTGCTTTTGCTGAGGGACAGTCAGCAACTTTCTGGAATACTTCATCAGACATTGTCTGAGCCAGAATATTCATTGCTTTGGCATCTGCTATCTTTGCATTTTTGTATTCATCGTTGTAATCTGGAGGAGGCACTGCACTCATATCAGTTGATGATGAATCAGTAGCTGCAGCAGGTGCTCTTGGTGGTCCTGTCAAAATAGAAGCAAAGATACTCTCATCAATAGAGTTCATATATAACTTAATCTTTGCCTTCCAGATGCTAAACTTAGCTAAGTTGCATGCTGGAGGTCTGGTGCTTGAGTAATCCTTGGACTGGGCCATGAAGTGAATATCTATAAGCTTGGTATCTATCAGGATCTTGTGACTTAGGTGTTAGCCTATACAGTCAGTCAACCTCCCTCTGATACCAATTGAAAGTGATGATAGATACAACTCTAGAGGGGGGTGAATAGAGTATTCAAAAATTAGAACACCCAACTCAACTCCCTTAGAGTTAATTTGCGGAATTAGTTTATAGATATTGATAACCCTAGAGCCTAACACAAAGTGTAGTGCACAAGAGAGAGCTAACTGTAATTACAGTTAAGCTTGAAGTCCTATCACAGCAACTAACAATCTTAGTTAATTCTACTCACAACCATAGTACAATGAATTAAATAAACAGCACAGACGACACAAGGAATTTTATAGTGGTTCCCTCTAAATAGGTACGTCCACTCTTCTACCACCCTGGTAGGAATCCACTACAGGTTTTTGTTCAGGTGCCCTGCCACCAACTGATCTGCTTCAGGTAGATCAAGTAGACCCTTTGAGCTTTTGATCAGGAGCTCAATATCCAACACAGGTTTTTGATCAGGTGCCCTGCCACCAATGGTTCACTTTTGAAGGGAGTAATAACTCTTTGTACAGGAGGTTGAGAGAGTTAAGGCTTCTTCTCTATTGTTAAACAGATTAGAGAAGCTAGTGGATTGCACAGAGCAAGAAGCTTTAAAGAATCAAGGCTCCCCCTGGCTTAGAGAATATCCAGGAAAGAGTCTTGCTTCAGGGTGCAGGAACACTTCTGAACTAAGACAAAGAATTGTCTTGAAGTTCTGAAGGAGAAGCTGGAGAAGATTCTTGATATGGAACAGGTGTTCTTCTTCAAACAGCTTCCTTTCTTCTTCTTCTTCTAAAGGCCTCTGAGTGAAAGTCTTCCTGTAAGCAGGATGAACTCAGGATGAAGAAGAATTCAGAAGAGCTTTGATCTTCTCAGTTGAATAAGAAATGCTGAGAGCTGTAGAACTTTCTTGCTTTCACTCTTTTTCTATGCTGCTGAGTGTATATGATCTGGGTTCTGTGTCTTTCTCTCTTTCAAAAGAAGCTCTTTTTATATGAGCCTTTGCAACGGCTTTAATTTGAGTTTGAATCTTTGTCTTCTTCTGGCATCAGCAATCTGGGCTGCAAAAAGCATAAAGCAAAAAACAAATCCTGCAGACAGACGTACTATAAGAGGATAAAGCTTTCTAAGAACCTGCATAACCAATCAGATAAGAAGGGGCAAGAAAAAGGTCACATCAGAAAGAACTCTTTACAGCCAGAAAAGACTTTCTGAGTCTAACGGCTATAAAGAACAGCCTGGCAGATAAAGCAGAAATTGCATTTCAACTAATAAGACAAAATACTTTGTCAGATAAGAATGGCTCATGCATAAGGAATGGAACAGAAATTGCATGGAAATAATATCACAACTTTACAAAAATAATATCCCAAATAAATTGAAATAAATCATAAAATAGATGAGGACAAAATTATTAAAGACATACAGCAAAACATCGAACGACCCTCGGAGATCATCGACCGAAGCACAGAGATCGTCGACCTATCAAAACAGATAGTCGAACGATACAGATAGTCAAACTACCCAGACAGATAGTCGAACTACCACAGTAGATAGTCGAGCTATCAGAACAGATAGTCGAGCTATCAGATAGTCGATCCATCAAGACAGATAGTCGAACTACCAAAGAAAGCAGATAGTCGACCTATCAAACAGATAGTCGAACTATCAAAGAAAGCGGATAGTCGAACTATCAAAGAAAGCGGATAGTCGACCTATCAAACAGATAGTCGAACTATCAAAGAAAACAGATAGTCAACCTATCAAACAGATAGTCGAACTATTAGATAGTTGAACTATCCAAGCAGATAGTCGAACTATCAAACAAAGCAGATAGTCGACCTATCAAACGGATAGTCGAACTATCAAGGAAAACAGATAGTCGACCTATCAAACAGATAGTCGAACTATCAAAGAAAACAGATAGTCGACCTATCAAACAGATAGTCGAACTATCAGATAGTTGAACTATCCAAGCAGATAATCGAACTATCAAACAAAGCAGATAGTCGACCTATCAAACAGATAGTCGAACTATCAAACGAAACAGATAGTCGACCTATCAAACAGATAGTCGAACTATCAGACAGTTGAACTATCCAAGCAGATAGTCGAACTATCAAGAAATCTGTCTGGTCAAAAGAAGTCGAGCGGGGTTCGACGATCGGCGAGGCAGATTCCACAGAACGTCGAGCTACAAAAAGTTGAACTAACTCAGAGATAGACGATCTGCTGACAGACGAATGTCGAACAACTGATAGACGATCGTCGACCAATCGATAGACGATAGTCGAGCAACGTTCGACCATAGTCGAACAAAAAACAACTTAACCCAATTTTCATCTTGAAAAGTGACAACTCTAAATCTAGAGCAAACTAACTAAACAAGTAACATTTGACCATAGATAAATCTTGGGTCAAGAGACAGAAGGAGAGGACTGAACTCAAATCCAAACTAGGGTACCAACAAAAACCTCCCCCCCCCCTAAGGTTGGTCACCCAATCCAACACGAGTAACCTGAGAAAACCCACAAAAATTAAGCCAGGAAACATTCTGGAGAAAATCACCAATTTTCGTCATAAAAATGGGTTACACTCCCTAGGTGCAGGCTCTATACCAAGGGCGTGCTTGGTGCGAGAAAGAATAGCTAGATCGGGGCATATCTTGTGGCGTTTTGTTGTTTCTTGGGTGTACACTCCCTAGGGTCACGCTTGTGACATAGGGCATATAATTTTAAATTTGTAAGATTTTTTGAGATCGTAGATGACATCGTTCTCATTCTCAAATAGAGTGGCATGTTCTGTAACACTTCCTAAATTAAAAGTTATGATCATTTAAAATTCAACAATCAAAATTATATTTTTGCTATCCACAGGCCAAAATGTTGAAATTACTCCATAACTTCTCTCAAGTCCTTAAAACACAACAAAGTAAATTAGGCTTAAAATTGAATAAAAATACTAATAAATTATTAAAAACAAAACCTAAACTAGGATATATATGTCTCTACTATTATACGAAAACTACTCTTTGGTGAAACATTGCTTGATGTCTCTATATTGCCCTTATAGTTGTATTCATAATTACACAATTATACCAAACTTTATATTAGTATATTATAAAGACAATATCCTTTTAGGTAATTACACAACTTTACAATATTAAAATACAAAAAATAAAAACACTAGATATCCTAAAACTATTATCTCTAGGTACGAATGACAAGAGAAAAATTAATGTTTTAACATTAAAATATAATTTGTTTTACAAAATAAAGATTGTATTCTTGATTTATATTTTTTTACGGTCATTTTGAGTACTCATATGTATATGTTGCGGGTCAGGCGGAGCCCGCCGGGAGCGGTCGGGTACTGTCGCGCGAGGCCATATGGGCGGGTACTGTTCACGACAAATGTTGCCGCCCACGACAAATGTCGCCGCCCACGACAAATGTCGCCGCCCACGACAAATGTCGAACCACCAGCAAATGTCGCACCACCGGCGAATGTCGCATCCCGGCAAATGTTGCACCCCGCCGAATGTCGCACCCCGCTGATTGTCGCACCCCCGCCGAATGCCCTCAGGGCCGAAGGCCCGTGCCTGTCACTTATATATATATATATATATATATATATATATATATATATATATATATATATATATATATATATATATTAAAAGAATAGTCATACCTTGAGGCACACCACAGGTGGAATCGACATCGTTGGATGGAGAAGATTCAAAGAATAACCCTTGGGTTGAAAGGATCTGGCCTGCCATTAGCAATTTCTCCCAAAAAAAATAAATTTCAGAAACCTGAGAAATCCCGATAGCCTGTTTTTTCTCCCCTACATGCATCGATTCCCAATGATGTCGGCGGCGGAGCCGCCGGCGGTGGCCCTGCCCGCTCACCGCAGGACAGCTACCGGCGAGTTCGCCGGGCCTCGACGAACTCGGCGGTGGTCACTGATCAGACCGTCGCCGGCTCTACCGCTGGCGGCGTCGGGAATCGGCGTTGCAGGCGAAAGCAGAAGGGTGAGGGAGCGCAGGCATTTTTTTTAATTTCATTTTATATATTTTATAAATTATATTCTTTTAAAATATAAAACTATTTAAAAAATCTAATAAAATACTTTAAAATTTTAAATAACTGTCGAGGGAAGGGCGAAGCCCGTCGAGGAGGCAGGAGAAGCTCTCTTGAATGCCAAAGGGGTGAAGCCAACTAGTATATATATATATATATATATATATATATATATATATATATATATATAGATATATACTATCAACTATAAATTTGATTTATTGAAATCTTAAACAAAGTTCGATACATTGAAATTTTAGATAATTCTAACATAATTAGTTCATGATTAAAAGATCAACTGAAATAAAAGGCGACTGAAGAAAGACAATTAAATATAAAGAACTGAAATGTTTATCCTAAGCGCAACTTCCAATCGGTGACTCCTGAAAAGAAAAGTCTGAAGATGAGTTAGCTCAACTAGAGTGTAAGAAATACTACTACTCACGGCAACAATAAAATACATAAATAGTTTGTATATAAAGATAATAGTTTTTGATTATTAATGCATGCTTCTGAATAAATTCGTCTGTATTTTTAAGAGTTATTTTTTGCATTAATGCATTATAGATTATGTATTATTATCTGAGTTCCTGCATGTTTATATTTTGTTTACTGGACTTTTTATAAAATTTGGTAACTAGTTTTCATATTTTATGATTTATTGCACTTAATTTGATTACTGAGCCCAAATGGCGACCTAAAGGTTCCCTGAACTGAAGTGCTCCTTGAGTGGAACACTAGCTCGCATCTGAAAATTTCTAAGTCTAGAAATTTGGCTGATGAGCCCACGTCTGAGGCTCATATAAACTACTGGTCATAAGAGTATGAGGTTACTGATCTGAGATTTATTACAAATTTAAGCTTTTCCTTTTTGCTTAATTATATTTTACTTTATCGTGTTTGTTCTTGTTGTGAAATGTATGTAATTGCATCTTATTATGTATATTGTATCATGCTTAATTATTTGATATTATTATGTATTACTAAGCTATTAGTTCTTTGTTTTTTAGGTAATCTGAGGTAATTAAATTAATTTGTTAGCTGTCAATTAGGAGTTTAATTATTAAATTACATGAGCAATTTTACTTAACTTAGTTAATGCAATTATAGAAAATGAATCAAAGACGCAATGCAAAGACAAGGATGATAAGGTTACTCTAAAAACACGTAGTATCCTCTGAATAACCACGGGCTAGCTTTTCCCAAAAATTCCTCGCAGACTTAAAGAGGAAACATCATACATACAATTAATTATCCTAATTTCAAAATTGCTATTTCAAGACAAAGAAAAGGGACTAATAACTCCACCAGCAGTCGTGTATTAAGATTTCAAATAAAGAGGCATGCTTAAATTGGAAGTTGCCATCCAACCACGACTGAAAATGAAAATCACCAATAAACTAGGGCTACAATAAATTATGAATAATACTAATTTTAGGGTAAAAAATTTGAATTGTGTAAGAGGAGATCAGAACCTGCCGTCAGATGGGTTGTTGAGTCAAGGAGAAATCCTCAGGAAGGAGAGAAAATAAAAATTTAGAATTGGAAAAAGAAACCAAAGGAGGGATGAGTCATTAAGGGATTTAATTTAACTCTGCCTGAGAGGATTTCCTGAAAGCCAAAACCGACCAAGGAGGCGTAGTAGAACGGTCTCCTCAAAAGAAGAGGATGGCGACTAGGGTTGAAGGAAACTCATGCTACTTCAACGTGTGGGAGAGTAAGCTTCAGTCTCTTGAATGGGAATAGTGTGGAAACCTTGGCTTTGCTTTTGTTCATGTAAGCCTTCACATGTCACTATACGGCTGTGTAGCGGTCGTGTACCTCTCGGGATGTCCGGTGCAGGTACGGGGGTCAAGCCTATTACATGGCCGTGTACATAAATGTGTACCAAGTCGTGTAAAATGAAAAAACTCCACAAAATGGATCCATGACCATCAACAATCTACACTACACACAGGTAAATTTATATTGGGCATCAAGCATACATCATACATCATAAAAGGGGGAAAATAAGGTATTACAACTGGGTATCGCCGGGGTGTTCAGAAGCCGTTGCCCTCAAAAAATCCTCATTAAGAATAAATCTTTGAGCCTTAAAGCCTTCACATAATATTACCTCTCGATGTCCGGTGCATACGGGGGTCAATTATGGCCGTGTACATAAATGAAAGTCGTGTAAAATGAAAAAACTCCACAAAATGGATCCATGACCATCAAATTAGGTAAATTTATATTGGGCATCAGCATACATCATACATCATAAAAGTAGTATTTGCGCCCTTAAGAATAAATCAGCCTCTCTGAAGGTACTCCTCCCGCATAGCATGTAGTTTCTCCCAAGAAAACTCATGAAGTCCGCAATTATTCCAACGAACTTTCACAAGCTTAACCATCTTGTTTCATGACTTCTGGATCTCAACATGTTCAATGCAAAAAAGGTCAAACAATGGTCACCAAATTATCCACTATTGGCACTACAGTTGGCTCAACCACATCATAACCTCCATCAACGTCTTCGTCAAAATAGACAAATGAAAAAGGTCATGAAATCCACATAACTCAGCCGATAATGCAAGATGATATGCATTTATAAGCCTCTTCTTCAAAATTTCAAATATTTGGTTGCACTCAGGTGTCCAAATGAACTTTTGATACTTATGGGTCCGACTAGTAAGGGGCGGTCAGTGAAAAATCCTCTACAAATCTCATGTAATAACTAACAAGTACAAGGAAGCTTCCGACTTCAAATATTTGGTTCACTCAGGTGTCCAAATGAACTTTTGATACTTATGGGTCCGACTAGTAAAGGGCGGTCAGTGAAAAATCCTCTACAAATCTCATGTAATAACTAACAAGTACAAGGAAGCTTCCGACTTCATCCGCGTTCTTCAGTATTTGTCAATCAAGTATAGACACAATCTTCGTCGGATCCACTGTCATATCTTTGTCGCCAATCATATGAGCAGGGAACACAACTTCTCTTAACTAGAACTCGCACTTGGAAAACTAATCATACAACTGATTTTCTTTCAAATTCAACAACACAAAACGCAATTGATCTACATGATCGCTCTCCGACTTAGAATAAACTAAAATATCATTAATGAAGGCTATCACAAATCTATCCAGATACTTTTGAAACACACATCATCGAATTCATGAACACTAATTACTTGTTAATCAACCCAAACTCATAACAGAGAAATCGTAGTGTCCATGTTGTGTGTAACCACGATCTTCAAAATATCCTCATCTCTAATCTTCAACTGATAAACTTTGACATCAAACCTAGCAGACAACTCTCTTCACAAAGGCCTTGTCTTACCCACTTAATTATCAGCTTGTTTCCAATCTTGGATCCTACTATATTGACACTCCAACTCGTGAGAGAACATAGAAGAAATGTTAAGAAGCCCACATTCATGGCCCATTGGAAGTGATGCTCATCTTGTATAGCTTAATCGCACATTGTGGGTTTGAGTTGAGATGTCACTATTCATGCCTATAAATATGTATGCATGTCATTGTATTTACTTTAATATAAGAGTAATAAAAAAATTTATTTACCATTTAACATTCATAAAATATATATGCGTTCTTGAATATTTCACGTGTATGGACTATCAAGTAGACTATAAACTTCCTGAGCAGAGCCAAGCACAGCAACAAGCTCCAAAACTCATCTCGAGTAGTATTTCAGAAAGATGTTTTATACTTAACCAGAAAACTGCAACAATCCAAATGAACAATTTAACCCAAAAAAACTGTCACAAACTCCCAACCATCTCATGCAGTATTTCCCTGTTACATGAAAGATGATACTAAATTTTAAAATCAAGAAAGAAGACGAAAAAAGGTAAATTTCCCTGTTACCCCCCCCCCCCCCCCCCCCCCCCCGCGTCAGTTGCAAAGCAAAGAATCTTTAGTAGCATTCCCAGTCACTGGGTTCCTCCTGCTCGTTGCCGGAACCACACTGAATTTAGTTTAACTTGCTCACAGAGATCTAGAACAAGCTTTATTAGAAAGAAAAAAAAAACAAAATTGCTCAAAAACAACAATTACCCATCAGCAACTTTGCAGAGGTATTCACGCTGGTCATCTCTCAGAGGAACATCAGTGAAATCTGAGGAGCAGGATAATTTAATCTCAAGATCACAAATCGGTTAAGAGTTGAAAAGGTGGAACAAGAATGGGTAGAAATCATCAATGAAACAAAGATGGGTAAATGATATAAATAATGTACGAAAACTAAAAATCTATAATGCGGGGGCTTCGTCAGCCCTGGAGGTTTACATTTTCTTTAAGAACACAAGTTTGTTTTCCATGGATTCTGCAATAGGGCTCCCAAATGAAGCCTTGATTGCCCCATGAGCTTCTAGACGCTTCAATTCCTAGGGGATTGTCCCCATAGGAGCTTCCTTCAGAAAGGTACGAACTAACCCACAATAGAGAGAAGTATGGTTGTCCCTTTTCACTTGAGGAGCTAGTCATGGTGCTGCCGCTCATATGTTTTCCTTGGCAGAAAGTCCTACCATTCCCATCACTAAAGATCTGCTATCCAGTTTCTTCAAACTTAAAAAATATTTAATTACAGCACCACTGAATTGTCTACACCTGATCCAGAAATTTTCTGAAACCCATAAGTTTTGGTTTAAATGGTTTTAGGCTTTTGAAATGGACACCAGGGTTCACTGTGGAGGCTGAACCCGAGTTGTCACTGTGTTGTTGACAATCTTTAGTCTCCCTCTGCATTTTATATATCAGGACACTAAAATTCATAGTGACGCGGGCAAATAGGTTAGTGGAAATTCAATCCCAACAGTTGAATAATATAGTCCATCATCTAAATTAGAATTGCAATATTGTGTCTATCAACAAAGTAAACACAAGATCTTAGTTGTGTTGGTAAGTTGTCATTTTATTCCTGTGACATTCAGAATTTATCAGTAAGGATGAAAAAGGGGATTTCCAAGCGGTGTAATGGTTTAAGTTGATATTCAGAATTTATCACTACGATGATATGGTCACACGCAAACAGTTATCTATTTAATTTTATGTATGGTTTATTTAAGTTGTTACGTTGTGAGACTTAGAAATCATTATTGTCTTTTAATATTCTAAATATTTTGTAGAAGGTCAAATATTCAGACTTGTTAAAAGTATGTCATCTTGTAATTCAATATAACGACCCCGTAGTTCTTTTCCACCTTCTCCTTACATTCTCCACGGGTCAAGCTCGGCACCCTTGTATCTCCGCCACCACCTCCGAGGAAATAACAAGGTGCTACGGGTTGGCCCGTAATAACTTGGCAACATAGCATTTGAACCTCCTCATATCCCTATCAACAGAACCTGATCAACCTTTCCAGCGATCATTGTTCCACATAAGAGCCCAGATGAACCGCAAAGACGAGTAGCATGCCATTAAACCATCAGACTTCTCCAACATGACAAGAATACCTAGTGATTATCTCCTTCCTCTGTGCACGCAATCAGAGATGTCATTTTTGCTTTTCATTCAGTGGCACAACTCTCTCATTGAACCTAGGAGTTGTGCATGGAGTTGTAATTAATATTATCATGTCGTCGTATTTGTAATACCCACTTGAGATTATTAGTCTTTTTTGTCCTTACTCAAGTATATGTATAAGTAAAGACCTTGTTTCATATTATTCTAACCTAATTTCTCATTATACTTGTTATCAGAGGGAGGTTATTCGTTCCGCCATTGTTCCTTCTTCTCGTCGCGTGTTATGAGACGTGACGACGCCAACTATTTTCATTTTATCTGAAATTATGATGTGTATTTTAAATAGTACAATTCCCATAATTTGCCCATATGTCGTAAGCCCAAATGGGGGCATTTTGTGAACCTATTTAATTGGCCGGCTAGGCCTTGGTAGGCAAGATTTAAATCTAGAAATATCTTTCTCTCTCTTCCTTTCCCCTCTTCCTATCTCTCTCTACCCGACGAAACTCGCCTGCTCTTCTGACCTAGCCGCAACCCGCAACTATCCACCATCCGCAGATCGACGCCTCTCCTACTCGCCAGTCATAGCACCTCCTTCGGTCACGAGATTCCAAAGACAAGATCACAACAATCTGGTATCAAAGCGAAACGCCGGCTTACTCCCCTGCAATTCTTCCGTTCACCCATCCTCGCGACATTGGCCCAGCACCTCCGCTCCCGTCCTCTCTCCCAGCCTCGCGATAACAACCCCGTGGCTCAGCACAACAGCAGACCCTTCTTCCAGCACTCCGTGCGCTCCTGTCCGTTCTCCCAGCCCCACGCCGCAGCCCCGCGGCCCAACTCCCCAGCTGGCACTTCCTTTAGACCCGCGACGTCAGACGCGCGGCCCAGCACCCTCCCCAGCCTGCTTCTGAACCCGCCTTCTTCTAGTTGAGCCCTATCCCTGATGGCTGAGGGCGGACCGTCCCTATCCCACGTGATGGAACTCCTTAAAACCATGCTAGCGACTCAGAACTTTAACATGGACAACCTCAACGCACGCTTGGATACCTTACAAGGAGCACCATCTCCTCCGCCTATGAACACGGCCGATTATCCCTCGGCAAGCCGGGTGGACTCAACTGGTCCTCACGAGGACTACCCCGCCTACGCACGTTCGATCCTGTTGGCATTTCCCATATACGAGGGCCGCGAAGATCTTCTTCCATGGCTTAACCGTTGTGATATTTTCTTCGCCAACCGACGAACGCAAGATGACGAACGCGTCGGCATCGCCTCCTTCCACTTACTTGGCCCGGCGCAACTGTGGTTCACACAACTTATGCGGGAACACCCCAATTCTTCGTGGGCGGAATTCAGTGCGGCCTGCACCTTGCGGTTTGGCCTCCTCAACAGGAAAACCCACTCGATGACCTAGTGAACCTCATACAGGTCGGCTCCATCGACACCTATCTAGAATAATTCCAGATTCTGTTATCAAGGGCAACATTCTTGTTACCGGATCAGCAAGTTCCTCTCTTCATCATTGGTTTTCACGAGCGGTTGAGTTGGGATGTGGAATTCTAGTTGTCGCGTGATCTCAACATGGCTATGAGCCTCGTCAGGGCTTGTGAACGGCGACTGCAATTAGATCGTCCGCCCTTGGGGCGTCGTGACTATCAGGGACACTACTGTGTAGCTGGTTTGACTGACAAGGCTCCAATCCGGGAAGAGCCACCGTGGCCTACTGTCCGTCGCCGTTTGTCCCGCCCCGAAATGGTCAAGAGTCACAAAAAAGTCTTGTGCTTCAATTGTGATGAACATTTCACGTCAGGACACCGATGCAAATGCCTATTCAAGCTCGAAGTAAATGATCCTTCCAACGATGATGCGACAAGAGGAGAAGAACCGGGAATACCTTTCGATACAACTTGAGGACAAGCTGTCTTCAGACGGGGGCGGCAATGTTATGAGACGTGACAGCGCCAGCTATTTTAATTTTATCTTAAATTATGTTGTGTATTTTAAATAGTACAATTCCAGTAATTTGCCCATATGTCGTAAGCCCAAATAGGGGGAATTTTGTGAACTTACTTAATTGGCCGGCTAGGCCTTGGTTTGTTAGGAAAGAATTATATAGAAATCTCTTTCTCTCCCTTCCTTTCCCCTCTTCCTATGTCTCTCTCTCTCTACCTGGCGAAACTCGCCCGCTCTTCTGACCTAGCCGCAACCCGCAACTATCTGACATCTGCAGATTGACGCCGCTCCTACTCGCCAGCCATAGCACCTCCTCGGTCACGAGATCACAAAGGCAAGTTCACAACATCGTGCCACTCTCTTTGATCGACATCCCAGGCTCTGGTGCCTTCTTCACTATTTTGCGGCTCCTAATGGCATGTCGAGCTCACGTAGTTGGTAGGGGGTCGGCCTCACTACCGTCCACTATAAGATTCGACGCCGCCAACTTCTGATGACGTAGAGTTCCTCGTCGCTGACCATTGTTGCTTCCTATGTCGTCGAAGGCTCCGCCTGCGCCTTCATAGTGGTGCTCTGCCAACACTGCCTGACCCCTCCTCTTCTTTGTTGGATCCGCTTGCGCCTCCTCTTTCTCCCGCTGGCTCCGCCTGAGTCCCTCCTTTCTTTTGCCATCATCGTTGGAGACCGTAGAGTACCCGAAGAATTCTCCCGTGGAATTACTACACCTATAGTTCATGGAATCCCTGCTATGGCACCAGTGGACCTCCTTTTTTGCCAACTTCTATTTATTCTTTCTAAGATCTCGCTCGGATTCTACGATTGAACACTTCACTCTTTGCTCTTTTTGTTCGAACTATAGTGGGTTTCTCTGTTCCATTATGTTGTGTCAACGCGAGTGATTCTTTTGTTTTGTTGCCTAGTGTGTTGATGCGCCAGATGTTGTGCAAAGCTCAATACTATTCGTGTCCTATTCTTCTTAATTGTTCATCGACAATGGTCATTGCATCAATTGGACTTCAAGAATGTCATTCTCAATGGCGACCTTCTAGAGACTGTCTAAATGCACCAATCTCCCGGTTTTGAGACCACGAAAAAGTCTTTTGTCTGTCACAACAAAAAATTTATTTATAATCATAAACAGTCTACTTGAGCATAGTTTCACAAGTTTAGTAAGGTTGTTCGTGTTGTTGTATTCACTCGAAGCACGGTTGACTTCTCTCTCTTTACTCGTCATCGTCCAATAGGCACAGTGATTTTATTGCTTTCTGTCCATGATATTTTGATTACGAGTGATGATTCCAAAAGAATACACATGATCAAGCATTACATGAACTCGGTTTTTCAAACTAAAGATCTGGAAAATCTTCGGTACTTGATCTCGAGGTAGCAAGACGTCCTGATGGTCTTGTCCTATCTCAACGGAAGTACTGTCTTGACCTTCTTCATGATCTGTACTATTCTGGATGCAACCTGCTGATATACCTAAAGATGTCAATCATAAGCGTTGTGTTCATGCCTCCTAATCGGATCCTCTTTTCTTCTGAATCCAGAGCATTACCATCGTCTTGTAGGGATATTGATTTATCTTATAGTTACAAGATTTTATATATCATTTGTTTTTGAAGTTGTCAACGGATTCATGCATATTTCATGTATTTGTTGGGAAAAATCCTATGTTTTAACTTAATAAATAATTCATAAGTGATTTTATATCTTAGGATATGACTCATATTGTATAGTGAGGGTAATATGATCATAGAAGTACTAGAATGTCAGTTAAGTCAAAGAAAAAGGCAATTTGAAAATAGGAAAAAAATCATCAAAGGCAAACATGCGTCAGCTAGACTTCGACGCAACGACGACTAAATGTTGACGTAACGGCGACTAGAAGTCAACGTAACGGAGACTAGAAGTCAAAGTGACTCTGACTAGCGGTCGAAGCATACTCTTAAGTGAAGTCAACGGCTCTTCAAGACAAAAGCTGACGCATATGTCGACCAGATATCGACACAACGTCAAGTATAAGTTAAGACGACAGAGTCTTATTCTGAAGCAGATTTCGACGCACCTTCCACCAGAAGTCGAAGTAGCGGTCAACTTACATCCAGATTAGAAATTTCAAAGGACCATCAATCAGACTTATTGGAAGAGAATAACTATGGAAGTTATTTGAATTATAGAAAGTTGATTCAAGGAAAGATATTTCTGTTAGAATTTTTGAAGAATACAAGAGCTAGTTCCCAAAGATGAATGAACAAGAAGGATGAATGAACAGAAGGTGAAAAGAAGATAAAAGGTTGGGATGTCAAGGCTATGAACATCTTGGTATCTACAATGTCTGATGATATTTTCCAGATGATTATTGACTATTAGTCAGATACGGAAATCTCGGAGTTTCTATCCAGAATTGTTGATGGCAGCTCTGATGAAAGAAAAGATAAAAGATCCCTTCTCATATCCTAATGTGAGAACTTCCAGAAGAAGGCTAAAAAAAAGTTGCTAAAATGTACGAAAGATTCAACATTATTATCAATGAGCTCAAAGGACTATACAAGGAGATCTCACTGACAGAGATAAATGACAAGCTTCTCATGTGCTTCTCAAATACACGGGATTCAAGGATCTGGGACATCAGAGAAACTAGATAGCACAGGAAAATCACTACAGATGCCCTGTTAGGCAAGTTGAAGTCCTATGAGCTCTCCTGATGAGCAAGGATGAGACTGAGGTAAAGGATAAGATCTCTACTCCTAGAGAAAAATTATTTTCCTTGAAGGCAGCTGATAGAGAGCCCTTAAATACTGAAGAGAACATGTTCAATCTTCTAGCCAGAAGTTCAAGAGATGGATAAAGACAAAAGACTCCAGAAGAAGAGAAAAGAGTGTTAGCAAGCCAAAGAATGAAAAAACTCCTAATAAGGAGGTTATCTGCTTTGCATGCAGAAAGTCGGGACATATAGCTCCAAAATATCCCGATGAACAAAAGAATCAAGCTAGCAAAAAGGAGCATAAGAAGCAGTCTTTTAGGAAGAAGTACAAGAAGAAAGGAAGAGGTCTCATTGCTGAAACCTGGAGTGACTCAGACCTTGAGTCAAGTTCTTCATCTAATAGTGAGGAAGAAGCTGCTGCTGAAGATGTCTGCATGAAGGCTTTGGAAGTAATTTTAGAAGATGAAGATAATCGTGTATCATGTTTTAATGATATTAATTTTTTATCAGATGATTTTAAAGAATGTTTTAAAAAGATTTCTGTCAAGATCACTTAGAGGAAGAAAGACAAATATAACTGCGAAAAAAATTAAAAGAGCAAAAAACTTAATGAAAACCATTATTATGTAAACTATCAACTTAGAATTGATCTAGGAAAACTAGAAAAACAAACTCATTAACTAATTACAGAAAACAAATCTCTGAAAGAACAGCTTGTAAAGGCAAAAACCTTTGAAGACTCTCTAAATGGGAGTCCAAAGCTTAAGGATATATTTGAGAATCTTTCGGTGAGATTAAAAAACATAGGGTTATAAGCTGAGCCAATAAATTCAAGTGAGCCCTCCAGCAAACATGCTTGGAAGAATCATGTGCCTCTTGTGAAAGCTAAAGATAAACAACCTATAATAATAATAGATGAAAATCCTGAGAAAATCACAGTGTTCAATAGGGTTAGTCAATCTAACAATCAGGGTATTCTAGGAAAGAAATCTATAAAAAAATAAGACTTCAAAAGTTAAAACTTCTGAAAACAGGGAACATGCGTCAACTTTAACTCGATGTAATTCTGCAGATGCGTCGATGTTTAGTCCACGCAAGTATGAATTTGTGTCAACTTCTTCTCAACACAACTTCATACCTGCGTCGACCTCTTATCGATGCAACCAGATACTTACGTCGACTTCAAGTCGAAACAACTTACTAGTGAGAAGAAATAATAAGCCTAATAATAAGTTGTTTACTGATTACTTCACTTACAAATCTAAGTATTACTTTTTGTAACAAAAATGGACATGATGCTAGAAGCTGGTAGTTTAACAGACCAAAACTCTTTCATCCTAATAGGTATCATGAAAGGTTTTCTTATACTTTCATAATCACATGCAATGGTAGAAGTAATGGGTCAAAGGTAACCTGGGTCTCAACTAATGTTTAATTGTATGTGTAGATCAGGGGATGTCATCCATAAACCAGCTGTTGTATTTGGACAGTGGTCGCTCTAGACATATGACAAGACAAAAGGAACTGCTAGAACAATATAAGGCTAAGGATGCCCCTAAGGTAATTTTTGGCAAACCAAATGTTATGGTATGATCAGAATTGGAGACATCTCTTTTTCTAAAGTAGCTTATGTTGAAGGTCTTCAACATAATCTCATTAGTATTACACAGTTTAGTGATGGTGAATATAAAGTAGTATTCACCCACAACAAGTGCCAAATAGTCAGTGTTCACCCAGAAGTCGGCAATCACCCTCGGGACGCCCGGACCAATCATCATCGTCCTGAGTGATTTTCATTGGCCTTTTCGCGTCGTCCCAGAAGTGTTCGTGGTCGTCTCTCCAGGAGCCCTGGCCGTCTCCAGGAGTATTCGCGGTCACTCCAGAAGTGTTCACGGCCGTCTCTCCAAGAGCCCTCAACGTCTCCAGAAGTGTTCGCGGTCTCTCCAGAAGTGTCCGCGGCAATCTCTCCAGGAGCCCTCGCCGTCTCCAGAAGTGTTTGTGGTCTCTCCAGAAGTGTTCGCGGTCGTCTCTCCAGGAGCCTGTGTTATCTCCAGGAGTGTTTGCGGTCTCTCCAGAGTGTCTACGGTCGTCTCTCAGGGAGCCCACATCGTCTCAAGGATGTTCGATGTCTCTCTAGAAGTGTCTGCGGCCGTCCCTCCAGGAGCCCTCGCCGTCTCCAGAAGTGTTAGCGGACTCTACTATCCGGCAACAGCACACGCGATTACCGCACGGACTCTTCTCTCTCATCTGCCACCCGACTCTTCGTGTACCTTGGGTGACTGCGAATTTAATGCAGCAATAAATGTGTCTGACCGTTCGAGTAGCCTACCCTTGAGTATAAATAGAGGGACAGGGGTGCTCGAAATGGACAGTGATCTGGGTCCAGAACCTACCCCGTTGTTGGTGCGGTCACTAAGTTCTGTCCGCGGTTGCTATTTTCTTCTCTATGTTCCCTTTGTATTCACCTAACACTTGTAATCTTTCTTTGAGAGCAATAAAGAGAGCCCGCCGCAAGAGAGGCATTCGTCGTGGAGGGTCAGTCTGGTGTTCGTCATAGCTAGCGGCACCCCCTTCTTTTAAGTTTCATTTTTGTCCTCTAGCACTTGCAGGATTAGTAACCAGCTGATTGCGGTCTCCAATCTATCCGCCGAACTCCCTCAGACGGTCATGGAGTGTGAACAGTTAGGATGCCAAATTTTGCTCCAACAGTTCAACACACGACCTACAGATCAAGCGGTTGATGAAATCTCCCCTACAATCGAAGGACAACAGTAGTGTTCGCCCACTTCAGGAAGTGTTCGCTCGCTTCAGGGAGTGTCCGCCCGCTCAAGGAAGTGTACTCCCGTTGTGCAGATTCTAATCCACAAGTCAGCGGGTTTGCTGGTTTTTTCCTTAAAATACACCCAATTTTAAAACGGGCATAACTTTTGATCCGTTTGTCTGTTTTCAGCCCGAAAAAGCCTATTGGAAAGAGCACGGAAAGATCTATCTGTTGGCGAACTGAGTAACCCCGTTCGAGTTCGTTTTGTGCACTCAGATTTCCCGGAATATGCTCCATTTGAAAGTAATCACAATTTTTCTCTTTCGGTAATTTTTGTCTCGATAGAAATGTCGTCAATGTCTTCCGAAAACTCTCTCGATGATCCAGAAGTGTCAATCAAAAGGAGCGACTTCAACCTTCTAGTAGTTGCAGTTGTTGATCTCTCAAAGCAAGTAGACTCCATAGCCAAAGGCATGGAAAATAATAACGCCTTGGTGGATGGACTACAAGAAAGGCTTCTCGGGTTGGAAGAGATTTTTCATCGTCAATGTCTGCCTCCTTCACGGAATACCTCACAGGCGAAGAATTTAAGATTTCCTTCCTCTCTTCGGGACATACATGCGTGGTCTCCTCCGCATCGTGTGTCATTGCCCGTTCGACCTTACATTTCCCAATCTCTTGCGCATGGTGACTATTCGGAAGAGCACCCCAATCTTGAACCACCCATTGGAGAGGTTCCCCGAGTTAACTGGAAGAAGTCAAGACTTATAGATCCCCTTCTTTCGGGGCCAAAGGCCGGAAGTGGGAATAAGGATCTCTTCTGCGAATATCACCGAAAGAAAGGTCATGATACATGGAGCCGTTGTACTCTGCAGGAAGTGATAGAAAGGACATTAAAGGCAGGTGGAACGCTGCAAAATATGGCTCGAGAGTTTGATCCTTCCTCCAGCAAAGGCAAAGAGATAGTTGAACAGTATTATCATTAATAATGGAGTTCGGCTCCACCATGATCAGGCTTTAATTTATTTGACACTTCT
Organism: Platanthera zijinensis; assembly: GCA_039513925.1. NCBI lineage: Eukaryota > Viridiplantae > Streptophyta > Magnoliopsida > Asparagales > Orchidaceae > Platanthera > Platanthera zijinensis. Next base: position 151,161,227 of record CM077080.1, on the reverse strand, counting down.
CCAAAGCGGAAGAATCCGAGTTAGTATCAAGAAGTGATTCACAACATCTGCCTATTTCAGTCAACGCCAGTTGATACTAAAAAAGTAATTTTGAATAGAGAAGGTTGGGCCCTCGCTAATGAACTCAAACACTCGCAAATTGGCACACCGGTAGGTTGTGAACTCACCGGTATCTTTATTTTTTGTTCATCTTTCTATGTTCGGCTTACAATTCTTGCTTATTGAACAAAGAACAAGTTTTTTTAACCCTAACATTGTTTATTGCGCTGAAAGGTTTTGTGAATTGTCCTAAAACCCGAACACCTGAGCCCACAATCAAATCTGGGCGAGTAAAGAACATCTTTTGTACACCTCCACGACCAAATTCAGCTAGGTGAAGAACGTTATCCTGCCTTAGCTCTATGATCAAATTCGGACAGGTGAAAAGTGCTACCGCACATTAACCCGCGGTCAAGAACCCTGGGCGGGTGAAGATCTTTCCTCCTCGTAACCCCACAAGCAAATTTGGGCAGGTAGAGAGTGACCCCACCTGACCCCACGAACTAATCCGGGCTGGTGAGGGTTGTTTGTCCGCCTTAGCTCTACAATCAAATTCGTACGGGTGAAGAGCGCAACCACACCTTAGGCCACGGTCAAGAATCCTGGGCGTGTGAGGATCTTTTCTCCTCCTGACCCCACGATCAAATTCGGGAAGGTAGAGAGTGTTACCCTACCTAACCCCACGATAAAATCCAGGCAGGTGAGGGTCATTATTGTCACCTGAGCCCACAATCAAATCCGGGCGGGCAAGGATCGTTGTTCCATCCAAACTCACCATTAAATCCGGGAGGATGAGGAGCAGTAATGCATCAAATGGTCCCGACGGGAAAAAGCTCCACGGGTATTACTATCATGCCCCTCTGCTTTTGACAGGTTGAACTAAGTGAAACCTCAGACTTCCGGGTGTATGAATTTTGTGCTGGCAGAACTGTCGGGAGAATATTGCCCATACGATGGGATGTCGAAATCATACTCTTCAGATTTCATAACAGGCGGTTACACTGCAAATAATAGTGTTAAGAGTATATTCACGGCCACAATTCTTGGACCGAAGAGACTTATGGACCGTGTGGACACTCCGGTAGAGGTTGCATGTTTTTTCGCTATTCTCGATCTATCTTAGTTGTTAAAATGTGCGGTCTCCCCCATGGCGGGCGCACGGACTATCAGCACTCTTCCGCATTTACGACTCTCGTTACTCCTTACTCGTCGTTCTAATAGGCGGACACCCGGAGTGGGGGTCGCCTGGTTGAAGAATGTTCATATTGGCGAGTGCATGCATGGGACTCGCATACTTCGCCTCGTTTATTGTGCTAATAAGCGGACACCCTGAGTGGGGTCTCCTGAATGGTTTTTTCTTAAGATGTTTCGTATGGGCAAGTGCCCGCATAATCATTCGCGTACTCTATATTATTCACCATCATAATATGTGGATACCCGATGTGGGGTCGCCTGGCTGGCTTTCTCGCGTGCGGATACTCATATGGGTGAAGCGCTCGCATGAAGTTCGCACTTTTCGTTCAATTCATTATTGTAATGGGTGGACATTGATGGATGTAACCGTGTGATGGTCATCATATCTCATAAGTTTGGCTTTATCACTGATTGAGCATCTTCATGTTAATAAGTCGCAGATACTACTCATACAACTGTGAGAACATGTTACAGAAATAAACAGTAAATAGGAGATCGGTACAATGATTCACGTCTTTGGTACTGGCACGAGTCATTTGATAAAGGTACCACATAAGCTAGCAAGTACATTATATAAATGAATCATGCATTCGCAGGTGCAACGATATATGTCACGCAGAGCGGGTTTCATAAGTGATCATCATTTCTTCATGCTCACAAAAGCACTGAGGCCGCGGGTAAACAAGGGGTCACCTGGTCAGTTCTCAGATGATCATTCAAGTTGGTGAGTGCCCACGGGAACAAATGCTTGCATACGCATCCATTACTTTACGGGTGGATACCCTGCACTAGTACGCCACCTAAAGGAATTCGCGGTAACGAGGTATGAAGTAATTTTTATTAATTCTTTCTAACACCTATTATATAAGTTCTAGAAGCAAAGACAGCAAAAAGCATATGAAAAGACAGCGGCGGTTTGGTGACCAGAGCGCGGTTGATAACCCCTGAACTCAAACAAGAGCGCCGTTAGCGATCAGTCTCCGGCAAAATCTTCTTTGGAACTTGAGACTGCGACGTCGTCATGGCCGGCGAACAACGTCGCATAGTCAATATTCGCATACTCTGATTCTTGGGCGCCCTTCTCTTTCAACAGACGGAGCGTCATCCTCGCCAACGCATGCCAAGCTAGACTAGCTCTTTGTGAAGCCTCGGTTTATCCGTCGTCATTCTCGCCTATGCCAAGAATGCCTACAAAATCATGCCTCTCCGCACGGGTAAGGAAAATAAGGTGTGCCAAGAAATCGAATCATACTTTAGATTTCTCTCGCAGGAAAGAATTCGTCGCCAAAGCATCATCGAGGACGCTCCATGTCGCGCTGTTGAAAGTAATACCCTCAGGGTCGCCGCTAGAGCCCTTGTAGGGGCTCCTCTGCAGAAATCGCCTCTATCTCTTAGAATCCTCCAGGCGATTCTCCAGGCCAAAGACTCAAGCCATTGAAGAATCAGCAAGTACCCGGCCTTGTCAACAAGATCTCCTTCTGAAGCAACTCGGGCGGACGTATTAGCCTTCGTTTTCCATCGACACCGGGTACGATGTTGCAAGTGCAGCTTTGAAGAGGGCACCTTCAGAACGACTGCAAACAAAAGGGAGGTTGATCCAGGTACGCGCGAACGCAATGTGTAACTCGTTATGCTCATATTCTGTGACAAGCATGTTGGTGTTTTCAAGTTGATCGCAAAGAAATCAAGCAGTTAGTCTCACTGTCAACGCGATATGAGCCTATAGGGTCGCACATGAGCATGTTTGGAGAATTGGAGGAAAGATTGTGTTGGCCCTCACTCATATGGGATATGATAAAGGGATCAAATCTATAACATAAAGAATACTGACGGGTTGCGTCGAGTGCGTATCGATGCTTGTTGACTAGATGTCGACGCAGCCAAGCTCAACGTCGAAGCAGTTGCTTTATCGACGCAGCGTCGAGTCCTACTCGACGCAGGTACGTCAACTGCGTGTCGACGCAGTTGAGTCGAATGTTGTCGAGTGTATCTCGACGTTGTGTCGAGTTTTTATCGACGCACGTCGAGTGCATGTCGACGCATGTTGAGTTTTGGCGGATTTTTAAGGAGGCTTTTGTCTTTTTGATATCCTAGGGTATAAATAGACTTGGAAAAGAGTTTTTCATGTAATTGTCAGCGTGTGCTTTTGAATCTGTCACTAACCCTAAATCCCGTCGTGACTTCATCTTGTCGCCGCCTCTCCTGGAGCAAACCTAGCAGTTTGTGGAGACGCAGAGGGCATTCTTTTCCCCATCTCAAATCTTGTTGGACAAGATTTTGGTGTTCTCCTCCGCTCATGTGGATACCTGTAGAGCCGTAGATCCATTTCTGCGTGGACTCAGCCTTCTGAAGCATCTTGGTTGAGTACCGACTCAATCCCTCAAAGATATATTGCAATCCCTTCTTAGTTTTACTTCTTGATCAATGTTGAATCTGACATTGAGAGACAAGCTTGTCTACTGCATAAGTTGAGTTGTTTGCATGTGTCCAATGCATGTAAATATGAAGATTTAGAATGGTTCTAAATATTTAGATTTAGCCTTTTTTTATCAAGTGTTAATGTTTTTTTGTGCACATCTGAGATGTATTTGGATTGTTAATATTGTAATTTTGTGAATGTGCACAATGATTAAGTGTTAATTATGATTATGTGTTAATCAATCATCTTAAAATCTCTTATCCAATATTAAGTATACGGATGTCGTCCAATGGATGACACTTCCTGCCTCCATCGATGAAGTGTGGGTTTACCAAAGCAATGTGCATTAATCTGTTTTGGTAAGGATGCGACGGAATAATTGTGATATCTCATTGTCGACATCGGGTCCAACTTAAATAGGTGACCACAAAGGTTGAGTGTCTAGAGGCATAGGGTTGGCATGCACCATATGATGGATGCGAATAAAGAGTTATTCACCAACTATACAAGATTTGCATTATGATGCAATTAGTAAATGTTGCCTACCTAAATATCAATGTTATGGGTGATCAACCAAAGCTGACTTGTGGTGTTGGTGAAATATGGATCTTGTCCACTAGAGAGAAACTCGCATAAACTCTTTGAATTGATATTAAGTGTTATCAATTTGTTTAAAATAGTGGAAGTCTAAAGTCCATATTAAAATAAAATGTATTTTGAAATATAGTACTAAAACTTGTTTTGCATAATTTTGTAGAATTTTCATGGCAAGTGGATCGCACTTCACCCTGTCCCTGAGAGTTATCCTTGAGAAGGATAAGCTGAATGGGCCAAATTTCCTGTACTGGTACAGGAACCTGAGAATTGTTCTCAGGAAAGATCGCACGCTCTATGTCTTGGAAGAAGAACCCCTACTGAACCAGTCTTCGCGGCCCCTCGGGTAGATAAAGATGCTTACAAGAAGTATAATGACAATTTCCTGGATGTCGAATATCTCATGTTTGCCACTATGAACTCTGAGCTTCAGAAGCTACATGAGAACATGGCATGTTATGAGATGGTCGAGCAACTAAAGAAAATGTTTCAAGGGCAGACTCGATAAGAGAGGTTTAACATCTCCAGCGCGTTATTTCAGAGTAAGATGGGAGCACGAGACCCAGTAGGGACTCACGTACTCAAGATGATTGGGTATATGAAGAACCTTGAAATACTGGGTTTTCCTTTGGGCCAAGAGTTGACCACTGATCTGATTCTGCAATCGTTGTCGGATAATTATGAGCAGTTTGTCTTGAACTACAACATGAATGAAATTGACAAGACACAGTCCGAGCTCCTAGGCATGTTGAGAACTACCAAAATCAACATAAAGAAGGTCAAGCCTGCTAGCCTCATACTGATGGTGCATAAAGGCAAGGATAAGGCCAAGGGATCGAAGAAGACTAAGGTGGGACCTAAGTCGTATCTTGATCCTAATTCTTCACTATTGAAGAAGAGGGGTTTGGTAAAGGAAGGAAAATGTCACCACTGTGGCAAGGCTGGACATTGGAGGAGGAATTCTCCTCTTTATATTGAGGATCTGCAGAAGAAGAAAGGAAGTGTGTCTTTCCCTTCAGGTATATTTGTTATAGAAATAAACATTTTTGCTCCTTCATCTTGGGTATTGGATACCGGATGTGATTCTCACATTTGTACAAATGTGCAGGAACTGAGAAGGAGAAGACTGCTGGGTAAAGGAGAGGTGGACCAGCGCGTTGGAAATAGAGCAAGAGTTATTGTAATGGTCGTAGGAGTTCACCATCCTTCTTTGCCGATTGGGCTTGTTATAGAATTAAATAATCATTATTTTGTTCAGCTATAATTAGAAACATTATATTTTTTTCAGCTCAACTGTTTAATGATTTATATGTTTTGAGCTTAGACCATCTGATCTATAACATAGAGAATACTAAAAGACTAAAAACAAGACTAAGAATGAATGACTATAATCTTACGTTCCTCTGACATTATCGTTTGGGCCACATAAACGAGAAACGCGTATCCAAACTCCATAAAGATGGATTATTTGACTCATTTGATTATGAATCATTTGAGCGATGTGTGTCCAATTTATTGGGCAAGATGACTAAAGCCCCTTTCACTGGCCATATTGAGAGGGCTGATAATCTCTTGGGTATAATACATAGTGATGTATGCAAACTCATGACTTCTATGGTTATAGGAGGGTACTACTACTTCGTTACATTTACTGATGATTTCAGTAGATATGGATATGTATATCTTATGAAGTGTAAATCCGAAACCTTTGAAAAGTTCAAAGAGTTTAAGAATGAAGTAAAGAACCTACTAGGAAAGAGGATAAAAGTACTTCGATCTGATCGATGTGTCAAATATCTGAGTCATTAGTTTCGTTATCATCTGATAGAGTGTGGTATAGTATCACAACTCACTTCACCTAGAACTAGGGGTGCACAAAAAAACCAGTCCGGTCCTTGGGACCGGACCGGTTAGGACCGGCTAGGGACCGGCCCCGGTTAAGACCGGTCCGGTCCCGGACCGGTCCCAAGTGTCCCAAGGGGTCCCTCTTTTTTCATCAAAGACCGGTCCCGGACCGGGACCGGTAAAAGACCGGTCCCGGACCGGGACCGGTAAAAGACCGGTCCCGGACCGGGACCGGTAAAAGACCGGTCCCGGACCGGGACCGGTAAAAGACCGGTCCCGGACCGGGACCGGTAAAAGACCGGTCCCGGACCGGGACCGGTAAAAGACCGGTCCCGGACCGGGACCGGTAAAAGACCGGTCCCGGACCGGGACCGGTAAAAGACCGGTCCCGGACCGGGACCGGTAAAAGACCGGTCCCGGACCGGGACCGGTAAAAGACCGGTCCCGGACCGGGACAGATCAAAATACTAGTAAAAGACTGGTTATTTTAGTAATTTTAGTAAAAGACCGATCGTTTTTAGTCAATTTATTAAAAGACCAGACAAAAGACCTGTAAAAAAGACCGGTCCTCCTCCAGAGGAGGAAAACCGGTCCCGGACCGGGACCGGTTTGGGTGGAACCGGTCCGGGACCGGTCGGTCAAAAGACCGGTCTTTTAAAAGACCGGTCCGGGACCGGACCGGTAATCTTTTTGGACAGGACTACCTAGAACAGCACAACAAAATTTGTGTTTGAGAGGAGATATCGTACTTTATTAGACATAGTACGATCGATGATAAGTCATGCAGATTTGTCTGTTTTTTTTGTGTTTTACTTTAGAGACAGCTACTTTCACTTTAAATCGTGCTTCAACGAAATCGGTTCTAAAGACACTATATGAGATATGGACTGGGAGGCATCCTAATACGCCTTTCATGATGATTTGGGGTTGTGAGGCATACATGCGACGTCAAATGTCTGACAAGCTGGAACTCAAGTCAGATAAATGTTATCATGTGGGGTATCCTAGGAAAACCAAAGGGTACTACTTTTACCTACCGTCTGAGAGCAAAGTATTTGTCGCAAGGACTGGTGTATTCTTGGAGAAAGAGTTCTTGTCAAGAAAAACAACCAAGGTAGAGCTTGAAGAAGTTTAAGAATCGCACGTTATGAATGAACCTGAATTGGAGTCTGAGTAAGGACTACAAGTTGTTGTAGCTAGAGAATCTGCTCAGGTAATACAAGTCCTACGTAGATCTGGTAGACCTAGATTTGAGCCTGAGAGATATGGATTTCTCGTGTCTCAAATAGGTAATGTGTTGTTTATGGATCATGATGATGAGTCTGCAACCTACCAAGAGGCTATGAATGGACCGTACTCCAAGAAGTGGCTTGAGGTCATGAAATATGAAATGGACTCCATGTATGTAAACCAAGTTTGGATCTTGGTGGAACCACCTAAAGGGGTACGACCCATAGGGTGCAAGTGGGTCTTCAAGAAAAAGAACAACATAGATGGAAATGTACAGACATTCAAAGGGCGACTAGTGTCTAAAGGTTTAAAGCAAATTCATGGTGTTGACTATGATCATACTTTTTCCCCTGTTGTTATGGTAAAGTTCATCAAAATTTTATTTGTTATTGCTGTGTATTATAACTACGAGATCTAGCAAATGAATGTAAAAACGGCTTTCCTTAATGGAAACCTTCTTGAGGAAGCGTATATGACACAACCCGAGGGTTTTGTACATTCAAATGAAGTCACTAAAATATGTAAGAAGCAAAGATCCATTTATGGATTGAAACAGCTTCTCGAAGTTGGAATCTTCGTTTTGATGAGAAAATCAAAGAATTTAATTTCATCACAAATGAAGATTAACCTTGTGTTTATAAGAGAATTAGTGAGAGCATTGTTGTCTTCCTGATATTCTATGTAGATGGCATACTACTGATCGAAATGACATTCTGACCCTACAGGTTATTAAGACCAACCTAGGGAATTGCTTTTCTATAAAATACTTGGGTGAAGCGACTTATATACTTGGTATTAAGATTTATAGAGATAGATCGAAGAAGTTGTTGGGTTTGACCCAAAATACATACATTGAGAAGGTATTGAAACGATTCACCATCCTTGAGTCCAAGAAGGGATTTTTACCCATGTCTCATGGTGTGAGTCTCTATAATGACTAGTGTCCTAAATCGTTGAAAGATAAGGATCGCATGAAGTTGATTTCATATGCTTCGGCAATTGGATCAATCATGTATGTGAAGTTATGTACTCGTTCTAATGTCTTCTATGCTTTGAACATGACTAGCAGATATCAGTCTGATCTCGGTGATAGTCACTGGACAGCTGACAAGAATATCCTAGAGTACTTGAAAAGGACTAAGGATATGTTCTTGTTATTTGGTGGAGAGAAAGAGCTCGATGTAAAGGGTTACACGGATGCTAGCTTCCAAACTGATAGGGCTGAGTCAAAGTCTCAATCATGTTTTGTCTTTTGCCTGAATGGAGGAGCTGTGAGCTGGAAGAGTTCCAATCAGGAGACAGTTGTTGATTCTACGACTGAGTCCGAGTATATCGCTGTTGCATATGCGGCGAAGGAGACTGTGTGGATTAGGAAATTTATCGTCGTGTTTGATGTAGTTCCTAGCATTGTTGATCCAGTAGTTCTCTACTGTGACAACAATTGTGCTATTGCACAGGCTGAGGAACCTAAATCTCATCAGCGCTTCAAGCACATACTTTGGCGGTTCCATCTTATTCGAGAGATTGTCAATCAAGGAGATGTCATGCTAGATCAATGGGTATTAGATACCTGAATGATCGTCTCTAGTTGGAGACTTGTGGATTGTATATGCGTCAGTTACTATTCATGTGATGAATAGAGTACTTTATATTTTGTTTACATTTACGACAAGTTCTTTGGTTATATCAACTTTTTTACATTATAGAAAAATTAACATAATAAATGCACTTAGAATGTTCATTTCTATAGGAATTCAAGTGCGTGACTTGAATGTGAGTACTTATGTTTATTAGAAGCTTCACTCTTAAAAGGTCTCTAGTCAGAGTATCATCTTAAAAGTTAAGGGCGATGATGATACATTAAGACTAGCATGTGCGTTGACTGATGACCAATTCTAAAAGGTCATGATATTGTGATATGAAGTCATTACATAGGTACTTGTTAGTGAAAAAGTTGTAATGAGACTATTTTGTAGATTGTTATATGTGTATCACAAGTAGGTCTCGAGTGGCAATGGTGTTTGTGGTTCATCGACCTGAAGCCACAACATTCATCATGTGAGGAAGAGCGTACTTTGATGTCATCAAAAATCTTCTTTGAGGAAGGTTGATGATAACGGTGATTATTTGGTATGTTACGAGTCATTTGAGTGTTTATGTGAGGACAGAAATGAGATTGTCCTTCTATATGATAGGAGTTACATCCATGGGCCCCTTGATGGAATGGGGCTGAGAAATGTGTGGTCATGTTTTGTTGAATCAATATATGATATTGGGCTCACAAATTTCTGGAAGTTAAATATTAGATTAAGAAACTTGAATAGAACAATTATGAGGGTGATACGGTCTATGCCTTTAGTTCTATCCGGGTGGAAGGGACAAAGGGACATGACAATACTGATATATTAGTCATAAAAGGCTTGTTGAGTTATGAACTTATATTGTTTGGGTAGCAATGATGTATTGCTAGATACCGCTCATTGTTTGTGAGACTTTTGTTGATACTTTATGATCAAGTGAGAGAATGTTGGTGTTTTCAAGTAGAACGCAAAGCAATCAAGCAGTTAGTCTCACTATCAACGTGATATGAGCCTATAGGGTCGCACATAAGAGTGTTTGGAGAAATTGGAGGAAACATTATGTGGGACCCCACACATATGAGATATAATAAAGGGACCAAATCTATGACATAAAGAATACTGACGGGTTGCGTCGAGTGCGTATCGACGCACGTCGACTAGATGTTGACGCAGCTAAGCTCAACGTCGAAGCAGTTGCTTTATCGACGTTGCGTCAAGTAGAAATCGACGCAGTTGCGTCGACTGCGTGTCGACGCAGTTGCGTCGACTGCGTTTCGAGAGTATCTCGATGTTGTGTCGAGTGTATCTCGATGTTGCGTCGAGTGTATCTCGATGTTGCGTCGAGTGTATCTCGATGTTGCGTCGAGATACAAAAGAGTTTTTCATGTAACTGTCAATATGTGTTTTTGAAGCCGTCACTAACCCTAAATTCCGTCGTGACTGCATCTTGTCATCGCCTCTCCTAGAGCAAACCTAGCAGTTTGTGGAGACGCAGAGGACATTCCTTTCTCCATCCCAAATCTTGTTAGACAAGGTTTTGGTGTTCTCCTCCGCTCGTGTGGATACATGTAGAGTCGTAGATCTATTTTTGTGTGAACTCAGCCTTTAGGAGCATCTTGGTTGAGTACTAACTCAATCTCTCTAAGGTATATTGCAATCATTTTTCAGTTTTACTTCTTGATCAATGTTTCAACGCAACATCCAGTTTCTCTTAAAGGTTCTCTTATACTCTATTCTGTTGCGCGCATATGATGTGTTGTTCCACTCTTGTATAGAAAACCCAACAAGGCAAACTATGTACCTCCCACATGCGGCAGACGTAATGTCGGGCATCGATGCATTCATTATCTAAGAAGAAAGCAATCCGCGGGCCGATTGCGGACAGCTTGGAAGGCAGAAAAACCTGTTCGTCTCAAGGGTCAGGGACATTACCGATGCCGCTTTGGCGGCAGTTTCCTCTCAGGCACGAGTGCAGCCTAACCCTCCAGCCGCCGCATCTGGAACTAAACCCTACCACCGCGGCTTCTTCTTCGTGCCTTTTATTCTCTGCTCTCTGGAGCCCCATTGTTGGTTGGGCAGTCGCTCAGGTACTTGTGGTTTACATTTTCACTATGCCTATTTTACATTTTCTCTCCTGCAAGAAAAACACGAAAAGCGAGGGATTGCGACTTCTTTGTGTGGTTCGACTTTTTTGAAGTTTTTTGGGAACTTAAAAATGTGGGGGATCTGTTCACTCAGAAGTCGACAATCACCCTCGGGACGCCCGAACCAAGCATCATCGTGTTGGGTGATTTTCCTTGGCCTTTTTGTGTCGTCTCTAGAAGTGTTCACGTCCATCTCTCCAGACTCCCTCACCGTCTCCAGGAGCGTTCACGGTCTCTCCATAAGTGTCTGCGGTCGTCTCTCCAAGAGCCCTCGCCATCTTCAGAAGTGTCCACGGTCTCTCCAGAAGTGTCCACGGTCTCTCCAGAAGTGTCCACGGTCTCTCTCCAAGAGTCCTCACCGTCTCCAGAAGTGTCTGTGGTCTCTCCAGAAGTGTCCGCGATCGTCTGTCCAGGAGCCTGTGCCGTCTCCAGGATTGTTCGCGGTCTCTCCAGAAGTGCCCACGATCGTCTCTCCAAAAGACCGCACCGTCTCCAGGGGTGTTCGCAGTCTCTCTAGAAGTGTCTGTGGTCGTCTCTCCAGGAGCCCTCGCCGTCTCTCCAGGAGCCCTCGTTGTCTCCAGAAGGTCTCTCCAGAAGTGGTTGCAGTCATCTCTCCAAAAGCCAACGCGGACTCTCCTCTCCAGCAGCAGCACGCGCGGTTACCGCGCGGTTACGGTGTGAACTCTTCTCTCACCACCCTCCACCCAAAACTTCATGTACCTCGAATGACAGTGTATTTAATGCATCAATAAATGCGTCCGACCGTTCGAGTAGCCTACCCTCGAGTATAAATAGTGGTTTGGGGTGCCTGAAAGGGACATCGAACTAGGTCCAGAACCTACCCCGTTGTAGGTGTGGTAACTAAGTTATGTCTGCGGTTACTCTCTAGTGTTCACCACTGCTAGCGGTACCCCATTCTTTTAAGTTTCATTTTTGTCCGTCGAGCACTCATAGGGTTAGTAACCAGCCGATTGCGGTCTCCAATCAATCCTCCTGTAGAGCGACAAGGAGAACGGATTGCTTCGCAAAACAACATGACCCTATAAGTCGAGTGGAACGAGATGTTTCCCGGATTCATCAGTCAGCCATTATGGCTCAACATTATGTGTCGCAAGTGTGTGTCTGTATCTGTTAGATTCAAGATGACGTGGCGCATGTCAGGGTGGCTAAAGGGAAAGGGGTAGAAGGTGAAAACGAAGATGATGAGGAAGAAGAACAATAAGAAATAGAAATATTAGAAGTAGAGGAAAACGGAGTAGTAGAAAAAGAAGCAGAAGAGAAGGAGCCCGAGACAGCGGAGGTCGCACAGGAGGGCCAAAAGAAAGAAGAGGAAGAGCAAAGCAGTAAGGAAGAAGACGAAGAAGTAAGCAAGGAAGAGGACGAAGAGGGAAATTCAAAATCTCGGTCTTCCTCCAGCTCAGGTTACCCGTAAAGCTCAGGAGAATGCTCTGCTAGCTCAAAGAGGAGTCCTGCGACAAAGAAGGCTAGGACCGCCGATTAGAAGTAGAACATAGAAAAAGATGTAAACTTTTTATTTTTTGCCAAGCTCGCGGTCAGTTTTTGTTGACAGTGCGAGCTACAAAGATGTAATTTGTTGACATGAATGAAGAGATACAATTTTACCTTCCCTGTTCTTCTATCTTTTATTGCTTACTTGTCATGTTCTGGATAGTTGAATTAATGATTTATTACTTATATTGACAGCATGTGTGATCTCATCTTTTCTATCTGTGTGACTCAAGATGTTATAAATTTCACAAGTCTTCCGAAACAAGTTGTATGAGGAGCTTGCCCGCAGACATAAGGCAACAAGAATACTCCTGCCTTAACTATAAAAGAGCAGCTAGGCGGCTAGGGAGTAGCGAAGACCGTAACATGCATTGTAACTTGTAGAATGCCTTTGAATGTAATAAAATTTTTCGAATAATTGCATATCGATAAGATCACGTGACAAGTATATATGATATGAGTAATGAAATCTTGAGATCCACCGCACCATTGCTAAGAATGACAATAACCTTAATTACTTGAGATATAGTTGCAAACAGGCGATCATAATAATGTTAACCACAGAATGATTGAACACCAGAATAAAGACTTGAATAAGAATACAGTGGGAATAGTCTGCAGTCAGATTTCAAAAATGCGAGTAATGGATTCCAATGATATTTCCAACGCCTTTGCTACTCATAACAAAATCCTGAAATTGACATATTTAAGTCGAACTGCTGACCACAGTAGATTATAAAGATATATAGACTTCCAGAGGATAAATCCAGGTTGCATTATTAACCGCATCAGTTATTACACAGAGAACCAGAAGATATTTCCAAATAGTTGCATTATTAACCGCATCAGTTAATACACAGAGAACCAGAATATATTTCCAAATATTGTAGACCGCGATTTCAGTGAATAACTACAAAAAAGATCCACAGACTAAGATGACCAATTAGGCAGGTGCGCGCATATAGCAGCAACATTGCTTTTCTCAGAGAGGTCATCAAAGCTGAAGAAACTTTTATAGGAGAATCGACCTCGGCGATCAAATAATGCTAACCGCCCTTAACATAACAAAGGGGCCCGCGGACTAAGATGATCAATTGGGCAGTTGCGCGCGTATAGCAGCATCATTGTTTTCTTCAGAGAGGTCATCAAAGTTGTAGTCTACCTTTGAGAGAGATCTCGCCGATCGAATGTTCCTAACCGCAATTTTCAAGAGAACCTGCAAAGCTAAAAACTTGAGGGTTACAGGCAAGGATGACCAATTGGGTAGATGCACGTGTATAGCTGCAACATTCCTTTCCTTAGATTGGTCACAAAAGTTGTGACGGCATCCCACTAATGCACGACAGAGCTGATCGATCACCTAGACTTCAATCGGATGCAGAGGTGTGTCTGATGTCGGCGGGGATCCTCAAAAGAGAGATTCACAGGCTAAGATGGTCAATTGGGCAGGTGCGCACGGGAAAACATTGCTTTCCTCAGAGAGATCATAAGAGTTGTGGCACCCTTACAAAAGGCGACTTGGACGGTCAGATGCTCTTGACCATCACTTTAAGAAAACCATTGCCCTTGTGCCTAGTGTTACAGGCTAAGATGATCGATTGGGCAGGTGTGCGCGGGGCAGCATTGTTTTCCTCAAAAAGATCATCAAAGTTGTGGGGATCCCGTGAGGCATCACGGAGAGTATCCAGGAGTGTTCGAGGGTCACAGGCTAAGATGATCAATTGGACAGGTGTGTGTTATAAGAGCGACGATATTACTTTTCTCAGAGAGATAATCAAAGTTGTAACGATATCCCCATCGATGAGCGGCAAAGATAACAGTCACCTAGACTTCCCTTGATGTAGAGGTGTGTTAGATACCGGCAGGGATCCGACATACTGAAGTCCACCACACAAGATTGGCAAGCTCCCACTGCATGGTGCAAAATCTTCCCGCTACGTGTGGTCGTTGTGGTGTTACGCTAATGACTACAAATTTTAGGGAGTTCAAAAAGAACTCGGCGATGTCTCCTTAGTTAAATGGTTCTTGTTAAGAAGTTGTTTGAAACGCATCAGAAGAGACAAGGAAAATGTGTCAGTACATCGATCTCAAATGTAATTGTATTGAGATAATCGAAAGATAATGGAAAAGAATACATTGATTAAAAGAAGAACCATTTGAGAACATCACCATTCCAATATGAGAGATTTTTTCCCTATCGCAGGTCTGAACACGATAAGCACCATTTTTAGCAATTCCTTGATGATATAAGGGTCTTCCTAGTTGGGATTGAGCTTCCTATCTGAACAAGGTCCTGTTATGGGATTCACTTTCTTTAAGACCAGATCGCCAACCACAAAATACTTGACTGACATTTTTACCAAAATGCTTTGTTACCCTTCTCTTTAAGGAAAATGTGTCCAGCATTTTTACCAAAATGATTGTCACCAAAATGCTTGTCATTCGTGTACTCTATATTATTCGCCATCATAATATGTGGATACCCGATGTGGGGTCGCCTGGCTGGTTTTCTCGCGTGCGGATACTCATATGGGCGAAGCGCTCGCATGAAGTTCGCACTTTTCGTCCAATTCATTATTCTAATGGGTGGACACCGATGGATGTAACCGTGTGATGGTCATCATATCTCATAAGTTTGGCTTTATCACTGATTGAGCATCTTCATGCTAATAAGTCACGGATACTACTCATACAACTCTGAGAACATGTTACAGAAAGAAACAGTAAATAGGAGATCGGTACAACGATTCACGCCTTTGGTACTGGCACGAGTCATTCGATAAAGGTACGACATAAGCTAGCAAGTACATTATATAAATGAATCATGCATTCGCAGGTGCAACGATATATGTCGCACAGAGCGGGTTTCATAAGTGATCACCATTTCTTCATGCTCACAAAAGCACTGAGGCCGCGGGTAAACAAGGGATCACCTAGTCAGTTCTCAGATGATAATTCAAGTTGGCGAGTGCCCACGGGAACAAATGCTCGCTTACGCATCCATTACTTTACGGGTTGTTGGAACCCTAGTTTTGATTTGGGCAAGGATCACTATTAGGATGTTTAGATTGACCCAAAATGTATAGTCATGGGTCATAGGATTATTTCCAGGTTTGCTCCTTCAGAAAAAATCCAGAAAAGTTCAGTTTTGAAGTTCATAAATTCAGTCCAGAAATTCTCCGAGCTCAGTTCAACGAACTCTGAGCTCAGCTCAAAGAAAACTGTGAAACTCAGTTCAACGATTTTGTAGTTAATATTCTCTGAGCTCAGCTCGACGAACTCTGAGCTGAGTTCGACGAACTCCGAGCTGAGATCAACGAACTCCGAGCCCAGGTTGAAGAAAGCTTTAAAATTGAGATCAACGATTCCTGTGCAGTTTTTCAGACAGATTTATTTACAGCTGGCAGAATTTATTAAGGCTTAAATGCAGGCATTTATAGCACTCAGATTTAATGCTATATATTCTTATCAAATATAACTGTTTGGATGGCAGCATTAAATATGGAGTTAATTGCAGAGATTAAATGTCAATTGTTTTCTCAAGGCAGAATTCATTTTTGGAAATTGATTCAGTCATTCCATAGACAGAAAGAATTCAAATGTTTGAATCCTCCAGGCAATAAATATACAGAGAATTATATCTCACAGATGACAAGATAGAGAGAGAAAAAATTAAGAAGGCTTTTTCTCAAAGAAGAACTCTCGGCAAAAAGCATCTTCCTGAACAACTCTTCATCTTCTTCATCTGCTCCAAGCTTTCGAGAGACAACAAAAACAATATATTAGTCTAGAAGCATGCTGGAGAGCAACATCAAGTTTGAAGGCCTACACCCTGCAGCAAAGCTCCAACTTCCTGAACCATTCAATATCTCAGGGGGAGCCTTTGCTAGCATCAAAATCCACACAAGTCTTCTCAGTTGTACTTTGAGAAAGAGAAGACAAAATCAATCTCTCATCTCCACCCCTGTACAGGGTTTTAATTCCCTTCAAAATTATTCAGGTTCACAAGTCTCCTTCCAAAAGACTTGAGGTTTGGTTGTTGAGCACCTGATCAAAAGCTTATTGGTGGCAGTCACCTGATCAAAAACCTGATTGGATTCCTACCAGGGTGGTAAAAGAGTGGATGTACACAGGTTGGGGAACCACTATAAATTTCCTTGTGTTGTCTGGATTGTTTGCTTTCTTTCTTTTTATTTGTGCTGTGACTTTTTATTTCTTAACCCTAATTTAGAATAAATTAAGATCTATCCATTTCTTTCAATTGGTATCAGAGCAGGTTCCTTTGGTTGTACAGGCTAACACCTGAACCAAAACGATCTGATAGATCTTATTTTTCTTAAGAGTTTTTCATGGCACAAAATGAAGAATGTTCAAGCACTGGACCTCCTAAGTGCAATCTGGATAAGCTTGCACTATGGAAGGTAAGGATTAGGCTTTTTATGAACTCTATTGATGAAGCCATTTTCAATTCTATTTTGACAGGTCCTTATCAACCATTGGAAACAACAAGCATGAATGTTGTTCCATCACCTCAATGGACAGAAACCCAAAAATTGCTAAAGATTGCTAATGCAAGAGCAATGGACATCCTTGCTCAATCAATGTCTGATGACATTTTTGAAGGAGTTGCTGAATGTACTTCAGCAAAAGACATCTGGGACTCCCTCACAATAATGGCTGTTAAATCAGCAAAAGAAAAAACATTAAATGTTGAATCTTGGAGTGACTCTGAAGCTTCATCTTGTGCAACTGAAGATGAAGAAGAGTCAAGAGCAAGAGAGTTTTGCCTAATGGCAATAAATGCTTCATGCAGCAGGCTCTGAAGAATCAGTCTCTGATGAAGAATCAGAATGTGAATCAGAAGAGAATCAGGTTATCTCTTCCCTTGATTTTGATAACATAACTGAATTTTTCCCAAAACAAATTAAAAAATTTCAGAAAATTTATGTTCAACATAGTTCGTCGAACGGAGCTCGACGAAAACTACACTCTTCGTCGAACTCAGGTCGACGATCTCTGAACAGAGATTTCAGGTCAGAAAAACTTGATCGACGAAATAAATACCCTTTGTCGAACCGAGAACGACGAACGTCGAACTCAGATCAACGAAAATACTTTTCGTCGAACTCAGAATTTCAAAACAAAAATTTTTATTCTTTTATTTTAAATTATTATTGTGAAAGAAAAATAGGACCCAAGGTAATCTGGGTCCAGAACTCTTAACCTCTCTTTTCAGGAAATACAGAGGATACAGCAGTAGCTGTATAGGGGGGATTGTCTATTTTATTTGTAAAGAAAATTGCTTATTAGGATTCTCAAGTAGCTTTTTGTTTCATGTATTTTATTTCTCAAAGTACTCTTATACATCTGCTGAAAAACTTTTAATTCAGGCAGATTATTTTCGCTGTGTTTTATTTTATGTGAACAGTGTCCTCACCCAAATAGGGGGAGATTGTTGGAATCCTAGTTTTGATTTGGGCAAGGATCACTATTAGGATGTTTAGATTGACCCAAAATGTATAGTCATAGGTATAGGATTATTTCCAGGTTTGCTCCTTCAGAAAAATTCCAGAAAAGTTCAGTTTTGAAGTTCATAAATTCAGTCCAGAAATTCTCCGAGCTTAGTTCAACGAACTCTGAGCTCAGTTCAACGAACTCTGAGCTCAGCTCAAAGAAAACTGTGAAACTCAGTTCAACGATTTTGTAGTTCATATTCTCTGAGCTCAGCTCGACGAACTCCGAGCTGAGCTCGACGAACTTCGAGCTGACATCAACGAACTCCGAGCCCAGTTTGAAGAAAGCTTTAAAATTGAGATCAACGATTCCTGTGCAGTTTTTCAGACAGATTTATTTACAGCTGGCAGAATTTATTAAGGCTTAACTGCAGGCATTTATAGCACTCAGATTTAATACTATATATTCTTATCAAATATAACTGTTTGGATGGCAGCATTAAATATGGAGTTAATTGCAGAGATTAAATGACAATTGTTTTCTCAAGGCAGAATCCATTTTTGGAAATTGATTCAGCCATTCCATAGACAGAAAGAATTCAAATATTTGAATTCTCCAGGCAATAAATATACAGAGAATTATATCTCACAGATGACAAGATAGAGAGAAAAAAAATTAAGAAGGCTTTTTCTCAAAGAAGAAGAACTCTCGGCAAAAAGTATCTTCCTGAACAACTCTTCATCTTCTTCATCTGCTCCAAGCTTTCGAGAGACAACAAAAACAATATATCAGTCTAGAAGCTTGTTGGAGAGCAACATCAAGTTTGAAGGCCTACACCCTGCAGCAATGCTCCAACTTCCTGAACCATTCAATATCTCAGGGGGAGCCTTTGCTAACATCAAAATCCACACAAGTCTTCTCAGTTGTACTTTGAGAAAGAGAAGACAAAATCAATCTCTCATCCCCACCTCTGTACAGGATTTTAATTCCCTTCAAAATTATTCTGGTTCACAAGTCTCCTTCCAAAAGACTTGAGTTTTGGTTGTTGAGCACCTAATCAAAAGCTCATTGGTGGCAGTCACCTGATCAAAAACCTGATTGGATTCCTACCAGGGTGGTAGAAGAGTGGATGTACCCAGGTTGGGGAACCACTATAAATTTCCTTGTGTCGTCTGGATTGTTTGCTTTCTTTCTTTTTATTTGTGCTGTGACTTTTTATTTCTTAACTCTAATTTAGAATAAATTAAGATCTATCCATTTCTTTCACGAGTGGATACCCTGCACTAGTACGCCACCTAAAGGAGTTCGCGGTAACGAGGTATGAAGTAATTTTTATTATTTCTTTCTAACACCTATTATATAAGTTCCAGAAGCAGAGACAGCAAAAAGCATATGAAAAGACAGCGGCGGTTTGGTGACCAGAGCGCGGTTGATAACCCCTGAACTCAAACAGGAGAGCCGTTAGCGATCAGTCTCCGGCAAAATCTTCTTTGGATCTTGAGACTGCGACGTCGTCATGGCCTGCGAACAACGTCGCATAGTCAATATCCGCATACTCTGATTCTTGGGCGCCCTTCTCTTTCAACAGGCGGAGCGTCATCCTCGCCAATGCATGCAAAGATGGACTAGCTCTTTGTGAAGCCTCGGTATATCCGTCGTCATTCTCGTCTATGCCAACAATGCCTACAAAATAATGCCTCTCCGCGCGGGTAAGGTGTTGAAGTTGGAGACCGGGCGGTCTGGCGGTCTGGCTTGGCGGGTTATTGACCGGGCGGTCTGGCGGTTTGCCTTCAGCGGTTTGGTTGCTGTGTTGAGGTCTGAGGTCCAAGCGATCTAGCGGTCTGTTACTGGCGACTAGGAGACCGGGCGGTCTAACGGTCTCACTTGGTGGCTTGTCTCTCTCTCTCTGGCAGTGGCCGAGCGGTTAGCCCTTCTGTCTAACCGCGCGGCTTGCGGCTTGTTCTGGTCTGTTGTTCTAGCCGCCCAGATTCTTTTGTATAGTTTTAGTCTCACATCTCTTATTTGTATTCTCTCTTCTCTCCTCCATTCTATATAAGGGAGGTCATACCTTTGTAATAGATACCTTTTTCTGATAATAAAATTTCAGTTATACCATTTCCGGCTTGTTTTAGTTCGTTTCTCACATGGTATCAGAGGAATCGATCCTTTCCTCCTGATTCTGTGCCCCTCTCTGTCCGTGCGACTTGCTTCTCCGGCTTCCGCGCGGTCTCCTTGTCGTTGCCCTCTGTGTGCGCGACCTGTTGCCTTGTTCGCTGCAATCTGTTGCCTAGTTCGCCGCGACCTATCGCCGTGTGCCTTGCCCTCTCTTGTGCTTCTGTTCGAGCGGACTGTCTGCTTGCCGCTCGACTTCTTCCCCTCTGCTTGATACTGCGGCTTGGTCGTGGTCTTTCTGGCCGCTGGTGTTTGACATCCTGACCGCTGTAGTTTCTCTTTTACCTATTCGCGCGGCTTGTTTCCTAACCGCGCGGCTTCCTGTTGTTTGCTCTTATGGCACTTTCTGATGCTTCCACTGCCACCACTCCTGCCGCCACCCCTGTAGCCAATCTGGCTCCGCCTCTACCTCCTACTCCTTCCGGGAACCTTGGCACCGTTTCCAAGCTTGTCGGCTCCAACTACCCGGATTGGAGCGTCTCTTTCACCTTTCTCCTTCGCTCGCAACGCAAACGCCACCATCTCGTTGATGACCCTCCTCCTACCACTTCACCTCTCTTTGATGACTGGGATGCGAGTGACGCTCTTGTGCGTACTTGGCTCGCTAACAGTCTATCTGATGAGTGCCTTCCCGTCATCCGTCATGATGAGACGGTGAAGGCCGCTTGGCTTCATCTTGCTGCTTTGTATTCCAAAGGGGCTCAGACGTCCCGCATTTATACGTTGTATGCGGACCTCTTTGCCCGGCCTACCTTGTCTCTCCTGCTGCTGCCTATCAACAAGTTCAAGCTCTTGGGGCTGAGATTCTTCAGAATCGCCCCTTTTCTGCGGATCTGGCTCAACAACACAAGCACTTCTAGGAGCTTCTGGTTGTGTGTTATCTGCTCCGTCTTCCTGACACTTATGACATAATCCGCCAACAAATTCTGGGTGAGGCGGAATCTCCTACTTTAGATGCCACCGCTGCTCGCATCGCCGCTGTCACCTCTCTCCTTCAGCGCCCGCTTCTGCCCGCTCCTTCTCCTCCGGATAACTATGCTCATCAAACTCAGCGGAGTGGCTCTGGTAGCCGCAGTCATCAGTCTGGCGGACGTCCTTCTTCCCGCTACCTCTGCTCTCACTGCGGCCGCACCGGACACACTCTTGACCGCTGCTGGACAAAGCATCCTCATCTTCTCCCCTCAAGTGACTCTTCCGCCTCCTCTTCCAAGCCGTCTGCTTCCGTGGTCACATCATCAGGTAGTGCCCATGTGGTCACTCAAGATAAATGGCTCATCGACTCTGGTGCAACTAATCATATGACGGGCAATCCTCAGTGCTTCTCTTTCCTCGAACAGCATGATCGGTTGCCCCCGGTCCTCATTGCAGACGGTTCTCCCTCCCCGGTTCATGGGTCGGGAGTGGTTCATGTTACTCCGTCCCTTCGGCTAGAGGACACTCTCTATGTGCCCAAGTTTCCGTGCAATCTGTTGTCGGTTACTTCTTTGTGCAAGCAACTTCAATGTTCTGTAACGTTTACTCCATCTTCTTGTTCTTTTCAGGATCCGAGCTCCCAGCGGACGATTGCTACTGGGACTGAGAGCGGCGGCCTCTACTTCCTCGACAACGTTTCCGCTTTGTCCGCCTTCTCTTCTTCTTGTACGGATCTTCTCCAGTGGCATCTCCGTCTCGGTCATCCTCCACCACGGCTTCTACATCAGCTTCTGCCCCACCTCCCTCCCTCCCTCCAATACTCCTCTCAACTGCGAAGCATGTCAACTTGGCAAGCATCATCGTTCCTCCTTCCCGCCGAAGCAAGGTCGGCTCTACCCGTCCGTTTGATCTAGTCCACTCCGATATCTGGGGACCTGCTCCTACCCTTACTGTTGGTCGGGGTAGTTCTTATTTTGTAACCTTTATTGATGATTTTTCTAGATGTACTTGGGTGTATCTCTTCCGAGATCCCTCTGAACTTTTTAATGTATGGACCTCCTATTATCATTTAATCAAAAATAAGTTTGGTGTTGGTATTAAAACTTTTCGCTCTGATAATGCAAAAGAGTACTTAAGTCATGCTTTTACCTCTTTCTGTGTCCAACATGGCGTTATTCATCAGACAAGTTGTGTCTATACATCCCAACAAAATGGGGTGGCGGAACGCAAAAACCGTCACCTCCTCGATGTTGCTCGCACATTGATGACTCAAATGCATGTCCCTCGCTCATATTGGGGCTATGCTGTTCTTCTTGTCTGTTATCTCATCAATCGCATTCCCTCCTCCGTTCTCAAGGGAAAAACCCCTTATTCCATCCTTTATCCAGGCAAGGAGCCTTTTCCACTCCCTCTCCGAATCTTTGGGTGCACTGCTTTTGTGCATGCCCCATCTGCCACCCGTGATAAGCTCTCCCCTCGCTCCACCAAATGTGTCTTTCTGGGGTACTCGGCCACTCAGAAAGGCTACTGCTGCTTTGATCCTGTTCTTCGTAAGCAGTTCGTCTCCGCTGACGTTACCTTCTTCGAGAATGTCTCCTACTTCTCGGATGACTCCTCTTCTCTTCCCCCCACCTCTGATTCTCCTGTTATTCCGTTCGTTCCCTCGCCTCCTACTGCGATATCCGCCCCTCCTCCGTCTCCGCCCACTCCTCTCCCTCCGCCTCTCTCTCCGCCTCCATCTCCCTCATCTCTGCTGCCGTCGCTCTCTCCTCCCGGGCCAGCTCTCTCTGTCACGGATGCTCTGGATTCCGAGGAGCCCGCCGACCTGGATCTTCCTGTAGCTCTTCGCAAAGGGGTGCGGACGTGTACCCTACACCCCCTTGCTGCTGTTGTTTCATATGATCGGCTTACCCCTTCTTGCAGGGCCTTTGCACTGGCTATCTCTGCTACTACCACACCTCATTCCTACCAGGAGGCCCTTGTCATTCCTCACTAGAAGATGGCCATGGATGAGGAAATGGCGACCCTCACAGAGCGGGGTACCTGGACTCTTGTCCCTCCTCCCTTTGATACAGATGTTGTTGGTTGTCGCTGGGTCTTTGTGGTCAAATTTGGCCCAGATGGCACTGTGAACCGTTACAAAGCTCGTCTGGTGGCTAAGGGCTTTACTCAAACCTATGGGGTTGATTACTTTGACACCTTCTCTCTCGTGGCTCGTCTCAACACTATACGGGTCCTTCTCTCTGTGGCCGTCAACAAAGACTGGCCACTTTCCCAGCTGGATATCAAGAATGCCTTCCTTTATGGTGATCTTCAGGAGGCCGTCTACATGGAGCAACCTCCAGGGTATGTTGCTCAGGGGGAGACACGGGTATGCCGGCTACAGAAGGCAATCTATGGCCTCAAGCAGAGCCCTCGAGCTTGGTTTGACAAGTTCAGCGGCATCGTGGCGGCCGTTGGTTTTGCTCGCAGCGCTGCTGATCACTCTCTATTTATTCGCAAAACCTCTTCGGGACTGGTGGTTCTTGCAGTATATGTTGATGATATTCTTCTCACTGGTGATGACCAGGAAGGGGTAGCCTTGACAAAGCGGCATCTTCGCCAACATCTAGTCACGAAAGATATGGGTTCTCCGAAGTACTTTTTGGGGATCGAAATCTCTCGGAAGCCCAACTCTTTAGTCCTCTCTCAGCGTAAATATGCTCTTGATATTTTAAAAGAATCAGGATTGAATGGGGCCAAACCTGCCCGATGTCCCATGCCTGTTGGAGAAGATAAAACCTGGACAGATGATTCGTCTCTTCTTTCAGATGCTTTGCGGTACAGGCGTCTGGTTGGTAAGCTCATATACCTCACCGTGACTAGGCCCGACATTTCCTATGCTGTGGGCAAGGTGAGTCAATTCATGCAAGCTCCCAGGGAGTGTCATCTACAGTCCGCCTTGCGGATCTTGGAGTACGTCAAAGCAGCCCCTGGGAAAGGATTGCTCTTTCAGAAGAATGATCATCTGAGGGTTGAAGCTTACTCAGATGCGAGTTACGCTGATGACAAAGGGGACCGCAAGTCTACCTCCAGTTTCTGTACCTTTGTTGGGGGCAATCTGGTAAGCTGGAAGAGCAAGAAGCAATCTGTTGTCTCCAGGTCCAGTGCTGAAGCAAAGTATCGGAGTATGGCATCGACCACTTGTGAGCTAAAATGGCTACGGGCTCTCATATTGGATTTAGGAGAGGTCTACAACCATCCTCTACCTATGTTCTGTGACAACAAAGCTGTTATATACATCTCCAAAAATCTAGTCTTACATGAGAGAACCAAGCACATTGAGGTCGACTGTCATTTCATTCGTGAAGAGATTCTGAAGGAACAAATTTGCACCCCCTTCGTCACGTCTGAAAAAGAGCTGCCTGACATCTTCACCAAGCCAGTATCCGCCTTGTTTCTTCATATATGTGACAAGCTGGGCATGATCGACATATATGCTCCAGCATGAGGGGGAGTGTTGAAGTTGGAGACCGGGCGGTCTGTCGGTCTGGCTTGGCGGGTTATTGACCGGGCGGTCTGGCGGTTTGCCTTCAGCGGTTTGGTTGCTGTGTTGAGGTCTGAGGTCCAAGCGGTCTAGCGGTCTGTTACTGCCGACTAGGAGACCGGGCGGTCTAACGGTCTCACTTGGCGGCTTGTCTCTCTCTCTCTGGCAGTGGTCGAGCGGTTAGCCCTTCTGTCTAACCGCGCGGCTTGCGGCTTGTTCCGGTCTGTTGTTCTAGCCGCCCAGATTCTTTTGTATAGTTTTAGTCCCACATCTCTTATTTGCATTCTCTCTTCTCTCCTCCTTTCTATATAAGGGAGGCCATACCTTTGTAATAGATACCTTTTTCTGATAATAAAATTTCAGTTATACAATTTCCGGCTTGTTTTAGTTCGCTTCTCACATAAGGAAAATAAGGTGTGCCAAGAAATCGACTCATACTTTCGATTTCTCTCGTAGGAAAGAATTCGTCACCAAAGCATCATCGAGGACGCTCCATGTCGCGCTGTTGAAAGTAATACCCTCAGGGTCGCCGCTAGAGCCCTTGTAGGGGCTCCTCTGCAGAAATCGCCTCTATCTCTTAGAATCCTCCAGGCCACAGACTCAGGCCATTGAAGAATCAGCAGGTACCTGGTCTTGTCAACAAGATCTCCTTCTGAAGCAACTCGGGCGGACGTATTAGCCAATCGACACCGGGTACGACGCTGCATGTGCAGCTTTGAATAGGGCACCATCAGAACGACTGCGAACAAAAGGGAGGTTGATCCAGGTACGTGCGAACACAATATGTAACTCGTTATGCTCATATTCTGTGACAGGCATGTTGGTGTTTTCAAGTTGATCGCAAAGAAATCAAGCAGTTAGTCTCACTGTCAATGCGATATGAGCCTATAGGGTCGCACATGAGCGTGTTTGGAGAATTGGAGGAAAGATTGTGATGCGCTCACTCATATGGGATATGATAAAGGGACCAAATCTATGACATAAAGAATACTGACGGGTTGCGTCGAGTGCGTATCGACGCACGTCGAGTGCGTATCGACGCACGTCGAGTGCGTATCGACGCACGTCGAGTGCGTATCGACGCACGTCGAGTGCGTATCACGCATGTGCGTCAATGTTGTTGACTAGAGTCGACGCAGCCAAGCTCAACGTCGAAGCAGTTGCTTTATCGACGCAGTGTCGAGTCCTACTCGACGCAAGTATGTCAACTGCGTGTCGACGCAGTTGAGTCGAATGTCGTCGAGTGTATCTCGACGTTGTGTCGAGTTTTTAACGACGCACGTCGAGTGCAAGTTGACGCATGCTGAGTTTTGGCGGATTTTTAAGGAGGCTTTTGTCTGTTTGATATCCTGGGGTATAAATAGACTTGGAAAAGAGTTTTCATGTAACTGTCAGTGTGTGCTTTTTAATCTGTCACTAACCCTAAATCTCGTCGTGACTTCATCTTGTCGTCGCCTCTCCTGTAGCAAACCTAGCAATTTGTGGAGACGCAGAGGGCATTCTTTTCTCTATCTCAAATCTTGTTGGACAAGATTTTGGTGTTCTCCTCCGCTCATGTGGATACCTGTAGAGCCGTAGATCCATTTCTGCGTGGACTCAGCCTTCTGAAACATCTTGGTTGAGTACCGACTCAATCCCTCTAAGATATATTGCAATCCCTTCTTAGTTTTACTTGATTGATGTTGAATCTGACATTGAGAGACGAGCTTGTCTACTGCATAAGTTGAGTTGTTTTGCATGTATCCAATGCATGTAAATATGAAGATTTAGAATGGTTCTAAATATTTAGATTTAGCTCTTTTTTATCAAGTGTTGATGTTTTTTTGTGCACATCTGGGATGTATTTGGATTGTGAATATTGTAATTTTGTGAATGTGCACAATGGTTAAGTGTTAATTATGATTATGTGTTAATCAATCATCTTAAAATCTCTTATCCAATATTAAGTATACGGATGTCGTCCAATGGATGACACTTCCTGCCTCGATCGATGAAGTGTGGGTTTACCAAAGCAAGGTGCATTAATCTGTTTTGGTAAGGATGCGACCGGATAATTATGATATCTCACTATCGACATCGGGTCCAACTTAAATAGGTGACCTCAAAGGTTGAGTGGCTAGAGACATAGGGTTCGCATGTACCATATGATGGATGTGAATAAAGAGTTATTCACCAACCATACAAGATTTGCATGATGATGCAATTAGTAAGTGTTGTCTACCTAAATAACAATGTTATGGGTGATCAGCCAAAGCTGACTTGTGGTGTTGGTGAAATACGGATCTTGTCCACTAGAGAGAAGCTCGCATAAACTCTCTGAATTGATATTGAGGGTTATCAATTTGATTAAAATAGTGGAAGTCTAAAGTCCATATTAAAATAAAATGTATTTTGAAATATAGTACTAAAACTTGTTTTGCATAATTTTGTAGAATTTCCATGGCAAGTGGATCGCACTTCACGCTGTCCCTGAGAGTTATCCTTGAGAAGGATAAGCTGAATAGGCCAAATTTCCTGTACTGGTACAGGAACCTGAGAATTGTTCTCAGGCAAGAGCGCACGCTCTATGTCTTGGAAGAAGACCCCCTACTGAACCAGTCTTCGCGGCCCCTCAGGTAGATAAAGATGCTTACAAGAAGTATAATGACAATTTCCTGGATGTCGAATATCTCATGCTTGCCACTATGAACTCTGAGCTTTAGAAGCTACATGAGAACATGACATATTATGAGATGGTCGAGCAGCTAAAGAAAATGTTTCAAGAGCAGACTCGATAAGAGAGGTTTAACATCTCCAGCGCGTTGTTTCAGTGTAAGATGGGAGCACGAGACCCAGTAGGGACTCACGTACTCAAGATGATTGGGTATATGAAGAACCTTGAAATACTGGGTCTTCCTTTGGGCTAAGAGTTGACCACTGATCTGATCCTGCAATCATTGCCGGATAATTATGAGCAGTTTGTCTTGAACTACAACATGAATGAAATTGACAAAACACAGTCTGAGTTCCTAGGCATGTTGAGAACTGCCAAAATCAACATAAAGAAGGTCAAGCCTGCTAGCCTCATACTGATGGTGCATAAAAGCAGGGATAAGGGCAAGGGATCGAAGAAGACTAAGGTGGGACCTAAGTCGTATCTTGATCCTAATTCTTCACTATTAAAGAAGAGGGGCTTGGCAAAGGAAGGAAAATGACACCACTGTAGCAAAGCTGGCCATTGGAGGAGGAATTCTCCTCTTTATATTGAGGATCTGCAGAAGAAGAAGGGAAGTGTGACTTTCCCTTCAGGTATATTTGTCATAGAAATAAACATTTTTGCTCTTTCATCTTGGGTATTAGATACCGGATGTGCTTCTCACATTTGTACAAATGTACAGGAACTGAGAAGGAGATGACTGTTGGGTAAAGGAGAGGTGGACCAGCGCGTTGGAAATAGAGCAAGAGTTATTGTCATTGTCGTAGGAGTTCACAATCCTTCTTTGCCGGTTGGGCTTGTTATAGAATTAAATAATTATTATTTTGTTTCAGCTATAATTTGAAACATTACATTTTTTCAACTCAACTGTTTAATGATTTATATGTTTTGAGCTTACACCATCCGATCTATAACATAGAGAATACTAAAAGACTAAAAACAAAACTAAGAACGAATGACTATAATCTTACGTTCCTCTGAGATTATCGTTTGGGCCACATAAACGAGAAACGTGTATCCAAACTCCATAAAGATAGATTATTTGACTCATTTGATTATGAATCATTTGAGCGATGTGAGTCCTATTTATTGGGCAAGATGACTAAAGCCCCTTTCACTGACCATACGGAGAGGGTTGATAATCTCTTGGGTATAATACATAGTGATGTATGTGAACTCATGACTTCTATGACTATAGAAGGGTACTACTACTTCGTTACATTTACTGATGATTTCAGTAGATATGGATATGTATATCTTATGAAGTGTAAATCTGAAATCTTTGAAAAGTTCAAAGAGTTTAAGAATGAAGTAGAGAACCTACTGGGAAAGAGGATAAAAGTACTTCGATCAGATCGAGGTGCCGAATATCTGAGTCATTAGTTTCGTGATCATCTGATAGAGTGTGGTATAGTATCACAACTCACTTCACCTAGAACACCACAACATAATGGTGTGTTTGAGAGGAGAAATCGTACTTTATTAGACATAGTACGATCGATGATAAGTCATGCAGATTTGTCTGTTTTTTTTGTGTTTTACTTTAGAGACAGCTACTTTCACTTTAAATCGTGCTTCAACGAAATCGGTTCTAAAGACACTATATGAGATATGGACTGGGAGGCATCCTAGTACGTCTTTCATGATGATTTGGGGTTGTGAGGCATACATGCGACGTCAAATGTCTGACAAGCTGGAACTCAAGTCAGATAAATGTTATCATATGGGGTATCCTAGGAAAACCAAAGGGTACTACTTTTACCTACCGTCTGAGAGCAAAGTATTTGTCGCAAGGACTGGTGTATTCTTGGAGAAAGAGTTCTTGTCAAGAAAAACAACCAAGGTAGAGCTTGAAGAAGTTTAAGAATCGCACGTTATGAATGAACCTGAATTGGAGTCTGAGTAAGAACTACAAGTTGTTGTAGCTAGAGAATCTGCTCAGGTAACACAAGTCCTACGTAGATCTGGTAGACCTAGATTTGAGCCTGAGAGATATGGATTTCTCGTGTCTCAAATAGGTAATGTGTTGCTTATGGATTATGATGATGAGCCTGCAACCTACCAAGAGGCTATGAATGGACCGGACTCCAAGAAGTGGCTTGAGGTCATGAAATATGAAATGGACTCCATGTATGCAAACCAAGTTTGGATCTTGGTGGAACCACCTAAAGGGGTACGACCCATAGGGTGCAAGTGGGTCTTCAAGAAAAAGAACAACATAGATGGAAATGTACAGACATTCAAAGGGCGACTAGTGTCTAAAGGTTTAAAGCAAATTCATGGTGTTGACTATGATCATACTTTTTCCCCTGTTGTTATGGTAAAGTCCATCAAAATTTTATTTGTTATTGCTGTGTATTATAACTACGAGATCTAGCAAATGAATGTAAAAACGGCTTTCATTAATGGAAACCTTCTTGAGGAAGCGTATATGACACAACCCGAGGGTTTTGTACATTCAAATGAAGTCACTAAAATATGTAAGAAGCAAAGATCCATTTATGGATTGAAACAGCTTCTCGAAGTTGGAATCTTCGTTTTGATGAGAAAATCAAAGAATTTAATTTCATCACAAATGAAGATTAACCTTGTGTTTATAAGAGAATTAGTGAGAGCATTGTTGTCTTCCTGATATTGTATGTAGATGGCATACTACTGATCGGAATGACATTCCGACCCTACAGGTTATTAAGACCAACCTAGGGAATTGCTTTTCTATAAAATACTTGGGTGAAGCGACTTATATACTTGGTATTAAGATTTATAGAGATAGATCGAAGAAGTTGTTGGGTTTGACCCAAAATACATACATTGAGAAGGTATTGAAACGATTCACCATCCTTGAGTCCAAGAAGGGATTTTTACCCATGTCTCATGGTGTGAGTCTCTATAATGACTAGTGTCCTAAATCGTTGAAAGATAAGGATCGCATGAAGTTGATTTCATATGCTTTGGCAATTGGATCAATCATGTATGTGATGTTATGTACTCGTTCTAATGTCTTCTATGCTTTGAACATGACTAGCAGATATCAGTCTGATCTCGGTGATAGTCACTGGACAGCTGTCAAGAATATCCTAAAGTACTTGAGAAGGACTAAGGATATGTTCTTGTTATTTGGTGGAGAGAAAGAGCTCGATGTAAAGGGTTACACGGAAGCTAGCTTCCAAACTGATAAGGCCGAGTCAAAGTCTCACTCAGGTTTTGTCTTTTGCCTGAATGGAGGAGCTGTGAGCTGGAAGAGTTTCAATCAGGAGACAGTTGTTGATTCTACGACTGAGGCCGAGTATATCGCTGCTGCATATGCGGCGAAGGAGACTGTGTGGATTAGGAAATTTATCGTCGTGCTTGATGTAGTTCCTAGCATTGTTGATCCAGTAGTTCTCTACTGTGACAACAATGGTGGTATTGCACAGGCTGAGTAACCTAAATCTCATCAGCGATCCAAGCACATACTTTGGCGGTTCCATCTTATTCGAGAGATTGTCGATCAAGAAAATGTCATGCTAGATCAATGGATATTAAATACCTGAATGATCGTCTCTAGTGGGAGACTTGTGGATTGTATATGCGTCAGTTATTATTCATGTGATGAATAGAGTACTTTATATTTTGTTTACATTTACGACAAGTTCTTTTGTTATATCAACTGTTTTTACATGATAGAATCATTCTTGTCATGGCGTCGCCTAGGCGTCGCCTAGGCGACGCCTAGGCGTCCAGGCGCCCAATTGCAAACAAGGCGTTGGGCGCCTTTTTTTTTAAAAAAAAAAAGGGGGAATAGACAGCGGTTATTCTAGAAACCGCTGTCTATTCCCCTGCAGGGCAGCATAGACCGCGGTTATTACAAAAACCGCTGTCTATGCTATCCTAACCTAGCATAGACAGCGGTTTTTGTAATAACCGCGGTCTATGCTATAATAGACAGCGGTTATTCAAAAAACCGCTGTCTATGCTAGGTTAGGATAGCATAGACAGCGGTTTACTGAATAACCGCTGTCTATTCTACAATCCTGGGAGAAATAGACAGCGGTTATATAATTAACCGCTGTCTATGGGGAGAATAGACAGCGGTTATTCAATATAACCGCTGTCTATTCATTCAATATAAGCTGCTCGGCCGTAATTTTTTTTTACCCCGACCCTTTTGTTCTTACTGCCGCTGTGCTGTGCGAAAAAACCCTAAGGCTTTGATCCCTCGATTCCGCTTCGAAACTTCTCGTTTAGGTATATATCTTAGAAATTTTTGATCACATTTGCTTTTAGTTTTGATTTTTGACTTTGTTGAGATATTTTGTTTGTTGTGTAATGTGCTTCTTATTTAGCATTTTAGTCCTATATTTACATTTAGCATTGTAATCGTTAAGGTATACATCTCGTTGAGGTATATATATTACAAATATTTGTTGTGTTTGTTGATCACTAAGATTGCATATTTAACTTTTTTTTTGTGAATATGTGAGTGTGATTATGATTTGTGAATGGCAATTATCCATTAGTTGTAGTTTATTGTGTGGTAGTTGTGTTTCTTCTTACTTTTGTAGTACTCTAGTCTTCAATAGTGAGCATTCTTTAGATTTGCTATGAATTTAGGGTTTAGGGTTTTTTAGGGCTTTCTTATTACAGAAAATGGCCGAATAAAGGATCTTCGTCAAAGTCAACTAGAGGCTATACTAAATTGAATGAATTGAATAAGCTAAGGCTTGAGGGGAGGAAGCTTATGATTCCCTTGGATGATGATGGCCAAATTATTCCGGGCCTGAAACACATAATTGATGAGTTATATGGGTTCTCTTGTGAGATCTTATGTCCCTATTACATATACTCAATGGAAGGAAGTTGATAAGCAACTTAAAGATCAACTGTGGGATGAATTAAATGTAGTACTTTTTTTTCATTAGTGATTCTTGATTACTTTTTACATGATTGTTTTTTTAGTTGTTTTTTAATGAATATTCTCTATTATTTTCAGATTTATTTTGATAATATTAGTGGTCTGCGAAATGTATTAATGAAAAGCTGGGTGAGAGTTGGAGGTCTTGGAAATCCAAACTTTTTGTCACTTATGTAAAAGATGTTGATTTGGAGCATCGGTACAATGTACTGTCATGTATAACTTTATTACTCCTGAAGACTGGAGAATCTTTGTCGACCATCGCACCACTCAGAATCTATGGTTTTGTTCTTACTTCTTACTTCTTATTAAATTCAATGCTTTATATCATTTATTTATAAATTAGCAATCTAGATATTAAGTTTTTTTCCAAAATTGTATGTAGGAGAAAAGTAAGATTAACACAGAGAGAGCAAAAGCACAAAAAACTTTTCATACTACTTCCAGAATGGGTTATTCTGGATTACAAAAAAAAATGGTATTTTTTTCTTTATTTTCTCTCCAATTATTTATTTTATAAGTATGATTTCAAAATAATTTAAATGATAATTTTTTTTCAATTTTTGTCAAGGTTGAACAAGGTGCAACTGCACCAATTTCTCGTGCTGTGAGTTATGGAAAGCCGGTCATAAAAGAAAGACTGGTGAATTCATTAATAAAGATGCAGCTGAGTTGGCATCCAAAATTGTAAGTTTAAATGTATTTAATTATTTATGTATCATTAATTTATTTTATATTTTGCAATATTGCTGAATTGCTTCTGTTTTGCTTAGGATGAGTTTTCAAGCCAAGAGTCTCAGAGTGCTGAATCATCTGGAAGGGAATCAAGGAATGACATCCTTTCTACTGTTTTAGGCAAAGAACATCCGGGTAGAGTTAGAGCTGGTGGAAAATTTAGCACGATTAAAAGTTATTTCAAGAATGATAGGCGTGATAGATCAGTGGCTAGAATTGAAGACGTGGAAGCTATAGTCCAAGAAAGGTTGAGCCAACAACAACAAGCGTGGAACCAGCAACAAAGAATTGTGGGCCAAAGACAAACAAGCGCAGCAAGAAGAGATGAACAATATGAAAAATCAAATTGAACAACTTATGCGTACGATTAGTGCTGGCACTGGAACGCATATGTCCACAAGTGTTGCCCTTGCACCTCCACATGAATCTTTTGCTGCATTTTCTCAGGTATTACCGTATTCCTATGTTTAATTATATAATTTTATCAAATGTCTTGATCTCCATTATCCACAAGTGTTATTTTTTTTTTTGTCAGCCGGAGCCTGTAGGGTCAAATGAACCTGAGACATTACATGGGAGTTTATCTTCTCGGTATTTAAATTTATAATTATTATTTTTGACGGTTTGACCTTAACGTAAGCAATGAATAAATTCAATGTTAATTGTTTGATTTCCACAGATTACAAATGGATCGATGGTTATGTTACCCAATTTCATAACTATGATGGAAAAAGAAAATAAATCAATATCGCTAGTATTTGATCCAGAAGTATTTGGGTCTGCTGAATCAACAACTACGTTCTTTGAAATACAGAGTTGTACGATTTTTTAAACATGGGAAAGAATTGAGTTAACATCATACTAGCATGTATTGGGTGAGTAGTGACTAGTGAGTACCGAGTATCAAATATTATGAAATTAAGATTTCTTTTTAACATATCGTTGATTTTGAAATTACATGTTTTTTATACAGGTACATAGAATCACAATTAAAGAAATATACATACAAGAGAAGTGTATATTTTCATAATCCCACAGCCATTTTTGCTATTGATGATAAGTATGCCAAGCAACATTCAAAAACTCGAGCATTGGATCTAAACGCAGGCTAAGTCAACTCAAGTGGACTCTTTATTATTTTTGCCTTATCATAGATTGTAAGAACTAATTATGAATTATCAAATTTCAAGGATAATTGTTATTTTTACTTGCCACTAAATTATTAATTCTTCCAATTATTTTACAGAGAACATTGGATGTTGGCTATACTAGATTACACTAATAATACCATTTATTGGCTGGATCCCCTAATGCTGACATTCGTGATGATATTAAAAATGTCATTACAAGGTATTTTTATTAATTAATTTTTAGTTATTTTTTTATTTGAAATTCATAACTATTAAGTATTAAACTATTCATTTCGATATTTTCTAAAGTGCAATTAAGGATTTGGCAAAAGATCGGCATATCAATTTTTAAAAAACCAAAAGTTTATAAGTTGGAAACCGGGTAAGCTATAGTCTATATGTATAATTGTAAATATGATATTTAATTAAAATACTTATCAATTGTTTATTTTTTTAGTGCCCCCAAACAACCAGATAGCATT